>CM028356.1:28931950-29560950 GCA_016618105.1 Dendrobium huoshanense | reverse complement strand
GAATCTTGTTGAACTGTTGGTTGGAGATTGATTGACCTGTACATGATGGTGGGCCGACGGGCTTTCCTTTAAACTATTGATTATTGATATATTGATTGGGAGGCATAAGGAGATTCTTATGCCGACGGGCATAGAGTGACAACTCTTATTGAACCAACATATGGATATCTACAACAGCACTATTGATTATTGATAGCCAATGATTGAACTTGTTCAGTAAGACTATTGTATTGAAATGTCTGTGTTCGGCATTGACTCGTGATGAATTTATTGCTGATTTGATTTGGATTTACTAACGGATTTACGGACTTACTGTTTCGTATGATTTCATTGATATCTTCATTATGTCACTGCGCATTGCTACTGTTATAGATATTGTATGGATATGGACATTGATACCATTGCTACTGCATTGTATTGAACTGCTGCATTTGATTCATTGCTAGTATAAACTGGACTTTATTGTATTGGTTTTTATGATTTCATACCGATCGATTCAATTGATTAGATATTATTATTTTGATTGAGTTGATTTGATACTATTGATTTGACTGATCGCTGATTTTCTATTGTGGATTGATTCTTCTACCGCTGCATTGATTAGTGATTTGATTTATGCTGCATTGATTCATTGATCATGTGTAATTGATTGTTATTGATTCGACTGATTGACATGCATATTGTTTTCAGTATTGTGCTTCGCTTACAGTTGTAGGTATTAGGTGACCTGCTGGGCTTTTTGAGGCTCATTATATGTGGTTAATATTTTCAGGTCAGGGCAAGGGAGCAGGTGATTGAGGTTGATCAGGATCTCCAGGTTTCTGTTCTTTTTTATTGTAGTGATTCTTTTGTACTCATGATAGAATAGATTTCAGTTTATGTGTTCCTAGTGTAGCTCCTGAGTATTGTTTATGATCTTTTGAGATGAACAGAACTGTTATATTAATGTTTTAAATGTTATAGATTTGTTTTTACTAAACTGTTATATTGAAGTTATAGATAGCTCTGGTAAATTGTTGATGGATTATTTGAAATTCTTTCCAAGTTAGATCTTGGGGCGTCACAGGATCTCTGATCTTTCTTGCAAAGAGAGGGTCCTTATGTATGGATGAGCGATATCACCTGTACAGGGCCAAGGGAAAGCCTCAATTGAAAGAAGAGGAGGGTGTTGGGGGAAGAAAGGGGGATCTCTAAACTTTCTTGCACAAAGAGGGGCCTTGGGAGGACCAAGTGAATGCTTCAATTGAAAGAATAGAGGGAGAGGATAAGATGTAAATTTTCATACCCCAATGGGGGGTATTTATAGGCATATGGAGGAAGTTTGAGGAGTTAGAGAAGTTATGAAAAAAAATAAAAATAAAAATAAAATTTTGGGTAGTTTTGGCAAACCGCCCACTCGGGCGAGCAGTTTTAACCCAAACCGCCTTAGGCGGTTAAAAAAATGTTAACTACTATCGGCTGCTTCGTTCAAACCTCGCGTTCGCGCTATGCGGGCGTTGCCGGCAGCTGCAGCGGCCGGCAGCAGGCCAACCAACCGGCCGGTTCGGTCGCCTACATGTGTCTGGGCCCATTTTTTGGCCCGGACGGTCCAAATTGGATATTTTTGGAATTCTCGAACACATTTTTTAATATTTCGAGCTCAATTTTGACACTTTCAGGGCTCAACAAGACCTCCATGATCGAGTTTGAGTAAGTATATGATTTTTGGAATGTAATTTTTTGCTATTCGACCAATGTAAAATACTACGACAAATATTTTGGGACTTATGGAGCTTTGACGTCCAAAAATAGGAGGCATCTGATACGTCGTCAAAAAATTATCTTGATATCATCGGGTACGAATCACGATGCAAAATCAAGTTAAAAACTTCAAAAATTAAAATTGGGACCATCCAAATTATGATTTCAGCAAACTTGTCAAACTAAGCATCTCAGAAATACGAACCCAACGACACCAAAATCAACTCAATCCGAGTCCAAATGGATCCAAATCAAGGGTTTGAAGCACTATCGAAGGGTTCAAACTACAATTTGGATTACAAAATGGTTTCCAAACATGACATGCTTATAGTCAAATCGAGCGGCTCAATGAGACAAATTCAATGAGCCTAAGATCACTTAATTTTGATATCACTAAGATATTCAAATGTCAATCAAATGGTCAATGATCAAGGGATTCAATATCAGTCGTCCATCTGACTACTCCCCTTTACCCTTGATCTTTCACCAATTTACAGACCATGCCACTCCATAAATCTATAAATATACCCCTCATTTCTCTTGAAAAGGGACCCAAGCAATAAGAGAAGAAGAGAAAAAGAGAAGAGGAAGAAGCTCCTCCTCGACCACCACCGGAGTTTTGCCGGACCACCACCTGAGGTCCTCACCTTCGTCAGACCACCACTTGAGTCCCTCGCCTTTGCCAGACCACCACCTGAGGCCCTCACCTTCGCCAGGCCTCCACTTGAGGTTCTCACCTTCGCCGAACCACCACTTGAGGTCCTCACCATTGTCGGACCACCACTTGAGGCCCTCGCCTTTGCCAGACAACCACCAGATGCCCTATGCTCCATCGGATAACTACCTGATGCCCTATGCTCTTCCAGGCCACCACCTGACGTCCAGAGTTTTGTCATACCATCACCTGAGGCCCGAGTTATGTCGGACCATCCTTGACACTCGAATATCTATCGTACAATTGATACTTGTAATCTAATCGCCATAGGAGGTGAGTCAGCCCATTGTAACCAACTCAAGTTCTAGTGGAATCATTTTCAACTGGGCTAGACCCCGTGGTTTTTCCCTTTTTTCAGGGCTTTCCACATTGAAATTTTGTGTTCTATGTGTGTGAGCTGGATATCCGTACAATGCTAAGACGTAGTATTCTAACTCTATCGCCGCGTATATTCTAGCCGGGAAATGACAATAACAACTAAATTTTTTGTTGATATCCAACTGAAATGCCAATAACAACTGTAGATGTAGATTTCCTACATAAAGAAATGAACATTATGACTTTGTTACTGTTCCTAAAGCAGTTTTTTAGTAAACAAATAAAAAATTTTATACTAAAAAGTTTGATCCTTTAAGTAGTAAAAAAGCAATACCAAATGAAGGCTTAGTTATTCAACTTGATTAATGACCGATTTTCATATAATTGTGTAAAGAATGATCGAATCATTGTCAAACTGATTTTCTCATTGTTAGGGGTTTATGAAGGTTTGTTAAGCTGGGTTTTTAGTTTAAAAGTTCATCTAGTTTACGCAGACTTATTATTTCATTAATGGGAAAATTTTAGTTTTTTTATGACTTAAATGACCAATTAAAGGTTAGGGGCAACTCCTTATCACTTTTGAATTATCCACTCAGGCTTCATTTGGGATGACTTTTTTACTGCTTCTTAAAGCAGCTTTTTAGTAGAAAAATTAAATTTTTTATACTAAAAAACTGTTTTAAGAAGCAATAAGAAAGCCGTCCCAAACAAAGCCTTAATCTTCGTTTTTCATATTTTGATAAATTTGGGTCAGTATTAAGTTGACGAACACTTGATTGAGATTAACTTTAGGTTAATATGTGCTTTCCTTGATAAGATTTATCAATTCTTTAAGCTGAGGGTGTAGGAAAATGTTTCTATTCACATTTAGAAACCTCCTCTAACTACTATTTCTCCTATGGGTGTTAACATTGACCCTTTTTTCAATATTATTGAATAGTTAGATTGGATATCATTAAAACTACTACTTTTGAGGCGTTTTAGAGGTCGACAAAAACATACATTAAACAAAAGAAATTTATATTAATTCATATGATCCACGTCCACTAAAGAGAGAGCTGAGATAAAAAATATTGACTATAAAAATATAAATTAAACTATTAAGGACATAAATTCTTTGGAAGGTTATATTATAATGCATGCTAGAAAAAAAAAAGACAAAGCGACCAAGATAAAAGAGGGATGCAAATGGAGAGAATATATGCTGAATATTGGATTGTGCTCCTTTGGACTTACTTGATGTTAAGAAGGTCCATAATTTAAAGAGTAAAAGGCATTAAGTTGCAAAAAATGCCTCTTAAAGTCTTTAAGAATAAAACAGGGTTATTTATATGTATAAACCTTGATAATAGGCTGAACATAATTAGGTGAGTATTTAAAATTTGGATGATTGTTACTACAACAAAAGATATGTAAAGATCATGTACTGATCGCTATTGGAATATGGGCGTGTTCAATATTGTGAAGTGCGATATTGTGGGAAAATAATTTTTTATGCTTAAAGTCCATCCATATTTGGTGTGCTCCTACTCTTGTAATCGAATACGACATTGAGAATAAAATACTATATAGAAAGATTGACAAATTATTCTATAATGGATCAAATACGAAAATAGGGTTTTGAAAACTATTCACTTTCATAATTAAATACAAATAGGGGAATGAAATATCATTTTGAAAGATAAAAATGTCATTTCATAATAGTATTTAAAGATGATAAAGGAGTTTTAAAAATTCTCCATTTTTGTTATCAAATATCACAATGATCGTATCATCTTCTCGAAAGATAAAAATAATATTCTACAAAGTGATTTGAATAGAAAAAAGAGTTTTTGAATTCATCTAAGTTACCAGAGATTTTCCCCTATGTTATTCTCATAAGATAGGGTTTATTTTAATATGGAGTTATATGTTCTCATGGGCGGATCCTCATAGAGCCTAGGGTAGGTATTTCCTCAAAAAAGAAAAAAAGCTTATATAAAAGACAAATTTGAAATTTCGGCCCATCTAAAAAAATATTTTGTCCAAATGGTTGAAGATATATACTCGTTGAATGATATCTTTCTCTTAAAAAAAATTAAGGTGCTTACTTTCTAGTTTGTATAAAGTAGGAGGTAAACTTATCCAATGGAGAAAGAAGTGACTTTTAATTTAGTTTATAAGTTGGGTTTGTTTTACTTTGGATTTGACAATGAATTGATGCAAGAGTCCTAGGGATGGCTATGTAGTAGGGAAGCAACTTTAGGAAATGATGACCATTATTTTTTCTTTGGAAGATATATGATAAAAATTTTCTCTTATAAATTTGATAGCATTATATTGGTTAAATTAAAAAAAATTATTTTATTAGTATTACTATTTGTTATTAATATTATTACTATTGTTGCTGTTGTTTAGTACTTTAATTAACTAAAATTTTGCCCACCCTGAAAAAAGAATCTGGATCCGTATGTTCCCCATAAAGCCAAGCCTTTATAGTTAATTACATCTTAGAAAAATTAAATCTCCAAAGAATACTCTTGATTAAAGTAGTGACGAATATTTTCTTTAGACTTCAATGATTAAGACATGGTTGACGGTGTTTGCAAGCTTTGTTGAAAAGTGCAAAACAATTGTAATTATATTTTCTTTGGAAAAATTCAAACATAATTCATTTGAATTTCTTTTGGTTTGTAGCCAAACTCATCATTATGAACGACATATCACTTTGGGTGGTGAAAATATTATTCTCTAATAGGTTCAAGTTACAAAACAATGAATTTTTATCCAGACCACCATAATCAAATTTAGAAGAAAATTGCATATGATTTTGGAGAATCAAAATGACATTCAATTGTATATTTGACTATGATAGTTAAAATGCTTTATCATCAATTAATATAATCAAATCATCGTAGTGAACTACATATGACCTCGAAGGGTCAAAATGATCTTCAAATACATATCTAGCTACAATAATCTAGATACACTTATTATTAATTTCATATACAAATCTTTCAATAAGAAATAGTGTATTTTCTTGTAAGTTGGAAGACACCATATATCATTGAATATTTTGAACATAATGATAATATTTGTCTTTGATTTTTATTTTTCCATCTAAATAAAATGAGATTTGATTATTGGTGAGGTCTTGAATCTCTTACGAAGGCAAGCCTTCATAGTTAATTACATCATAGGGATTTTGAGTTTTTTACTATACTCCCAATTAAAATAATGGTAGAAATTGTATTTTTTTAAATTTTTTAATAGTGATATGAAAGGAGTGAGGTTGGAATTTTCAAGTGGGATTTGATCAATTTTGAACACTTATTTTTGGAGGTCAATGTAAGAGGAGCAAGAGGCAACTTAAGATTCTGAAACAATTCAGAAATGTTTCAATCTATCATATGCATGTGTTGGACTTTAAATTTTTGGATGAAAGAAAATTTTAATTTGAGTTGTTATTTTATTAAAAAATTGAGATTATATTCTCAATGTTGGGGACTTACGATTTTGGGTCCGCCCCGAATCCTGAATTAAATTTGAGCACTATATAATAGTAATAATACTTAAAGTTATAAATACTGATAAATATGATTTATTTTGAATTCAAGTGCATTTGTGGGAGAGATCTAAGAGAATGTTCTAAAGATTCATAATTCATATCAATAGGCCACTTAAGGTGACTATCTAGAGAGAAATCTCAAGAGTGAAAGCAATTTGAATGTTTGGAGTAATTGCCTCACACGTAAGAACAAGATGCCCTTATGGATGATATAAATTTCATGTATAATGCCCAACAAGGCTATTCTTCATCTTTATGAGGTAGTGAATATTTTCCACACTAGTAACAAGTATCCTTTATTAAGAGAAGGAATTGTAGCTAAAGCTGAGTAATACAACAAGAGTTTCTATGGCAATCTCTCAGTCATTTGCATTTCCTGTTTTTCCCTGTTTTCTCTAACCCTTTATGCAGGTTTCATTGCAGCTGCATCTGAGGGAAATATTCTTTAGTAACAAGTATCCTTTATAACTACTATGCTTGGTGGATGTGCAAGCTTTTGACCAACTGCCACTTCTTTTGGTAGTTTGATTTTCACCTTATTTAGTAAAGATTAAGCTCTAAAATCTTCTTGACCGCCTCTAATAGCTTTGTGCAATGCACTTGTCTAAAATGTTCTTGATGAACTTAAAAATGTGCTAGCTAGAAAGATAGTCAAAAATAGTTTCAGAAACTTCAAGATTTAAGTTTAATTTGGGACAATTTTCTTAGTGCTTTCAAAAATAGTTTTCTAGAGAAATTTTTGTATAAAAAGCTGCTTTAAAAATCATTAAGAAAATCATCCTAAACGAAACCTTCATGATTCACCAAGACAAATTAGAGATTTTACATTTATTCGAGTGATCTTCTCTATTTTGCGAAAGGAATAAGAGAATCATGGAAATGATGTATACCCATTTTGGTTTAGACACAACTGATCAAATCAATTGATAAAATCAAAAAATGTTTTTTGAACTCAGTGATTGTAAATTGGTTTAATTTGCTCATACTTGCAAAGCTTAGAATTCCTATATGGCCTGTGATGCATTCTGCTCTTACTCACTAGCAGTTGAAACTTAACAAACCACCTAAATCAACATATCTTTCTAAAACCTCAGAACTTAGATATTAAGCTCACTCGAGGTACAACAAAATTAGTTTGATAACAAAGCCACTCTTCGTGAAATCGCCAGAACATGTCTATATTTCTCTCCCATCAATTAAAGTATCTCACCAAAACTCGCTCTAAATTCTTACTATGCTATTGAATTTGCACTAACAAGCCAATTCATAATATCTTTGAGATTTTCCTTTTATAATTCCTAAAATCCTAATTTGATGCAATCTCTCTTTAAGCAATTCTTCAAATCCTATGCAACTCCCAGTTAGGGGTGTCAATGTTTGACACGACCCGAAACATGATCCTAACCCGACCCGGAAAAATTGACCCGGAAAAATCTGGCTTATGGTCAACTCGGACCCGAAACGGGTTGGGTTCAACAAATCAACCCATTATAAAAATTGGGTCGGGTTCGGGTTGACCCAACAACCCAAAATTGACATGAAAGTAACCCAAAATTGACACGAAAACTCGTTTTTGACCCGAAAATCCGAGATTGACCCGTTTTTTTATCTGTTTTGACCTGAAAATCGAAGATTGACCCAATTTTGATCCGAAAACTAGCAATTTTGGGTCAACCCCAAGTCATTCGTGTTGGGTCGGATTGACCCGGACCCGAATTGGGTCGGGTTCAAGTCCAAGATCTTGACCCGTTTTTAAAAACGGGTCGGGTTCGGGTTGACCCGAATAATGCCGAGTCAATTCCGGGTTCGACCCGAACCCGACCCATTGACTCAAATTGATACCGTTTTAAAACTCGGCTCAAATACGCACACATACATATACTCTATCTTAAAATGTCGAAAATACAAAGAATAAGAAATGTATATCAAAGTTTTGATAGAGCATAGGATATTTTATCTAAAAAACTTGGAGTGGCTCAATTTAAGTTCAAGAATTAGTTAAGTCCAAAGATAAACAAGATAAAGGCAAATAAAAAATGTATAGATTTCTTATAGGATGGTCCAAGATTTGTCAAGCAGTCGAGAATGAGCACAACTAAATATCTTATAACTCACGAAAAAACCTCTGTAAATTCCTCCAACCCAATGAGCCTCTCCCTCTAAATAAATCATCATTAACAAATATTTATAAATATCTTACAACTCACTAAGAAACCTCCATAAAATTCTCCAACTCAATGAACCTCACCCTCCAGATAATTCATATTAAATCATTAATGAAGAACTATATGATAAAACTCACAAAGGGATCTACGCATAAATTAAACAGGAAAATTAATTACAAGTCCTTAAAAAACTAAAAACTCTCTAAAAATACAACCTTTGAAATAAAACCTACGAGCCAATAGTTCTACATATTACAATAAATAAGAAAAAAAAAAACAACAAAGTGAAAGCAAGCAAAAGGGACCAACTGGTAGAAATAAATAGCATGAAGGACCACAACCAAAGAGGAAGCCACACAAACCAAGAACAAGCCACCAGCAAGAAAAAAGAAAGAAAGAAACAATTCAACAAGGCAGCCACAACCAAGCAACACAACAAACTATAGGAAAAGCCTCCATTGGACCACAACCAAAGCCAACAACACAAATACTAAGCAAAAAGAGAATGAGCGAAAAACAACGCCCCACCCAGCAAATCCAAAGACTAACAGAAACCAACAAACCTCCAAGAAACCCAACCACCGTGCAAACCACATGGCACAACTACCAACCAAACCAGACAAATCCAAAGCCATAATTGGAGCACAGGACCAACAACAGAGAAAAAACGAAGAAAAAAAAAAAAAATACTTCGTTTTGAATTTACTTTCTACTTTGATAGGTCACAAGATAACTCAATAACTACGTAATTAAAAAATATATTTTTCCAAAATATTTCTCAAATCCTTGATAATTCACGTTGAATTTAACTTCATAGTGCTTCTCTTTGTGCAATTTTCTATTTAGAAGAAAAAAGGCCAAACACAATCTAGTTCATCATTTCATTATGCTCTATAAATTCATAGACCTAACCTTTTTTGTATTAAAATGTGTCCACTATCTACTCACATGTGAATGATTATTGCTTCAGCTTCAGTGGCATTGTTAAACAAAATATTAGTGGAGCGGTTGAGAATGTTTTAAAAAAATAAAAACCTTGTTTATCATATTATACAGATAGGAGAAGAAAGTTTAAAAATAAAATGTAATTAAAAAAAAAAAAAGTGAGGAATAATAGCAACAAGCCATGTAGGATTCCTTCACGGCTTATATTAAGGTTACCAACTCCTAGGGGTGATCCGATCTGTCAATCCAACTTAAAATTTTTTTAGTTTGAGTTCATCTGTTTAACAAATGAGTTGGATTCTGGTTGTGCATTCCGATCCATTTATCAAAAGGCTCAAGTTTTGCTTAACCCGCCAATTCGATTTTGACCAAAATTGATTTGTTTAATTTTTTTTTTAATTTAATTTATTTATTTGTATAATCTTCTTATGTCTGATTAATTAAAATAAAATGTATGATTAATAAAATATTTTTTAATTAAAAATAAGATATCATGTTAGGTTAGATTTGGTTCACATCCGTTTATTAAACAGGTCAGATTTGGATTATTTGGATTTGAGTAGGATTACTTTTGAATCGGACATTAACCTGATCCATTTTAACACCACTACCTAGTTCCATTAGTTGAATATGCCTAAATTACACCAATAAATGTCTTTTTACATGTACACAGTAGCTACATGTCATAATGATTTTCCAACCACATAAACTTTAATTAATTTTATTATAAATAAAAAACAACATGCCGATCTTATATTAATCATTTGGCACCCGCTGCGCCACATAGCACCTTATGGCCTACGGTAACAAAGACAAAATCGAGCACTAAGAAATTAAATAACATATATATATATATATATATATATATATATATATATATATATATATATATATATATATATATATATATATATATGCTTATCTTAATTAAATCTTACAGTTTTAATATTCATCATAATCATTTTTAATTTGGATATTTTAATACAAAATTATCATTACAATCATCTTAATTTAAATTAATTTTTTTTAATATTCATCCAAACTATTTTTTAATTAGGATATCTATGTTATTATTATTTTTATTATATTTAAATCTTCTTTTTTTCTTATTTATTTATAAAATTCGAACATTGCATTAAAATATTTTAATATAATTTCTTTGCAGAAATCTCAGTGGAGAAAAAAAAAACAAAAAAACAAACTCACCGCGAGACCAACTGCACCGAGTCCGAAAGTTGCCACTTTGGATCCTTCTTCGACGTTCGCCGCTCCAACTCCTACAGATTTTAAATAAAAATTAAAAACACATCATTAAAGGAAATATTTTAAATCATTTGAATTTGTTATTATCATTTTAAATAAAATCATAATTTTTAATTTGTATAATGATAAAAATTATGATCGGAATATTTTGACCAGTTTTTTTTGCCCTTTTCTCAATGTATTAAATGAGATAAACTATAAATTTACTGTTATATATGATATCTATGAATTTTTATCGGGTGTGGAGTGCGGACGTAGCGCTGTGTGTGCAACCCTATAGCTAGCCGCCATGTGGAGCTCACCTTGACCCCACCGTTCTCTTAAGCACGTGTGTTTTTTTCACCTCGCGGCCCGATAACCCGAACCGCCCGAATAATTGAAAAGAAGCACGATAATACCTAGGGTTATATTTGATGGCGCCGGTTTTTTACCTCAGTTAAAACTTTCTTCTCGTAACCTGAAAGCTCAGAAAGCAGGAGAAGAGCGGAAGCTATGAAGATGAATATGGATACTGTGCTGGAGGACATCGAAGATTGGTCGGAGATGGAAGGTTTTACTCAAGAGTCACAACTTAGAGGAGGATATGTTTTGCAGCAGAATACCGAACATAAGTTGGATATATTATCGATAAATATGATATGCATGTCGTGACTTCTTCAGTGTTTAGTTGAATAATTTTCGTTTTAAATATATGTATTGGTGGTCAAGCGGCTCCTAGGAACAGTTTGATACTGATTCTAATTGGGCAGTACCGCTCGGTATCACTAGGTACCGATCGGTACCGGTCAATACCACTAGGTATTGATGCTATTGCGAAGTTGTGTGTCTATTTCCAATGTTAAATTCGAAGTGGTTAATTAGATTATCTTGTTCGTAGGTTGTCTGTAATAGTTAGAAAGAGGCATATGAAATTTACTTCCATTACGTGCACAATGTTGGTTTTAGTGTTCGCAAAGATCATCACTGTTACTAGCCTAATTTGAGAAATATAAGGCTCAAGGATTTTATATGTTTGAAAGTAGGATTCAAGAAGGGCATTGACTTGAACGCCAAATCAAAATACATGAAATCCAATACTATGACTGGGTGTCCCGCGATGATTAGATTTTTTGTTGACCACGGTGGAGTATGGAAGGTTCAAAAATGCATTGAGAGCCACAATCATGAGTTATCAAGGCTAAATATCAACATTTACTCAGATCATGTAGGAATATTAGCAAAGGGAAAGCATTTGTTCTTAAATCAATGACGGATGCTGAGATTATAACTATTGATGCATTCACATACCTAGCTGATGAAGTCAGTGGAAGGGAGTATGTAGGTTTTTCCAAAAGGGATGCATATAACTTTATTCAGAAAGAGAAAAGAGGTAAGATTGAGACTAGGGACACCAATTCCCTAATTGAACATTTTAAAGATCGAGCAAATAGTGATAACATGTTTGCATGGGAAGTCCAATATGATGAAGATGACAGATTGATGAATTTTTTTCTGGGCTGATGGTGTGAGAAGAATAGATTACGACTGCTTTAGAGATGTTATCATATTTTATACCAGCGATAGACTGAACAAATTATAATCTAGCTTTTGCACCTTTTATTATAGTTAATAATCATTGGCAGAATGTTCTTTTTGGGGTTGCATTTCTGTCGGAGGAAACAATAGCATCATTTACATGGTTGTTTAGAGCATTCTTGCAAATTATGGGTGATAAACATCCCATTACAATTTTTACTGACCAGGACCAGGCAATGTCTCAGGCAATGCATTACCTCAAACACGCCATAGGCTATGCCAATCGCATATCACCAAGAAGCTTTCATCCAAGTTGCATTGCTTCAACAGCAACAACAAGGTTAGATGTCTCATTTATAAATGTTTGAGCAAGTGTGATTCAGAGGAGGAGTTTGATAGTTGTTGGATTGAAATGATAAATGAAGGGGACCTTCATAACCATGTCTGGTTGAAAGAACTTTACAAACTAAGACAGAAATGGTCCACAGCATAAAACAAGACTTGTTTTAACCTTGGTAATCTTTTAATTCAGTATAGTGAATCTACTAACAATGTGTGCCACGGAATTTCAAAGCCTATGAGTAGCATAAATGACTATTTTTTGGGGTTATAGAAGGTAATGAAGACATGACATCGGAATGAGCATGATGAAGATTTCAAATGTAGCCAGTCCAATGTTGTACCTTTAGTTAAGAGTAGTCCAATTCTTAGGCAGGCCGCACGATTTTATTCGTATAAATTGGACCGTCTATGCAGATAATTGGGCCTGGACAAGCGTAGCCAGCCGAAGCGGCCGCCGCCCGCTGCCAGCAGCAATTACATTTTTTTTGTGGGGCCCACATAATTTTTTTAAATAAAAAAATTCCGAAAAATCCCGAGAGAGAGAGAGAGAGAGGGAGGGAGAGGGAGATGGATTGGGAGAGAGAGAGAGGGAGAGAGAGAGAGAGGGAGGGAGGGAGAGAGATAGAGATAGAGAGAGAGAGAGGGAGAGGGAAATGGATTGGGGGGAGAGAGAGAGAGAGAGAGAGAGAGAGAGAGAGAGAGAGAGAGAGAGATAGAGAGTGAGAGAGAGAGAGAGAGGGAGGGAGGGGAGAGAGAGAGAGAGAGAGAGAGAGAGAGGGAGGGAGGGAGGGAGGGAGAGGGAGGGAGAGGGAGAGGGAGGTGGATTGGGGGGGGGGAGAGAGAGAGAGAGAGAGAGAGAGAGAGAGAGAGAGAGAGAGAGAGAGAGAGAGAGAGAGAGAGAGAGAGAGAGAGAGAGAGAGAGGGAGGGAGATTGAGAGAGAGATGGAGGGAGAGAGAGGGGGGAGATTGAGAGAGAGGGAGAGGGAGAGGGAGAGAGAGATAGATTAGAGATGTGAGAGAGAGAGAGAGAGAGAGAGAGAGAGAGAGAGAGAGAGAGAGAGAGAGAGAGAGAGAGAGAGAGAGAGAGAGAGAGAGAGAGAGAGAGAGAGAGAGGTGTCACCGATTAGTGTTCTAGCTTATTACTACCCTCAAATTCAGAAGGACGAGATAGAGAAGCTAATCCGAGAGATGTTGGAGGAGGGAATTATCAGACTAAGTTTGAATCCTTTTTCTAGCACAGTCTTGTTATTCAAGAAGAAGGGCGAGAGCTGGAGATTTTATGTTGATTACCGGGCTTTGAATAAGGAGATTGTACCGGAGAAGTTTTCCATACTGCCGGTGATTGATGAACTATTGGATGAGTTGTGTGGAGCAATAGTGTTCACCAAGGTCCTCGGACATGTTTTTTTAAGTTTTAGACTCAATTTTGACACTTTTGGAGCTGAACGGGACCTCAACTATCAAGTTTGAGCAAATTTTTAATTTTTGGAACGCAATTTTTTGTGATTTGACCAATGTAAAATATCCAAACATACATTTCAGACTTCTGGAGCTTCGACGTCTGAAAATAAGATGGCAGATGATATGTCATCAAAAAATCATCTTGATCGGGCACGAATCTCGAGGCAAAAATAAGCTCAAAATTTCAAAAATGAAATCTGGGATCACCTGAACTCTGATTTTAGCGAACTTATAGTCAAACTAAGCATCTCGAAAATACGAACCCAATGACACTAAATTCGACTCAATTCAAGCTCAAATGAGTCCAAATCAAGGACTCGAAACACTATTAGAACTCTAACCACAATTTTAGTTACCAAACGGTTTCGAAAACATGACGTGCTTATAGTCTAATCGAGTGGCTCGACGATCCCAAGATAGCAGAATTCTGGCATCATTTCGACCTTCAAATATCTGATGAACGGTACACAATCAAGGGATTCAATATCGGCCGTTCATCCTACCACTCCACATTTACCCCTGATCTCTCACCTATTTACGGGTCATGCCACTCCAGAAATCTATAAATAGATCTTTCATTTCTCTTGAGAGGGGACCCAAGGAGAAGAAGAGAATTATAGGAGGGAAGAAACTCTTCGAGCACCGCCGAAACTCCACCCGATTTCCAAGTGACGCCGGAATTCTAAGTGACTCTGAATTCAACTCGAATACACAACTTGTATGTAAATGCACTGCAATCCGGAAGTAAATCGTTGTAATCTGATCGTCCTAAATTCTAAGGACGAGTCAACCTCTTGTATCTCAAGCAAATACTAGTGGAACTTTTCAACTGGGAGTGGCCCCGTGGTTTTTCCCTTTCCAGGGTTTTTCACGTAAAAATCCGGGTGTCTTTATTTCTCTTTTGTTTGTGTGTTAGATATCCATACAACGTTGAGACGTAAACTTTCTAATTCTATCGCCACATATATTCTAGTCTGCAACAAACATATTAAGGCTTTTCCTACTTCTATCATGGAAATCATTTGTCTTGATTCAGGTCTATTAAATTTTATCAATGCCTTCTATAATTATTGGAGATTATTACTTTTGTATCTTTGAATCACTCCAGACAAATTATTTCAATTGGATCATACTGTTGCGTGAATTTTCTCTTCATGGAGATTTCATATAAAAAATTACGTGTCTTTTATATGAACTACTATCAACTTTTATATATATATATATATATATATATATATATATATATATATACACACATACGATAAATAAAAAATGAATAATAGTAGAGATAATAATAAAAATATATAAATTTATTTTGATATAATTACATTCTAATACAAGAATTAAATATTTTTAATAAAGAATATTATACATAGAATATGCTTTATTTCTGAAATTTAAATATATTTTTTCAATAAATCAAATTTTTTTCTGAAAATTCATATGGACATACATTTGTACACCTAAAATACTCGAATTTACTAAAGAGTAATTTGATTACTGGCCAAAAATGTGTAAAATATTTTAAATGCAAGAGATTTAAAAATTTTGGCATTTGATTTGAATTAAAATAACTACAATATAAAAATTTGATGCATTTGAAATCACCATCTAATTCATTTTTTGTGTATTTAAAATTCCTCATATTTGAGTGAGTTCCAAATACGCAAAAAATTGATTAGAATTGACATTGGCCGACTGCCCGCTGCCACTGTCAGCTACCATTCACCACTACTAACCATCGCCACCGAAGGCCAACCGCTTGCAACTGCCTACTGTTGCCCTCCACCACTACAGGCCACCACTGCCCACTGTTGACCAACCATCACTTCTTGCCACCAACCAACACCACCAACGGGCCACCATCGACCACTACCCTTTTTTTCAGTTTACATTACATTCATTTTATTTCAAACTAAAAAAATTATAATAATCTCATACATTTATTTTACATTCATCCAAACAACTTCAAAATATTCTTTTTATACTGAATTCTTTTTACACTGCATTTCTTTTTCATAAAATCACATAGCACCTAAGTCTCAAATGTCTCATGAGGAAAATTTTGAACACAACCAAATTATTTTTACATCCAAATTACTACAAGAGCAGTAACACTGCTACATACAATGGACAGGTTTTAACAACTATATCACATCAATGAAATCATCAATCATCATTCTTACTGCAACACTGGCCTTGAAATGGTCTATCTTCCTGGACCAAGCTACTGATAGGCGAGATAAGAGAAAACAGATATCAACAACAACAACAACATTAAAAATATAAAAGGTTAGAAGAACTTTAATGACGAAATGGTTAAAGGCGAGATAATAAAAGGTTAGAAGAACTTTAATGACGAAATGATAATTGCATCATCCCCTATGGGTGCATTAAAAATATCAACAACAACAACAACATCAAGCCTTTGTCCCACTACATGGGGTCGGCTACATGAATCCTTTTTCGCCATTGTGTCTGGTTAAAAATCAAATTGTCATTTAAATCTAATAAAGAAAGTCATTTCTAATATTTTCTAACCAAGTCTTTTTAGGTCTACCTCTACCTTTCTTAACATTAGTCAAATCTAATACCTCAACTTTCCTAACCGGGTCATTGGAAGGCCTCCGTTTAATGTGATCAAACCATCTAAGGCAACTCTCTCTAATCTTATCTTCCACTGGAGCTACTCCAACCTTTTCACGTATATGCTCATTTCGTATCCTATCTTTAAGGGTCAAGCCACTCATCCACCTAAGCATCCTCATCTCAGCAACACTTAACTTGGTATTATGCTTCTCTTTTAATGGCCATTCGGCACCATAAAGCATTGTAGGTCTCACTACCATCTTATAGAATTTTCCCTTAAGTTTGAGGGGTACTTTTCTATTGCACAATAAACCCGATGCATTCCTCCACTTCAACCATCCAGCTTGAATTTTGCTGATAATATCCCCATCAATTTCACCATCATTCTGAACAATAGATCCAAGGTATCTAAAACGTGTACTCTTATCAATGACTTAATCGCCCAAAGTCACAATCCCCTCACTAGGTCTATTGCTACTAAAATTACACTCCACATATTCAGTTTTAGATCTACTCAAGCGAAAACTTTTAGACTCTAAAGTTGACCTCCATAATTTAAGTTTACCTTCAACTCCCTCTCTAGCCTTATCATCAACACCATATTCTTCAAAGTCTCTCTAACTTCGGTTTTACTTATACGCTGATAAAAACAAAAATCTTTATTTTCATTTAGGGTGGTAAAGTCACTAAAGTCAATCGTACTTTTACATTCTTCATTAAAAAGTTTAGCAAAATAGCTCATCCACCTTTGTTGAATATCATCTTTTAAGAAAAATACTTTTTGATATTCATCTTTAATACACTTCACTTGAACTAAATCCTTATTATTCCTATCTCTTTATTTTGCTAACTTATACATATATCATTCTCCCTCCTTAGTATCTAATCTATTATATAAATCATTAAAAGCTAAGCTTTTTACAAGTAAATAGCTTTCTTAGATTCCTTACGAGCCTCTGTATAGCTTTCCCAATTATTAGAATTTTTACAATAAATCTTTTTATTTTTTATCTTTTCTTACACATTTGAATTCCACTACCAACTATTTTTAGTATTATGAGCTTTTCCCTACGAAACTCTAAGCACATCTTTTGCAATATTCTTAACGTCACAAGCCACTTTTCCCACATAATATTGGCATCCTCATACACAAATAGAATCTTAAGATCTAAAATCTTACTCTCAAAAATACTTTTGTTAATATTCTTTAAATGCCCTCATCTAATCCTAGAAAAATGTTTTACTTTATTTTTTTTATTTTTTGCACCTTTATCTTAAAGTCCAAAATTAATAATCGATGTTTGGTACATAAATTGTCACTTGGAATAACTTTACAATCTTTGTAATATAAACAATCTAATTTTCTTATAAGAAAATAATCAATCTGCATTTTACTATATTCATTTTTATAAGTGATAAGATGTTCATCTATTTTCTTAAATAAGGTATTAGCTATTAATAAATCATAAGCTAAAGAAAAATTTAATATAGTCTTACCATCTTCATTTGTCGTTCCAAACTCATGGCCACCATGGATGCTTTAAAATCATCTACCTTTCTACCAACATGTTTATTTAAATATCCTCCAATAAAAACTCTTTTTTCAAGATGTATCTTTTGTATTGATTCTTCTAAGTCATTCCAAAATTTTAATTTTGAACTCTTATACAAACCTACTTGAGGGGTATAAGCACATATAATATTAACAATCTTAGCATCAACAACAATCTTTAAAGCTATAATTATATATCAAATTCTATTAATTTGTATAACATTATCCTTCAAACTCTTATCTATAATTACACCTACACCATTTCTAGTACGACTCTTATCTGAATACCAAATTTATATTCTAAACTATTAATCTCCTTAGCTTTCTCTCCAACCCATTTAGCTTCTTGAATGCACATAATATTTATCTTCCTATGAATCGTAATATCTATTAATTTCATTAACTTTCATGTAAGGGAGTCTATATTCCAAGTTCTTATCCTAATTTTAGTTTCATGGACTAGCTTCTTTGCCCTCATCCGTCCTTGATATGGGAACTCGTCTATTTAACACTGCACCCGGGCGCCGGTGCTACGACCCTTGCACACTTGTCGTTGTATTCAAGCCATACAGCGCGTCGCTTCCAGGGGACGCCCTAGTATTAACACAATTTTTTAAAGGATTCATGTCATTGTTATTCGACAAGTTTTATGCTGATTATCGACTACCTAACGCAACCCTCCACTTTTCGCATCCAGGACTTGGGACCTGGGAACGATAGTGTTGTAGTTAAATCTAGAAATGGTTAATAATTTTGTAAAAATGTCTGCTAATTGGGCCTTTTGAGGACATATGATGAAGGTGAATGGTTTTTTTATACATTCCCTAATAAAGTGACAATCAATCTATATATGCTTTATTCGGGCATGATAGATGGGGTTATTGGCTAGGGCTATTGCTAATGTGTTGTCACAGTAAAATATAATTGATGAATGTTGAGTGCAGTCGAGTTCATGTAGCAAATGGCGAAACCATATGATTTCAGTTGTGGTTGTAGCAATAGCACGATATTCAACTTCAATGGAGAATCTTGCAATGGTGGTTTGTTTCTTTTGCACTCTAGGAGATGAGAGTGGTTCCCAAGAACATATAATAGCTTGTGGTTGATTTTCGATCATATTTATCTCCTACCCAATCTGTGTCTATGTATGCTCGAAGTGTGATGGGGGTATGAGGATTGAGATTTAAACCATAATGTAAAATGCCTTGTACATAGCACAGAATGCATTTGAGTGCTTCGAAGTTGAGATCTATTGATTGATGCATATGTTGGCATGCTTTGTTGACTGCGTATGCAATATCCATACGGGTAATTGAGAGATACTGGAGTGCTCCTACTAATTAACGATAAAGTTTCGGGTTGGAGAACATGGTGGAGTCAGTACTCAACGTTGGTTTCCTCTGAGTTGATGTTGTGACTGGTTTGCAATTAAGCATTCCAGCCCGATGACGAATGTTTTTTGCATACTTTTCTTGGTGAAGCAGAAGGCCGGTTGAAGTTCGTTCGGCAGTAATGCCTAGGAATTGCATGAGAGCTCCCATACTTTGAATATTGAACCGCTGTTGGAGACATTGAAGGAGCTCCGCTATAGTTTTGGTGTTGTTCCATGTTAAAATAATATCATCAACATAGACTCGAAAGTACATGTTAGATCCATTTTTCTAATATGCCATTAAAGAGGGATCCGAATTACAAGTAATAAAGCCCTGTTCATGAAGAAATCCTGTTAGCGTTTCAAACCACTGTCTTGGTGCTTGTTTGAGCCCATAAAGAGCTTTGTAGAGTTTGCATATATGCGTAGGATAATTATCATATGTAAAACCCGGTGGTTGCTTCATGTACATAATATCAATTAACTTGCCATGTAGAAAAGCATTGGATACGTCTACTTGATATATATTCCAATTGTGATGAAGGGCAATAAGTAAAAGAGCACATAATGTTGAAATTTTCGCAACATGACTAAAAGTTTTAGTGTAATTCAAGCCAAATTCTTGATTGTATCCTAAAGAGACTTGATGAGTGTTGACCTGCTTACTATATCCAATGAAAAAACAAAAAAAGGGGCTCAAAATCATACCTTGCCCAACGGATCCCAGAATTCTGCCGAAAAGCTCCCTCAAATCCCGCTAAAACACTGTAGACGCGGCGTCGTTGCGTCGCTTCTCCGTGTTTCCTGCCCAAATACCGTTCCAGCTAGGCATTCCTCTCGTCTTTAAAAGCCGAGTGAGATGCTGCTTCCGGCTTCGGCTACACACACGACGCGATCTCCTCCCTCTCCCACGATACTTCCCCTCTCCGCCTTAGCCGACTGAACATCTTCCTCTGTTTCCCGTAGCCGACGCCTCCTCCTATCTCTGCCCGACTCCAGCTCTCACGCAAACCTCTCCGCTTCTCCGATCCAGCCTACTCCCATTCCCGTCATTACTTCCCTCCATCTCGATCCTCTTGGTTTCCCCATCCCGCAGAGAGAGAGAGAGAGAGAGAGAGAGAGAGAGAGAGAGAGAGAGAGAGAGAGAGAGAGAGAAGCCTACCTTACCCGACTCCTCTCTGAGCTCCAGTCAGCCGAATCCCTACAGCCACCCATAACCCCCTCTGATCTTGTCCGATTCCTCCTTGCCGCAAGCCAACCCAGCCCGAGCCCTTGCCTCCTCCACTGTCGCCGGTCTTGGTCGGATCCAGAGAGGGTACTCCCTCTCTACCTATATCTTTGTATATATATATATATATATATATATATATATATAAAGAAAGAGAGTTAAAAAAAAAAGGATTTCTTTTAAAAAAAAAAAGAAGAAGAATGGAGCTTTTAAAAAAAAAAGAAGGAAAAGGAATATATATATATATATATATATATATATATATATATATATATATATATATATATATATATATATATATATATATATATATATATATATATAGAAAGTGCTCCCCTCCACTCTCTTTCCTCGGCATTCGTGTCGGACCGGCAAACCACTTAAGCACGCCTTTATTGGCCGTGGTAGGAGGGAATCCGGTGCGACACCTACGACGAGGTAGGCGAGTGACCCCTCGATCCACATGTCAACCCTGACAACCCCGCGAAGGTATGAACTTTTCTAAAACTTAAAACCCTACTTCAATGTTCGTGGCAAACCGGAGAACCGCCCCATGCACGCTTTTATTGCGCGTGGTGGGATGGGACCCTGGTGCGGCACGTACAGCGAAGCGGGGTAACTCATAAGTACCCCCGGGCGGGGGAAAATCAAAACTGCTTTTTCAAAAATACTTTTTATAAAACCCCATGCACGCCTTTATTGCGCGTGGTGGGAGAAAACAAAAAAAATACAACCGCCGCGGTATCTCACCAACACCAACCGTGCACGTCTTTATTGACGTGGCGGGTAGGCGGCCTCTTGGTTTATCCCCTAAACGGGGGAGACGCCGGGAGGCTGCCGAAATTTTGTCTGAAATACAGACAAGGACTTGGAGCAATTTGGGACCTAGACTTGATTGAACTCAGAAGGACTACGAAGGACTTGTACATGGACTTTTGAACAAAATGACTTAATAAAGAATTGAATCCAAATAAAAAAAAATGTGCAGAAGGCTTAAATTGAACTGAAGTCAAACTTGGAACAATTTGGAACATGGACTTGGTTTGGACAACAAGACTTGGACTTAAACTTGGACTCTCATTTGAACTCGAACTGGGACTTTACAAGACGACAGAGGACTTGATTTGAGCTTTAATTGAACTTAAACCCACACTTGATTTGGGAATCAAATGATGTAAGCAAAGACTTGAATCAATCTTGAATCATAATCTGAACACCAAATCAGACGGACAATAGAAGACAAGTGAACTTGAATATAATCATCAGAGAACTTGAATTGGAAATAGACTTATGCAAAGAATTTGTACTTTGATTACAAAGAACTTGGACTCGAATTCAGAAGAGAATTACAAGGAGCAATGAGCCAAAACTTGGGCACCACATGAAGCTTAATACAAGAGAATTTGAGCTCAATTATGGAATGAGGGCTTTAACTTAGCAAATACTCCATCATATCAATATAAATGCTAGAGATTGAATGAAAAAATGTAACATATCTATAAATGATCAAAAAGGTTCATGGAAGGGACAACAATCATACTATTAATGCCAGCCATCCTATGAAACATATGCATGTCATTTATACATTTGGAAGGAATATCCAACAGATGTGATTCACCTACAAGTATAAATCAAGGAACCTGTAATATAATGGCCCTTCCATGGTCAGTGCAAGTTAGCATGCAAGCTATGATCTACTCCTAAGGGGGTTAAAAGATTCGTAATTCTAATGTGACTCAAACAATAGAATCGCAAGTTTGGTGAATATAAAGAGATGCAATAATGCTTATGCCATCTACAAGCAAATATTGGCTCTATACAATCAATACTATTTGATTGAAAATGAATACACCAGCTTTCCCACAACAGAGTCTGATGAAGGAATCCCCCGCTAATTCCTATACGAGTTCTAGAAAGAGAACCAAATCAAATCATTATAGAATGAGTGAATTTCAATTCAACCAAATGTTTTAACTTTAACCTGGACAAGATTATTGAGGCTTGCAAGCCTCTTGATGAACAATGGTCGCGCATCCAACATATCTTCTAATATAAGTACTAAAGTACTACGACAAATTCAAGCTTCTATGAGCTACCGTAGAAGACCCACTGTGTGCCCATTACAACATTCACAAGCAAAAGTGCTAAAAGGGATTCAACAAATGTAAGCATCTACAACCAAGGCAGGAGATTAGTTAGTGCATTATGATCCGCCTACAAAAATCAACAAATAGTGCACGACAGTCTACCTGTACGAAGCAGCGAATAATTCTATCCAGAAGCTGCTATGCCACACCACCGGATCTGCAACATTCGTACAAGCAGACAGAAGGCGTCTACAATTATTTCAAAGTACCCATGCACGTGCACTATAAATTGTATACACATAGGTACACTAAAAGGGGTAAAAGCAATTGTGAAACCCACATGGGCCCCGACGAGCGTGTTATTGGTACACACGTGACGTCTAGGGATGCTGCGCTGGTTACTAAATTTGAACCCGATCCTCCTAAGCAAATAATAGGAGTCGACAAGGTTTAATAAATATTATAAAATGCCCCCAAACACCTGCATGGGCCCCGGCGAGCGTGTTATTGGTACACACATGACGTCAAGGGATGCTGCGCGGGTTATTAAGTGAATTCTAGTTCGAACCCGATCCTTCCATACGGGTTAATAGAAGTCGACAAGGTTCAAACCAACAAACAAATATATGGTTGAGAAGACCAGTATATTTGTTTTAACACATTCATACCAGGCCTTCAATGCCTATAATCAAGAGAATTCACTTACAAGGGTAAAAAGCCTACGAAACCCGATCCTCTATCGACAGTTCGATAGAGTCGACAAGGTTTATCCATAAAATGCAAATAGTTTCAAATGGAAATGACCCCGAACACCCCGATGATGGCCGTGTTAAATGCAGATCTCAACCGGAGGGGGGTTCCCAAATATTTTCAATTGTCTCCCAAAAGTCCATTCCAAACACTTTAAAGCTCCACCCAAAATCCTAAAAAATTCCAAAAATTCCAAAAAAATTTAAAAATGAAATCAATCCATCAACACACTTAAAGAAAAATCCATCCACTCTCCACAACAGTCTGTCATGGTGGACAAATTCAAATAAACTCTAGCTCACAAAGAGTCAAATGCCTAGTCGAAAATATCACTAGGATCCATTCTCAAACAATCTCTTACCAGTAAGGACGTGGTACGTGTCCTCTAACCGGCAGTTTCGCCGCCAAATGGCACTGCAGGTAAACAGTTATGACCCGGGGCCCTTTGAACCGAGTGGTTTTGCCGTCAAATGGCACCACAGGTAGCGGTTATGGCCAGAGCCAATACGCTCCTTAGTGACGTTAAATCCTTGAGATATGAATCAATAGGATATAATTAATAGGGCACAAAGCCCTCTGTCAGCTAAGGTGGATTCAAATTTGTCCCCTTAGACAAACATCCAACCCCGGTCTACAAGATCCCCTTAGACGAAGCAACCCATGGCTGCCGACAAGGATCCTTCTGTCAGGTTGGGTCGACTACCTCCTCTGACTAAGTAGACCAGGGACCATGATGGCCCGGGACGACGGAACCATGGGATCTTGATCGGGTCTATCATCCATTCCCCCACCATCCGCTTTAAGTTCCAGATGGTGAAAATTCTAGTTTTAAATACCAAACTTATCAAATCTCCTAACCCAAATCCTAAACATCTGAAATCTCCCAAATTTCAAATCCATTTCCAATTCTCAAATTCCCATACCTATGCTGCTACTATATGCCAGATAACATGTATTTCTATACATATCTGATTGACGACTAGCCTTAATCAAAAGTTCTCTCTCGTGATCGGGAGGGGTAATTAACTATAGGGGCTTGCGCCTATAGAAAACCAGAACTCAGATCATAAAGTCCTCACAAAATGAGGGCGAAATCTCTAGGTAGTGTCTTATCTACAAACCCATCTGCCTTCCAAAATTTACCTCGGAACTTCATTCGTTAAAACTCCCTCGCCAAATAAAAGAAAAGTGCGCCGGCGGAGGCCGGGGACGAATTTTCGGAGCCCACAATGAGCTTTATAGCGAGCTATAATCCCATCTGAGTTATATTTGGTAAGAAACATCCACTTGCAGCCAAGTGGGTTTTGTGACAAGTGGGAAAGAACAAGTTCCCAGGTTCCCTAAGATTGTAAAGCTTGAAATTCTTGGGACATCGCAGATCTCCAATGTTCCCGCATAGAAGCTTAGGAATAGGTAGTAGGATCTGGTTCATGGATTTGATGAGTGAGATCAAATATTTGCTTGGGTTTTAGATTATCTGTCTGAAGTCCAGTTTTCATTTGATGATGAGGTTTCAAAGGAGTAGGTGGTGGTACAGTTGAAATAGATGGAGAGCAGGTAGCAGATCGAGTTGTTGGGTGAATTGACTGTGAGGGAGAGGTGTGACCGATTGTTGGTTGAGGAATTGTAGATGCTGTAGCAGGAACACATGCAGTTGATGCAGGAAACAGCAAGAGTGGAGGAAGGCTGTGAGTGATATCGATGTTGGTTGATATGGGAGGGTTGGCCTGGCATTGTTTATGAGGAAAAATGCTCTCATTAAATATGACATGCCTTGATATATAGATGCGGTTCGTAGTAATATCGAGGCAACGATAGCCTTTTTGCATTTGAGCGTATCCAATAAAGACACATGGGGTTGAGAGATGTGATAATTTGGAGCTAGAGTAGAAGAGTTTGAGCCAAGGGTAACATAAACAGCCGAAAGTTCTAAGAAACGTGTAGGAAGTTTGCTTGTTGTATAATTAAAAGAATGGTGTGTTGTGATGAAGAGTCGCAATAGGAAGGCGATTGATGAGATAAATAGCTGTGTGCAGAGCTTCAACCCAGAGATTTGATGGGGTGTCTGAGTGGATCAGAAGAGATCATATAGTCTCGAGAATATATAGAGAATAGAAAAAAAAAAAAAAAAAAGTCTCGAGAATATGATGATTTTTCCTTTCAGCCACGCCATTTTGAGAGGGTGTGTAGGGACAAGTATATTGATGACTAATGCCCCAATGAGTGCAGTAAGATTTGAAAATATGATTGAGATACTCGCCTCAACCATCAGGACGTATGATACAAATAGTATGATGAAATTGACATTTAATAAATTTGTGAAAATTGATAAAGATTTGGGTGACTTCAGATTTTTGAATTAAAGGAAAACCCAGCAATATTTAATATAGTCGTCAATAAATGATACAAAATATCAATATCTTTGTATAGTCGTCAATGAATGACACAAAATTTTTTTATACTAATTGTTTTTCTTACCACAAAAGTAGTAAAAAGCTATTCCAAATAAAGTCTAAAAAGTAAAGTAAATAAATTTAAATTAAAATATGAATGGATTTTTAATTAAATTTAAAGTTAATATCATATATCATATATATCTAATTTGTTATAAAATAAAATAACTGAAATGCATGATTTCATTAAAATAATATAGCTATGATTTCTTATTTAAATTGAATTTAAAAAATAATGGCATAAACAATGTATAGCCAAATATTAATTAAAATAGTAATATTCAAATTTAAAAGTAAAAGCATACCTACCATTATATTTGGTTTTTAAATGTGTTCGAAGAACTATTTAAATTAAAAATAATGGTAAGCATGATGTGATAGCTTAATGTGTTTGAAATGAATGCAGTACATATATAATGCATAAATGCAATGTGCGAAGTCTCACTTCCTGATTCAAATTACGCTATAATACAAAAACATCAACATCAAGCATTTATCCCACTACGTGGGGTCGGCTACATAAATTTTTTTCCTCCATTGTGTATGTTAAGAGTTAGATTCTCATTTAAATCTAATAAAAAAGGACATTTCTAATATTTTTTAACCAAGTCTTTTTAGGTCTACGTCTACCTCTCTTAACATAGGCCAAATTTAATACATTTATTGTCCTAACTGGGTCATCAGAAGGCCAACGTTTTATGTGACCAAACCATCCAAGGCAACTCTCTCTAATCTTATCTGCAACTGGAGCTCCACCAACCTTTTACATAAATGTTCGTTTTGCATTCTATCTCTAAGAGTAAAGCCATTCATCCACCTAAGCATCCTCATCTATGCAACACTTAACTTCATTGTATGCTTCTGTTTTAACGACTAACATTCTAAGCCATAAAACATTGCAGGTCTCATTATATCCAAAAGAATTTTCCCTTTGAGGGGTACTTTTCTATCACACAATAGGCTCAATGCATTCCTCCACTTCAACCATCCAACTTGAATTCTACTTATAATATCCCCATCTATTTCACCATCACTGTAGACAATAGACTTGAGATATCTACAATGTCTACTCTTATTAATGATTTGATCGCCTAAAGTCACAATTCCCCCATTAGATTACTTGTATTACTATTAAAATTACACTCCACGTATTCGATTTTAGATCTACTCAAATGAAAACCTTTAAACTCTAAGGTTGACCACCATAATTCAAGTTTACCTTCAAAACTCTGAAGAATATCATCAACAAAAAACATACACTATGGTTCATCCTTCTGCAAATGTCTAGTAAGAACATCTACGACTAAAGCAAAAAGATATAGACTTAAAGCTGATCCTTGATGAATCCAACATAAATAGGAAAAATCTTTGTCCAACCTCCTTGTTTTTTAACACAAGTAACAACTCTTGCATACATATCCTCAATTACTTGAGTATAAGCATTATTAATCCCTTTCTTTTCTAGAACTCTCTATAGCACTTCTCTTGGACCTTTATCATAAGCATTCTCTAAATCAATAAATATTATAGATAGATCATCCTTATTCTCCCTATACTTCTCCATCAAACCTCTCAATTTACACTACAATAACATATAAAAATATAATAATGATATAAAAATCTCCAAAGATAGTGCGTAACCATGTTGGCTAAAATGATGGCCAAGGCATAAGATATCTATCATATGAAGCATTTGTAATTCATCCAATAGTAATGTCAAAATCACTGATCTATGATACTCTACAATTTGTAGCCGTTCAGTCATGAAGATGCGAAGTTAATAACTAAACAAGCACTTTAAAAGAGTTACCATTCTACAAATCGAAATAAGTTCACGGAACAATGTATCTAATGGTGTTTATTGTCAAAAGCATAAACAAGCGGGACCAGTGAAATGATGTATTTGGTGTTTATTGTCAAAAGCATAAATAACCAAATCAGTAAAATGATTCACAACAGCACTATAAGGTCACCTTAATCAAGATAAATGCAATATAACAAATCAAAGCACCTAGGCCATGTCAAATCGGTATAAATCATCATTTAATCCATTAAAATAAAACATTGCATTGATAGTCTCTTTTTTCAAAAGATATAATCCATTTCATGCTATTGCAAATTTTCAGATTATTTTCAATAATGTAGCGCGTTTAACATAGGCAGTTCTAGGTATGCAAAAAAAAACAATCGCATGCGGTTCTACTACTATTACTTATAGTGACTGGTTTCCATCTCTCACTTTATAGTAAATATATGTTTGAAGCAATTACTGGTTCTCACTCTTTGGGATTAACGAAAGTAGTGAGCGGAGTAAAAAAATTGCAAACAAGAATTCAATACAGTAAAAAACATCATAACTTATTATATTAAGGCTTTGTTTGGGTTGGGGCGGCTTTTTTGCTTCTTCTTAGAGCAGCTTTTTAGTAAAAAATTAAAATTTTTTAATAAAAAACCACTTTAAGAAATAATAAGAAAGCCATCCCAAACGAAACCCAAGTGATAGAAAAGGGCTTCAGGATACTCGTAGAGCACTACCTAGCATAGAAGTCATTAATAAGCTCCCTAACTTCAGGTACCAACTCAAGGAAATTTCGGAAGCTGATATTGTCTATGACTTTGTTCTGTTAAATGACAAAAAAAGGTTAGTAAGACTTAAGTTGAAGCGGATAAATGACTAAAGTCCACCTTCTCATCCTTATTCTCCCTATTAAAATGAAGACAAATAAAAATGAAGACCTTCAGTTCTGTCCGGTCAAAAGAAGCTAGAGCACAAAGTCCACCGTAAGTAGAAACATCTTGAGGCGCTATCACTTCGGAATAGTTGTTTCCCAGTTCTGGACCAGTTTCAAGGAACTAAAAAGACAACATTACATATTAAACTGAAGTTAAAGTTGGCACCATTTTACACCTAAAACATCCACAACCCACCCAAGGGAAAAATAAATAAAGAACATTCAGTAGCGAGAAAGAGAACCAAATTAGTACACAAAATTAAAATTTTCATGCTTTTATGGTCGGGCATTGCTTATTAGGTACAATATAGGAACTACTCAAACAAAGTAAAATATAATTTTATTCAAATATATATATATATATATATATATATATATATATATATATATCTTAAGAGACGCAACATAAAATTTTAAAATTGAACCAAACTTAACATGTGTTTAAATAGTACAACTTACTTAGAGGAAAATTGTCATGGAAAATTATAAGAGCTTAGAAATATTCTTTTGACGAAAAGTTTACAAAATACTGTTGAGACATGGTTTAATAATATAGAGGCTAGAAGTTTTGTGAAGGTGTAGTGAACAAAGTTTAAGCTTTAATTTTTTGAGATTAGTAAAATAGGTTAGGTACCAAGAAATGAAAATAAAAAAGATTTATAAAATAGTCGAGCCAAGAGAAAGAAAGGTAAAACACTATTTAAGTTTAAAATAAAAAAAAGAAAAGATAATGAGAATTTATCTAAAGATGAATGCATAAAGAAATGATGAAAATGTTATTTTAACATTATTAAATAAAAATTTAAGGAGAATTTTTTTTTAGAAAAAAAAAAACATGATATAACAATCTGTATTATATGCTAATCTAAAAAAATATTCAATCTTTATTAACTTTATAGAAGATGTGTAGATGACTTAACCAAAAAAATTACATGATGAGATTTACAGAGTTACAAGAGATACTGAAATAGTTGAGTAAACAAATCTTTCTAATAAAGTTATCAAGACTTACCGAATGCAAAAGATGAAAAGAGTGGAGAAAAGGACAAAAAAGAAGTTTAAAATCGTGTTGCGTAAAGCTTATATGAGAGTGTGATGGAAAAGAAGCTTAAAAAAATAATAGTGATGCCGAGAAAAGAACTTAGATCAGGCCAAGAAGATCTAGAATGTAGGTGATTTTAAGGTGAAAACAATTATTAGAATAAACATACAGCATCATCTAGTGTTTACGGATATTGAAAAAATATATGATTATATAGAGTGAGAAATAATTTGATTGACAATAAAGAAAAAAAGTGCATGTCAAAGGTATAATGAAACTGCAAAAAATATATGAATGATTAAAAGTAATGGAGAAACAAGATATTCCTATCACCCTAGAATTACTTCATCTGCAGCATTAATGTTGCATTGATTTTTGAATTGGTTATGAAGATCGTTATAAATATATTTATAATGTGATACAATTATGTATGTTTTTTTTTTTTTTTTTTTGAAAAAGAGATATATGATATTTGTTGATGATAATATAATTTGATTAGAAATACCACATCTGTAGTTAGTGACAAGATAAAAAAAAAAAAAATTTATAAGATAAAAGTGCTTTGGATTAGTAGAAAAAGTCTAAGTAGATGATGAATAAATATGATTTGGAATTGGGTGCGGAAGGTTTGTGAAACTAGTAGGAAGTATCTAGAAGACTAGGACAAGTTTAGTTATAATTTCTATGAAATGCATTGAGAGATAGTGGTTTACTCGTGATTTTCTTCACAAAAAAAAAAAGTGAATTCCTCATTTTGGGTAACAAAAGCAAAGAGGATAGCAACAACTATATTTGCTGCTCAAATGTCCAGCAGTTGAATCTATGAGAGCTACAACTAGGATAAAGGGTTATGGAGAATTGGTGATGAAAGGAGGGATCAATTGATGCAATTTTGATTCCTACAACTATAAGTGTTTGAAACCAATGAATTTCCAGCAAGGGAAGCTGCCGATAATGTTGTGTCAACAACAATTGAGAGAAGAAGATGAGCGCATCGATTATAATTGGAAGAGGAAATTTAGTGAAGGGAAAATATAGTTTCATTCAATTCCAATTGAATTCAAATTACAAATTTGATATTTATTCATAAAGATCCAAAAATAAATTTTGAAATTTATTCAAATTCAAAAGAAAATAGAAGATAGAAACTACCACTTAAAAATAGTTAACTCAATTTCTTAGTAAGAAGTCAACCCTTAAAATAAGGAGGAGAAACAGGTGGAGAAAATTTAGGTTAGTTTCTTTGATTCTCTCCCACTATTTTTCTCTCCTTACCTAGAATTTTTTAAATTGCAATTTTGCAAATAAATCCTCACTCGATTTATATTTGCAAATCAATTATTTTAAGATCAATTATGCAAATATTTTAAACAGCTCTTGATCAACTTGCTCCGACAAATGAAAACTATTTTTTTCCCTGTTAGACTTTTTTTTTTCAGTCTTCTTGCAACCCTGAACTTTTGAGTCGGTTGAGATAGTTATTCTCTTTCATTTAATGTAGATCAATAGCTTGGATGATACTTCTTGTATTTGTCATCAAGAAGAGAGCTCTTGATCCCTTGTTAAAATCCTTGAATATGATGGTCTTCTCCATCTACACTGAAGGTGGAAACATAGGAAGGTGGAAAAATAGGCTAAATGACTTTATATTTGTTTACTCCTTCAACAGTACTACCTTACAAATGTATATTACCCATTGTTAAATCACATGCATCTAGGGGAACAGCATGATAGAGTGCCTCACTAATTAAATCTAAAAAAAGCATAACCCAAGAGTACATTGCCTAGTAAGTTGACATACATTACATTTGTAAAACCAAGTTAGAAAAAAGAATTTTGAGTATTAACCAGTCTCTAAACCAAGGTTGCAAATATAAGGTTCATTTCACAACTTGGATATAAGATAGCATCCATGGTGGTAGATTTCACCCGAAGCTTGAGGTGAAAAGTTTGTCTATAGCTTCCTCAATGACACTGCAGGAAACGCCTTTATTACTTGTACATTAATTACTTCTTTTGAAGTGGTGAGTCTTTTTCTTCTTAGTTCTTATGTTCCCATTTTGATATCTTTTCTAGAAATAAATTCTAGCAACCCTTGAACTTGTACTTGATTTTTTATAGCAAAAACATGGTGGTCTAGTATCTTTCTCATGGCTTAACCTTTAGTGTTCTCCTTCTTTACAGTTACAAGCTGAGCTTTTTGTCCAATGGAAAAAAGACTTATTTCCTTAGGTGCTCTAATTTTTGTGCTGGCTTCAAGTACATATCTACTAGAATAAGCTTCAACTTTGTGTGAAAATGTTAAACATCAATATATTTCATTGGATCCTAAAGTGATACAAGCAAATTGTGAAGAATGTACTACCAACATGAAGAAACAACCAACAATCATTAGAGTCTATCAAAGAAGAACTCTAAAATTGTCAATATTGGTAACATAAAAAAAAGTGGTCTAAAAACATGTAATTAGTTTTACTTTATTTTGGTTCTTTTAGTGAGGTAGATCAAGTCTACCTATTATTTAAGGCATGTATTAGGCAGGCCAGGTCTATATTGTAAACTTGGTCCATCAAAGTTGTATAAATAGGCCCCATTGTAATCAATTAGCATGAATGGAAATTTCTGATTTCCTCTCTTGTTTTTCCTCACCTCTCTTTTTCTTTTTCTTGGGAGTCTACACCTACTCTAAAGGTGCCTCGCTTCTTCACCTCCAAAAAGCATATCAAGGGTGCTCTTGTTGCACTAACCTCATGCCATTGCAAGAGGTTTTCTTCTCTCAGCACTCTTCTTTCTCTCTACACTCCAGCACTCAGAATTCTGCCTTCCACCTGCTGGCCAGCCTTCCCTCAAGCCGTCCAGTTCTCCATGCAGCCGCAAGACCCCAGCTACTTCCCTTCCTAGGGTGCGCTACTCGTTCCCCCTCCTGCTTACATCATTCCTTAGCAGCAGAATCCAGCCAGGAAAGACGCAGAATCCAGCCAAGAACTGTCTGGAAAGTTCTTTTCTGCATCAGCAGCAACATTTCAGCAGCTGTTCTTCAACCTCCCACAGCCGCACCAACATCTTGACAGCCCACATCTCAGCTGCCAGCCTTGTTTAACCTCCTACCCGCAAGCTTGCCTCAGCCAACCTCCGCAAGATTCTCCCAACATTCATCCAATTCTCTTTCCATCAAAATTCAGCAAACTTTGAATCCCCCCCCCCCCCCCCCCCCGAACAATAATTTTCAAGTTTACATCAGGTTCTCCATTTTCAGGTTCTTTGCTGAAATTATCTTTATTCTTGTCCCACACATTCTACTTGGTTTCTCTTTTTAATTTTGGTGCAGGTGCTAATTCTTTTTTGTAAAGAATTTCATCATATGTACCATCTGTACCCAACATGAAGAATGTTGATTTGGCCGAAGCTTTACGCTCAATACAAAGTAATCAAAAACCTTTCATAAAGCCTCACTTATATTTCATTAATAAAATTCCTTTAGTTCCATGCTTTCTAAATTTCATCGAGTATTATTGCACATTTTGCACATTATCCTGCTTAAATTTCTCATCAAATCGACTTTTCTTTTTTGGGTCTAATGAAGTAAATTTAAAAATTTTAACCATCTTTTAAACTCAGACCATATCAAGATTGACAAATCATAATTTTTAGACTAAGAATTCCACCACATAAATGTTTTTTGAGAATAATTTCAAATGAGCAAATGCCAATTTCTTCCTATCAAGGTAATCATAAGCCATGAAATATATTTTTAGAAACTCAAAATAATTGTATAACATCACAACTTTGATTATTCCATAGTAAGGAAACTCCAACTTTTCCTTTACCTTGAAAGAAAAATCTTTTTCTCTCATTTTCATATTCTTCTCAATTTCTCTCCTTCTCGATGGATCTCTTTGCAAAATTTTGTCTTCTAATGGAATGTGTCTCCTACTCTCCTTATGCTTGTATAGGTGGTGGAGTAGAAGTTGTAGGTGCTACTAAAAAAGACTAAGGCAACTATCATTATGGCCATTTATTTCTTCATCATGAATATCTGATTAATCATCTGCTTTATTATTTCTTCTATCATACTGAGAAAACCATTAATAGTCTATGATCTCTTCTCATGTCGTAGTCTTTAGGCTTCATAGAATCCCTAAGAATATCCTTATGTGTTCATAAATTAATCATAAAAAATTTTTATTATAAGGGTTCAAAATAGCACTCATTCCAAAATATGTAATTGGGCGTGTCAAGTGGAAAGTATAAAAGACAAAGGAATTAGGTTTTTCATGAAATTAATTGAGTCATGATGATTTTCTCACAATTTTCTATCTTAAAAAACAAGTGAATTAATTGTCTAGGGTTACAAAGATGAGAAGTCAACAACATCTATTTGAACTGATAGATTTCCAGTGACCCGATCTGTGAGGGTTGTGGCTAGAGCTATGCAACTGATCCATTTTGGAAATCTTCGGTTGTAGGAAGTGTAGAACTAGTGCTTGAACGAGGGATCAACTACTACAGTTTAGATTCATGCAACTGTAGGATAGTAGTGCTCAGATAATAGTAATAAAGAGAAGAGAGAGAGAGAGAGAGAGAGAGAGAGAGAGAGAGAGAGAGAGAGAGAGAGAGATTGATAATTGGAAGAGGGGATAATTTTGAGGAGAGAAACTACACTTCTACTTAATCCCATTTGAATAGATTACAAACTTGATCTCTATTTAAAGAGATCCTAGAAAAATCTAAAAATCTATTCAAATTCAGAACAAACTACAAGATAGGAACTATCAATTAAAATAGATAACTCCTATATTCCCTTGTTAAAAAAAGTCTTCCGTTAAATAAGGATAAATAGGTGCAGTGAATTTAAGTTAGTTTCATTGATTCTCTCTAACAATTTTGCTCTTCTCTTGAAGACCACTTATTTGAATTTTTAAAATTGATATTTTGCACTTAAGTTTCACAATTTCTAATTAATCCTTTCAAAGGCAATTATGCAAATATTTTTAAAAGCTCCCTGGATCAAATTATGAATATGAAACTAATAATAATAAAACATATTGCTAGAATAATAAACTTTACTAGATGTGATAATTACTTTGAATTTACTTTACAAAAAAGAGGGATATGAATAAGCATATAGCCTCTAATCCTAAAGCTGAGTGATAAATAAATAAATGTATTAAGAGCACCATACTGTGAAAACATTTGCTAAAGAATTGAAGGTAAACCTTTAAAATTTGCAATCAAACTGAGCATGCTATATGGATTCAATTGTTGGGCAACAAATAATTCACTAATAGCAAAGTTAAAAGGTGTCAGGAATAAGAATGCTAAGAAGAATTTGGGAAACATTAGGAAAGATAGAGAGAGAAGTGATTATACTTTACAGGATATAAAAGTAAAAACTATTAAAAAAAAGATAAGTGAAAACAAACTTATACGATTTTAGCATCTATGATAGAGGACAAAAGACGCATCCATAAAGTTGTGCATCCCAAAAAGAGTTAGCATCTGATGTAAGTCAATAAAAATAAATGGAATAGGAGAATTCATAAAAATGGCTTAATATAGGGGCTGTTTGGTATGGTGAAAAAGGAAAGTAGAATAAAAGGAATGTAGTCTATTTAAAATGTTTTGCAGTTATTTGAATGAGTATAAAATAAATGCTTTTTTATTGCTTGAAGTAAATAAATGCAGTGTAAAACTCAACGATGATTGTGACCTGTGGCTAGCGACAATGAGCAGAGAGGTCAGTGGTGGAAAGCAGGTGATGGCAGCCAGCGGAAGCAGGGAGATGGCGACAGGCGTTGGGTGGCAGGGTCTGTGGTTGCAGGCAGCTGCAAGCGGCAACTAGGGCAAAAATGACAAACAATTTATAGTATTTTGGAACTCGGCCAAATCTAATGATTTCCAAATACGCTAAAACTGAACAAGATGGTGAAATTAAAATACTTCAAAATTGTACTCTACATTCTTCTTCCTTCAAATCAAATAGAAATATTTTCAAAACCCTTATATTTTTGAATATTATACACCCATTATACTTCAAGCCAAACATAGCTTAGTTGAAATGAGATTAACAACAATTATAATGATTTTTTTAAAACAAAGATGTTTATAAAGTTCAAATTCTAAATCTCTTTTTATTTATATTTTTCCTAAAGCAAAAACATCTATCAATTGCAAGTGAAAACAATTAAAAACTTATTTATGCTTTCTGGAACTTTAACAGTGAAATAAAATAAAAATTATGATTTCTATAATGAATTCATCGCACAAGCCACACCTAACAAAACATTTATGCCATATGGATGTTATTGAAAAGAACAAATTAACCATATAAAAAGTAATCATAATCATGATTCTAAGCAATAGGATTTATAGTTTCAATATTATTGCATTTTAATTTCACAAAACATCTGTATGTGCATAACAACTTGTTACAGAATGTATTTGTTATGATTTACACTTTCTTGATGCACAACAATACAATTTTACAGGAGTATCAAAGCATGAATGATTGTTATCAATGCCTGACCATATATAGCTTAGATTGAGTTGATAGATAATGTTAAATCAAGAATCAAAGTTGCACCCCTTTATTTAAGCACAATTTGAACTCCGTAATCACATCCATTGCTGAATACAAAGCACAGATTACATGAATCACACAATATTATAGTAAAATAGGCATGTGAAGATCACAATAGACTGACCTTGCGAGCAGCAAGCTTGTACTTCTTAGTTTCCAAGTGAGCTAGTCCTGCAGCACATCGTAATTTTGCAATAGTAATGGGATCCAATGAATCAGGTGTTTGCTCAGCTTTAGAAACATAATACGAAACGTGTGCGAACTCGCCCAATTCAATACTAGTAAGTATCGCATTTAAGCACATTTGAATTACATGTTTTGAAGTAGTACAATAGTCACGAGTTCGAACATAATTCTTAAATGCTTCACCAATCTGACCATGAGCATAATAGAAATCTCCAAAATCAGTGTAGCCCATTCTGATGCTTTCCTTAATCAATTTTGTCTGAGCAAAAAATTGTTGACAACAAAGATAAGAAGCTATTTTCTATTGGTTTTAGAGCCATTGAACAAGATCATCATTAAATCCAACTATTACAAACATAAACAATAGATGACACCTGCATATATTATACAAGGAACTTAGTATATAAAGAAAAAAGATGCCTTCATAGTTCATGCTAAAGTTTACCATAAAGTCTGCCAGCATGCGATCGTTAGCAAGGTAGGGATTTGTCCATTTCAAAAACTTGACAACAGGCATGTAATGGAAAATTTTGAATTGCTAGGAAAAAATTGAAAAAAAAAAATTCCTTCAATGGTATCCTTTATGCAAAGAGATAAATTTATAATTCTCCCATAATACATAAATTATGCCATATTGTACCTGCACATATCATACTATGTGAGAGCAAGCATAATGTATTTAAAATTTGTTAAAAATTCAACTAGCAAAGTGATGTTTTCGCAATACATTTACATTTATGAAGGAACAATACACGACACATAAAACTGATGCTCAGGCTCATCCTGCTTATGACTCACAATAAATAATTTAAGTAAGATCAATAACTTTCCACTTATTTCACTTCCTAAATTGCACCACCACTTAATAGGACAATATCCAAGTAGAAACATAAAAATCTCCCCTCAATTAATGTCCTATAGTAGTTTTTTTGATGCAAGGCTACCAAATTTGGAAATAAATATTTAAAAATATATTCTCTTATATGGAGTAATTTTTTACTACATCTGAAACAAGCTGCTTTCTTAACTTCTCATTACCTCTTTCCTCAAGCCTAAGAACTATGCAGCCATTATAAGCTATTATTTATGGCATCCTGAAGATTCCAACAACAAAATTATTAGCTGAACAATAAAGGATTCAATCCGATACAACAAAATAGGGTAATTCAGATTGGCACAAAAGAATTAAGTGCTAATTTTTAGAAGTATGTCTTGATTGTTCTTAAACCAATCAATGGTCAAGTAAAGTGCTATTTCTTGCAAAGTAATGAACCTCTGAGACATTTGAAGGCGTTTTTTTTTCAAATCTTCCCCTTTCTTCAACTTGCTAACTTATGCATTTAAAGCTTCATTACTTCAGGTAAATAATTTGGAAATAGCAACAACACAATATCCTTTCTCACATAGCGTGACCAGCAATTGCAGGTTTCCCTAAGTGCCCTTTCAAAAATGCAACGTAAAGAGAAGAGCAAACCAGTCAAGTACTAAGAAAAATGTTCAAAACCATCAAACTATAAAATAACAATCAACATCAACAGCTATCAATTATAATTTCTATAATGAATTTCAGAGCGGGTAGAATAAACCCTTAAGAAAGCAAATAAATTCAAACTGAAAAAGTGGAACACTAACCCTGTAATCATTGAGCTCGTTCTCAAGCTTTTCCTTTCGCTGCTCAGCGCGGCGGTCAATAGCGTAAGTCCACGACTGATCAAATTCGTAGAGCGGGCCTAGTCTTCCGTCGATCTTCTGCAACACCTGCCGGTAGAGGCGCGAGTCCTCACCCTTCCAGATATCGTCATAGGCCATGCGAAGGGCTTCCTGCTGCATGCTCTGGTTCTCGCACTGTTCCGCTATGAAGAGAAGCCTCAGGACCTTCGTCCTTCCACTATATAGCGCCACATATGCCTCGTTGTCCATCTGTTCGCCGCTCATCGCAGTTTTTCGGCCGCTTCTTGGTTGGAGCAGCTCCTCCTCGAGTTCTTCGATGCCGTTTGGCATCGTGGTCTCGTCGCTCATCGGCGTCGGAGCTGCCTCTTCGTCGGCTTCCATCTATTTTGGGTCCGCGTATTTCCTCCGCCCTCTCCCGCTCCACGAAAAACCTAGCAGAATTACAGTCGCCGCCGCAGCGTCGATGGAGTACCATGGAGAAAATCTGGGAAAATGGGCCGGTCTGGGCTAGAAATTTCAAGGTTGTTATAAGTGTGAGGTTAGGGCAAATTATTTTGCGCGGATGCCGAACACAATTATAGATCAGTCAGAATAAGTCACGTCATTTTCGTTTGGTATTACTATTTGATATGATGCATTTTGGTTGTTCTCTAGACGTGAATTGTGTTTGGCGTCCGCACATAATAGTTTCTTCAAGCCGAGGAGAAGTTATTCCGTGTGGAGTTTAGACTTAACTCTACGACTGTAGTCAAATTAAATCTTGATATGAGAAGTGGACATATGGATATTTAATTAAATTTCATTTTTTTTTTATGTCTTATCAGTCTAACCGACCCGATTCGACCTAGTGATAAAAAATTTGAATTCGCAGGAGTCAAAAGCTCGAAGCTATGTCATTTTACCTTCTATCTCAGCATTTCACTGCTCGCTTTCTCTCTCGTCAGTATTCCAAACACTTCACTGCAAACAGGTGAAAATCCTTCAGCATTCTAGCTGGTGCAAAAGTTCATCTCCACGTGCAAACAGGAGTAAGAACATTTTGCTTTTTTGATGCATATTCACAAGTATCAATAATGTACATAGTTCTTCTATTTTAAAAACTAAGTTGTTTTTATTTTCTTAAATTTTTTTTAGTTATTTTTGTTCATTTTAGCCTCTTTTTAACTATGTTTTAAGTGTGTTTCATTGTGCATTTGCTTTCATGGTATCAGTTTGTATATGATTTTTTTCTATTTTCAAAACTATGTTGTTTATCTTTAAAATATATAACTACAATTTTAATGAAGCTTTTCACTGCTATTTCATTGAGCTTTAACTATGCTTTTGTTGTGTTTTTATTGCGCTTTCGCTGCACTTTTTTATTGTGCTTTGCTATTACTTTGATTTTACTTCTTATTCACTGAGTTTTTTTCTTTATTTTTTGCAGATGGCTTCTTATGTCGTCCAATTACATATTGTTGCTATATTTCAACCTTCTGAACTATTTGCGGCTCATTTGTCCAATTAATTCACAAAGATGTTGAGGACATATTAAAGACTTTGAACATCTATCATTTTTTAAAGTTTTCGCCATTTCAGCAAAATGTATCTTTAATATATGAGCTGTTGAAATTCTGCAATATCTCTCAACACGGGATCATTATCAAAAAGTTATTTGCTGAAATTCACATCTGATGAGGTGTTTCTACTCATAAATTTGTCCAGTAAAGATGTTGAAATCATATGTCATAGCGAGTCACTTACAGGAGTAGTATCAACAGTTTTGCCCCACAAAGGTGCTGAGATCAAAGCATAGTAGAAAAAGTGCAATGAAAGCACACAAAAAGTGCATCAAAAGTGTATTGAATGCTCAATAAAAGTGCAAATATATATATATATATATATATATATATATATATATATATATATATATATATATATATATATATATATATATATATATATATATATATAGTGAAAGTGCAGCGAAAAACATAATGAAAGCATAGTAAAAGAGGTGTAGAAAAAATCACAGTGAAAGCGTAGTGAAAGCACTTTGAAAGCGCAGTGATTTTAATGCTTATCACTTCTTATTCACTGCACTTGTATGCAATTGTACTGGACATTGTTGTGATTTTCTATGTGGTTTTGTTTCAGCGTAGACATTCTATCCAGATAGTGTAGTCCATGTAAAAAATTATAAAACTTGGGATGAATTAAAAATTTACTAATAAGTTGAAACCTACAGCAATTCCAACCAAATTAACCTCCGATTCTTGAACGTTTACAGTCCTCCTTTCAGCCTTCATGTCCTATAAGCATGCCATATTAGTGAATAATGTAAAGTTCTCAATCTTAATAGGTTGTTCTTCTTCTTTTTCGGCGGGTATCAAAAGTCCTAAATATTTGAATTTGACAGCTTTTGTGAGATTTTTTTTGAAATGGTGCCCTTTTCCAAAAAAAAAGTAAAAATTATGGGTCGGGTAGGGTCAGTTAGGCTGACATGACATAAATAAAGATCAAAAATCAGTTGAATATCCACGTATCCGATTGAATTAGAATAGATTTATCTTCTAAAAGCATAATCTTGTAAATGGTTTAAAATTAAATTGAAGGAATCGCTCATACTTTTTCTTATTTTTAGTTCGATTCTTCATATGCATAGTATTTACAAGTTTTAAATTTTTTAATAAGCTTCTACATTTTTTTTTAATTATTCTTACCTCTATGAATGATTATGCACTAAGTAAATTTTATGAAACTTGAAATTCACAAATAATATATATAACAATAAGTCTTTATCCTACTACGTGGGGTTCATTACATGAATTATTTTTGTCCATTATATTTTATTAAGAGATAAATTCTCATTTAAATTTAATTAAAAAAATCATTTTTAATACTTTTCAACTAATTCCTTTTTAGGTCTACCTCTACCTTTCTACTTTCCTAGTAGGGCCATTAGAAGGACAACAGTTGTGATGGCCAATGATGGCGAGTGGTGGCCGGTGGGGGTTACAAGCATTTAGGTAGTGATAATTACAATGAATGTTCAGTGTATTTAAAACTCATCGATGTGGACCTCCGAAAGGGAACACCGCCGTGCGGGGGTTGCCCTGTGGGTTTGGCTTGGGAAGGGTGGAAGAAAGCTGGGAGGGCTCTCACACAAAAGTTCTTGGGTTGGGGTGCTTAGGATAAGAGCAAAAGCAAAAGTCCTTTACATGAAGCCCTAGCACCTCTATATATAACCCTAGCCCTTTGATTAACGGCTAAGATCATATTTAGGGTTAATTAGGAGGGAATTGAAGTTCATTGGTCGTGGTTTAAGTCAATGGCTAATTAGGAAGCATTTAAATGCATTATAAGAGTTGAATTGACTTAAATAAGTCAAATTTGACCATGTAGCGCTAGGGCTGACCCAGTCAACATGATCAATTAGACTTAAGTGGGTGTGGGGTTGGGTTAAAGATGGATTGGAATGGGTTTGAAATCAAATTGGGCTCATTTGAGGTATTTGGATCAACCTAGGTTGACATGGTCAACAGGTTGACCCAAGGCATGGGTCTAGGCTCAACAGACTGGGCTTGACCCTCTAAACCCAAGGGAGGTGGGAGATTGAGCCAAGAAGGCTTTGGAATTAATTTGAATTTAAATGAAAGGGATTTGGGTCAATTAGGTCAACCCAGGTTGACCTGGTCAACCAGGCTGACCCAAGACCTGGGTCTAGGCTCCACAGATTAGGCTAGACCCACTGAACACAATGGAATAGATCTTGGGGTATGGCTTGGTCAATTTGAGCAAGTCTACCCCCCCCCCCCCCCCCCCCCCCCCCCCTTGACCTAGGGTTGGGTGAAAATAAGGTCAACAAATGGACCCCCAATAGGGGCGACAAATAACTAGTGAATTGCTCGCATTAGCATTGATCGAATGTAGTAAAGGAAGTGAGATGATCATCTAAGAAAAGAAGTAGGGGGATCCTCTACTTTCCCTTTTACCCTTTTGTTCCACACGAGATTTCTGTTATTACTCTATAGTAAGGGTAGAATAGAGAAGAAAACAAAGGTAAAGGGGTGTCTCACATTCACCTGATCATATCAAAATAGTGAATGTGGATAACTCGATGTTCGCATGATCATATGAAAATAATAAAACAAAGAGCAAAGGGTGAAGTAAATCGACTACCTGCGTAACTATATCGAAAAAACATAATAAAAGATGGAAGGGTCCCGCATTCACCTTACCATATCAAAATAATAAATAGGGCGACTCAATACACTACAGAAAATTCAAACATTACCAGCGGTTTTTTCCGGCGGTTATTATAAGCTTTTTGGTGGTTTTGTAATAAACCGATGGCTTTTCGGCGGTTCAAAAACTGCCGATTAAAATCATGTAGGAAATAGTTTCCGGCAGTCTTTTTCCGGCGGTTTTACTCACCGGCAGCTTTCCGGCGGCCCATACCGCCAGTTATTTTCGGCGGTCATAATGTTGGTGACTGCCGGTTATTTACCGGCGGCATATCAGCTGTCAAAACCGTCGATAAAAGACCGCAGGAAAGCCACCGGTAAATCACTAACCCAATTTGTTAGCCTTAATATTATGAATTTTATTTATTTCTCCATAGCTCCAAAGCAAATTTAACCCAGCAAAATTGTTATATTTTTTTTATACTTGATGATGAACAAACTCTAGAATTTAATTTTGAAGGTTTGAATAATAAAATTTATAAATAGGACCTTATTCCAACTACTAACGAGTCGAGCAAAACATGCAATAGGCAAACTCACACTATGTTATGAATTAGATTTAAATATATCATTGGGATAAAATACAAACTCACACTATGTTATGAATTAGATTTAAATATATCATTGGGATAAAATACAAACTAGTTATTATTTTATTTATTTAGAAGGTTAATTTGTTTGTTCTTTAAATTGCGTGATTTGCATTGAAAACCATCTCTTTATTTCTCCAAATATGTTCTTTATCTATTGGTGCAAAGCTTGTAGAAGCATTGCATTAAGATTCGATACATGAATCTCACTCTCCATGCGATGTCCAGAATAAAAAATTTGATTGGAATCCTTTACATTAAATCAAGCTTAACCTCATGAGGCATAAGTTATGTTTAATTTTTATGTTTAGAGCATAAATATCCCGAATCTTGTAGAAGCATTGCATTAAGATTCAATTAAATTTAACATAAAATTCCAAAACAAAATTTCACTTAATTATAACATAAAATTTGTAAACTTATGGATCATTAAAATCTAAAAAAAGAACAAATATTTCACCCAAAAATGGGTCATTAAAATCCAAAAAATGAAAATATTTGTAAACCAAATGAAAGATATCTAAAATCTAACCTAAAATATAAAGATTTCTCAAAACCATATTTATAATCTAAATTGAAATATATATTAAAAAAATTAAACCCTAATATTATGAATGATACCTAAACCTTAGAAAACACCTAAAACACACTTAGGTTCCTCTTAATATATGAAAAATCACAAACAACTTGAAGGGGAATTAATTTGAAGGAGTGTTTGTATAAGAATACAAACACATTTATTATTTCTATTATATTTCTTTAAATATAAAATTAAAAAAACAAAGCAAAAAATGCAAACCTACGGTTATGGTTCGGATGCCGGTTTCGCGCATGAGTGGGGGCGAGATCTTCGGTCGTGCTTTGATGCTAGAGTGGGGGTGAGAACTTCGGCCGGAGGGAGCTTGTTGGCGGCCGGATTCCTGCGTAGGAGGCGCGCTCGATCGCGAGAGGGCAGAGGTGTGAGACCCTTAACTTTTTAAGTTATTTTTGGAATTTGATGAGGTTCGTCCATTACGTCCGGGACGAATAGTTAGAATGTTAACTTCATATGTACAAATCATTTGGACGAATTGAACGAGTTCATAACAGAGCCGATTGTCCATGGACAAAATTAATTATCGTTCATACGATTTGCGAACAGAGGAGATCGTCCCTGTACGAAAATTAATTATCATATGTACAATTGTTGTCTGAATGCGGTACAGAGCTGATCGTCCTGAGACGAACAAAAAATATCGTCCTGTACGATTGAAAATGTCTCTTACGTTATTTAAATCAGTTCTTTTGATCGGCTTAGAGAGAAAATGAGAAGGAGAGAGAAAGAGGAACAAATCGAGATTTGAGTGATTTCGGTCCGTTTTTGTTAGTCGACGCAGTTGAGAAAGTTGTTCGACTCATGGTAAGGCACATTATGCCTATCTCAATTTTCAAATGTGAAAGTTTTTAACAAATTTTTCGGTTAAAATTTTATATCCGTTAGCAAAAAACGGGGATAACTTTGCACTGGTAGAACTTTTACCGCGTAACTTTTCATATGTCATAGAGACTATAATTCTGCACATTCTGAATATTTTCTGGAAATTTTCACCGGGTATTCTAAAATCTGTGGGGTTTTTATTGAATAGAAAATTATCAAGATATTGAAAAATAGTGCTACAGTACAATGAAAGTCTTAAAATATTATTTTACACATTCTCTGGTAATTTGATAATTTTCTGAAACTGTGTATTTTTGCCTAGTTGATTTTTCTATTGTTTGCCTTTATACAAGATGTGATATTTTAACACATGCTTAATTACTCTGAAAATGTTATAATGTGATTATTTATGTGCTCATGTGAATATTAATGTGCCCATTGATTAAATAATATATGTTGGGAGTTATAAGGGGCTAAAATCTTTTGAGATTCTGTCTATGTCAGGGAATTTCTGGGAGATAAAAGGGGCCAAAATCCTTTGAGATTCTATCTATGTCAGGGAATAAAGGGAGACATAAGGGGTCAGAATCCATTGAGATTCTATCTGTATCAGGGAATTTCTAGGAGGCATAAGGGGCTGAATCCTTTGAGATTATATCTAGGTCCAAGAATCTGATTTGAATAACTCTATATATCTGATATATTCTGGTGTTGTAAGCACAAAGGGAGTTCTAAGGGGCTAGAATCCTTTGAGATTATGTCTGTATTCAAAAATTTGATATGAATAACTCTGTATATCTGATATGTTCTGGTACTATAAGCACAAAGGGAGTCATAAAGGACCAGAATTTATTGAGATTCTATCTGGGTCCAGGAATCTAATCTAAAAAATTATGTGATATGAATTTCCATTTACTCAATTATTATGTACGATTATCTGTTATTTAATTCATCTGTTCTGTATGAATATTTGAATTTTGAATAATTATTTGAATTCTGTACGATTATCTGTTATTTAATTCACATGTTCTATATGATTATCTGAATTCTAAATATTTATCTGAATTTTGTACGGTTATTTGAATCATAGAATGTGTACTATGTATTTCTGTTATATGATTTTTAGTTCAGTGAATTATTTTAAACTGTAATTAACTGCTTTTAAATTTTCAGTAACATGATTGAATAAAAAGAGTATATGGGAATTTAGATTGGCATGTGTGACTTGCTGAGCTGTTGGCTCACTTTGGTTTTATTCATGGTTTTCAGGATCTCGTAAAAGGAAAGAGGTTGTGGACTAGTTGTTCATGATCTGATATGAAATTATAGGTATTTTGTTATTTTGATTTTTGTACAGCCATGACTAGTTTACTTTTCAGTTATGTAATATTTATCTGTATCAATGTACTGTAATGTATATAATGATTTTGATGAATGAAAGAAATTTTGTTGATGAATTTTTCAAGTATATTGATATTTTAGTAGCTATGTGGTTCAGCATTATTTAAATGAATATTGACAGAAAATTTGAAATAATTTCAAAATTAGATCTTGGGGTTAGTCTGTCATAGCTCAACATGATAGGACCTGTCATGGTCAGGTTGGGTTATGACAGGAGGAGACGGGGGCGAATGTCTGTAGGGAGAGAGAGGAGGATGTGAGGAAATGAAATGGAAGGCTAGGTATGGCTAAATTTAGGATAGTTTATGGTTGCTTTCTGGCAGTTCTGACTAACGAAAATAATTCACTTAAAACCGGCGATTCAAGCCGGCGGTAACGCGTCGGTAAGAAATAATACCGACAGGCTAACCAGCGGTTATTTGACCACCGCTAATTATGATGGTGGATAATTAAATAAGCACTGGCTGACTGGGTAATTGAGGATTAATTTCATAGAATATTGGGGGAGACTTCAAAATTTTAGATCTCTCAATCCATTTGACCAAATTATGTATTCTTAGACTCATTGGAAAGATCTCAGAGAGATCTACAAAAGCCTTATGATCCCAGGCCCTAATTGCATCTATATAGAGTTTAATTTCACTTTGAATATAATGCCTATTATTGCATATTCTTATTAATTAGAAGTCACCAGGGCTTGGGACTTTGGGAGAGTGAATTTGAGCATGTCCCTGAAATGTCCAAATTTCTCCTCCCCTGTTTAAAGTGTCACTTCAAAGGGAATTTTCATACCAATTTTGAATTAAGGGTTATTGTTTGACCCTTAAATCCAAATTGGAATCATGATTTATCCAATGAAAAGTTTAGGGCTAGTGATTTTGCCCCAATCCGACCCTAGGATAGCTCCCTAGGATTTTTAATTTAGATAACTCATTTAGATAATTCCCAAAATTCAATAATTCTTTAAAATTCCAAAATTTTTTAATTTGATTAATAAAATGCTTAACCAACCTCTTAAAATCAGTAACTAATTTTTTTTAATATTAATTTATCCTTTAATTTTAACCAACTAAATTAAACTAATCAACCTCGATTATTATTGGATAACTCAAGCCTACGAGGCTATTAATTTAGCCCCAATGAAGGTGAAATAAACTTCACGGGCGCGATATGAAATAAAGGTAGTAATTATTTAACCTTTAAAATATATTTAAATAAATTCTTAATATATTAATATTTAAACTCTAACCTAAATCCCCCTTAAGCCTTAACTAATTCAAAATATTAGATAATTCTAACTAATTACCCAACTAGGATCTACCCCAACTACACGACTTTCTACACACACTTTAGATAGTTTGCTAGGATGATCGACTTTAGATTTAGATTAGGCCAGTGTTTACTTTTCCACTATGTGCTAGATTTTTCATGGTTTTACTACATGTTGTGGATGATTGTTCTTGCTGTGTCTACTTACTTTTACTGCACTCTGTGGATGATTGATGTATTTGACGACTAGATTAAGATATGAATGATCTGAATGTTCACTGAGTTTTCTGCAGGTGGTCACACTCATACAAGGTAATAAATCGGAGGCTAAATAAAAATCAATAATAAATATGCTTGCTACAGGTGCTTCAGCTGCTAAGCCCCGAAGTAATAAAAAGAGCATGGCTAGTATATTTATTTATTTATTTGCACATATATATAACTGCTTGAGAATATTTTTTATTTATTAAATGCTTAGGATAACACTACAGGAGAGTCTAGAATTTTATTTCATATTATATGTAATTTGTACAAAAGTTAAGTATTGTGAAAGTTGAGTTTTGAGTTGGGATACATAGATCCAAAGGTTGGATTCTAAAGATAAAAGGGCACCCCTTAGGGGGACAACCCTTTTCTATTTGGAGATCCAAATTTGGATCACCTTTTCCTTACCCAAAGAGAAAAGAGTGATGTTACCCTTAAAGGAAGAGCCCTCTTTTTCATTTGGGTGGCCTACTACGAAGGATCCAAGGAGCCCGAAGAAGGAGAGGACTGAAGAATTGAAGATAAGAAGTATCCCACTCAAAATCACTTGCGTCTTTATTAGGATTAGAATCTGAATTGTTGTTAGTAGTGCCCGACCACTTTACTTTCTGAAGACCCTAATTTATAATAAGCAAGGCAATTTTTATATGGATATTTATTAATTAATTCATTTATATTTGATGTGTTGATATGATTGCCTTTAGGATTATTTATTTTTCCTAGTTTTTTTGGCGTTAGTGTGTTGATTTTGTTTTCTCTTGGATACGTGAGACTCGTAAAAATGTAAAAAAATTTATACTCATAATTAAAAAGTTTACAATTTAAGGAGTTAAATAATATAGAAATATAATGAATCTAGGGAATTAGCCGGGACCGCCCGAGGTCACATGCATATTTTTACATTTCTTCTCTCCTTATTTTAGACCCTTCCCCACCTGTGGGTAGAGTCCGGATAATCTTACCTATTAGAATGAGATGCTGGACCTGGGGAAACACAGTCTTCTAAAAAACTATTTTTAAGCCTTTTTTAACTTTCAAGCATATATGATTTGAAGTTGTCGACTAGCATGCATTGCATTAGAAACACATTTAAAGGAGTCAAAATTTTAATTGCATTAGTCTTTAGCATTTTTTTCTCCCAATAGAAGTCAAAGGGGCAAATTAGGAAAATATTTAGATGTCGGCCCCAGCTCTCCAAAACCTTAAAGAAAACGTCCCTAGCACTCTTTCATAAAAAGAACGGATTCATTTATTTTAAATCGAGTAGGTGATTAGCTGGCTCCTCAATCTAGGGCGGGGTAAGTCCATATATTGCACTGCATTAGTTAGGTTCGAACAACTATGATATAATGTCCAAAATTAGATATAGGATTTGGGGCAGATCTTTGATTATAAGACCCCAACCTCTGGGAATATAATTCTAAATTTCTAATAAAATGCTCAACTTTAATTAAATCTCCCTTCAGCCAAAAAAGTATGGCCCAACACTTATATTAAGTTTATGACACTTCTAGATGGTTCTGAAATCTCAAAGTGTCCTCTACTACTCTTTCTTTGAATCCGTTAATAAATGATCCAACTTGGTCCAATCCCACTTAAAATTCAGAAAATTCTTCTCCTTTTATATCACTCATAGAAAATCTTTAACAAAATTTTGTCACTATTTTAATTGAGAGTTTTCGTAGGGGACTCTGCCTCCCTATGATGTAATTAACTATGAGGGTTTGTGCTCATAGGAAATTCAGAACCCACATTAATTTTTAAAATTGATATTTAAAATTCACTTGATATTTCTTTTGATAAATCTACATTGAAATGATTGTCATCATCATATTCATATAGTGGCTAACGGACGATACTCTCTTTCTCCAAAGAGATTTATCGTATGTTAACATCAATCTGTATATGAAATTAACGATCCCTTTTTCTCTTAATTATTGTAGTTCGATTTTAGATTAAACCTCATTTTGACCCTCTCGGGGTCATATGCAATTCTCCTTTAAATTAGACTACGATAGCTAAGAGAGGATATATAATTCCGAGTCTGAACCCGTTAGGAGATTTTATCTCCGCCTTTTGAGGCGGTATATGATCACTAATGGTTTGTTTGACTTTAGAATTGAAATTTAAACTAAATTTCCTAAAAGAAATTGTCAAAACTTAAATTAGTGTTCTTTGGAAAATTTTAATCAACTGCGATTGCTATTGTCAAGCCCGAATAATTACCAAATAGTGATGTCCCCTCCCTTAAGGGAGATATATCATTTGTTTATAAAATTTTCGGACATGAGATTAATGATAGTCTACTTAAAATACCATAATTAGAAATCAGATCGAACTCTATTTAATCTTCTGAGATCATATGTGGTTCTATCTCATATCTAGTTATGATATTCAATGTAGGATTTGTAATCTTAGATTTAAACCCCATTCTGGAGGTTTATTTCCACTTCACGAAGTGGTATGACTCTCCTAATGAGATGTTTGATCTCAAGATTCAAATTCAAAGTCGATTTTAAAATTTTCAAAGAAAACTAAGTTTTTTTTTAATCCATTTTCAAAATTACACCAATAACAGGAAGAGATACACCATCAACGAAGTGTGAGAGGGACGATCTCATTTTGAGTGAGTGATAACTGAAGTAGCGAGGGGACTATCACAACCCAATCCGAACAGGACAAGTCCTATCACATTGAGGTGTGACAGGCAAATCCCAAGATTTAGTTTTGAAATTATTTTAGGATTTTTTGCTAATATTCAATGAAATAAACTACAAACTACAAAGCTAGTAAAATATTCAAATAATGAAATAAACTCTTCTACTAAGTTTCTTTTATTTCATCAAAATAAATATCTACGCTGCAGTATATGACTATAGGCAAGATCTACAAAATTAAAAATTAAACTAGTCATGACTGTATAAAAATCAAAATAATAAAATAATTATGATCTCAAATCTGATCATAAACTGCTAGTCCATAACCTCTTTCTCCTTCACAGATCTTAAAAATCAGAAGTAAAACCACAGTGAGCTATAACAGCTCAGCAAATCACATAAACCAATCTAAATTTTTAAATATTTTTTATCAAATATTTTGCTGAAAATTTAAAAGTAGTTAATTATAGTTTAACATACTTTTTTAAAAATATTGTGATTGGGTGTTATCATTTACTGATTCATGTGATGCAATGATATAACAATTAAGAGTGATAATGAGTTATTACCGTATCAATGGACGAAGAGTGACGACTCTGTTTACTGAGCCAATAGTTACTAATTATTGATTATTGATTACTGAAAATATCGTGATAGTCATGACTTCTTACTTGTTTAAGTGTGACCACTAAAATATATATTACAGATTCATTATTACTGTACGGCTTTCTTGATATTGTTGATTTACTTTCATTGTACATATTTATTATTACTTTAGCCAATTTTATTGATAACACTATATTGATATTATTACTAATATAGATATCAATATTATTTGATACTATTATTAATTCAATGTACTAATATTAAGCATGTGATATGATAAGTACATAATATACTAAGCATATGATTAAGATATTGATTCGATACTTATATAGAATTACTAGATATCATATAAACATCATTATAAGGTTTTATTTTATTGATATAATTTCGACAGTATTTACCCATGCTTAAATTTTATGGTTTTATATGATTTTTTTTTATTAATTGATAGTACTCATATAATGACCACTTTATCGATTTAACACTGGTATTAATTTATTGATTCATCCACTATATTTTTTTTCTAGGTTCTATACCGTACTATTTTATTATTTACATATTCTATTGTAAGCTACTGCATATGAGTTTTATTATTTTTGTAATGATTTTCGATCATATGACTGTTATTATTATGAATTGACTGATGATATGCATACTACTTCTTTATCGTATTTTGAATTAATTATATATGATTTAAATGATTTCAAGTCAGGAAAGAGATTCATGAGTGTGAGACTGATTAAGATTCCACAAGTTCTATTTTTTATTTTAGATATTCTTTTATACTCAGGAATGGAATGACATATTATGATTATATGATTCATGAATATTGCATATGATTTATTTTTTTATCAATGAATATAGATGTGTATTAATGTTTTGAATTTTAAAATTTATTTTCGTTGTTTATTATTGATAGATAAAACTAGATAGCTCTAAATGTAGTATAATAAAAAAAATTCTTCTAAAATAGATTCTGATGTCTTACAAAAACTCTGTTACATTTAATTATGTGAAATAAAGTTCATATAAAATTCCTGTTTATGTACTTTATTTGTAATATTATTTAAATCTTTGTATAACTGCAATGTTATTATTACTCTGCTTGCACAGTGAATGGTTATATTAAATTTAATAATTTTGAAAAATGTTTAATAAAAAAATATTTAAAAATTAAGATTGATATTTGATGAGCTAATTTTTCTCATTGTGATTTTGCATTTTATTTTTAGGGCATGGGAAAGATAAAGAGCATGTTGAATAGCAGTTTAAGGAATATGATCTAAGTATGTATGTATTTCTTTTTTTTTTGCTTTTACACAGTCTTATTACTCTACATAATAGAACCTGTTTGGTTTGTGGGTCTTATCAAGTTGGGTTGTGACACAAGATGCACCGACGAGTAGGAGTGACGACTCTTACAAAATAGCCATCTAACACCTGATGGTTGATACCGATACAAGATACAAGAAAGCACCATGTAACTAGCTCAATGTCCTACTTTGTTATTCATAATTGTATCAATATTTGCATGCACTTTGCATGCATTTACATAAGAGCATATTAATTGATTGATAAATAAAACTGATTAAATTAGTATTGAGACTGATATAATATGACACATCATGATACAGTGACACTGATAGATGCTTATAGACATATTGATGCAACATATTAATATGACATCATGATATGTTATACTCATACATGATATAATGATTGATAAAATTTGATAATATAACCATCATTATGAATATAACTGATAGAAAATTAAGGTTTGTTTTACTGTACAACTCATGTTATTGGTTGATAGACTTTTTATTGATTTTATTATAGATTGATGTACTTTTCTTGCTTAGTGAGATAATCTGATTTCACTATTCTACTTGTGATAGATATTGATTGCATAGATTGGTTACTATTCATGTGATAGTAGAATAATTGATATTAATTTGAATTAGACTTACATATTAATTCTTTAGTCTTGCATTGACTTTGGTGTAGGTTTTGCTTATCTACTGAGCTTTGTAAGCTCATTATGTGATTTTGATTTTAGGTTTAAGAAAGAGTTAGAATTCTGCAAAGTGAGGCTGATCAAAGATTACAAGTTTTTTTTATGCATTTTCTTTTATTCTTTTGTAGCCATGAGCTGAAAGATAAATCAATCTATTGAATGATTTCCTGGCCATTGTAAATCACATTTTAAAGAATGAATATAGAATTATGTTTGATGTATATGATTTGTAGTGTCTTTCATTGAAATTATTAATTAATGGATAATTAATGGCTATGGTGGATAATTAAGAAGATTAAAACGATACAAACTTCTAATTTAAATTCTGGGATGTTATAGAGCCAATCCTACATAATCATGTCGATCAAATATCAACACATTTCAATTCTTTTAGATCTTCATATTGTTCTAAAATTTATAAACTTGATTTGAATTATTAGTAAGAGAATTTAATTATAATTACTAACTTAATGATGATTAAGTTTATTTCAATGAAAATTAATTGAAAAAAAATTAATTAATTATATGATAGTTTGAATTTTGATTATCAATTTAATGAAGATTTAAGTTAAATTTACTTACTATCAAAAGAATGAAGCTTAAGCTCACTATAAATTCACCTAATTTATCTTTTGATCTGCCTAAGCCATAAGCTAAAATAATGCAAACATACAATTACTTAAAGTGAGGTCAAAATATCTCATTTGCTTAGGTTTAGGCGTTTAAATGGCTTAGGTTGGGCTTTAGCCCCAACCAAAGAATTATTTAATAATCTATAAGAGGCTCATCAAAATATAAGTGGAAAACTTAGCTTGAAGACAAGACAACATACATGCTGCAAGAATTACACATATTTGTGCAGCTGATAATAAACTAGTAGTGCTATGCTGGACAGCTTCTCCTTCTTTTCCACAACTAAAACTCTTAGACATAAAGAAATTTTACTTAGAGAAATCCATAATGCCCGCCCCCTCTCACGCTTTTGAGAGCATTATATTAATCTATGCTTGTGGGAGCACTTGAAGATGGAAACCATCTGGGAATCCCAATCCTGGAGTCCTTATTATGTTCCCTCCTCTGATAGCCTTCCACCTGACCACATTACAATCCCATGCAAGTTAATTGACTTTCTAATTGATTTGCATTAGAAATAACTATCGGTTTAAGGAGGCATCTCAAGAAAACAAAATCAGTAGGAGGTTTGACATGATGCACGGACACGAATGCATCGACATAGGCACGACATGACATGGACACAGGACACGACTTTTTTAGAAAATATAGGACACGGGTATGGCGCGGAGTTTTTCTTTGTCATGTTAGGATGAGTTTTCTTGACATCATGATTTCAAGGCCCTGTTTGGGGTGACTTTCTTACTGCTTATTAAAGGAACTTTTTAGTACAAAGTTTTAATTTTTATATTAAAATTTGCTTTAAGAAGCAGTAAGAAAGCTTTTCCAAACAAAGCCTAAGAGAGGGTCTAAAAAATGTTAAGAAAATAATAGAGGGCTTATGTGCTAATCAAATCTAACCATAATTTTCCATATTAATTATCAGAAACTAATTACCTGTACTTAGTAACCAAGCAATGGAGGAAGACAGCCATTTGCAGCTTGCTGAAGTCGGACCCAACACAGAACCTCATCCCTCCACCAAAAACCATAAAATGTTTTGTTCCACCACTAAGCTCAGGTTTATCCTAAAATTAACACAAATTACAGTCTAATTAGAATGTAATTTCCAGTCAAATTAGCTTCATTTCAATTTATTTTCGTCTCAGCTTCAATTTTTTTTCCCAAACTTATTCAAAATTGACTCAATGATATCAGTCCTAATGAGAATCATAAAATGACAAATTTTAATTGATAATTTCAAACCTTCCATCTCCAGGGATTGAAGGACAGTGGATCCTTATATATCTCAGGGTTCAAATGAACAGCCGGTGGACAGACCATTATCCCCCAGCCTGCTGGAATTGTATATCCTGCATCCATTATAATAAGATCAGGAGTAATGTTAGCTACCATTAAGGTGTTTATCGATATATTTTCATTATAATCTATATTATGATATATACCATTTATTTGAATGTCTTTCAGAGTTTTTCTGAAAATTCCAGGAACTATGTTTGCCAGTCTCACGGTTTCGTTGATAACCTGCATAAGTGCCCAGATGCAGAGTATAAATTAAGAATTTCCAAGTTAAAAAACCATAAATGTTCTTTTTAATGATGAATTAGATAGGAGTATAGTAGAGTAAGGCTTCGTTTGGGACAGCTTTTGTACTGCTTTTTAAAATAACTTTTTTAGTACTAGAAAGATGTTTTAGAAATCAATAAGAAAGCCGTTCTAAAGAAAGCCTAAGGCTTCGTTTGAGACAGTTTTTTAAAGCAACTTTTAAATGCAAAAGTTTTTTAATTTAAAAAACTTTTGCATTTAAAAGTTGCTTTAAAATACTGTCCCAAACGAAGCTTGGAACAGCTTTCTTTTGGAACAACTTTAAGAAAACTTTCATTTGGAACAGCTTTTTTACTACTTTATGAAGTGGTTTCTTAGTACAAAAAAATTTAGAATTTAAAATTTTTATACTAAAAAGTTGCTTTATAAAACAGTAAGAAAGTTGTTCCAAACGAAGTCTAAGTTACATAAGAAGATGGTATCATTTTTTTTTATTAAGTATTATATAAAATTAGTATTGAAGATTTTAAACGTGGAAGAAGCAGCTTTCGAGAGTTAAGGGGATTTGATGCCTTACTAAGTATCTATGAGTTGGTTTCAATAACAGCTAATATTTAGATGTCTAGAGTATTTGTTTGTCATTTATAGAGGAGATTCATGGCTTCATTCATCTGGTTCTTCATGCATCTTGCATATATTATATCCCTCGCTCAGAACAATTAGAAATATTATCAAATTATGCACAGTTCATAAGAAATTAAGGCGTTACATGTGACAAGAGGTTCTCTTAGCTTACTTGAAATGTGAAGCTCATAGATTTATATTCCTTCCACGTGATTCCGGAATCTGGGTTCTCTCTGCTCATAATAATCCCATCATGCTCTTCCTGTAATTTACAAGTTCCTTGATATCATTTGGTAGTAAACCTTTTTGTATGGTTTGCAAGAAACTAAAAATATGAAGCTTTTCTATATATATATATATATATATATATATATATATATATATATATATATATATATATATATATATATATATATATATATATATATATATATATATATATATACCTTTAGCTTTTCAAGCACTTTAGGATGATCGGTAAGAAGTTTGACGGCAAGGGTAAGAGCAAGGGAGGTGGTCTCAAAGCTTGCAAAAAGAAGTACAAAAATTAGATCCAGAGCTGTAGCCTCTGTTAAAACTGGCTTTTCCTCATTGAGTTCTTCAACTATACAGTCAAAGAAATCCTTGCACTCTTTTGTTGGTGATTTCATCCTCTCTGCTAGAATTCTTTTAAGTACTTTCATTGCTTTTTTACGTCCCTGAAATGTAAGTAGCTGATTCATTACACAAACAATTATGAACATTGAACATGATCTGCTGTTGAATTATTTTATAATGAAAAGAGTAAAAATCATATGAGAATAGGGGCGTCAATTTCAGGTCACGGGTCGGGTTCGGGGCAAAATCCGGAATTGACCCACACCATTCGGGCAAACCGAACTCAACCCGTTTTTGCAAACGGGTCGGTTTTTCGGACCCAATCCCAACCCGCCAAGTGAGTCCCCTTCGTTGCTGCTCAACTTCGTAGTTCGCTCCTTGGACGATGTTCTCGTCCTGTCGGATCGGAATTTAGAACATTTTGATCTGATGCAATGTCGGGAGTTTGCTAGCTATGAAGAACTTTCTCCATTTCGTGTGCTTCTTCGGCCAAATCCTGTAAATATGCAAATCCGGTTCAAAACCGGGTCATTCTTTGGTTTTCGGGTCAACCCGAACCTGACACGGAATTCGAAACTGGTCGAAAATCAGGATCTGAAACTGACCTGTTTCGGGTTCGGGGTTGACCCAAACCTGAAATTTCCGTGTCGGGTTCGACTCGAATTTTCAGGTCGTGTCTAATATTGACACCTCTATATGAGAAGAGAGCTCAATGCTTATTTATTTATTTGGTAATGGTCCACCCACTTTTGAATAAACTAGATAACAATGTCCTGAGGAAATTTTGATCGAGATGACTTTAAAATCTATTAGATTTGATTTGAGTTATTCATATCATATGAGAAATTAGTGTTATAACATGCCTGCAAACACTTATGATACGCAGTTCCTGGAACGTTCACAGGAAAGGAGATTAATCCTGTTATGAAAGCAACAAAATTGCTCCTCAAATCCTCTGATTCACTGGAAGCATCATATCCAATCAACTTCTTAGTAGTGAGGTCAAATATCATCTACATTGATAATAAAACAATTTATTAGAAACATAAATATAATCGTATATTAACTTAAAAGTTGATAGATTACTTGTTGAAATTAAGGCTTCATTTGGGACCGCTTTCTTACTGCTTCTAAAAACAATTTTTTTAGTACAATTTTTATACTAGAAAGGCTAACTTACAGCTGAGATCATATCTTTGAGCTCAATGCTTGACTCGTGAGACCATAAGCTGAGTCTGTCACGAGACAGCTTCTCCATATCTTGAAGCATAGCCACTTTAAGGTTTTCAGGGCCAAAAAGCCTAAGAACCAAAGACTTGAGGTATTTGTACATGTAACCGTCCAGTTCAGCAACGTTTTCTTTTCCAAAGATCTCTTTGAATGTTTCAGGATAAGAGCTCTTAAACAGTTTTCCCTCTTGCTGGAATACCAAGTGGTTCAGCTCCGGGTCGGTCGATATCACAAGGGGTCGGCCGACTAAGCTGGTCTTGAACACTGGTCCATATCTATATAAGCCGGTTCACCGGAGGAGGAAAAGATTAGGTATTTCACATACAATTTTATGCTTAAAGGAATACAAATTTATTTCAAATAAATTTTTAGGCAGTGAAAAATTTTGTAACAGATGCTTCTCTTTATAGATAAAAATTCAAATCATTTTCATTAAGACAAAAAATATTTTAGAACCTCATATAAGTAGACGATAGAATAATCATATGAAGTCTTATTATATTCTAGAGCAGTTTTCTAGTACAAAAATCTCTTGAACAAATTTTTTTTACTAAAAAACTTTCTCAGAAATCAGTAAAAAAGCTATCTCAAATGAAATATTAATTTAGAGGATCTAGTTCTAAGTAAAGCCACATCTTAAGAACAAATTTATAAATTGGGCGCCAATCTTTAAAAGAAAAAAACTTTAGATCGAGTATTCTAATTAATAAAAATTGAACATAATAAATTTCAAAATTACTAAATTTATTTTGAAATTCATGTAATATATGATTATTCAATTAAAATTTTTCTATTAAAAATATTTCTATTTATTCTATAATAAAAAATACCAACAAAATATGACAATAACAAAACAAAATTCACTAAGAAAATATACATATATCATAACAAACATGTAAATTTAAAATAGAAAAAGCAAACATTAGTGTAGTAAAATGCAGAGCAATGCACCTCTTCATCCTTTCTTTGACAAATGGAGAGATATCGAAGGTTGTATATGGAGAGAAGAACTGGATGGTTTCTCCTAGAAGAGGCCAGCCCATGGAACCAGGAGGGAGTTTTCCTCTGTAGCTTTGGTTCCTCCATCTCTGAAACCACCGTATCAGCAAGATGGTGATCAAACCACATAAGGCCATGCCATAAGTATTCATATTTATATGCCCTGCAAGTCAAAACCTGCAAACTTAATATATGTGAAAGAAGAGGAAGGAAGAGTAGTTAGATACTAATGCACATGGAAATGGCAGAAAATAAGGAGAGAGCAGGAGAAGAGATCCAGGGACTGAACTATATGGTGAAGGGAGGTGACCTGAAGAAGTTTAAATAGGGAAACTTACACTGCTCAATATTAAAAAATGCCACCTTCTTTAATATACTGTATTTTTAAAACTATAATTTATAAAGAGACATTATCCCCGTTCAAAGCGATAGGTAGTCACGAGAGATTATTATGTGTTTAGTCCGGAAACAGAGAACCGTTCGGTTTTGTGACTGTGAACAGTAAAAACATAACAGTCACAAAACCGAACGATTCTGTGTGTCCGGATTCCGATTAATAATCTATCGGGTAGCCGCACAATATTTTTCAGGCGAAATATGCCTCATATTATTTAAAATTGTAGAAATATGTTGACTATTTTATTTCTTGAGAAAATATGCTCGGATTTTCTTTTTGGACGGCAATATCTTCATAATTTAATGAGATACTCAAATTTATATAACTTTTTAAATAAAAATTAATTGACTCCTTTATATTTTTAGTGTCTTCCTCTTCTCCGACAATTCTCATTCGTATGTGATGCTTATGAGACAAATTTTCAATGCTAGGTTTTCATCTCCTTCTTTATCTCTAGCTTGGCGGCAATTAATTTTAAAGGTTATTATTCTGCTATAATAACCACTTCAATTTAATATAAGGTTTCTTATTAATATTTTATCTTTTATTATGTTTTCTTTGTAACATATAATATTTTACGGCTATTATTCGAACTTTTATTCTATCCAGTGAACGTACGCAGAGGAAGGTTCGGTTTTAGGCAAAAAAACGCCTGTACTGAGTTTTTTGTACATGCGCGAAAAACTCGGTACAGGCGTTTTTTTGCCTAAAACCGAACATTCCTCTGCGTACGTTCACTGGATAGAATAAAAGTTCCTATTATTCTGCTATAATATGTTGTTTAAATTGTTCGAGCTTTATTCGAACATTGAAAAAATATTTACTCACGTGTCCCCGAGAAATAAAATAGCTATTTTTAATTTTTTTTAATTTTTTATTTAATTTCAGGCATCATGAGGCATATAAACTAAATTTTAACTTTAATTTTTTTCATGGTAAAGTTTTCCTTTTATTTTTCATATTTAAATAAAACGTTGATACAAATTTCTCTTAAAATTTATTTGTAAATTATAATTTTATTTTTACTTTTAAAAAATTAAATTTAATTTTTGATTTAATTTTAATTTAATTTAATTTATATATTTAGGATAATTACTTTGAGACCTCTCAAAACGTTGCCCTATTCTGATGCAATCTCATATGCTATTTTGATAAGCCATACTTGATAAAATGTAAATTTCATATTAAAATTAAATAAGAGTTATTTTTTTCAAAATTTATTTTAAATTTATAATTTTATTTTTATTATTAATTTAAAACCAAATTTAAAAATTTCAATTTTAAATTAAATTAAGATTTAATAAAAATAAAATTAGAATTTAAAAAATAATTCTTAAAGAAAGTTATATCAACATTTTATTTTAACATGAAATACAAAAGAAAATTTTAATGCAGATTAAGATTTCGTTTGGGATTACTTTCTTACTCATTATTAAAGCAAAATTTTAGTACAAACTTTTTTAATTTTTATACTAAAGAGCTACTACTTTAAGAAGCAGCAAGAAATACTCCTTTCGACTTTTGAGACGGCTTTATTACTGTTTATTAAGGTATTTTTTTAATAAAAAATAATGTTTGTATTTAAAAATTAGTTTAAAAAATAATAAAAAAATTATCTTGTGTAAAGCATAAAATGTCGACAAGGTCTCCTAAAAATAAAAAAACACTTTTATGTTAAGATGATAGGAAAGGGGATCTCAATTTAAAATTACGCCGCTTACAACTAAAATACGTAAATTATTAGTTAGTTCGGTTGCTGTTGAGCAGCCCTGCACAAGTTGTCAGCCAAATAAAAAAAAAAAAAAAATGCATTGCATTGTGCATCTCAAAGCACATATATCCCTGAGCCTGACGTACGACTAATTAAAGAATTAATCATGGATTAACTGCCAGTAATCATGTTTCTTAAGTTTAAGTACAAAAGACAATTCTATTCTTTGATGAAGTAAGGTTAACTAATGTGCTTATCAAGGCATTAATCAAAGCTAAAAGAAAGGTTTGGTTCTTGTGGTGGAGTCACATGGGACTGAACACTGAAGCTCCAAGAAAGTCGAAAGTATGCTTCTAGTTCTCACTTGCACCACGCTGAGAGCTACTTGGTACCCACCGATTCCCTTTCATTTCTCACGCGCATTTAGGTTTCGTTTGGGACGACTTTCTTATTGTTTCTTGCAACAACTTTTCAGTATAAAAAGTAAAATTTTTATACCAAAATGCTGTTTTAAGAATCAATAAGAAAGCCGTCCCAAACGAAGCCTTAAGCAGCTGGTCCTACAAAGGATATTTTTTTAACAAGAGCGTATATTAACCATAAATTAGGACAAGGAGTTGGTTGAATTATATGACGAAATCAAATTATGTGAAGAAAATATCAAAATATTTGATTATTTTTGCTCAAAATAAAAAAAAATTTACAACCGCTCAATTGTATGACTAAGAGAGAGAGAGAGGGAGGGGGTAGATAGAGAGGACAAGAGAGAGATTGAGATGGGGGAGTGTTAGATAATAAACCCACATCCTAATCTTGTACTTTTGTACTAAAACTATTTCATATATATATATATATATATATATTAGCTGTGTAACCCATTTATGTGATAATAAAAGAATTCTATTTTACAAGTCCGGAAGCCCTGTTCGTTCTTCTTTCACTCCGGTACCTTCCACATGGTATCAGACACCAGCTAAACTCCCTTCTCCTTTCTTCTCTGCTCTACCTTTCTTCTACGTTTAGATCTCTCGTCCGGTTCCTCTTTCCATTACGAATCTCATGGCCTCCTTGGTCACCTCCACACTGCCGTCCCCTTCCGGCATGCTATATCCCAACATCACCATACCACCCCAACTCAAATTCTTGATGCACAACATCAAGAACCTCGTCACCACTACCCTTACCACTGAAATTACCCGATTTGGCGTGCTCAGGTTGAAAAACTATTCATGGCCAGTGGCTTCCTAGGCTTTCTTGATGGTTCTTGCACTTCCCCAAACCAGTCGGAAAACCAATCCGACAGCAACTCAGGTCTCACACAAGATTCTTGGAACCTCCTCGATCAGCACCTGACAGTTGCACTTCTTTCGGTTATCTCCTGTGGGTCTCCGAAAGGATTCTGCTCGTGGGGTTCGAATGCAAAGGGTACGATCACACTATCCCGTAGGACAAAATGATCGTAGGCCTTTACACTCGACACAAGCAGGCCAATGGGAGGGCAGATGAGATTATACATACGATTAACCATGGAGGATAGTAGCTTTCACCTACAAACCTCGATAGGTAATAATATGTATAACCTAATCAAAGTCACGAGATTTCCCCCATTCAATACATCAGCTCGAATGGGGTTATTTGATTGTGGGGATCAATCTCCTACGGGCGCAAGCCCCCGTAGTTAATTACATTCTAGGCCTTGACCTAGAAAAACTCTCGATTAAAGGTGTCGTATTATTCACTTCTTGATTTGATGCATAGAGAAAGTTCCTAAATTCTACCCAAAAGAAAACAAACTCTTCTCTTTATCCTTAGTGATGATTAGACTCTTTTAAATGAATAAAGATATAATTAAGATTTTGAGTTTAAAAGATCAGAGATCGGATTACTATCCTAAAAGAAATGACATACTCAAAATACATATGAAAGGAGATACACTGAGGGGTGTACAATCTGGGATTATGCTTGCCTGGAGTGAGCTGCCAGCTAACATCCTAAATACAATCAATCACCCTATATGTATACAAGATAGGAATGCTCTATCCTAAGAAATCAAGGATTTGTAGTTCAAAAAGATCTCAATCAAGGACTCTACAATATGCAAAAGAATGTACCTATCATTGTATGATGCATGAAAAGGATACAAAATATTCCTATGTCTACTGATGTAATGTATGCATGTGAGTGACGTGCAATGTAAAATAAGGTGTGTAAATACAAATGTATGCATGACATCCAGAGTACAGAAAAAAAAATAAACACATCAGATACCCTCTAGGTAAGGTATCTGCATCATATCACAATAGAATAATCATTCTAGAAATGCCCACTTCGTGTGGAAAAATAACGATGCCCAATGGCACAAATAGGTGGCATACTCTATAGGCCTAAATGACCATAATGATCTCTAAGGCTCACAGAAGGTGGGGGGGGGGGGTATCATACCCAAAACCAGAAAAAAGCCAAAATCCTAGTGATGCCCACTTCGTGTGGGAAAACAACGATACCCAATGGCATAAATGGGTGGGCCTACTCTACAGGCCTAAGGTGACCATAGGGGTCTCTAGGGATCACAGAAATGGGGCAAGCTTTGACCTATAAGGCCAAAGCTTTGTCAGTGAACTATCCTAAGGCATACTCTTTTAGAGATTTTATTTTAGGATTTGATTGATTATCATATTTGTTTCACACCGAGGCCGTGAGGTTTATTTCACCCTCCTTGGGGCTAACTTAATAGCCTCGTAGGCCTGGGTTACCCAGTGACAACTAATTTTTGTTAAATTATTGGTTTGTTGTAAATTAGAAAAGAAACATATATTAGACAATTTATTAATCAAGTTTGTTGGTTGATTTTTAAAGATTGATCTAAGGTCCGATATTTTAGGAGTCTTTTATCCTAATAAATTTTAGCTTATGATTTGATATCCTGATTAAGTCTACTTCTTTTAATTTTAGATTGGTTAGGAGTTAATTATTAGTTTAGTTGAACTTGATTTAGATTTGGCATTTTTAATGGTTATGAAATATTAATTATGGTTTGAATAAAAATTAAGTGTTTTAGTGCATTTTAAAAGATTGAATTATGGTTGATTTTCATTGGTAGATTATTAGTGGATTAAATAAGACTAAATCTAAGGAAGCGTGTCACTAAGTTTTCATTTTGATGTCTCTATCCTATAGGGAGCATGCATCCTAAGTCTATGTTATCTAAGACTCGGTCCTTAATTTTTGTCCTTAGGTGTCACTAAAGTTGTAGGACTAAAAGGAGTTTTGTTTTCTAACCCTGTGGGACCTTCGTACATGTGTCAATGGCTTAAGGATCTATGAATAAAAGTATAATAATAATTAGCAAAGCAGTAGAAAGAAAATAATGAAAATCAAACATAAAAGAAATGTAGGCATTGTTATTGTTAGGTACACTTCTTTGAAATCAAGTGTGCCTCTAAAATAATCTTCTCCCCCAATTTGATGGTGATACGAATAAGGAAGAAAGAATTTTCAATGCCCTTTACTGTCCCCATATTCCAAATAAAACACTTGAATAAATACCCAACTCAAACGACTTAACTATCCTCTAAAAAAAGCTCCAAATGACAAAAGGGGAGCAAACCCCCAAAAATAGAACCAAAAATATGTCTTCTAAAAAGACATCAACGAGTCAACCACACAAAGCTAATCATAAAGCTATGAATCCTAAAACAACTCATGAAAAATTTCAAATGAAATGACACATAAAAAACCCACAAAACACTTTTTAACACAAAACAATTAAGTGCCTTTCTTCTTATTTGGTGTGGGGTAAAACCATTAAAGGCTCATAAAATATTCATAAAACTTATCACAAAACAACTCATAAAGCTTTTCAACAAGAAGAAATACAAGAAACACAGTTTTCTAGCACGAAATAAATCATAGTACCTTTCTAATTATAAAACAAACCATTGCTCTTTCAAACATAAGATACATCAAAACTCTTTTCAGCACGAACAAATCATACTTCTCTCAAATATAAAGCAAAGTCATCCATATTTCAAATATGAGACAAATCACAAAACTTTCCAACATAAAGCAGATCATGAAATTTTCTGATATAAAATAAATCATGAAAGCCTTTAAGTTATAAAACGATTCAAAAGACCCCTTAGCAAATTCTTTATTCTCTATGTTGCATGCCACCCAATATCCAAGAGAGCACAAGAAAATCTCACCATTTCGTTTCAATCCAACTCGAAACAAATACAAATAAGAAGAGAATGTTTTTGATGTCATTTCACGTTTTCAACCTTTAACAAAATGCTATAATAATATAACTGACCAAACATTTTGCCAAAGCTCAAGAGAATAACCCAATACTCCAATGTACCATTGAATCAATTCCATAGAAAATCATATGGATCCCTCCTTTTATCCACCAAGAGAATGTATACATGTGTGGATATATGCATTCTTATTCAACCTTATATCACCACTATATTTCTCATGATGGTATTAAGAAAATAATCTTTAACAGAATTATGTTAGAACTTTATTAAGCAAGCGAATAGTTGTCACATAGATCATTTCATATGTATGTTTTGAGCATATTGTTCTCTAAGATGTACATAAGCACATGAGTATCTTATCTCAATCCAACTCATTCTCCCAAAGGTAAAAGTGAAGCAAGTTGAAAATATGTCTTCCCATATCTTTTTTTCTTGCCCAAATATTCATGCTATTTCTATAGAGGCAAAAAGACAAACACCTTACATGCATCTTATTTATGTCTCTTTATAAAGAACAATATGGATTTTCACCATCTTTCACAACCTACACAAAAATATCTAAATGACATAGCATATGTCATAAATGAATGTGAACTTCATATACTAAGCGTTCATTTCAAGTGATATAAGATCAGCAAAAGCTTTGTTCACATCCTATGAAATCATTCATCCTACCATCTGATATCAATGTCTTAGAAGAAACAAGCAATATTGCTATTTAATTTATTTTTTTTAACAAGGAGAAGAGAAGAACAGAGAATGAGAAGGGTGAAGAAGGGTTAGAAGAAGAAGAAGAGAAAGAAAGAAAAGAAGAGAAAATGGGGAGAAGGAAGAAACCTGGAAGAAGAGTGAGGTAAAGAAGAAGAAAAAGAAGAAGTAGAAGAAGAACAAAAATAAGGAAAGAAGAGGGAGCTCACCTTGCGAGTAGAGGAACTTCAGCTCTCTGGAGCTCACAAACACACTGAGAGACTGAGAGTCAGAGCCGGAGAGGGATCTCGATCTCCTGTCGTGAGGCCAACGGCTAGGTTCTTTTTTGCGAACTAGAGAGACGAGAGAGCCCGAGGGCGGCTACTCGCCCGAAAGAAAAAAAAGAAGACCCCGAGAGGCTTACGGCTAGGGCAAATTATTGGATCAGGTGACAGGACGCGGAGAGAAGTCCGGATATTAAAAAAAATATTTTAAATTAAGCGCAAGTAAAGCGCAGGTAAAGCGCATGGAAAGCGCACCTAAAGCGCACAGAAAATGCACCATGGCAAATATGAGTTAAAATGGCTCATTTAGGAGCAAAGTGCATGGGAAGCGCACAGAAAGTGCACGGAGAGCGCACCACTGCAAATGTGAGTCAAAATGGCTCATTTAGGAGAAAAGCGCATGGGAAGCGTATAGAAAGTGCACGGAAAGCGCACCGCGGCAAATGTGAGTCAATTCAGCACTTGAATGAAAATCGAGGTCAACATCTCCCAATCTATATTATCGTCTATTCTTTCTCTAAACCACTATTCAGATGTCTGAAATACTCTCGCCCACCGTCTCCAATCGTCTACCCGTTCCCGACTCATCCAACTCAAGAATGAGTTGCACCACCTATCCAAGGGGGATCAAACCATGAATCAATACATACTCACCGTCAAATCAAAGGTCGACACAATCACCTTCGCCGGCGGCATCATTGATCCAAAAGACGTCATCTTATACACCCTGAACGGGCTCCCGACGTCCTACCAAGCGTTCAAAACGTCCATCCGCACAAACTTACAGCCACTCAGCCTTGATGATCTCTATACACTCCTATGCACTGAAGAGATCATTCAAGCTCAAGATAACACCAAATAACTTAACGCGCTGCAACTTCAGGACAACCCAACGGCTCTCGCCGCCTCTCGCGGTCGTGATCACTGTCGATCGTCATCAGGACGAAGTCGCCAACCAAACAACAATTGCGGAAACAGACCCGGCAACAAATCAAAAAAACCAAACTACCGCAACACTATCTGTCAGATATGTAGCAAGCAAGGTCACTCCGCCGCACGCTGATGGTACCGGTTAGATCCAAACTACCAGCCTGCTTACCCTCCGACAGGACTTTTCACATCAGCCGAACAAACTATGTCGCCCAACTGGTTCTTAGATAGCAGAGCCTCAACACATCTGACCTCCGACTCCTCTCAATTCCAATATACCGAACCCTACTCCAGAAATTCGCAGGTAACTATCGGCAACAAACAGCAATTACCCATCCAGTACTCAGGCCGCGGCATTCTTCCAACACTAGCAGGTGATCTTCAACTAAATAAACTTCACCACGTCTCAAATCTGACTTTTAATCTTCTTTTAGTAACCCAACTAACCCGAGATAATTCTTGTGTGATCTGTTTTGACTCAAATGGATACAAAATGAAGGACATGAAGACCAAGCAAGTTCTGCTTCACAGGCCATGCCATAACGTCCTATACCCGATTCGTCCAGCTGCTCTGCCCTCCACATGTTGACCTCATTTTTGTATGAGGTCACTAAGGCCCTTCCAAACTTCAAATTAATTTTAGATCCTAAGATCCACTCTAGACCTTAGGATTCCTTCTAGATCCAAGACCTTAGAGCCTATTCTAGAGTCTAGGATTCCTTTAAATCCTAGATCTTAGAACTCTCCTAGATCTTAGGATCACTCCAACTTCAAATCAACCTCCACCTTTGATCAACCTCAATTTTAAATCAATTCCTATATTTAATCCACTCCAATTTCAATTTGATTCCTACCTGTGACCAATTTGAATCTCAAGCTCCATCCAATTTAAGTCCAAATTAATTTAAACTTCAAATCAAATCCAATTCCAGAAGTTTAAACTCAAATCCAAACTCTAGAGGCCTTGTCCTAAAGACCCTTTTCAGAGATTTTTCAAACATTTCAAAACCCAATCAAATGGCCTCTGATTCAGGGTCTATCACTTGCAAAGTGATAAGACATGTCTCTAAAGGCTACCCTCCAATTTTGAGCTCATTCTGAGGTCTCTAACCCCAGAATCTGAATTAAAATTCAAAGGCTGTAAAACCTTCAAATATTTACAGCCTATGCCACTGAGCCTAACCCCTTTGAGATCTTGACCTTGGAATCCTTATCCAAGCCTCCAATCACTTCCAGACCCTTGATTTTAACCCATTGAGCAGTAAACTGCATTTTCCAGATCCATTTTTGACCACAGTTGACCAATAGGTCAAGATTGACCAAAATACCCTATGGGGCTCAAATAGGGATTTCAAACCAAATGAGCTCCAAGTTGAATGCAACCACCTCCATTAACCTTAAAATATCATTTCAAACCTATTGAGCCCAAACCCAGACCCTGGGTCAACCTGGTTGACCAAGTCAACCCAGGTTGACCAAACAGGCCCTTAGGGGCTCAAATAGGGATTTTGATCAATTTGACCTCCCCAGACCCAGGAACCACCCTCAATGGTCTCCAAATATCATTTCAAACTTGTTGAACCCAAACCCTGACCCTGGGTCAACCTGGTTGACCAAGTCAACCCAGGTTGACCAAACAAGCCCCTAAGGGTTCAAATAGTGATTTTGACCAAATTGACCCCTCCAAATCCTGGGACCACATCCAGTAGACTCAGAATGACATTCTGAATTTGTTGAATCTATTTCTAGCCCCTGAACCCAACTGGTTGACCAAGTCAACCAGTTTTGGCCTAAAAGCCCATTAAAGGCCCATTAAGCCTTCTTAATCCATTTGACATGCATGGCTCTTGGAACCACCCTCCAATCCACCTAATCAACCCACTTAAACTACCTAGGTGAAAATTTCATAACCCTTGATGGAGTTGACTGGTCAACCAGTCAACTCAAGGCTTAAGGGACCATTTGTATGGTCAAACCTTTCAACCCCTTTAAACCTAGCTCAAGCCACACCCATCCAGCCACTTGGAAAGACTCCATGACCTGCTGGGATGCCACATCAGCCCCATTGACCAGTTGACTGGTCAACCTAGTCAAACCCAAGCTTAAACCTCTTCTAGAAGGCTTTATCACATGCTAAGCCCCTTTCCCTTGATTTAAGCTGCTTTAGGCCGACCCCTTAATGTCCTAAAGCTCACTTGGAGCTCTCCTAACCAGGCTCAGGGCCTGGTTTAGCCTTAAATGGCAATGTCTCCTCCACTCATCCCAAAGCCGTCCAATAGGAGTGAGGCGTGCCCAGCCTTTGGGTCAGCCTTCTGGCTGTCCCAGGGACACTTGGCAACATCTGAGGACCTGGTGAGTCAATCCCAGCCATCCGTTTGGCCTGGGGGCGTTTGAATAGGGGGAAAAGGCCTTAATGCCATACACTATAACCCTAATCATCTCTCACTACTCAAGCCCTCTCAAGTCCTGCCCTGTCACGACCCGACCCGAGACGAGAAGGATCCCGTTCGCGCCGGATCGCGACGGAGAAGCTAACCAGGATCTAGCTTTGGAATTTGGTTCGGAACTGAATCTTCCAAATAATTAATTCACACAGATTAATAAACACAGAGCTACTATATATCATCAAATGCAGCGGAACAAAACATCTATCTGATTTCATTTCCTCAAAACAATCATCTACAAAACAGTACATGGCTTTCGACAGAAAGAAAGACAGAACAGAAAAGCCATGACTGTACAAAAATCAAAAGGTACAAAACAATACCTAAACTGATCAGACTCTGAACTAATCCTGGACTTCCTTGCCTTTCCCAGAACCTGAAAACCACCAGAAAGCAAGGGTGAGCTCAACAGCTCAGCAAAGCAACAAACCTCCAATCAAAATCCTCAGAAACTCAAAACCAACACATCAGATAAATCCGTACAAAATCAGAACAGAATCGGACAGATATCAAATCAAACGGAACCGTACGGAACAGAAGTCGTATCAAATCCAAAACAGAACAAATCAGACATATCAAATAATAGAATCAGAATCGTACAGATCATATCAGAACAGAACAACTCGTATCAGAATCATATCAGAATATCACATATCAGATATTATGTAATTCATAGCTAAATTCCCTGACACTGACTGAATCTCGTAGGATTCAGGCCCCTTATGCCTCCCTTTGTGCTCACGGCACCAGAATCAGAACAGATGTGCTTATAGCACCAGAATACATATATAGTGCATATAGCACCTAAACAGATTGTTTCCTCGGATCCGGAACAGAACAAATATCAAAATTTCAGATTGAGCTCATTTCAGATATCCCGTTTCACTAACTGAATCTCATAGGATCCAGGCCCCTTATAACTCCCTTTTCATAGCATATACAGATAGCATATCAAATCAGAATATTTCCGGACAAAACAGAAATTACTCAAAAATCGGGCAGCACAACGGCAGTATACAGAATTTACACAATTTTCCTGAAAAATAACAATTTACCAAATTTGCACAGAATATAGATATCAACATTTCAGAACATTTATTCTACTGCACAGATAATTTCCAAGTTCACAAAAAAATCCAGTCGACTAAAAACACAGTCGAATCAAAAATACCCGGACAAAAATCTTCAGAAAATAACCAAAATGTGCACACTCGGCACTTCAACAAAATACAGAAAGTTACGCGGTAAAAACTAAACCAGTCGGAAATTACGGACGAAAATCACGAACAAAACTTAATTCCGGATAGATAATACCGCCCAAAGCGACGGTTCTGAAAATTGAGAAAGTCGGATTGTGCCTTACCTTGCGTACAACAATTTCCTCAACTGTCACAACGGACGAAAACAGCTCGGCGTCGCCCAAAAATCCACTTTTCCACTTTTTCCTTCGTTTTTCTCTCTCCTCAGCTTTTTCTCTCTCTTCAAAATATCTCATTTCTATATATATCCAAACTGATCGTCCTGGACGATCCAGTTTCGTACCGGACGATCCATGAAGAAAAGAATTTCGTCCAGACGAAAATCCAATATCGTCCCCGGCGAAGGGCTCTCTGACTTGATTTCGTCCAGACGATCCAAATTTCGTCCAGACGAACCATACAGCCAAACATGATTTTCCCTACACAACCTGTACCGATCGTCCCGGACGATCCGACTTCGTCCGGACGAACCTGGAGCAAAAACTGATATTACAATCTCCCCAACTAAAAAAAAATGTCGTCCTCGACATTATCCAGTCCAAACTCAGTCAAAACAAGTATGGGTACAACCGTCTCATGTCAGACTCCTTCTCCCAAGTGGCTTCCCGTGCAGTACGGTGCTTCCACTGGACTTTAACCATTGGAATCTGTTTACTTCTTAGTTTTCGGACGTCGTACGCCAAAATCAACTCTGGCTCTTCCTTGTACACCAGATTCTCCTGAATCTCAACCTCATCAGCAGATACCTTCTTCCCAGAGTCGGATACCCACTTCCTCAGAGTGGATACGTGAAACACATTATGCACGTCAGGCATCGAATCAGAAAGTAATAACTTGTAAGCAGCTTTTCCAATCCTTTCCAAAATTTCAAAAGGTCCAACATACCTCGGACTAAGCTTGCTCACCTGACCAAATCTGCTCACACCCTTCATCGGACTGACTTTGACATACACAAAGTCACCAACCTGAAACTCTACAAATCTGTGCTTCTGATTGTAATACTTCTGCTGACGATCTTGAGCAGCTTTCAATCTCTCTTTTATCAAACTGACCTTCTGAGCAGTTTCATCAGCAAAAGTGGCCCCCAAAGCCTGTCTATCTCCGACCTCCGTCAGAGTCAAAGGAGTACGGCACTTCCTGCCATACAGAGCCTCATACGGTGCCATACCGATACTGGACTGGAAACTGTTATTATAGGCAAACTCAATCAGCGGAATATGATCTTCCCAGCTTCTGCTAAAGTCCAAAACACAAAGTCTCAACAGGTCTTCCAATACCTGAATAGTCCTCTCAGACTGTCCATCTGTCTGAGGATGAAAGGCTGTACTGAAATGCAATTTCGTACCCAAGCCTTGCTGAATGCCTTTCCAAAGTCTGGAAGTAAAACGTCCATCTCGATCAGATACGATCACACGAGGCACACCGTGCAATCTGACTATCTCCTTCACATAAATCTGTGCCAAACGATCCACTGAATCCGTCTGTCTGATCGGAAGAAAATGGGCTGACTTGGTCAATCGATCTACTACCACCCAAATAGCGTCATGCCCTTGTCTAGATCGAGGGAAACCCATCGCAAAATCCATCGTTACCTCCTCCCATTTCCACTCAAGGATAGGCAACGACTGCAACAGTCCACCTGGTCGCTGATGCTCTGCCTTCACCAACTGACAGGCTTCGCATCTCGACACAAACTCTGCTACATCTTTCTTCATTCCAGGCCACCAAAACAAAAGTTTCATATCAGCGTACATCTTACCACTGCCCGGATGTACAGTGTAGCCTGAATGATGAGATTCATACAGAATTTCCTGCCTCAAGTCTCCAAACACAGGTACCCATAACCTGTTCTTACAGAAAATAGCACCAGAATCAGAAATTCGAAGTTCAGGAGTCTTACCAGATCCAATCTGTGCAATCAACTTCGAATAATCAGAATCTACCTTCTGGGCTTCCTGAATCCTTGTCTCCAAAGTAGACTGAATACTCATCTGAGCCAACTCCAAACCACTGGAGGAAATCACTTCCAACTGCAATCGCTCCATGTCACGTATCAGGAAGTCGTCACAAGTAAGCTGAATACCTGATACTCCAGAAGACTTCCTGCTCAGAGCATCTGCTACCACATTCGCCTTTCCAGGCTGATACTGAATAGTCAAATCGTAGTCCTTGATCAACTCGAGCCACCTCCTCTGTCTCAGATTCAGATCCTTCTGAGTAAAAATATACTTCAGGCTCTTATGATCAGTGAAAATCTCACAGCTGACGCCATACAGGTAATGACGCCAAATCTTCAAAGCAAAGACTACTGCAGCTAACTCCAAATCATGCGTCGGGTAATTCTTCTCATGTGGTTTTAACTGTCTCGAAGCATAAGCAATTACCTGACCATGCTGCATCAGGACACATCCCAGTCCTTTCAGTGAAGCATCACTGAACACCTGAAAACCTTCCGTACCTGACGGAAGTGCTAGTACTGGAGCTGAAGTCAGACAATCCTTCAATCGCTGAAAACTAGCTTCACACTCCGGTGTCCAAACAAAAGGAACTGACTTCTGAGTCAGTCTCGTCAGAGACGTCGAAATCTGTGAAAAGCCCTTCACAAATTTCCTGTAATACCCGGCCATACCCAAGAAACTACGTACCTCAAATACCGTAGTCGGCCTTGGCCAATCAGCAACAGCCTGAATCTTCTGGGGGTCTACAGAAATGCCTTCTCCGCTAATCACATGCCCCAGAAAAGAAATGCTCTTCAACCAGAACTCACACTTGGAGAACTTGGCATACAGCTGATGCCTCCTCAAAGTCTCCAACACAATCCTCAAATGTCTGACATGATCATCCTCAGATGCAGAATATACCAGAATATCGTCGATGAAGACGATCACAAACTGATCCAAATACTCCCTGAATACTCGGTTCATCAAATCCATGAAAATAGCAGGCGCGTTGGTTACCCCAAAAGGCATAACCAAAAACTCATAGTGCCCGTACCGAGTACTAAAAGCTGTCTTCACCACATCAACTTCCTTCACCTTCACCTGATAATATCCGGATCGCAAGTCAATCTTCGAAAATACTGAAGATCCGGAAAGCTGATCAAACAAGTCGTCAATCCGAGGCAAAGGATACTTGTTCTTGATCGTGACCTTGTTCAAATCTCTATAATCGATACACATACGGAGTGTACCGTCCTTCTTCTTCACAAACAGAACAGGTGCTCCCCAGGGCGAAACACTAGGGCGCACAAAACCTCTATCAACCAACTCCTGAAGCTGAACTTTCAACTCAGAAAGTTCTTTCGGTGCCATCCTGTACGGAGCTTTCGATATCGGAGCGGTACCCGGAAAAACATCGATAGAGAACTCCACATCTCTATCCGGAGGCAAACCAACCAACTCCTCAGGAAAAACATCAGCAAACTCCCGTACCACAGGGATCTCAAAAACAGAACCAACCTCTAGGTTCAGATCCCGCACCGAAGCCAAAAATACTGGGCATCCCTTCTTCCACATCCTGCTCACCTCCAACACAGAAACCAGACTGGAGAGAACACCTCGTAATCCCTGAAATACAACTCTCTCTCCAGCCATAAGCAAACTCACTTGCTTCTTCAGACAGTCTATCTGGGCTTCATACTGACTCAACCAATCCATGCCCAGAATCACATCATATGAAGAAATCGGCAATCGAATCAAACTCGATTTCCACTTCTTGCCAGAAATCTCAATCTCACACAAACAAAACTGTCGAGCAATCAAAGGATTCCCAGCCGGTAAAATCACAGACAAAGAAACCGGAAGTAAAAGAGAATCCAAACGTAAAGCCTCAAAACAGTGCTCGGACAGAAAAGAATGACTCGCTCCAGAGTCAAACAAAACACGACAGGGCTGATCAGAAATGTAAATCGTACCTGTCACAACATCGGGAGCATCTCGAGCCTCCTGCTGACTCAAACTGTAAACTCGGGGCTGAACTGGAACAGGGGCTGAAGCAACAGAACTACTCTGCTCCCTCTGAACAGTAGGTGGTCTACGTGGTGCAGAACTAGAACCACCACCTCTACCAGCAAATCCCTCAGGGCGTGGAGGAACAGTCCTCGGTCTTCCTGCTGAACCGGCAGGTCTGACAAAGCTCTCAGATCGGAACTCCGAACGCTGATCAAATCCCATCTGCGGACACTCTGCAATCCGATGTCCTGACTGACCACATCGAAAGCACAGACCAGCCATCCTGTAGCACTGGCCAAAGTGTCGCCGTCCACAGTTCTGGCACACAGGTGCCGAACTAACTGATCCAGAACTCGTCGTACTGGTAACAGTACCAGACGATCCTCCGCTCCTCTTGGAATCTCCAGATCCAGAACTAGAAACAAATCTCCTCTTCCCAGAGGAACCACTGCCAGATGCCTCTCCTCCAAACCTCTTCCTACTCGCAGTCCACCGCTGCTGAGTAGCCATCAGGTCATTCTCTATCAAACGAGCTCGCTCCACAAGCTCAGAGAAGTCAGTGATCCGGAACGGTATCAGGGGCTGCCTCAAGGTATCTCGCAATCCCCTCAGAAATCTATAACACCTCTCAGCAGAAGTGCTAACCAGCTGCGGAGCGTACCTGGCTAATGCAGTAAACTCAGCCTCGTACTGCATCACCGTCTTGCTCCCCTGAACAAGTCTCAGAAAGTTCTCCTGCATCTGCTGTCGTGCAGAAGGAGGAACAAACCAATCTCTGAATACCTCAGTGAACTCTTCCCAAGTAATCAAAGAGTTCAGTCTGCCCTGAAATCTGGCTGCCTGCTGGCCGTCCCACCAGTGCTCAGCCTCTCCGTCCAACAGAAAAACTGCTAACGGTACCTTTCTGTCTGACGGACACTGCATCCCGTCAAAAGTCTTCTCCACTCTCCTCAGCCACTCCTCAGCAGCTCTGGGCTCAACAGCGCCCTCAAACCTCGGAGGTTTCAACCTCAGAAACAACTGCAAATGCCTATCAAGGTCATCAGATCTGATAGTAGAAGCTCTACTCTGAGTCTCGCTCATCATCTGAGCAACAAGTGAAGCAAACTGAGAAAGCGTATCAGCACCGACCACTGGGGCTGTACTCCCCACTGGTGCTGCCTGATCGGCACTCTGACCATCTGTCATATCTGGGTCTGGCTGATCCATACAGAAAATCCAGAAAAATCCAGAAAACTATCACAAAAACAACACAATAAAAAGCCGAACAAATCAAAACTACCCCCCAGACAGACTTACTGATCACTTCCTATAGCTCTGTTTCTCAAAATTTCTCAAATTCCAAAACCATTGCTCTGATACCAAAAAGCTTGTCACGACCCGACCCGAGACGAGAAGGATCCCGTTCGCGCCGGATCGCGACGGAGAAGCTAACCAGGATCTAGCTTTGGAATTTGGTTCGGAACTGAATCTTCCAAATAATTAATTCACACAGATTAATAAACACAGAGCTACTATATATCATCAAATGCAGCGGAACAAAACATCTATCTGATTTCATTTCCTCAAAACAATCATCTACAAAACAGTACATGGCTTTCGACAGAAAGAAAGACAGAACAGAAAAGCCATGACTGTACAAAAATCAAAAGGTACAAAACAATACCTAAACTGATCAGACTCTGAACTAATCCTGGACTTCCTTGCCTTTCCCAGAACCTGAAAACCACCAGAAAGCAAGGGTGAGCTCAACAGCTCAGCAAAGCAACAAACCTCCAATCAAAATCCTCAGAAACTCAAAACCAACACATCAGATAAATCCGTACAAAATCAGAACAGAATCGGACAGATATCAAATCAAACGGAACCGTACGGAACAGAAGTCGTATCAAATCCAAAACAGAACAAATCAGACATATCAAATAACAGAATCAGAATCGTACAGATCATATCAGAACAGAACAACTCGTATCAGAATCATATCAGAATATCACATATCAGATATTATGTAATTCATAGCTAAATTCCCTGACACTGACTGAATCTCGTAGGATTCAGGCCCCTTATGCCTCCCTTTGTGCTCACGGCACCAGAATCAGAACAGATGTGCTTATAGCACCAGAATACATATATAGTGCATATAGCACCTAAACAGATTGTTTCCTCGGATCCGGAACAGAACAAATATCAAAATTTCAGATTGAGCTCATTTCAGATATCCCGTTTCACTAACTGAATCTCATAGGATCCAGGCCCCTTATAACTCCCTTTTCATAGCATATACAGATAGCATATCAAATCAGAATATTTCCGGACAAAACAGAAATTACTCAAAAATCGGGCAGCACAACGGCAGTATACAGAATTTACACAATTTTCCTGAAAAATAACAATTTACCAAATTTGCACAGAATATAGATATCAACATTTCAGAACATTTATTCTACTGCACAGATAATTTCCAAGTTCACAAAAAAATCCAGTCGACTAAAAACACAGTCGAATCAAAAATACCCGGACAAAAATCTTCAGAAAATAACCAAAATGTGCACACTCGGCACTTCAACAAAATACAGAAAGTTACGCGGTAAAAACTAAACCAGTCGGAAATTACGGACAAAAATCACGAACAAAACTTAATTCCGGATAGATAATACCGCCCAAAGCGACGGTTCTGAAAATTGAGAAAGTCGGATTGTGCCTTACCTTGCGTACAGCAATTTCCTCAACTGTCACAACGGACGAAAACAGCTCGGCATCGCCCAAAAATCCACTTTTCCACTTTTTCCTTCGTTTTTCTCTCTCCTCAGCTTTTTCTCTCTCTTCAAAATATCTCATTTCTATATATATCCAAACTGATCGTCCTGGACGATCCAGCTTCGTACCGGACGATCCATGAAGAAAAGAATTTCGTCTAGACGAAAATCCAATATCGTCCCCGGCGAAGGGCTCTCTGACTTGATTTCGTCCAGACGATCCAAATTTCGTCCAGACGAACCATACAGCCAAACATGATTTTCCCTACACAACCTGTACCGATCGTCCCGGACGATCCGACTTCGTCCGGACGAACCTGGAGCAAAAACTGATATTACATGCCCCCAGTTCGTTTCGAATCTCCAGAGCCTCCTCTACCCTCCCACTACAAAATCCAAGTGGTTGCACGTCACCGGCGGCGAGTTCTCCGGCGAGTACACCATCTAGACCGTCCCAAGCCTACAGCAGTAGATCCAGACGCGTTCGAGCTCGGATTTCTGCTGGGGATCTTCACTTGGACAATCTACAAGCTCATCAATCCAGAAATTTCGAAGATCTAACGGTATAACTCCCTAAAACCCTAGATCTAGTTCACATTAGTTAGATCTAAATAGCTTTATGCTTTTAGGGTTTTAGCTAAAACAAACTATTCCCCACGATTTATGTTCATGTCTTCAATCTACGTTTAAAATTTCAAGTGAAATGATCGATCCGATCGAGAGAACGAGGCAAAATACGTTCTCTAGGGCGTCACTCACGGTCTTCGGTGAGTGCACGTTTTCTGGACCGTTGATCGCTCAATCAACGATCCAGATCGAGCCCTTCCGCGGTCTGATCCGACCGCGCATTCGATCTGTCGTTCGATCAGCCGTCCGGCGAGATCAGGACCGTCCATTCGGAACAGCGGGATCGAATCTCCGCCGTTCGATCTTCTCCTGGTGAGATCGAACCGCGGGATCTGATCTCAGCCGTTAGATCGAACCCGCGGGTTAATCCAACGGCTGTCAAGAGTCGCTGACGTGGTTAAGTGGAAACCGCGTGAAGCGGCCCGCGGCCGACGCGTGTCCCCGCCGTCACGTGGTTTCGATCCCGCCAATCCCAGCGCGCCGCGTGTCTGACCGCCGCCGTTTAATTAAGGAAAAATGTGTTTTAATTGATTTTAATTACAGAAACTTAAAAAAATTACAGTAAATCAAATACATAACCAAAAATTGAGTATAATATATCAAAATTTTCAGAATTTCATCTAGTTTATTTTAAAAATAAAATCAAACTCTTTTGGTTATTATTTTATTAGTAATTTAAGAAATACAGAAATATGTGTTTTATTTTTAATTAATTATGTATAAATTATTTTTATCTGAAATTTGGCATGCATGTTGTTGAGTGTATGGCTGGTCTCCAGAAAAGTTTTCAATATTATTTGAATAGATTTTGATGGTATTTTGAATTATTGAAGCTTATTAACCTTTTTTTATACTTAATTAAATATTAAGTATGTTGAAAAATACAAGGAAAATCTTTTATTATTTTCAAACTTCTATGGAGATCAGTGGATCCTTCAACTCATTAATATATATTTTAATAATATATTTAATTATTTTATAATATATATTTCTATTTATATATATCTATCCATTTATATTTATGTATTTTAATATATATTTTGAAACTATATACATGTAAATCTTTAAGTGTTTAAGAAGTCATTTGAGATCTTAAATGTTGATTAAGCATATTTGAATAGAAATAAAGGGGATGATTAGTGGATAATCATTCTTTGATTATTCACTAATTTTGTCTTAATTATGTTAATTAGTTAATTGCATGCTTAAGGTGCACACACCACTTAGTCTAAGGCTCTCCTAGATTTAGGTATTGAATGTGTTTATGTGGTTCATGCATGCCTTGTGTATTGAGTATGAGGGTTAGTTCAAACATTGATTCAAGTCCATCAAGATTAGTGACATAATTAAGGACAATAATTAAGGACTCATGTATAGAAAACTTAGAAAAATTTCCATAATTAGGATTCACTTTCCCTTGAGTTGAAACTTTGAACATTTGAACTTAGTGACACCCTCAACCCCTAGAGAAATTTTCACTGATTTTTGAGGTCATTAGGTCCCCTAATTAATTTTCTAAGTCTTAAACCCTTAATTAAGCCTTTAAAACTTCTAAAAATTGTAATAAATCCAATTTAAATCCAAAAATTACATATAAACCCTCAAACTGACCAGAATTCAGTCCTTAATCTAGGATAATTGAAAGCCCTTTGATTTGACAGCAAGTTAAACCCTAATTTAATTTTAAGTGAAAATCAATGTTTAATTGAGATAATTAATTAATAATAATTAAAAAAATCCCAAAATTTTCCAAACACTTGGGGATCCCTCCTTAGGTTATTTCTGACCTTTGGAGTTGTTTTCAAGAGATTGGGAACTTGTTTGGAGCAAAATCACAAAAGAAGCTCTCTAATTAAGAAATTTAGAAAATTCATTAAATAGTCAAAATTTCAAACCTTCATAACTAATTCTAGAAAAATCCAAATCACCCAAACTCACTTGCATTCAACTCATAATAAGGTCTAATATTTATTAAAAATATTAAATTCCAGAAATTTGCAATGTTTTAAAAAGTCAACAAATTGGTCAAACTATAGTTAAAACTAGTTCAAAACTTCAAACCTTTGTAATAAAATGTAGAAAAATCCGATTTTAACTTACTTACCTTCTAACTGATCGTAGTAAGCTCTAATATTTTAATAAAATACAAACATTTCAGAATTTGATCTTAATCAAAATTTCAACTTTTAACCCCTTAATTAAGTCATTAAATATTCTAAAAAATTCATAAAAGCTCAAAATCATTTTAAAACTCAGAAAATATTGGTTTGATGCTTAAAACACTTAACAAACCCTTTAAAACACAACAACCACCCTAAAGATGAAGTTTATTGGCTGGACTACTCCGGGCTGCTGGGCTAAGTGTCCTAAGGAGGCTGGTTCCTCGAGCCTGGTGGCACAATGCCACGAATGAATTCTAAGGGGTGTTAAATCTTAAAATAGATTAATTTTTAATTATTTAACATTTTCTAAAAATCTCTAATTCAATTACATTAATTTGGTTTATCGGTTGGACTACTCCGGGCTGCGGGGCTAAGTGTCCTAAGGAGGCTGGTTCCTCGAGCCTGGTGGCACAACGCCACGAATCAATTAATGACAAACTTAAGTTAATCAAGCTTTAAAAATCAGTAACCAACTCCCTTTAATATCAAGCCACTCTTTTAATTCCAACCAATTTAAATAACTTAATCAACCCCGATTGCTACTGGGTAACCCAGGCCTACGAGGCTATTAGCTTAGCCCCAAGGAAGGTGAAATAAACTTCACGGCCTCGGTGTGAAACAAAGGTAGTAATCAATTAACTTTTAAAATATATTTAATTAAAATTCTTAATTTATTAATACTTAAATTTTAATTTAAATCCCCTTTTAAGCCTTAACAAACCCAGACTTTTAGACAACTTCAACTAATAACCCACTTTAGGATCTACCCCAGCCACACGACCTTTCTCACACACTTTAGATGATGTGCTAGGACAACCAACTCTAGATCTAGGTTAGGCCGGTGTTTACTTTACTGCTGTGTGCCAGATTTTTCGTAGTTTTTACTGCATGTTGTGGATGAAATTGCTTTGCTGTGTCTGCTTACTTTTTCTGTATTCTGTGGATGGATTGATGTGTTTGGCAACTAGATTACCCTTAGGTTAGGTACGATCTAGATGTTGACACAGTTTTCTGCAGGTGGCCACGCTCATGCAGGGCAATATAAAAGGGGGGCAAATTAAAAAAATGCATAAATATTATAAACTCTTTGCACAGGTGCTTCAGCTGCTAAAGCCCCCAAATAAAAAGAGCGTGGCCAGTGTGTTTACTTTCTTTTCTGCTCATATACAACTGCTTGGGAATAACTGCTTTATTTATATTAATTGCTTAGGATAACCCTGCAGGTGAGTCTAGATTTTTATTTTGATATCAATGTAATTTGTATAATTGTTAAGTATTGTGAAAGTTAAGTTTGAGTCTGGGATACATAGATCCAAAGCTTGGATTCCAAAGAGGAAAGGATACCCCTTTAGAGAACATTCCTTTTCCATTTGGAAATCCAAATTTGGATCATACCTCTTCCTTACCCAAAGAGGAAAGAGTGGCCATCCCCCTTAGAGGGAAGTGCCCTCTTGTCCATTTGGGTAATCCACTACGAAGATTCCAAGAAGATTGAAGAAAAGGAGTCCAAAGAAGAATGAAATTGAAGATTTGAAGATTTGAAGATTGAGAGTATCCCACTCAAAATAACTTGCGTCATTACTAGGTTTAGAATCCGGGTTGTTGTCAGTGGTGCCCGGCCACTTTACTTTCTGTAATATTCTAGTTTGTAATAAGTAGGGCAACTTTGCCTATGGACATTTATTAATTAGTTAAATATTTGATGTAATGAATTGATTGCCTTTAGGATTGCCTGTTTTTACTAGTTTTTTGGCGATTGCATGCCGCTCTTTGTTTTCGCCTGGATACGTGAGGCTCGTGAGGGTGTGAAATTTTTATACTCATAATCTTAAAAGTCTAAAATTTTAGTGAGTCTAAATAACATAGAAAGATAACGAATCTAGGGAATTAACCGGGGATCGACCCCGGGGTCGCATGCATATTTCTGCATTACTCTTTCCTTGCTTTAGACCCTTCCCCGCCTGCGGGTAGAGTCCGGATAGTCTGACCTATGAGGACGAGGTGCCGGACCTGGGGAAGTCCAGTCTTCTAAAAAATTATTTTATAGGCCTATTTTTAAAAATTTCAAGCATATTTGATTTGAGGTTGTTAACCAGCACGCATTGCATTAGATACAAATTAAAGAGTCAAGATTTTAATTTCATAGTCCTTAGCATTTTAGCACCCAACATAAGTCAAAGGGGTCAATTAGGAAAATCTCTAGATGTCGGCCCCGCCTCTCCAAAACTTTAATTATAACGTCCCTACCACTCTTTCATAAAAGACCGGATTCATCTCTTTTAAATCGGTTAGGTGGTTAGCTGGCTCCCCAATCCAGGCCGGGGTAAGTCCAGACCTTGCACTGCATTAGTTAGGATCGGACGACTGTGGTCCAGTGTCCAAAATAGATTTAGGATCCGGGGCAGATCTTTGATTATAAGACCCCAAACTTCGGGAATATAGTCCCAAATTTCTAACAAAATGCTTAACTCTAATTAAATATTCATTTCAATCCTAAAACATAAAGCCCAACACTTAGATTAAGTTGGGACATTTCCGGATGGTTCTGGAATCTCAAAGTGTCCCCTACCTCTCCTCCTTTAACTCCGTTAATAACTGTTCAATTTTGATCCATTCCCTTTTGATTTCCCAATAATTCTATTCATACTTTGATATCACTCCTAGAAATTCTAAACAAAATTTTGCCACTATTTTAATCGAGAGTTTTCGTAGGGGATTTTATTTCCCTACGATGTAATTAACTACGAGGGCTTGCGCTCGTAGGAGATTTAGAACCACACACACCTGATTTTAAAAATTGATTTTTCAAAATTCAATTGGATTTCTTTGGGAGAACTTAAAATACTAGTGGTCATTATTATCATATTTAAAGAATTATCTTTGAACGATATTTTCTCCCTTCGGAGAGATATATCTTTCTTTGATAAGGCTTTGGATGTGAACCTAATGATCACACTTCTTGAATATTGTAGCTGGATATTCAATTGAACCTCATTTTGACCCTTCGGGGTCATATGAATTTCTCTTTAGCATCCGCTCACAATATTCAAGATGGATTTCATAATTCTAAGTCTGAACACCGTTATGAAAGCTTATTTTCGTCCTTCGGGGTGATATACTCTTTCTAACGAGTCGATTCGACCTTAGAATTAGAACTTAACCTTAATCTTAAAATCCCCAAAGAAAACTAATATTTTTCAAAACCTGTTTTCAAAATTCCACCAACAAAAAATGGCACGCCCGGTGGGACAAATCTCTCTCTCCATCTTTAATAATGGCAAAAATTTGTTTCATCGGTAGTTTTAACTATCATTTCTTCTGTTGGTCCCTTACTCATTTCTTCCTTGGGTTAGTATGAACAACATCTAAAATAATAACAAAATAGTAAAAGAGAGGTTTTACCTCTAAATTTGATTTCATTTAGATTTCTGTTCTGATTTTGACCTTCTGCCCCGGCATAACCTGTGAGGCGACAGTGTCAAATCAGATCTCTGGATATCTTTTTTTAATTTTATGGATTTATGGTCAATAAATTTTTTGTTCAACATATAAATCCTTAAAATTGAAAAGCATTCAAAATTTTTGATTTCATTCCAAACTTGTTAGTTTTAACCCCCTCATTTCCCCTTTGACTTCTAAGGGTGGGGAGGGTTAAACTATTCCTTTTTACTTGGGCTTTCTCACAATTCCATAAGCCTTCGGGCAAGGGGAAACTCTGTCCGTTGTGTTTTCGAACTTGTAAGAAAATCCATCTCAAATTCTCAAAATTTCCTCAAAAATCTTCTTAAACTCCAAGTCGACATATGTTACCCCATACGATTTCCTCGTGGGCCAATACATGTCATACTTTCAAAAAAAATAATAATAAAATGTTTTTTTACTACTCTTTTCAAAAAATCTAATTTCAATCATTTTCTTTAACTTTCAGAAAATTTCAAATGGTTGGCCAACTGATTTTCTCCTTTGACCGAGAGTTGTATTCGACTGTTAATGACCAAGGGAGTACTGTTATTTTTGGAATGGGATTTAGTACTCTAGAGCTCTCTATGGATGGACACCAGATTGTGAGCCTGGATGCCAGTAAGGAAACTCCCCCAGTAGTTGAGCTAATTGTGGGATCCGCACCCACCTTGCCAGTAGTCAGTGATGATCAGAAACAACCTGAACCAGTTGTTGAGCCTTCCACTGAAATTAAGTCTGTTTTTGAAGAAGGGTCTAGTTCTGGACTTAGATTCACCACGAAGAATCAGAAGAAGAATTACTTGAGGAGACTTAGAAAGAAAATCTCTAAGGCTAAGAGAGTTCTACCCTTTAAGACCTTGGCTCAAGTAGAACCTGAGGCTGTTGAGGAGCTACCTATTCCTGCTTCCTCTCCCCTCCTGAAGGGAAGTCGCTTTTACCCCCTGGCTTCAGCTCAAGGGGAGGAGAGGATAGCTAGGATAGCCCGTTCTCCACCATGCCCGGTCGACTACTCGACCAAGAAAACTCAGAAAGAAAAACACCTTCAAAAGACAAGGACTTTGAGAAATATAATTCATACCTGCGCCGCACAAACTGGGCAGACTAAAGAGGAATATGTGAAACAGTTAAAGGGAGTGATCTCACATCGCTTCCAAAAAGAAGTGCTGAAGGAAGAAGTATCTGAAGCAACGAATTTAACCCCTCAATTCGTTAGGAAGAATAAGAAGTATGCTAGACAGCCCGCTACTTCGGTACTGGTTGATGGATATCACTGGGTGCCACGCCCTCTGTCCTCTCAAACAGAGGGTATTGTGTTGACTGGGTCCGAGAGAGGCCGCCACTCTACTGGTAGACCCCCGGTACCCCCACATAAACCTGTAAGATTGGCCTCTGTGATTGTCAAACCAAAGGGGGTTGAAGTTCAAAAGTCTGTGGACCTTAAAGGAAAAAGACCTAAATCTCCTGAAAGGAGATATGTGCCAAAAAGAACTAAGTTGGAGAGTCTGCCACCACCTCCTAGAACTTCTAAGTTCATTCTGCAGCTCCAACGAGTTTCAGTCGACCCTACTCCGAGTGCAGTTGAATTGATGGATGTTCAGGCTAGTACTCCAGTTGTTACAGTTGATAGTCCTACCACAGCCAGTTTGACCCCGGATCCAATAGTTACTATTCCTGCTACCCCAGTTGATGATCCCCAAAGTTCGAGTGTCATTCCTAGGCCCCTTAGTCAGGTGTCTGAGGACCTTACCTTACCAGATGTGGGAACTATCACTTTACAAGCTCCTACTTCTCCTGAGGAATATGTCCCTCTCCCTGTAGAGGATGCCACTCTTCTGACTACCAGCTCTGGGATAGTCGAAGAGGAGAGAGTTGACCAGGATTTAGAAATGGAAGATGAACCAGATACAAAATCTCAACCAGATCCTAATCCAAAACTTACAGAAATCATTGCCCTTATGGATTCTGAAGAGTTGTTTGATATGGCTGAGTATAAAGGATACTTACCCCTTGACCCTAAATCAATTGGGGATAGACCGGTCGAGGAGGTGGTTCAGGAAATAAGAAACATCTTGTTGAACAGAGAAGGAACGGCTTCTTTTGACCCTGATATGGATGATCTCCTCGGAGATGAAGATGATTATGTTGGGGGCATTCATGTGGTTGAAACTAGAGGGTCTAATAAAGAAGCTGAGCCCAGCAAACGCCGATTTGTTAAGGATGATGATCTGCATGCTGTTGAGTCAGAGTCAGATGAGTCTGTGAAAGATAGAGATGAAGAACATATAAAAAACTTGGAGACTCAGCTCGCTAGCATGATGTCACAAGTTAGAGAAATGCAAGAGAAGTTGGACAAATCACAGCAAGAGTCTTTTGTGATCCACCAGTCAGCTCGAGAGCTCACAGAAAAGGCCAAAAGGGCAGAACTTAATTCCAGACCTCTCGAGTCACCACCTGTGACTCTCCCTTGTCCAGTAGAGACACCTCCAGTTCACCATGCAGTCTCCTCCATTCCTTCAATCCCACCTCAGAAGGATATCAAGCAATTAATTGAGGACCAGGTAAGGGAGGCCTTAGCCCATGCTCAAGGAACTGTGTCTATTTCAAAGGGTAGACCCTACCCCGAGGAATATGACTTAGTTCCTTACCCAAAGGGCTTTGTGCCACCAACTTTTAAAGTTTTCACTGGAATCGAAAACCCGAGACAGCATCTGGCCCACTTCCGAGCAAGCTGTTGCAACGCAGGAGGGTCAGATGCTCTACTATTTCGCCAATTTGTAAGTAGTCTGTCCGGCATTGCTTTTGAATGGTACGCCGATCTGCCCAACGGTTCAGTAAGAACCTTTAGCGACCTAGAAAACCTCTTTCTTAAGAGATTTTCTGGAGCGCAACAACGCACCACTGTGGGCGATCTCGTGGTTGAAAAGCAAAAGCCGGGAGAGTCTCTAGTTGAGTACATCTTGAGGTGGCGAAACCTCTCGATGAAGTGTGAACCCCAGTTGCAAGAACAACATGCTGTGGAGATTCTTTTGAAGAATATCCACGGTCCTGTTGCTTTTCTCCTGAAGGGTTTCACTATTAAAACTTTTGAGAAACTTCTTAATAAGGCTAGCAATTTGCAGGAAGAGGCTCCTAGGATGCCATTCTTACGAGAGCAGTCTGAAGAAAGGAAGGGTCCAAAACTGGTGAAGACATTTGAAAAGAAAGCTGTGGTCTCAGCAGTAGATAAAGGAAAGAGGCCAGTGGTTAGTCAGCCTAGCACTCCACTTCCACCACAGCCGCCTCAGAAGCAGCCCTTTCAGATAGTTCCTCAACATACTAGAGATCCCTCTTTCATCCCTTTTAGAGAGAGATTGGCAAAGCCTTATCCATTTAAAAGGGAGTCAGTTAAGAAGATCTTCAGAAGTCTGTTAAAGAAACCAGATTTTCAGTTGCCAGAGGCTAGGAGGCCTGAGGATGAGAGCAAGAAAGATGATCCCAAGTATTGCCCGTACCACAGGATGCTTAGTCACCCTCTTGAGGACTGCGTTGTGTTCAAAGATTGGCTTGAGAGGAACTACACCCAAGGTAACATCATAATACCTAAGGAATACTTGGTCGATCCAGAAAAGGCTTCAATTAAGACCATTTCAGGTAATCCTCTTAACTCTTCTTGTTTTGTTGAAGATGGTTGGGACATTGCTTTGTCCCGGGCACTTAAAAAGTCGATTAACAAGTCTTTTCATCTTTCTCAACAGCTGACTACGATAGCCCAGGCCCCGGTGTGGAAGGTTGACCTGGACGCTTCGCAGAAGGATGTTGAGCCACTTCCCTCTCCAGTAGTCTTAGGAACTACTGAGAAAAATGTGAAAGAAGAGAAATCTGATTTTGTAGAGAGGAAGTGTGTAGATGAGAGATGTATTAGAATGGCGGATGGTGGTGTTAAAACCCTTTCCCCTCTTTTGTTATCTGACTTTTACTTTGCCCCATCAAAGGCGAAGGGTCAAAAGATGAATAAAAAACATCCTTCTACTTCTGTCTTGATGATTAACCATGAATCTCAAATGCAAATTGATGACTCTCCTGTTTCAAATCAAACTCCTAATGAACCAAATATTGAGGCTAATCAAACCGACCTCCCCGAATCGACTATTCAAGAAGAGGTCGAATGTGAAGCTTTATCAGAAAGTGATTTCCCTCAGATTAATTTCCAAGGAAATCCTATCTTGATAGAACTTTCAGATTCTGACTCGCTTTCAGAAAATGATGATCCAACACCTATGGTGTGTGTAGACACTGTCCTAGTTTGCCCGCCCGAAGATGCCGAGCAGGTGCAACTCCGTGGCGGTAAAGTCTTACCCCCTAGGTTGCCCCCTCAGGATAAAGGCAAGCAACCTTCATTCGAAAATCTAAGTCCGGATTCCCCTCAACAACCAGAATTCCCTTTAATTCCTCCGGGTTTCGAGTCTGTCGTTCCTAAGGTTGATTACAATGTTCTAGCCCACCTTAGGAAGTTGCCAGCAAAATTAAGTATTTATGACGCCCTCATTCTTTCCAAAGAAATGAGGGAGTCTTTAATTAAAGCACTTCTCGATCCCGAGATTTGCTTAACACAGTTGGCTGCAACTTCAGAAGGTGAGGCTCTCTACTTCAAAGAGGTCCCTGGGGTTACTTTTTCAGACGAAGACTTACTCTTGAGAACTGCTGACCACAATCGTCCCCTCTACATTACTGTAGATGTGGGAAATTTCAAGTTATCAAGAGTCCTTGTTGATCCGGGTGCATCGGTCAACGTGATGAACATAAAGACCCTTGCTTATCTCAGAGTTGATACTAGCAAGCTTTCAACCGACAGGTTGGTGCTTCGTGGGTTCAACGAGAAAGGCGAGAGAGCTTTAGGTTCGATCACTCTACTCCTAGAAATAGGAGGTTTAAAAATTGAAGCTAAATTTCATATAATTGATTCAACTACGTCCTTTAACGCACTTCTAGGTAGACCTTGGATTCACGAATATAGAATGGTTCCATCTACCCTGCACCAATGCATTAAGTATCAACGAGATGGCATTGAACATGTGATTAAGGGTGATTTGCAACTATTCTCAATTCAAGAAATTGGGATCTACGAAGATGCTGCATATTTTATACCAAAAGGGACTTCGTCCCGTTCTAAATTAGAGATCAAATTTGAGGAGAAAATGGTTGAACAAAAATTCAACCAAAAGAAAGAAAAAGATAAGAATATCAATCAAGAAATGATTCAATCGAGTAGTGAAGACGACTCTGATATTGTTGTCCTTAGACCTCCAAGCACATTACCTCAAAGAGGTGGGAGGATGGCTTTAAGGGCACGAGGTCGAGGCCATGCTTCATTAGACAGGAGAGCAGCACCCGTATACATTGATTTGGAATCAGATTCCGATAGTGAGCTAGAAAGTCAAGGTGCTGCCCTCTCTCTCGATTATCAAAACATAAATACTCCTCCAAAATTTGATCTCACCTTAGACCAGGACAGTGACCCTGAGGTAGATATTTCAAAAGTTAAAAGTGACGAGCCCGAATTAACAATGTATGAAAAGCTCACTAGAAGGATTGAGGCCCTTTCTCTGACCCCACTGTCGGCAGGCAGGGTTGTAGGGTTGGAAGTCAAAGTGGCCCCCAACTTGGATGGTGAAGTTAAGAAAGTCCAGAAATTCTTTCCTGGCTCCTCCTCCGCAAGGGACGAAGGTGATGTAACCCTTGAGGAGGCAGATTTTAATGAATTAATGGAATTACCTTTCGGCTACTTCCCTGTTTGTGTAAAAAATACTTTTTCTAAAGGTTCTATACCATACCGATGGACTAAGGGTCAAGCTAGATACCACGAGAATATTTGGCGAACAAAAATAAATAAAAATCCAACATGAGTGGTATTGGCTTTGGAACAGTTAGTTCATTCGACGATGATGAGTATTGCCTAATGATAACTTACCATCTCGATTCTCCAAATGTCCCTACAGATCCTCCTTGTCCTTTGGATGGACTCTGTTTGGAGACTTTAGACGATCCCGATGATCTTCAAGTTCGGGATGCACCCCCTGAATTTGAAGAGGAAATTAAGTCGACAGTCGATGAGTTAAGAGAAATTAACTTGGGAAACGATGATGACCCCCGTCCGATTTTTATAAGTACTCTGTTGAGCGAGGGTGAAACCCAAGACTTAATCCAGTTGTTATTCGAGTTTAGGGATTGCTTTGCCTGGACATATGACGAAATGCCAGGTTTGCCTGCTGAGGTAGCAGTTCACAAACTTGGGGTTCGGCATGATGCCATCCCTGTTAAACAAGCTCCTCGACGCATGCGCTTAGAGATTGAGCAACAAGTCGTTTCTGAAGTTAAGAAATTGGCAGAGGCCGGATTCATTCGAGAGGAACAATACCCCTCTTGGGTGGCCAGCGTCGTGCCAGTTCGAAAGAAAAATGGTCAGATTCGGATTTGTGTCGACTATAGGGATCTGAATAAGGCATGCCCTAAGGATGAGTTCCCCCTACCAATACCAGAACTCATGGTGGACATTGCCTCCTCACATGCTATTTTCTCCTTCATGGATGGCTCGTCGGGTTATAACCAAATCAAGATGGCCCCTGAAGATGAGAGAAATACGGCGTTCAGAACCCCTATTGGAATCTTTTGTTATAAGGTAATGCCATTCGGCTTAAAGAATGCCGGAGCAACCTACCAACGGGCCATGACCCGTATCTTTGACGACTTAATTCATAATCAAGTTGAATGTTATATTGATGATTTAGTTGTCAAGAGCAAGGTTAAAGAGGCTCACCTGTATGACTTAAGAGTTGTTTTCGAACGGTTGCGCCGCTACGATTTGAAAATGAACCCCTTGAAGTGCGCCTTCGGCGTCGCTTCGGGGAAATTCTTAGGATTCGTAGTAAGGCACCGCGGAATTGAGATAGATCCTGCTAAAATTGAAGCCATCTTAGATATGCCATCCCCTAAGAGCCTTACTCAATTAAGGTCTCTACAAGGTAGATTGGCATATATAAGGAGGTTTATTTCTAATCTTTCCGGGAGATGTCAACCCTTTTCTGTCCTTGCGAAAAAGGATACTAAATTCGTATGGGGCGAGAAGTGTCAAAATGCTTTTGACGATATCAAACAATACCTTTCTAACCCGCCAGTCTTGGCAGCTCCGATTCCCGGAAAGCCATTAATCCTCTACACCGCAGCTCTAGATGAGTCTTTAGGTGCTCTGTTAGCTCAAGTTAACGACGAAGGAAAAGAGAATGCTCTCTACTACCTTAGTCGAAGACTCCTTCCTACTGAAATTCGATACCCGTCAATTGAGAAGCATTGTCTTGCTTTAGTTTTTGCAGCTCAGAAACTGAGGCATTACATGCTCTCCCACTCAATCAGTCTGATTTCAAGAGTTAATCCTTTGCAATATCTTATGACCCGACCTACGTTGTCAGGACGTTTAGCTCGTTGGTCTATGATATTGTTGCAATTTGAGATTACTTTCACTCCTCTTCGTGCTGTGAAAGGACAGGCTGTTGCCGACTTTCTGGCAGCACACCCGCTGCCAGCAGATTCTCCTCTGAATGATGACTTACCCGACGAACAAATCATGAGTTTGGGGGAATCTAGCGAGGCCATCTGGGAATTATATTTTGATGGGGCAGCATCCTCTCGTAGGATTGCGACCCAACAATCTGTAATTCCTGGAAAGGCTGGAGTCGGCCTAATTTTTATTACACCAGAAAAAGGAATGATGCATTTTTCCTACCACTTATCGGAGCCTTGCACAAACAACGAAGCTGAATACGAAGCTTTGTATAACTGGTTTGGAACTTGCAATTCTAATGGAGATTAAAGAGATTAAGATCTTTGGAGATTCCCAACTAGTTATTAACCAAGTCGCCGGAACTTATAAAGTCTTGAATCCGAATCTCCTAAAATATCACCAGTACACACTTCACTTGTTGGAGCAAATTCCCATTGCTACTTTGTATAGGGTTCCTCGTGGAAGCAATTCTGCGGCGGATGCCTTAGCAAAACTTGCAAAGGAATTTGCATGTCCTGAGGAGGATTCCATCCCTATAGAGATACAGGGTCGTAATACCCTCTTCCTTATAGATTTGGAACACATTAGTAAGACTCCCCTTCAGATCCTTTCCGCCTCTTCGACGACTGACGAAGAAGGCGATTGGAGACGACCCTTAGTCGATTACCTTAAAGAAGGGAAGCTTCCCCAGGATAAATCACTCTCCAACCAGATTAAGAAACGTGCCCTATCATATGCACTAGTTAACGATCTGTTGTACCGTCGGTCTTTCGATCACATGTGGCTGCGCTGTTTGAACAAGCGAGAAGCCCAGAAAATTGTTAATGAAGTTCATTCAGGACTGTGCGGTGCTCATCAATCGGGTCCAAAAATGAAATTAAAGATTAAGAGACTTGGATACTACTGGCCTACAATGATAGACGATTGCATGAATACGGTAAAGCACTGTCATCAATGTCAGGTCCATGGTGTGGTTTTACATCAGCCGCCTAATGTGTTACACCCTACGATAGCCTCGTGGCCCTTTGAAAGTTGGGGCACGGATATCATTGGGCCGATTGACCCTCCCTCCGCGAGAGGTCATCGTTTCATATTAGCAGCAACTGATTACTTTTCAAAGTGGGCGGAAGCAATTCCCCTACGAAACGTAACATCACACCATGTCTTAAAATTCTTTCGTGACCATATTGTATATCGATTCGGCGTACCCCGCAGAATCATATCCGATAATGGGTCCGCATTCAAGTCTACAAAAATCAATAGTTTTGTAAGGCGCCATAATATTGATTGGAGATATTCGACGATCTATTACCCTCGGGCGAATGGATTGGCCGAGGCCTTCAACAAAACCTTGGTGCAAATTGTCAAAAAGACCCTTGATGATAACAAACGGCAGTGGGATGAGCGGTTGGTGGAAGCTCTGTGGGCTTATCGTACCACTTATAGAACCCCGACCCAATCCACCCCGTTTGCACTAGTGTATGGATCTGAGGCTGTTCTACCCTTGGAAATACAAAATCCTTCGCTTAGAATTGCAGTTCAGAATCAAATTACCAATGAACAAAATGCAAAACTACGATTGGAAGAACTCGAAGGCCTTGAAGAGCGACGTCTCCAAGCTCAACAAAGTTTAGAGTTGTATAAATCCCGTATGGTTCAAGCCCACGATAAGTTAGTGCGACCTAGGACCTTCCAAGTGGGAGACTTGGTATTGGTCCTTCGGAGGCCTATCTTGGCCCATCGGAAGCTGGGAGGCAAATTTGAACCTACATGGGAAGGACCCTTCGTTATAGAGACTGTCTACGAAGGAGGCTCGTATCAGTTAGTAGATTGTAAAGGGAACCACCCAATGCTACCTGTTAATGGGCGTTTCCTTAAGAAATACTATGCTTGATGTAGCTCATTTTATCAATCAATAAAACTTCATTTTCTTGATTTACAACTTAATTCTACCTTTTTTTTTAAGTTTTTTTTAACGCTCTTTGCCTTTTCTTTAAGGTTAGATTTTTCCTTCCCTTAGGATTAGACCCGCTAGTGGTGGAGTACGCCCTCTGTGGCACCACCCTGGCATTTCACCCGGGGATTAGTGGTGGAGTACGCCCTTCGTGGCACCACCCTGATTCCCATTCGCTAGTGATGGAGTACGCCCTTCGTGGCACCATCCTAGTTTGCCAGTTAATTTGCCTATTTGGAGTAAGTCTTCTATCAGCATCCTATAGGCCTAAGGTTGGGTGATGCCCTTCCTTAGACCCAAGGTTAGGTATTCCCTACCTTGGTTTCCAGTTGATCCGTCTACTAGGAGTAAGTCTTCTATCAGCATCCTGTAGACTTAAGGTTGGGTGATGCCCTTCCTTAGACCCAAAGCTAGGTATTCCCTACTTTGGTTTCCAGTTGATCCGTCTACTAGGAGTAAGTCTTCTATCAGCATCCTGTAGACCTAAGGTTGGGTGATGCCCTTCCTTAGACCCAAAGCTAGGTATTCCCTACTTTGGTTTCCAGTTGATCCGCCTATTAGGAGTAAGTCTTCTATCAGCATCCTATAGGCCTAAGGTTGGGTGATGCCCTTCCTTAGACCCAAGGTTAGGTATCCCTACCTTGGTTTCCAGTTGATCCGCCTATTAGGAGTAAGTCTTCTATCAGCATCCTATAGGCCTAAGGTTGGGTGATGCCCTTCCTTAGACCCAAGGTTAGGTATCCCCTACCTTGGTTTCCAGTTGATCCGCCTATTAGGAGTAAGTCTTCTATCAGCATCCTATAGGCCTAAGGTTGGGTGATGCCCTTCCTTAGACCCAAGGTTAGGTATCCCCTACCTTGGTTTCCAGTTGATCCACCTATTAGGAGTAAGTCTTCTATCAGCATCCTATAGGCCTAAGGTTGGGTGATGCCCTTCCTTAGACCCAAGGTTAGGTATCCCCTACCTTGGTTTCCAGTTGATCCGCCTATTAGGAGTAAGTCTTCTATCAGCATCCTATAGGCCTAAGGTTGGGTGATGCCCTTCCTTAGACCCAAGGTTAGGTATCCCCTACCTTGGTTTCCAGTTGATCCGTCTACTAGGAGTAAGTCTTCTATCAGCATCCTGTAGACCTAAGGTTGGGTGATGCCCTTCCTTAGACCCAAGGTTAGGTATCCCTACCTTGGTTTCCAGTTGATCCGCCTATTAGGAGTAAGTCTTCTATCAGCATCCTATAGGCCTAAGGTTGGGTGATGCCCTTCCTTAGACCCAAGGTTAGGTATCCCCTACCTTGGTTTCCAGTTGATCCGTCTACTAGGAGTAAGTCTTTCTATCAGCATCCTGTAGACCTAAGGTTGGGTGATGCCCTTCCTTAGACCCAAAGCTAGGTATTCCCTACTTTGGTTTCCAGTTGATCCGCCTATTAGGAGTAAGTCTTCTATCAGCATCCTATAGGCCTAAGGTTGGGTGATGCCCTTCCTTAGACCCAAGGTTAGGTATCCCCTACCTTGGTTTCCAGTTGATCCGCCTATTAGGAGTAAGTCTTCTATCAGCATCCTATAGGCCTAAGGTTGGGTGATGCCCTTCCTTAGACCCAAGGTTAGGTATCCCCTACCTTGGTTTCCAGTTGATCCGCCTATTAGGAGTAAGTCTTCTATCAGCATCCTATAGGCCTAAGGTTGGGTGATGCCCTTCCTTAGACCCAAGGTTAGGTATCCCCTACCTTGGTTTCCAGTTGATCCGCCTATTAGGAGTAAGTCTTCTATCAGCATCCTATAGGCCTAAGGTTGGGTGATGCCCTTCCTTAGACCCAAGGTTAGGTATCCCCTACCTTGGTTTCCAGTTGATCCGCCTATTAGGAGTAAGTCTTCTATCAGCATCCTATAGGCCTAAGGTTGGGTGATGCCCTTCCTTAGACCCAAGGTTAGGTATCCCCTACCTTGGTTTCCAGTTGATCCGTCTACTAGGAGTAAGTCTTCTATCAGCATCCTGTAGACCTAAGGTTGGGTGATGCCCTTCCTTAGACCCAAGGTTAGGTATCCCCTACCTTGGTTTCCAGTTGATCCGCCTATTAGGAGTAAGTCTTCTATCAGCATCCTATAGGCCTAAGGTTGGGTGATGCCCTTCCTTAGACCCAAGGTTAGGTATCCCCTACCTTGGTTTCCAGTTGATCCGTCTACTAGGAGTAAGTCTTCTATCATCATCCTGTAGACCTAAGATTGGGTGATGCCCTTCCTTAGACCCAAAGCTAGGTATTCCCTACTTTGGTTTCCAGTTAATCTGCCTATTGGGAGTAAGTCTTCTATCAGCATCCTAAAGGCCTAAGGTTGGGTGATGCCCTTCCTTAGACCCAAGGCTAGGTATTCCCTACCTTGGTTTCTCCAGTTTCCTTGTCTACTAGGAGTAAGTCTTCTATCAGCATCCTGTAGACCTAAGGTTGGGTGATGCCCTTCCTTAGACCCAAGGTTAGGTATTCCCTACCTTGGTTTTACCAGTTTTACTTATCCAATAGGTGTAAGCCTTCCATTAGCATCCTATAGGCTTGAGGTTGGGAGATGATCTCCCTTTCACTCTCAAAATTCTACTTCCATTCGGTCAACGCCAATGTGTGCAGCAGAAGTTCCTTCTACCACATACATTGGGGGTCCATTTGTTGACCTCATTTTTGTATGAGGTCACTAAGGCCCTTCCAAACTTCAAATTAATTTTAGATCCTAAGATCCACTCTAGACCTTAGGATTCCTTCTAGATCCAAGACCTTAGAGCCTATTCTAGAGTCTAGGATTCCTTTAAATCCTAGATCTTAGAACTCTCCTAGATCTTAGGATCACTCCAACTTCAAATCAACCTCCACCTTTGATCAACCTCAATTTTAAATCAATTCCTATATTTAATCCACTCCAATTTCAATTTGATTCCTACCTGTGACCAATTTGAATCTCAAGCTCCATCCAATTTAAGTCCAAATTAATTTAAACTTCAAATCAAATCCAATTCCAGAAGTTTAAACTCAAATCCAAACTCTAGAGGCCTTGTCCTAAAGACCATTTTTAGAGATTTTTCAAACATTTCAAAACCCAATCAAATGGCCTCTGATTCAGGGTCTATCACTTGCAAAGTGATAAGACATGTCTCTAAAGGCTACCCTCCAATTTTGAGCTCATTCTGAGGTCTCTAACCCCAGAATCTGAATTAAAATTCAAAGGCTGTAAAACCTTCAAATATTTACAGCCTATGCCACTGAGCCTAACCCTTTGAGATCTTGACCTTGGAATCCTTATCCAAGCCTCCAATCACTTCCAGACCCTTGATTTTAACCCATTGAGCAGTAAACTGCATTTTCCAGATCCATTTTTGACCACAGTTGACCAATAGGTCAAGATTGACCAAAATACCCCTATGGGGCTCAAATATGGATTTCAAACCAAATGAGCTCCAAGTTGAATGCAACCACCTCCATTAACCTTAAAATATCATTTCAAACCTATTGAGCCCAAACCCAGACCCTGGGTCAACCTGGTTGACCAAGTCAACCCAGGTTGACCAAACAGGCCCTTAGGGGCTCAAATAGGGATTTTGATCAATTTGACCTCCCCAGACCCAGGAACCACCCTCAATGGTCTCCAAATATCATTTCAAACCTGTTGAACCCAAACCCTGACCCTGGGTCAACCTGGTTGACCAAGTCAACCCAGGTTGACCAAACAAGCCCCTAAGGGTTCAAATAGTGATTTTGACCAAATTGACCCCTCCAAACCCTGGGACCACATCCAGTAGACTCAGAATGACATTCTGAATTTGTTGAATCTATTTCTAGCCCCTGAACCCAACTGGTTGACCAAGTCAACTTGTTTTGGCCTAAAAGCCCATTAAAGGCCCATTAAGCCTTCTTAATCCATTTGACATGCATGGCTCTTGGAACCACCCTCCAATCCACCTAATCAACCCACTTAAACTACCTAGGTGAAAATTTCATAACCCTTGATGGAGTTGACTGGTCAACCAGTCAACTCAAGGCTTAAGGGACCATTTGTATGGTCAAACCTTTCAACCCCTTTGAACCTAGCTCAAGCCACACCCATCCAGCCACTTGGAAAGACTCCATGACCTGCTGGGATGCCACATCAGCCCCATTGACCAGTTGACTGGTCAACCTGGTCAAACCCAAGCTTAAACCTCTTCTAGAAGGCTTTATCACATGCTAAGCCCCTTTCCCTTGATTTAAGCTGCTTTAGGCCGACCCCTTAATGTCCTAAAGCTCACTTGGAGCTCTCCTAACCAGGCTCAGGGCCTGGTTTAGCCTTAAATGGCAATGTCTCCTCCACTCATCCCAAAGCTGTCCAATAGGAGTGAGGCGTGCCCAGCCTTTGGGTCAGCCTTCTGGCTGTCCCAGGGACACTTGGCAACATCTGAGGACCTGGTGAGTCAATCCCAGCCATCCGTTTGGCCTGGGGGCGTTTGAATAGGGGGAAAAGGCCTTAATGCCATACACTCTAACCCTAATCATCTCTCACTACTCAAGCCCTCTCAAGTCCTGCCCCCAGTTCGTTTCGAATCTCCAGAGCCTCCTCTACCCTCCCACTACAAAATCCAAGTGGTTGCACGTCACCGGCGGCGAGTTCTCCGGCGAGTACACCACCTAGACCGTCCCAAGCCTACAGCAGTAGATCCAGACGCGTTCGAGCTCGGATTTCTGCTGGGGATCTTCACTTGGACAATCTACAAGCTCATCAATCCAGAAATTTCGAAGATCTAACGGTATAACTCCCTAAAACCCTAGATCTAGTTCACATTAGTTAGATCTAAATAGCTTTATGCTTTTAGGGTTTTAGCTAAAACAAACTATTCACCACGATTTATGTTCATGTCTTCAATCTACGTTTAAAATTTCAAGTGAAATGATCGATCCGATCGAGAGAACGAGGCAAAATACGTTCTCTAGGGCGTCACTCACGGTCTCCGGTGAGTGCACGTTTTCTGGACCGTTGATCGCTCGATCAACGGTCCAGATCGAGCCCTTCCGCGGTCTGATCCGACCGCGCATTCGATCTGTCGTTCGATCAGCTGTCCGGCGAGATCAGGACCGTCCATTCGGAACAGCGGGATCGAATCTCCGCCGTTCGATCTTCTCCTGGTGAGAACGAACCGCGGGATCTGATCTCAGCCGTTAGATCGAACCCGCGGGTTAATCCAACGGCTGTCAAGAGCCGCTGACGTGGTTAAGTGGAAACCGCGTGAAGCGGCCCGCGACCGACGCGTGTCCCCACCGTCACGTGGTTTCGATCCCGCCAATCCCAGTGCGCCGCGTGTCTGACCGCCGCCGTTTAATTAAGGAAAAATGTGTTTTAATTGATTTTAATTACAGAAACTTAAAAAAATTACAGTAAATCAAATACATAACCAAAAATTGAGTATAATATATCAAAATTTTCAGAATTTCATCTAGTTTATTTTAAAAATAAAATCAAACTCTTTTGGTTATTATTTTATTAGTAATTTAAGAAATACAGAAATATGTATTTTATTTTTAATTAATTATGTATAAATTATTTTTATCTGAAATTTGGCATGCATGTTGTTGAGTGTATGGCTGGTCTCCAAAAAAATTTTCAATATTATTTGAATAGATTTTGATGGTATTTTGAATTATTGAAGCTTATTAACCTTTTTTTATACTTAATTAAATATTAAGTATGTTGAAAAATACAAGGAAAATCTTTTATTATTTTCAAACTTCTATGGAGATCAGTGGATCCTTCAACTCATTAATATATATTTTAATAATATATTTAATTATTTTATAATATATATTTCTATTTATATATATCTATCCATTTATATTTATGTATTTTAATATATATTTTGAAACTATATACATGTAAATCTTTAAGTGTTTAAGAAGTCATTTGAGATCTTAAATGTTGATTAAGCATATTTGAATAGAAATAAAGGGGATGATTAGTGGATAATCATTCTTTGATTATTCACTAATTTTATCTTAATTATGTTAATTAGTTAATTGCATGCTTAAGGTGCACACACCACTTAGTCTAAGGCTCTCCTAGATTTAGGTATTGAATGTGTTTATGTGGTTCATGCATGCCTTGTGTATTGAGTATGAGGGTTAGTTCAAATATTGATTCAAGTCCATCAAGATTAGTGACATAATTAAGGACAATAATTAAGGACTCATGTATAGAAAACTTAGAAAAATTTCCATAATTAGGATTCACTTTCCCTTGAGTTGAAACTTTGAACATTTGAACTTAGTGACACCCTCAACCCCTAGAGAAATTTTCACTGATTTTTGAGGTCATTAGGTCCCCTAATTAATTTTCTAAGTCTTAAACCCTTAATTAAGCCTTTAAAACTTCTAAAAATTGTAATAAATCCAATTTAAATCCAAAAATTACATATAAACCCTCAAACTGACCAGAATTCAGTCCTTAATCTAGGATAATTGAAAGCCCTTTGATTTGACAGCAAGTTAAGCCCTAATTTAATTTTAAGTGAAAATCAATGTTTAATTGAGATAATTAATTAATAATAATTAAAAAAATCCCAAAATTTCCCAAACACTTGGGGATCCCTCCTTAGGTTATTTCTGACCTTTGGAGGTATTTTCAAGAGATTGGGAACTTGTTTGGAGCAAAATCACAAAAGAAGCCCTCTAATTAAGAAATTTAGAAAATTCATTAAATAGTCAAAATTTCAAACCTTCATAACTAATTCTAGAAAAATCCAAATCACCCAAACTCACTTGCATTCAACTCATAATAAGGTCTAATATTTATTAAAAATATTAAATTCCAGAAATTTGCAATGTTTTAAAAAGTAAACAAATTGGTCAAACTATAGTTAAAACTAGTTCAAAACTTCAAACCTTTGTAATAAAATGTAGAAAAATCCGATTTTAACGTACTTACCTTCTAACTGATCGTAGTAAGGTCTAATATTTTAATAAAATACAAACATTCCAGAATTTGGTCTTAATCAAAATTTCAACTTTTAACCCCTTAATTAAGTCATTAAATATTCTAAAAAATTCATAAAAGCTCAAAATCATTTTAAAACTCAGAAAATATTGGTTTGATGCTTAAAACACTTAACAAACCCTTTAAAACACAACAACCACCCTAAAGATGAAGTTTATTGGCTGGACTACTCCGGGCTGCGGGGCTAAGTGTCCTAAGGAGGCTGGTTCCTCGAGCCTGGTGGCACAATGCCACGAATGGATTCTAAGGGGTGTTAAATCTTAAAATAGATTAATTTTTAATTATTTAACATTTTCTAAAAATCTCTAATTCAATTACATTAATTTGGTTTATCGGTTGGACTACTCCGGGCTGCGGGGCTAAGTGTCCTAAGGAGGCTGGTTCCTCGAGCCTGGTGGCACAACGCCACGAATCAATTAATGACAAACTTAAGTTAATCAAGCTTTAAAAATCAGTAACCAACTCCCTTTAATATCAAGCCACTCTTTTAATTCCAACCAATTTAAATAACTTAATCAACCCCGATTGTTACTGGGTAACCCAGGCCTACGAGGCTATTAGCTTAGCCCCAAGGAAGGTGAAATAAACTTCACGGCCTCGGTGTGAAACAAAGGTAGTAATCAATTAACTTTTAAAATATATTTAATTAAAATTCTTAATTTATTAATACTTAAATTTTAATTTAAATCCCCTTTTAAGCCTTAACAAACCCAGACTTTTAGACAACTTCAACTAATAACCCACTTTAGGATCTACCCCAGCCACACGACCTTTCTCACACACTTTAGATGATGTGCTAGGACAACCAACTCTAGATCTAGGTTAGGCCGGTGTTTACTTTACTGCTGTGTGCCGGATTTTTCGTAGTTTTCACTGCATGTTGTGGATGAAATTGCTTTGCTGTGTCTGCTTACTTTTTCTGTATTCTGTGGATGGATTGATGTGTTTGGCGACTAGATTACCCTTAGGTTAGGTACGATCTGGATGTTGACACAGTTTTCTGCAGGTGGCCACGCTCATGCAGGGCAATATAAAAGGGGGGCAAATTAAAAAAATGCATAAATATTATAAACTCTTTGCACAGGTGCTTCAGCTGCTAAAGCCCCCAAATAAAAAGAGCGTGGCCAGTGTGTTTACTTTCTTTTCTGCTCATATACAACTGCTTGGAAATAACTGCTTTATTTATATTAATTGCTTAGGATAACCCTACAGGTGAGTCTAGATTTTTATTTTGATATCAATGTAATTTGTATAATTGTTAAGTGTTGTGAAAGTTAAGTTTGAGTCTGGGATACATAGATCCAAAGCTTGAATTCCAAAGAGGAAAGGATACCCCTTTAGAGAACATTCCTTTTCCATTTGGAAATCCAAATTTGGATCATACCTCTTCCTTACCCAAAGAGGAAAGAGTGGCCATCCCCCTTAGAGGGAAGTGCCCTCTTGTCCATTTGGGTAATCCACTACGAAGATTCCAAGAAGATTAAAGAAAAGGAATCCAAAGAAGAATGAAATTGAAGATTTGAAGATTTGAAGATTGAGAGTATCCCACTCAAAATAACTTGCGTCATTACTAGGTTTAGAATCCGAGTTGTTGTCAGTGGTGCCCGGCCACTTTACTTTCTGTAATATTCTGGTTTGTAATAAGTAGGGCAACTTTGCCTATGAACATTTATTAATTAGTTAAATATTTGATGTAATGAATTGATTGCCTTTAGGATTGCCTGTTTTTACTAGTTTTTTGGCGATTGCATGCCGCTCTTTGTTTTCGCCTGGATACGTGAGGCTCGTGAGGGTGTGAAATTTTTATACTCATAATCTTAAAAGTCTAAAATTTTAGTGAGTCTAAATAACATAGAAAGATAACGAATCTAGGGAATTAGCCGGGGATCGACCCCGGGGTCGCATGCATATTTCTGCATTACTCTTTCCTTGCTTTAGACCCTTCCCCGCCTGCGGGTAGAGTCCGGATAGTCTGACCTATGAGGACGAGGTGCCGGACCTGGGGAAGTCCAGTCTTCTAAAAAATTATTTTATAGGCCTATTTTTAAAAATTTCAAGCATATTTAATTTGAGGTTGTTAACCAGCACGCATTGCATTAGATACAAATTAAAGAGTCAAGATTTTAATTTCATAGTCCTTAGCATTTTAGCACCCAACATAAGTCAAAGGGGCCAATTAGGAAAATCTCTAGATGTCGGCCCCGCCTCCCCAAAACTTTAATTATAACGTCCCTACCACTCTTTCATAAAAGACCGGATTCATCTCTTTTAAATCGGTTAGGTGGTTAGCTGGCTCCCCAATCCAGGCCGGGGTAAGTCCAGACCTTGCACTGCATTAGTTAGGATCGGACGACTGTGGTCCAGTGTCCAAAATAGATTTAGGATCCGGGGCAGATCTTTGATTATAAGACCCCAAACTTCGGGAATATAGTCACAAATTTCTAATAAAATACTTAACTCTAATTAAAGCTTCATTTCAATCCTAAAACATAAAGCCCAACACTTAGATTAAGTTGGGACATTTCCGGATGGTTCTGGAATCTCAAAGTGTCCCCTACCTCTCCTCCTTTAACTCCGTTAATAACTGTTCAATTTTGATCCATTCCCTTTTGATTTCCCAATAATTCTATTCATACTTTGATATCACTCCTAGAAATTCTAAACAAAATTTTGCCACTATTTTAATCGAGAGTTTTCGTAGGGGATTTTATTTCCCTACGATGTAATTAACTACGAGGGCTTGCGCTCGTAGGAGATTTAGAACCACACACACCTGATTTTAAAAATTGATTTTTCAAAATTCAATTTGATTTCTTTGGGAGAACTTAAAATACTAGTGGTCATTATTATCATATTTAAAGAATTATCTTTGAACGATATTTTCTCCCTTCGGAGAGATATATCTTTCTTTGATAAGGCTTTGGATGTGAACCTAATGATCACACTTCTTGAATATTGTAGCTGGATATTCAATTGAACCTCATTTTGACCCTTCGGGGTCATATGAATTTCTCTTTAGCATCCGCTCACAATATTCAAGATGGATTTCATAATTCTAAGTCTGAACACCGTTATGAAAGCTTATTTTCGTCCTTCGGGGTGATATACTCTTTCTAACGAGTCGATTCGACCTTAGAATTAGAACTTAACCTTAATCTTAAAATCCCCAAAGAAAACTAATATTTTTCAAAACCTGTTTTCAAAATTCCACCAACACCACATTAGCGCTGATCTCCATCCAGTCCATGCCTGATCTATGGCATAGCCGACTTGGACATCCAGGTCAACCCACACTCCAACAGTTGGCCAAGAATCATACCGGCATACGATCGAGTTCGTCTACTAAGTGTTGTAACACATGTAATTTAGCTAAGTGTCATAGGCTTTGTTTTTCCATCTCCAATTCTACTACTGTATCTCCATTTAAAATTTTACATTCTGATGTCTGGGGCCCATCCCCAATGATATATGTAAATGGATACAGGTACTACGTATAGTTTATAGACGACTATACAAAATTCTGTTGGGTATTTCCTCTACATCAGAAATCAGAGGTGTTCTTGAAATTCTTTGAACTTTACAATCTCATCAAATGCCAATTCAAAACCAAAATAAAGATCCTCCGCACTGACGGCGATGGCGAATTCATTAACAAGAAATTCCAACAATTCTGTCGATTATCAGGAATGCGTCATCAATACACGTGACCACATACTCCAGCACAAAATGGCACCGCTGAACAGAAATACTGGCACATACTTGAAACTGTACGCACCCTTCTTATTCACTCATCTGCTCCACCAACTCTGTGGGTTCACGCTCTTCTTACGGCAATCAAACTAATCAACATCCTCCCAACCCGTACGTTAAGCAACATATCCCCCTACGAAGCACTCTACAAAAAACCGCCCACTTACGTTCACCTTAAAATTTTCGGGTGTTTATGCTACCCGTGGCTTAGGCCCTACTCCACGTAAAGCTAACATCATTCTCAAAACCTTGCGTTTTCGTAGGCTATGCATCCAACAAAAAAGGCTATATCTGCATGGATCCTCAAACACACAAACTATTTACCTCTCGTCATGTTATATTTAACGAGAAGATATTCCCTTATCAACGCACTTCTACAGCCAATCCGACAACTGCTCCCACGTCCTTCATACCTCCCCTACTCCTCGTCCCCACACCCATCCTTCCTTACACCTGTTGACCTCGATTTGTCCATAATTGGGCTTGGAGAGTTGACTTGGTCAAATTGACCAAGCCAGACCCCAAAACCCTCTCCAATGGGTTCAGTGAGTCGAGTCGAGTCTGTTGAGCCTGGACTTGGACCCTGGGTCAACCCGGTTGACCAAGTCAACCAGGGTTGACCACTTAGCCCCTTTTAAGCCTCAAATCAAAATCAAACTCATTCAATCTCATTCATGGCTTTGCACAGGGTCAATGGTGTTAGCATTTTCATTTTCATATAAACTGCTTGAGATGATTTTTATTAGGATAACCTTGCAGGGCTTTAGAATTTTCTGCTTTCTATTTAATGTAATTTATCTGTAATAATTGTTAAGAGTTGTGAAAACAACTTTGAGTTGGGATATTCTTATCCAGCTCGAATTCTAAAAGAAGAATGCATCCCCAAGGGGAGAGTCTTCTTCCATTTGGAAGATCGAGCTGGATGGCTTTAGATATCCAAAGAGAAAAGGCAATACACCCCTACTGGGGGGAATTGTCTCTTTGTTTGGATATTCAAGCCACGACAGATCCAAGGAGTCCAAGGAGGAATGATCCAAGGAGTCCAAGGAGAGGATACCCAGGAGACTGAAGATATTGAAGATTGAAGACCCAATATCCCACTCAAAGTTGTTGGCGTCTGTCATAGGCTTAGAAATTCGGGTTGTTGGCAGTGGTGCCCGGCCACTTTACTTTTCTGCATACCCTGGGTTGTAATTAAAGGGCAGTTGGCCTATGGACATTTATTTGATTAGTTTGTGGATTTATATTGATGTGCTTACCTGATTGCGCTTAGAAATATCTGCTTTTTCTAGGTTTCTTTCTTGCATGCCATTTTTGTTTTCGTCTGGATCGTATTAGGCTCATTAAGGACTATAAAATTCTTCTAATCGTAATTAATCTTTAAAATTTAAGTTTTAAATAACATAGAAACTTAACGAACCTAGGGAATTGCCGGAACCGTCCGGGGTCGCATGCATATTATTGCATTTCTTCTTTCCTTGTTATAAGACATCTCCCTGCCTGCGGGTAGAGTCCGGATAATCTGGCCTATGAGGATGAAGTGCCGGACTTAGGGAGATTCAGTCTTTTCTAAAAATTATTTTATATTAAGCCTGTTTTTAAAATCCAAAGTATTCATGAGCTGACATTTCAACTAGCATGCATTGCATTAGAAATCAATTTAATTAACATTTAATTGCATTAGTTAGGGGCATTCACCCAACATAAGTTCAGGACCACTTAGGAAATCCTCTAGATGTCGGTCCTCTTTCCAATAAACTGTACCTCCCACCCATCTTTCATAATTGACCTGATAGCATGATTTTGAAGCGATTAGGTGGTTAGCTGGCTCCCCCAATCCAGGTCGGGATAAGTCCAGATCTTTGCATCGCATTAGCTAGGACACTAGTCTTAGTGTGTGTCGAACACTAAGTCCAATCTAGATTTAGGATTCGAGGCTACTACATTCGGTCTCGTAGTAAGCCTTAAATAGTAGGTAGGTCCTTTCTTTTTAGGGACCCTAAATCCTACTTATCCGCATTACAGGATGACGCCACCTCCATCCTTCTCTCACGCATGTGATTGAGTGCTTGATTTTACTTTTTCCAGTTTCTCTCTAGTGCCCTATAGCCTCCGAATGCTGGTATGGCCACGCATGTTGATTCAGCCCTTCGGACCTTTCTTCCCTTTGAGTAGGACTTCCTAGTCTATACCCTTATGCCGATCCCATTTTAGGAAAGGATAATGTATAATTCTTAATCGAGAGTTTTCTCAGGCTCCGGCCTGGGATGTAATTAACCACGGGGGCTTGCGCCCGTGGAAAACTCGGTCCCACATCTACTAAACCCCATTCGAGCTCTTGCATCGGATGGGAGAAACCTGTGATTTGGTCATGTATATTACTACCCATCGAGGTATGTTGGTGAAAGCCTCTATCCTCAATGGTTAGTCGTATGCACGATCCAATCTGTCCCTTCCAATCGACCCGTTCGCGCGGTGCTCTTTTCGGAGGTCCACAGGTTTCTGGCGATCACGGTGGGACCAGTTTCTCTCTCCATCTTTGGATCATATATTATCTTTTCTTGTGTGTACTCCGGGATTGGTACTCCTTAGATTAGGTCCGTCTCACTCTTAGTTAGGGTCTCTTCTTAGTTAGGGTTCATTTCCCTTAGCTAGGGTTTTCTTCCATACTCTACTTCTTTCCAGCCTAGCAGGCTATTCCGTCCTTTATCTATTTCTATCTATCCTATCAAATCCTTATTTGTCCATTTTTTTCTTGATTTACATTCCTACTAACCTTTTCACATTTCTTTCTTGGCAGCAGTGCCATGGCTCATTCAGCCTCTTCCGTTACTTTTGCCTTTGGTTCGGACGCGCGGGTGACTCTTCCTGAGTTCCTGCTCGCTAGTCCGCCAGTGGGAGGAATCGCTTTTGGTTCCTTCACTGACTCGGCCTTCGTCACTCTTGGCGGGCCGACCCCGGCGGAGGCTGCTGCATTCTCTCCTCCCCAGAGGAGAGGACGCGCAGTCATGCGCCCGTTTGGACGTCCTGCTGCTCGGCGCCCAGTCCGAGTACCACGTCCTGTTCCTGTTCCTACGCAGCCAGTGCGCCCTGTGGCTAGGCGACCAGTGCCTATGCCACTTCCTGTTCCAGCGATCAGGCGTCTAGTGCTTGTCGCTCCTACTACACAGGTTGCCCCAGCCCCTCAGCGCCGGCAGCCTGCTGTAGTTCCCTCTGTTCGTCCAGTGGTCCGGCATCCAGTGCTTGCCGCTCCTGCATCACAGGTTGCTCCGGCCCCTCAGCGCCGCCAGCCTGCTGCTACTGTTACTCCCGTTGTTCCAGCGGAAGTACCTTGTGTTCGGGTTCCCCCTCCCACTTCCACCAGGAAGAGGGGTGCCTAGACCGAGGTGCCTTCGCCTTCCACAGGTCGGATTTCTGTTTTCGCCCGACTTTCTCACCCCGAGACTACCGGGCAGACCCCGGCACTTCCAGTCATTCCTGTTCCCCCTGTTACCCAGGCAATGGGTTCAGATGTCCCTTCCACCTCCACCTCCGACCTTGGGAGAAGGGCACGGAGGAATAGGAATAAGAGGTTGCTTTTAGCTGCGTCTGAGGCAGAGAGGCAGCAAATGGTTGAGGCGATAGCTCACCAGGAGCTTGTTCAGAGGACGGTGGCTCCTAGACAGCGGAGACCAAGACCAGTTCCAGTTGTGCCTACCCAAGAGGTTTTAGTAGCTCCCGAGATAGAGGCCCCTCCTGTTACCACTACTTTGCCCTGGGTTAGGCTCCATAGGGGCTCTGGTGTTCGAGCCCTCTCTCAGGGGATTCGTAGCCTCGTCCGCTTAGCGCGAGGTGTAGGGCCTATCAAGCGAGAGAAGTTACTTTGACAAACCTCTCAGACCACGTTTCAGTTGTGGAAGCAGATTTTGGGACAGACATATAGGCGGCAGAGGGGGCAGACACCTCAGCAGCCGGTAGTTCTAGTAGTTAGACCGCCAGCAGTTGCTCCTATGGTAGGACGACGCCCACTTCGTCGAGGACGTAGAAAACAGCAGGAGCTTGCCTAGCCTCAGGTCAGTTCAGAGGTGGTAGTCCCAGAGCAGCCAGTTGCCAGTACAGTGCCCCGTCATAGTAGATGTGTTTGGAGACGTCGACAGGCGAACACCCTTGTTGAGCCACTACAGTCAATGGGGACGGTACGACCAGTAGAGCCAGTACAGTTAGTGAAGTTAGTTCGACTAGTTGAGCCAGTACCGTTAGTGGAGACAGTTCGACTAGTAGAGCCAGTACAGTCAGTGGAGACAGTACACCCAGTCGGGCTAGTACAGTTAGTATAGTTAGTCGAGGCAGCACGACCAGATGAGACAGTGCAGTTGTCAGAGGCAGTGCAGCAGGCTGATGCAGTAGATCAGATGGATGTAGTAGTTTCTCCCGGGTCTGAAGCAATACCGATGACTTGTGATGAGGATGCAGTAGTTACTCCTGTTGGGTCACCGGATCGAGTTGAGACACCTTTAGCTCCCAGTACTCATAGGATCACTTCCCCTATGAGTCCCTACATAGAGGCACTTCGTCGGATCTTTTCAGAGGATGACTCACTCGATGATGAGTCAGATGAGGATATACCAGTACACCAGGTTTGTGAGACTACCCGTCAAGGCCACTCGGATGAGCAGAGAGAGCCCGAGGACCAGGATGAGCGGGAAGACCCCGAGGCATGAGGGTCTCCGAGGTCAGTAGCTACAGACACCACAGTCTTACACTTACAGACTCAGATGACCACTGGGGAAGATCCATCTTCAGGACAGTGATTTGATACAGCCTTTAGATAAGGCTACTCAGGCAGTTCAGATGATCTCTAGTCCCAGCCACAGTTCCAGCCATAGTGACAGTCAGAATTATAGTCAGGGCAGTAGTGACAGATTACTCTGCAGTTCTGAGGGAGAGTGGCAGCTAGCACTCTCCAAGGAGACTTAGCAGATGATTGAGTAAGCCGTACAGAGTTTAGAGGCAGTTGAGATGAGGCCTCCCCAAAGCTAAGTCGATAGTTGCCACTCCAGTTTCTTCGTTAGCACTAGTTTTTCTTTTTTTTCTTCTGTTGTAGTGCTAGATGAGCACGTTTTTTTTTACTTCTATCTGTACTAGAAAAATATGTTAAAAAAAATGATTGTAACCTCAAAAGGGAAGACAGACCCCATTCCAGCACTTGGGCTGCAGGACCTCGTTCTCTCTTATTTTGATGATTAATCAATTAAAAAAAATGATAATTTGCAATTATGATGACTCTCTCACTTCTTTTAGTTCTACTAGCTTTGTAGTGATGACTCATGAAAGAGTATGATCTCTCTGTTTCATCTTAGGGGTGGAGAGATTTCTTCTTTTGAACTAAAATCTTTTTTTAAATTGAAGTTAGATTTAGAAGTGAAATTTTTTTTTATTATCTTGTGATTCTCTATCTTATAGATAACTATAGTATATTGATGAATAAAGCTTCATAATTTTCTTAATCAAGCTATTCATTCTTATCAGAGGATATGATTTATTTTGTAGATTATTTTTCCTTGTCCAAGAGAAGTAAATATTCTTCTCTTGCACTTGGAAGATGATCTTACAACTGAGAAATATTTTGCTTTTAGAGATTTGAAAAATGAAACCAGTTACAAAAAGTAAAAAGATGCGCAAAGCGCTAAAAGTGAAAGATACACAAAGTGTATCAAGTGATTGAAATTTGTGCAAAGCACATGAAAGTTGATAAAGTAGCTCAAAGAGCTCAAAAGTTATAAGTAAATGGCTTCACTTTCTAGTAAATCTCTAAATCTCAGAAAATATATATCCTTTTGATATTTTTGATACTTGAGTATGAAAATTATGATTTTTGAAATCATCGTTATACATTGTTGTCCTATAAGATATGGAAGTCTATTCTCATACAAGAAATGAAGAAAATTAAATTTCTTTTTCTAATTTAAATTCCTTTTTGGATTAGATTTAAATTCAAGAGAGAAAAATACTCATATAAATGAGATGTCATGATTTAGCTAGTATGGAGCTTGATCTGAGTTAGTAAATTTAAATTGAGGTTCCTTTTAAAATTAAAGGGAGTTAAGTACTAAACTCCTTTGGGATATGTGCTCTTTTATCACTTTTGACTGGGTCCACACTCTCCTGCATTTGTTAGAATTGGTGATGTTGATCCTTTATTTTAAAATGAATTGCTTCTTCCTGTCATCTCTACTCTGATAATTGAAGCCCCCAGTCCATTCATATGAGATGAATGTGATAGGGAATGTCTAAATCATTGATTTAGACCATTGAGAGATGTGATACTGGGTCCACACCCTCCTACTTTTGTTAGGTTTGGTGATGTTGATCCTCTACTAGGATGAGATTCTCTTCTTCCTATCAGTCATGCTCTGATAGCGGAAGCCCTCAGTCCATTCATATGAGTTGAATCTGATCGGGGATATTGTAGTCTTTTAGATTAGACTCTTTTGAGATAGGATATTAGGTCCACGCCCACCCATGATAGTCAGGTGGGGTGATAGTGATCCATTACACCTATGAGATTCTCTTCTTCCTATCAGTCATGCTCTGATAGTTGAAGCCCCCAGTCCATTCACATGAGTTGAATCTGATCGGAGATGTCGTAGTCTTTTTAGATTAGACTCTTTTGAGAGAGGATACTGGGTCCATACTCACCTATGTTAGTCAGGTGGGGTGATAGCGAGCCATTATCCTTATGAGATTCTCTTATTCCTATCAGTCTTGATCTGATAGATGTAACCCCCAGTCCATTCATATGGGTTGAATGTGATTAGGGATGCCATAGTCATTAATTTAGACTCTTTTGGAGGTAGGATATTGGGTCCACACCATCCTATGCTAGTCAGGTGTGGTAGTGTTGATCCTCTATCCTGATGTTGATCTTGATTATGCATTAATTTTAATATGATTATACCCCTTAGTCCATTCATATGGGTTGAATATGATCAGGGATGTCAGAGTCATCAGTTTAGACTCTTTTAGAAGTAGGATACTGGGTCCACACCATCCTGCGATAGTTAGGCGTGGTAGTGTTGATCCTCTATCTTAATGATTGATTTTAGTTATACATCAATTTCACTATGATTGTGCTCCCCAGTTTATTCACATGAGTTGAATGTGGTCTGGGTTATCAAAACCAATGATTTATTTTCTTATAAGATCTTATGTGATTTTCTCTCTCCCCAGTTTTGTTCATGTGGCGAACATGATATGGGATATCAAAACCAAATCACAATTCCCTTTAATATATATATATATATATATATATATATATATATATATATATATATATATATATATATATATGCATGTGATAAAAAGAGGGAGGATCTTAGTAGAGCAAAATCGGTTGCCCTTGTCACAGGAGGAACCCGATAATACTCTCTAAGAGCATGAGTTTTCTAAAATTCTTTTTCTTCCCTCTCCTTTGAGGTGCCTTGGTGTTTGCCTCAAGGATGAAAGCACACATATCTGAGTATGATTTTCCATAACTTTAATTATCTTTGTTAAGTGATGTAGTACGTTGTGTTTTGAATGTTAAACATCACTACCTTGTGGGCTTGGGTCTTTCTGAGGAAGGATCAATCCCCTTCTGCCATCTTTCGGCAGTCTACTCCCCTATTCATACACTACTCTTAGCTACCAGAGTGGTCTTATGAATGCGATAATGTTACTTCCACTTCTCACAGGGTCCTACCCAGTTAGGGTAGGTGTTACCACTGTGACCTTCTGATGGTTGTGGATTTCACTCATGATTACTGTACTAGGTGTCAGGTGTGCTCCCCTGACACTTCAGAGTTATTTTTCTTAGCTGTGGTGTAGTACACCTGTTCTCAGGTGTTAGCACCAAAGTTTTAGGAGCTCTGATTTTCCATTTGAAAGATCGACTCCTTAGTTTCTTTACTCACTTACTTTCTATATTTGTACCTTACTCTGAGCTGCTAGAGTAGCCCTATGAATGTTGTGTTGTGTTACTTTCACTTTTCACAGGGTCCTACCTGATTGAGGTAGTTGTTACCACTATGACCCACCGATGATCATGGATCTCACTCATGATTATCGTGCTATGTGTCAGGAGTGCTCCCTTGTCACCTCAGAGTCATGCTGTGATGTAGTACATCTGTTCTCAGGTGTTAGCACCACAGTTTCAGGAGCTCCGATTTTCCATTGGAAGACCGACTCCTGGGTTTCTTTCACCAACTTACCTTAGCATTCGTTCCCTACTCTTAGCTACTAGAGTAGCCCCGTGGATTTTGTTTGATTGTTTTCACTTCTCACAGGGTCCTACCCAATTAGGGGTAGGTGTTACCACTGTGACCCTTCTAGTAATCATTGATTTTGATTACTATCATCGGTAGTGAGGATGTCGCCTGACTACCTATTATTATTTTCTTAGTTGTGGTGTGGTACACCTATTCTCAGGTGTTAGTACCACGACTTTGGGAGCTTTAATTTTCCAGTAGAAGATCAGCTCCTGAGTTTCTTTGCACCCCTACTCTCCACATTCATACTCTACTCCTAGCTGCTAGAGTAGCCCTATGGATGTTATGTTGTTGCTTTTTCTCCCCATAGGGTCCTGCCCGATCAGGGTAGGTGCTACCACTGTGATCCTTCTGATAATACTTCACTTCTATACATGATTACCGTACTCAGGTGGTAGGTGTGTCCCCTTCACTACCTAGAGCTACTTTTCTCCTCGTGGTGTAGTATACCTTGCCCAGGATACTAACATCACCACTTTGAGAACTTTGATCTTTTAGCAGAAGATCAGTTCTTTTACTACTTTTTCGTGACCCATGTTACCATTCATACGCTAGACTCAGTTGCCAGATCAGTCCTATAAATGTGTCGAGGTCACTTTCAATTTTCACAGGGTCCCACTAGTTTGTGTGGGTGTTACTACCGTGAGATTTTACTTACTCAGAGTTGTTGTCCTTGGTAGAGAGGATGATCCCTCGCTACTTTGGCTCTTTTTCTTACCTTGTGATATAGGGCATCACACCTTAGATGCTACTGTCACGACCCGACCCGACGGGGACGGATCCCGCCCGAGCCGGATCGCGACGAGAGACCTTCTTATCCAAGATCTGGCTTTGGATTAGGTTACTGAACTGATCTTCCAAATACTTAACTCAACAGACACACACAGAACAACAGAGCTACTAAAATCATCAAATGCAGCTGAACAAAACATTTATCTTTTCATTTCCTCAAAAAAATAATCATCTACAGAACAGTACATGGCTTTTAAACAGAAAGAAAGATAAATCAGAAAAGCCATGACTGTACAAAAATCAAAAGTACAAAAGTACCTATACTGATCTGACTCTGAACTAACCCTGGACTTCCTTGCCTTTCCCAGAACCTGAAAACCACCAAAAAGCAAGGGTGAGCTCAACAGCTCAGCAAAGCAACAAACCACAAATCTAAATTCTCAGAAACCAAAACCAAACTTATCAGACAGCAATCAGATCAGAAATTGGAACAGAATCGAATCTCGAATCAGAACAGAATCAAAAATCAGAACTTATACGGACAGATATCAAATCAGAATCAGAGTCGTACAGATCAGATCACATCACAATACTAATCGGAACAGAATAAATCAACAGAGTCAGAATCATACAGAAATCAGAATCAGATAATAGCGGATATCAGATATTTAATTAATAGCTAAACTAAACTGAACAGAATCACTACGGATTCTGACCCTTATGTCTCCCTTGTGCTCACGGCACCAGAAATTCGCTGAATAATTAATAGCTAAGCTAAATGTGCTCACGGCACCAGAATAATAGAATTCACGGATCCGGAATATAATAGATATTTCTCCAACTTGAGCTCATCTAAATTTCCCCAGATACTAACTGAATCTCATAGGATCCAGGCCCCTTATAGCTCCCTTTTTATAGCTTATACACATAGCATTTCAATTCAGAAGAAATCCGGGTAAATCAGAAATCAGACAAAAATCGGGCAGCACAACGGCAGTAGACAGAATTTACACAAAATTTCCTGCAAAGAAAATTTACCGAATTCGCACAGAGTGTAGATAATCATATTCCAGAACATTTATTCTACTGCACAGAGAATTTACAATTTCACAGAAAATTGTAGTCTACGAAAAACATCACCGAATCAAAAATACCCGGACAAAAATCTTCAAAATATAGTCAAAACGTGCACACCCGGCACGGCAACGATATACAGAAACTTACGCGGTAAAAACTGAACCAATCAAAAGATACGGACGAAAAACCGTAACGAAAATGAAATCCGGACAGAAAATACCGCCAAATACAACGGAACTGAAAATTGAGAAAGACGGAATGTGCCTTACCTCGTGCACAGCAATTTCCTCAACAGTCACTTCGATCGAAAACGGCTCCGCGTCTTCCCGAAATCAACTTTTCCAAATTCTTTCTTTTTCTCTCTCCTCAGACGAAAAATCAGATATTTTATAAAAATCTTTTCTCTCTCTTCAAATCGGCTGAAACCCCTTAAATCATCTTCAGATCGGCCCGGCCGATCGCCACATCGTCCTGGACGATCAGACCAATTTGATCGTCCTGGACAACTCACAGGGCGATGATCCGGCCGATACTTGTGAACAGTGCAATCGGCCTGGCCGATGTCCTCGATCGGCCTGGACGATGCCTACAGGAAATCACCTGGAACACTTCTGGGCAAATTCTGGAACTCTTTTTCCACTGATCGTCCCAGGACGATCCAGATCGTCCTGGACGATCCTGGAGCAGATTGTGATATTACAGCTACCACCACATTTTCCTTGAGTTTTGATCCTCTAGTAGAGAGTCGGCTCTTTTAGATGCTCTTACCACTTGTTTTCCCATCGAGATCCGACTCCTAGCTGCCGGAGAGGACCTTTGGATGTTTTGATCTTGTTTCTACCTCTTACAGGGTTCCCATCACTTAGTATGATTCTTCGCTATTCGAGTTCTTTTTACTCATTTGGAATGAGATCACCTCTTTACACACTTTACAGCAGGTATATCTCTTCCAGCCTTCTGGAGGGATGTCGTTCTGATGTCTTCTCCCCCCTTGTGTATGGTTAGGGTTCTCTAGGAGATCCTGACAGCATTTGGATACTCATGGCCACGACGATTTGTCCTCTACCATGTGGTTACCAGGTTGCTAGAAAGGGTTCCCTAGGTGGCTCTGCCCTCAAAATTGTCCCATTAACTTACCTCTTTTTCCCTCACATCCCTACACAGATGCGTGTTGGGCTGATGTCGAGGTGACTTTTGACCTTCTATTCTGCTGTTTGAAATGAACAGACAGATAGTTGAGTTTACCTGGTAGAGAGGACCTGACAGAGCACCTGGCAGGTACTCCTCACCACGCTCTCGTTTGCCCTGTCCTGATCAGGCAGGCATCAGAGCCTGACTCTTTATTCACTCAGTTGAAATGACTGGGTGGGTATTGAGCCCTTCTTCATCTGCAAGACCGTACTGGCTACAGTAGATGTCGAAACTTACCCGTTGAGTGAGTCTGACAGAGTCCCTGGGAGGCGCAATTCCTCAACGTTTCTTTCTTTTACCTCGGATGCCATGTAAAAGACTAAGCAGGCTTCCATTTCGTGGTTCATGAGCTTTTTGCTGAGGTCAGGCAGAAGTAGTGGCCACCCCAATCCACTGTTCCGAAAGGAGCAGGAGGGGCGGGATCCTTTTCACCATCTACCCGCTGTTCAGATGCGGTCAGCCTGGTAGTTGATTTTACTTTACCGTTGAGTGAGCCCGACAGAGTACCTGGGAGGCGCAATTCCTCAACAACCCTTTACTTCGGATGTCCTTTAAAAGACTAAGCAGGCTTCCATTTCGTTGTTCATGAGCTTCTTGCTGAGGTCAGACAGAAGTAGTGGCCACCCCAATCCACTGTTCCGAAACGAGCAGGAGGGGCGGGATCCTTTCACCCTCTACCCGCTGTCCAGATGCGGTCAGCCTGGTAGTTGGTTTTACTTTACTGTTGAGTGAGCCCGACAGAGTCCCTGGGAGACGCAATTCCTCAACAACCCTTTACCTCGGATGTCCTGTAAAAGACTAAGCAGGCTTCCATTTCATGGTTCATGAGCTTCTTGCTGAGGTCAGGCAGAAGTAGTGGTCACCCCAATCCACTGTTCCGAAAGGAGCAGAAGGGGCGGGATCCTTTCACCCTCTACCCGCTGTCCAGATGCGGACAGCCTGGTAGTTGGTTTTACTTTACCGTTGAGTGAGCCCGACAAAGTCCCTGGGAGGCGCAATTCCTCAACACCCCTTTACTCGGATGTCCTGTAAAAGACTACGCAGGCTTCCACTTCGTGTCTTCTTTACTTTTGCTGAGGTCAGGCAGAGGTATCGAGTCACCCCAATCCACTGTTCCGAAAGGATCAGGAGGGGCGGGATCCTTTTCACTTTTCACCCCGCTGTCCAGATACGGTCAGGCGGGTAGCTGGTTTTATTTGGTAGAGAGGGCCTGACAGAGCACCTGGCAGGAACTCCTCGCCTTTTTCTTTGAGTGTCCTGTTCTGATCAAACAGGCACCAGACTTCGTGGCTCCCTTTATTTGTCGCCCTGAGTGGGCCAGGCAAATACTGAGTCACCCCAATCCACTATCCTGAAATAGGCAGGAGGAGATGGGATCTTTTCATCTTCTATCCTGCTGTTTGAAATGAACAGACAGGGAGTTGGTTTACTTGGTAGAGAGGGCCTGGCAGAGCACCTGCTAGGAACTCCTCGCCACCTTTTTCCCTGAGTGTCTTGTTCCGGTTAGGCCGACACCAGGCTTCGTGATTCTTTGATTTGCTGACTTGATTTGGTCAAGCAGATACTGAGTCACCCCAGTCCACTGCTACGAGATGGATAAGAGGATATGGGATCCTTTCACCTTCTATTCTGCTGACTCGATATGGTCAGCCAAATAGTCGGTCTACTCTCATTACCTTACTTTTGATTCTTCTCTTGGCTCCGCTCCTGCTACGGAGTGAGGCCAGAAGAGAATCCCTCTACCCTTTTTCACCTTAGTGGTAATCTTCATTTTTGATTCTCCTTTCTGCTCTGCCCTCGCTACAGGGCAATGCTATGGGAGAATCCCCTTACTTTGTTTTCACCTTTCTAGGTGATCTTTACCGTTGGTTATGTCCTTGGCTCTACCCGTATCAAGGGGTAAGGCCGGGAGGAGACCCTTCTACTGGTTCACTGCTTCAGTGATACCTTGCCTGCGCACTGCTGTTTTCATTCTCCCCTAGACTCTACCCTCGTTGTAGGATAAGGCCAGGGGATGAGTTTCCTATCTTCTTCCACCTTTGCTGATACCCTTTCGTTCTTTTACTTGGGCTCTCTACTTTACTTTCTGTGGCTTAGTCAGTCAACGCCAACACGAGCGGTTCACTAGTTGTTCGCCACTCCTGTTGGGGGTCCGTTTGTTGACCTCGATTTTGTCTAGAATTGGGCTTGGAGAGTTGACTTGGTCAAATTGACCAAGCCAGACCCCAAAACCCTCTCCAATGGGTTCAGTGAGTCGAGTCGAGTCGAGTCTGTTGAGCCTGGACTTGGACATTGGGTCAACCCGGTTGACCAAGTCAACCAGGGTTGACCAAGTCAACCAGGGTTGACCACTTAGCCCCTTTTAAGCCTCAAATCAAAATCAAACTCATTCAATCTCATTCATGGCTTGGCACAGGGTCAATGGTGTTAGCATTTTTATTTTCATATAAATTGCTTGGGATGATTTTTATTAGGATAATCTTGCAGGGCTTTAGAATTTTCTGCTTTCTATTTAATGTAATTTATCTGTAATAATTGTTAAGAGTTGTGAAAACAACTTTGAGTTGGGATATTCTTATCCAGCTCGAATTCTAAAAGAAGAAGGCATCCCCAAGGGGAGAGTCTTCTTCCATTTAGAAGATCGAGCTGGATGGCTTTAGATATCCAAAGAGAAAAGGCAATACACCCCTACTAGGGGGAATTGTCTCTTCGTTTGGATATTCAAGCCACGACAGATCCAAGGAGTCCAAGGAGGAATGATCCAAGGAGTCCAAGGAGAGGATACCCAGGAGACTGAAGATATTGAAGATTGAAGACCCAATATCCCACTCAAAGTTGTTGGCGTCTGTCATAAGCTTAGAAATCCGGGTTGTTGGCAGTGGTGCCCGACCACTTTATTTTTCTTCATACCCTGGGTTGTAATTAAAGGACAGTTGGCCTATGGACATTTATTTGATTAGTTTGTGGATTTATATTGATGTGCTTACCTGATTGCGCTTAGAAATATCTGCTTTTTCTAGGTTTCTTTCTTGCATGCCATTTTTGTTTTCGCCTGGATCGTATTAGGCTCATTAAGGACTATAAAATTCTTCTACTCGTAATTAATCTTTAAAATTTAAGTTTTAAATAACATAGAAACTTAACGAACCTAGGGAATTGTCGGAACCGTCCGGGGTCGCATGCATATTATTGCATTTCTTCTTTCCTTGTTATAAGACATCTCCCTGCCTGCGGGTAGAGTCCGGATAATCTGGCCTATGAGAATGAAGTGCCGGACCTAGGGAGACTCAGTCTTTTCTAAAAATTATTTTATATTAAGCCTGTTTTTAAAATCCAAAGCATTCATGAGCTGACATTTCAACTAGCATGCATTGCATTAGAAATCAATTTAATTAATATTTAATTGCATTAGTTAGGGGCATTCACCCAACATAAGTCCAGGACCACTTAGGAAATCCTCTAGATGTCGGTCCTCTTTCCACTAAACTGTACCTCCCACCCATCTTTCATAATTGACCTGATAGCATGGTTTTGAAGCGATTAGGTGGTTAGCTGGCTTCCCCAATCCAGGCCGGGATAAGTCCAGATCTTTGCATCGCATTAGCTAGGACACTGGTCTTAGTGTGTGTCGAACACTAAGTTCAATCTAGATTTAGGATTCGAGGCTACTACATTCGGTCTCGTAGTAAGCCTTAAATAGTAGGTAGGTCCTTTCTTTTCAGGGACCCTAAATCCTACTTATTCGCGTTACAGGATGATGCCACCTCCATCCTTCTCTCACGCATGTGATTGAGTGCTTGATTTTACTTTTTCCAGTTTCTCTCTAGTGCCCTAGAGCCTCCGAATGCTGGTATGAGCCACGCATGTTGATTCAGCCCTTCGGACCTTTCTTCCCTTTGAGTAGGACTTCCTAGTCTATACCCTTATGCCGATCCCATTTTAGGAAAGGATAATGTATAATCCTTAATCGAGAGTTTTCTCAGGCTCCGGCCTGGGATGTAATTAACCACGGGGGCTTGCGCCCGTGGGAAACTCGGTCCCACATCTACTAAACCCCATTCGAGCTCTTGCATCGGATGGGGGAAACCCATGATTTGGTCATGTATATTACTACCCATCGAGGTGTGTTAGTGAAAGACTCTATCCTCAATGGTTAGTCGTATGCACGATCCAATCTGTCCCTTCCAATCGACCCGTTCGCGCGGTGCTCTTTTCGGAGGTCCACAACACCAATCACACCAAAACTGCTTCCCCACAACAAACCAAGACCACGATGCCTAACCCGATTCCCACAACAAATGCTCAAACCATTCCTACTAATCCTTCCCCAACAATAACTCAGCCCAAACAAGTTCAACACCACATGACCACCAGATCCGACACCGTCAGTCTAAAATTGAAACAAATTTTAAACTTAACTCATCAAATCGCCTCACCAGACCCGACCACTTACACTGAAGCATCAAAACACAACACTGGCGGCATGCCAAGTCCCAGGAATTTCAGGCTCTACAATCTCAAGTAACGTGGGATCTCATTCCATCTCAACCACACCAAAATCTTTTGGGATGCAAATGGACATCGCACAAAATTCAACGATGACGGAACCATCGCCAGACATAAGGCCCGCCTTGTAGCTCTCGGTTACAAACAAGAACAAGGTATCGACTACCACGAGACATTTAGTCCCGTGGCGAAAATTCCCACCTTCCGGATTCTTCTACTACTAGCTCTACACAACAACTGGTCCATAAACCAACTTGACATCTCCAAAGCGTTTCTACATGGCCATCTACACGACACGATGTACATGAAGCAACCACCCGGATTTCTTCACGAAATACATCCAACTCATGTCTATAAACTAAAGAAAGCGCTCTATGGCCTAAAGCAATCCCCTCGAAACTGGTTTGAGACTCTCACCGGATTCCTCCACAAGCTCGGCATCCACACTAGCAACTCGGATCCGTCCCTCCTGATCTATCACAAAGATAAGATTTTATCCTATTTCTTATCTATGTCAATGACATTATAATTACCGAGAATAACAACAACTTCTTGCAGGATCTAAAATCAAAACTCAACAATCAATTTCACATGAAGGATCTCAAAACACTGTCCCAATTCCTCGGCATCTAGTCCATCCGCACCAGCTCCGGACTCATCCTACAGCAAACACAATATGCCCGCACTATTCTTGACCAAGAAGGCATGATGAATTGTAAACTGGTATCAACCCCCATTGCCACAAAACAACCAAAGTCTGGAGCGACATCAGCATCCACCGAATTCTACAACCCGCAGCTCTACTGTCAAATTGTGGGATCCTTATAGTACCTCACGCTCACTAGGCCGGAGATATCCTATGCAGTTAACAAGGCATGTCAACACATGCACCAACCATCAAATCAGCACTTCGAAGATCTCAAATGAATCCTTTGCTACATACACGGATCACTCAACATCGGTCTTCCTCTTTACCGAGACTCCCTACACCTCACCTCATATGTCGATGCCGACTGGGTTGGAGATCAAACTGATCGTAAATCAACAACGGGGTATTGCAACTTTCTTGGTAATACTCTAATATCTTGGTGTGTCAAGAAGCAAGCCACCATCGCACGATCCTCTACCGAAGCAGAATATCGGGCTCTAGCTTCCGCCACAACTGACATCATCTGGACACGCCAACTGCTTCAAGAACTCGGATGTCCGCAACAATAACCCACAAATCTTTACTGCGACAACGCCTCCGAAATCGCCCTTGCTCATAATCTCGTATTCCACGCACGAACCAAACACATTGAAGTCGACTGCCACTTCATACATGAATGCATCAAGAACAACTTCATTCAAATTCATCACATCTCAACCAAGGACCAAATCGCAGATATCTTCACCAAACCTCTACCGGCAGCTCAATTTCACAATCTCACCAACAAATTGTAAAACCCCTCAGAAGTGCATTTTTTTAGTGCAGTTAGTCCATACGAACTGACTTTAGTACGGGACGAACTGAAGAAAATTGTGAAGAATCTGTATGGTTCGTCTGTACGAACCTGTACGAGCCTGGATGAACCATCGGGATGAAATTTGTCCAGAGAGCAAATCGTCCATGAACGAATACACTTCGTCTAGACGAGATTTAACCAGAGGGCAAATCGTCCTAGGATGAATAGGAATCGTTCGGAACGATCATTCAGGACGATCCTATTTGATAATTATTGGAATTGAGATATTTTGGATCATTTTGAAGAGAGAGAAAAAGATGGAGAGAGAAAGAGAAGGAAAGAGAAGAGGAAGGCTTGATTTCGGAGGCCGTGGAGCCTTTTTTGTCTGTCGCCGTTGTTGGAAGATTTGTTTGCCGCGCAGTAAGGACTCTGAATCCTATTTCTGATTTCAAAGATTTCGAGTTTTGGTATTTCTCTGCTCAATTTTGTGTTTCTGTTACCAAAAAACTTGCATATCTTTGTATTGACGAAACTTTTACCGGGTAACTTTTGGTATGTTATTGCACTGATGTTTTTATACGATTTGAGTATTTTCTAGAAAGTTTTCACCGGATATTTTGAGTTATGTGCGATTTTTATCGAATAAGAAATTATCTGGACATTGGAAAATATTGCTTCAGTACAAGTAATACTTTGAAACATTGTTTTATTCGATTTCTGATAATTTGGTGATTTTCTGAAACTGTGTATTTTAACTCTGTTTGGAATTATGTCGACTGTAAGATATTTTAATGATTCTCCTTAATTGATCTATTTGTATTTGTTGTTCTATATGAATGTGCATATGATTGAATCTATTACTATTATATTCTGAAAGACAAGTGAAGACTGGTTGAACCGTTGGTTGAAGATTGATTTGACTTGTACATGATGGTGGGCCGACGGGCTTTCCTTTAAAAAGAGTTTGGTGTTATCCTCTATTGATCATGGATACAACGATTGTGAGTCATAAGGAGATTATTACGTCGAGGGGCTGCCGAGGGCAAAGAGTGACGACTCTATTATTGAGCCAACGGATATACAATGTATATACAACGATACATCGATACATTGAAAAATGCCTTAATAACCAGTGATTGTACTTGTTAAGTAAGACTATTATATTGTATTGCATATTTAAAGTATTGTTCTTATGATTTATTGATGGAATTATCGATATTGAATTGATCTATTATTTACTGATTGATTTATCGATTATTGTACTAATTTTCTGATATCGACCGATCTATTGGTTTATTGATATTGATACATATAGATTTACTCACAGATTTACGGGTTCATTGTTACGGCATGATCTTATTGATATTGATTCATTGATACTTGTACGTGTCACTAGATACATATATTGATATGGATATTGATATTGATATTGATATTTTATTGATTCATTGATATTACGGACACCAATACTATTGATTCACTGATCTATCAATTTATTGATACTATTGATCGGAGTATTGATTTGATTGATATTATTGATACGATGGTTTTTCTTTATGAATTTGACCGATGTTTGAAGATACGATCGAATTGACGTATGGATTGATTTATTGAGCATTATGGATTTTCTACTGTTTATCGATTCTCCTACCGACGATTATGGATTTTATTAATTATGCATTGATTACTGATTTTTGTATCGGCATAGATTCAATGATCATGTGCAAGTGACTATTATGAATTTGACTGATTGACATGCATATTGTTTCAGTACCGTGCTTTGATTTTAGTTGTAGGCTTTGGTGACCTGTTGGGCTTTTTGAAACTCATTATATGTGGTTAACAATTTCAGGTCAGGGCAAGGGAGCAGGAATGTGAGGTTGATCTGATCTTCAGGTTTTGTTCCTTTTTGTTATAGTTATTCTTTTGTACTCAGGACTAGTTGGAGATGTGATCATTGTCGAGATCCTGAGTATTGTAAATGAACTTTTGGGAATGAATAAAAATGTTTACTTGATGATTGAAATTATAGATTTTGTTAGACTGGTTCTCACTAATTAATGAATATAGATAGCTCTGGTAAAAAATTGATTTAATGGATTCACAGAATAATTCTTTTCAAGTTAGATCTTGGGGCGTCACAAAACTAACATCTCCTACCGAGTCATTAGTTTGTCAGGGGGTGTTAGATAATAAACCCACATCCTAATCTTGTACTTATGTGCTAAAACTATATATATATATATATATATATATATATATATATATATATATATATATATATATATATATATATATATATATATTAGTTGTGTAACCCATTTATGTGATAATAAAAGAATTCTATTCTACAAGTCCGGAAGCCTTGTTCATTCTTCTTCACTCTGGTACCTTCTACAGAGAGATAGAGAGATAGGGGGAGGAGAGAGAGAGAGAGAGAGAGACAACTGAGAGAGATGGGAGGTATTATTTTTTTCACATGGGATTGAACACTGAAGCTCGAAGAAACCAAAAATACCCTTCTAGTTCTCGCTTGCACCACGCTGAGAGCTACCTGGTACCCACTGATTCCCTTCTCTCACACGTATTTAGGCTTCGTTTGGGACAATTTTTTTATTGTTTCTTAAAACAACTTTTTAGTATAAAAATTAAAAATTTTGTACGAAAATGCTGCTTTAAGAATCAATAAGAAAGCCGTCCACTACAGGAAATTCATGAATTTCTGGCGGTCCAAACCGGCGGTTATCATAAGCTTTTCGACGGTTTTGTAAAAAATCGACGGCTTTGTGGCGGTTTAAAATCCGCCAGTATTAAAATTCGCCGAAAAAAATGCGTAGGAAACCTTTTCCGGCAGTTTGTTTCTGATGGTTTTAAGCATCGGCGGTTTACGTGCGTGCGGACCTTACCGCTGGTAGTTTTCCGGCTGTCATAATGCCGGTGACCGCCAGTTATTTACGACGGCATATCAACTATTTTAACTACCGGTTTGGTCAGATTTTTCTGGCGGTGAAACTGTCGGAATATCGTCGATAACGAACCGACGGTTTACCGGGGTGATAACCGAAGGAGTTACCGACGGCGCCACCGTCGGCGTATTGCCGGAGAACCATCAGAAACTATCTGTAAGCCGTCGAAAACTAGCGACTGTAATAATAATCTTCCGGTGGCTTATATTAGCAGTCCGGTATCAAGGTTTCTGGTACAAATCTGAGGGAATTAAATTGTCCGTTGGATTAGTTTCCTTGAGAAGACCAATTAAGTCATTAAAACAATCATGAGGAATATTATATTCAGTTTTAATACTTAGCATCCTCACTGCAATCGACAATTTCGAATGAGTTTTACAACCATCCCAAATTGATTTTTGAGCTACATGTAATAACTCAAAGAATTTGTTAGTTTCTACATTTGGTGGCTCTTTCACACTAGCCCTTAAATTTGGACATACTGCATCAAAAATAAGTTTTTTATATGATCTAGTCATTTAATTTTCATCAAATGTTTCAAAAGTTATGGATGGACCAGCATTAGTATTTATTTGTGGCTCATACTCACCATGTGAGGTCCAAATCCAGTAGTCTGGAAGAAATCCCTTACGATATAAATCAAGATTCACATCATCGGGTGTGAGAAATGCTTGATTTTTATGCTTCGAACATAGACATATGACATTTTATCAAACTTAAAGGAAGGCAGTTGAGATGCAACTTGAATGAAAGTCTCAACTCCCTGTATAAATTCATCTGTCAATCCTATTCGATCCGGTAACAATCTGTTATATATATCCAATATCTCTCTTCTTGGATAGCCATTTGGACGTTGAAGCAAACGTCCCCCTACATAGTTATGAAATCAATTATTAAAAGAAATGCACCCTGAACAAGTGTACGTGATATACTTTCAAACACATATATTTTACTTGAATTGAAATGCATTGTAGGTCTCACAATAAAGAATTGTAGGTCGCACAACCATCTCACAACCATGACAACTATTGTTTGATCATGCCCTAATCATATTCAATATTGGTGGAATAAACATGACCTTTAGGATTGCAGAGTTTACTTTAGTGACTGGGTTGAATCTTTAAGTATTTATAAATGATGCTTAGTTCATGCGAATGACAAGAAGTAGCATGCTATTTGAAAGGTACTTCAATGGAGGTAAGAGTCTCAGGAACATAGATATTGAAAACTAATTGAATGAAGTGCATTAACAAAAATGATTTATGAAACCTTAGGTTGTGCTTCTTTAAAGATGGCATCCTTCTTAACCATGAGAAGCACAATGTTTTCTTCGTTAAAATGATTCTCATGGTAAAAGCTTAGGATGTACTTTTTTAGATACCTGTGGGGTAGGATGTCATATGAGATGATATTATGAGGATCAAAAAAAGACATGTTGCACTATGAGGCATATGTAGTAGGGAAAAATGCCTTAGTCCAATAGAATGTAATTGTATATATATTATCACTAAGGTAGTTAGCTTATGAAGAGATGAAATGGATTTTATTATCATTTTAGAGTTAAGAAATAGTTAAATAAGGTGGAGAGTAGCTAAATAATATTAAAGAATAAATAATATTAGAGTAGAAGTAGATGCATTACCAATCTTCCACAAAGCTTTTTTATATAGGCCATCTTAAAAGAGGACGGATGAGGATTAAGAAGAAAGTGAGAAGGTATCTACCATTGACCCAACCTTTGATTATGAAAGAACAAATGATAGGAGCAAAATACCCATATTTGAAAGAACAAATGATTAGGAGTATGAAAGAACAAATGATTAATTAAACCTATGAGTATGAAAAAACATTATTGCCAATCTAGCTCTAACCCTAGCCCTAATACCTAAACCAAACCTCACACTCAACCTACTCTACACTACCCCTTCCACCTTAGCAATCATCTCTCTATAATTAACTTATTTAATATTTCAAAAACAAAAGAATATGCTATTGATAGTCAAAATGATTTTACAAATACTACGAAAAATTATGTGTTGATTATTATAGCCATTCTATGGATTAATATTAAAAGTCATGTTCTACATAAAGTGGTATCAAGAAAGCCATGTCCTATGATGAATGAACAAATTATTATAAGAAGATAATAAATGAAGAAAGTAATGGATCAAACAATTATCACGCATATGAATTAAGTTTCTCATACAATTACACATAGTCATAGCTCTTTTATCCTTATCAATATGAAAATCATAATGAGTTAAATTATAATAAATCATATTACAAAATCCTAACCTATGAGTATGAAAGAATAAATAATTAATTAAAAAAAAAACCCAAACCTACGGGACTCGGACGCCGGTTTCGCGTAGGAGTGGGGGCGAGATCTTCGGCCTTGCTTTGATGCCAAAGCGGGGGCCAGATATTCAGCCGGAGGGTGCTTGTCGGTGGCCGGAGGGAGTGTCTCGATCACGAGAGGGTGGAGGAGACGGGGGCGATTGTCTGAAGGGAGAGAGAGAGAGGACGACGCGGGCAAATGTTATGGAAGGCTGGGGATGGCTAATTTTAGGGCTTTTCGGCTGTGTTCCGGCGGTTCTGACAACCCAAAATTCCAATGTAACAACCCAAAATTCTTAAAATTAATTTATTAAAAAATAAAAATATGGATCCAGCATGTAGTGTTGTAGCATTAAGAACGCCCTCGCGATATTTCAGTCTCGATTCTACAGTAATTTTGGGATTAGTATGCAACACAACAAAGCTAGGAAGTTGGTTGCTTCTAGCGCTGCACACTGAATGATAATTTTTTTAAAATATATTTAATATAAATATCCCTCATCATCACCCCATACCCCCTCATTCCATTTACTTTCTTGGGGCAGAAAGAAAGATAATGAGAAGAGAAGAGAGAAGATCCTTTGGGGCTTCTTTTTCCTTCACTCATGTTATAAAAATTATTCTGATCGTTATATATGACCTCTATTCTACTTCTATTTTCAATGATTTTTGGTACATTTCTCCCTCTTGAAAGTGATAAAAAAGGTAAAATTTCCTATTTTAGTGAACTTTTATCATATAATTTTTTATATGTAATAGGCATCGTCATTCTATATGTTTTGACTAGTTTATATGAAATTTTCACTAGGTAAATTGCTAGGTATGATTTTATGAAATAAATAAATAATATATACATTTTTTTGTATTTAATAGATTATTATATTTCATACATAATAATGGCTTGTATAGAGAAAATGATAAGACTGATAAATGATGCATTTATATATAAGCAAGGAAGACTGACTATTAACATTATAATTAATACATGTTAGTTCTTTAAAATGTAATACCCTATAAAGGAGGTAAGCCGATGGACTATCCTTTAAATAAAGAGGTTTATGGTGCAATCTTAGATGTCGACCGATTACGCTGACGAGTAGAGAGAGACAACTCTTCAATGATTTATTAAAAGCCACCTATTTAAATAATTAATTAATGTAAATAATTAAAAGTTATGATTGACAAATGATGATGAATTGATAAGACAGATGCATGACAGATGGAAAGTTGAAAATACCATTTTAAAAATAAGATGTACGTTATGCCCTATTTAATTCAACATTAATATGCATACATGATAACATACATAATTACATATATATATGATATATATATATATATATATATATATATATATATATATATATATAATATATATATATATATATATATATATATATATATATATATATATATATATATATATATATATATATATATATACATATATGATATGATAGATATATCAATAATAGATATGACAGATGATAGATAAATTAAATAGATTGATGATAGATGTATTTGATGATTGATGACTGACAAAATTGATAAGTAATTGGACTAATTAATGATTAATAAGATTAATGATACGTGAGATATGATATACGGTGATTGATTGATTGATGACATGATTGACATATAGTTAGATTGATAGGATACTGATATAAATATTGATATAACTATATGATATATGATAAGACTGTATATGAAAAATAATAAAAAAAGGCAATTTTTTCAAATTAGATTATGGGATGTGACACTCAATCTTCTCAAATTTGAGAAAGTATGATATATTTATAAATTTATAAAAAAGGACATTCTGATAATTTCAATCAAAATCAAAACACTCTATCTCAAATGATTAGTGTTGATTCTTCTTTATCAAGTAAATTATTTGAGCATCTAAAGTGCCCTAATGATATTAGAATTATACGATATCGAGCTTTTGATTTATCTCACAAAGACATTCACTCTAACTATAAAGCACTCAAGCATTAGAGTTCAAATGATCCCTTCACCAATTCCAAATTTCTTTTATTCTTATTTACTTGTTTTTAGATATGGAAAATACTTCAAGATCCATAGGTGCGTAACGAATCACCTCTCAATGAGTAGATTTTCCCTCTATGTTTGTGGGTAAAACGTATCCTTGGAGTGTTCTTTATGAAGCTTTAGGTTTTTACTAGCAGCACAGGAGCCTTTCAGGCCGTCCAATAAGGCTCCCATGTACATTTTCGTATGAAACTTTCTTAGATTTGCAGTGATTAGTGAACACTAAAAAAACTTATCCATTTGGTCTGGGCTAAGGACATCTTGATTTACTCTTAGGGGATACGACAGAACCAACACACAACAGATTATTTTCTGATATAGTTTTTATGAGTAAAAATCTTTTGAAAAGTTCTGTATAGTAATTGGGTAGCTCTTGAGCCTTGTGCTTGAAGGGGGGCTATCAAAGCTTGTGTTTGATGATGTTGGTCAAAGCGATTGTGACGTTTAATTAGGATATTATTTTCCACATAACAAGTATGATTTGTTTATATTGGAGCTAGCTAGAAATTTTTTCTCTTTTACAATTTCATGAAAAAGCTACATTGCTACAGTGATAGAACTAATAAAATGAAGAGAAAACACTGTCCATGACCTTTCTCCCTTGTCTTGTCTTCGGTTCCCCTTCCTCTTCATGCTCCTGGAATAACAGACAAGTGCATAGGCGCAAGAGCTAGCTTTTATTTGGACCAAACCAAGTTGATATCAATGTCACAGTATTTGTGTTTCGTGCTCTACTGTGATATATATATATATATATATATATATATATATATATATATATATATATATATATATATATATATATATATATATATATATATATATATATATATATATATATATATATATATGAGATTGGCTCGAGATCTACTCGTTTATGGGCTTGCGAGCCGAGCTTATAAAGCTCTAGAGTCAAGCTCGTTTATGAGGCTCGGCTTGCGAGCTAGCTCGATTCACTATTAATATTTTTATTTTTTTTTAATTATTCAATTTTAACCCACCCAATCCCGCCTAAAAATTAATACTAAATGTTTTAATCTTCCCGCCTAATCCCTCTCAAATTCGAGACAAATAGCGCTCGAGGCAGTCACGTTTGCTGGTGCCCCGTACTGATGAGACGAGTGCATAAGGCATTGAGACGGACAGTCCATCGCAGACAAGACGGTTGCGGAAGACGCCGTAGGCTTGCGATTTTGAACGGCGGGCGAATTCGAGTTTCTTGACGAGCCCGTTTCAATGTCCCGAGTCGAGCTCGAGCTCAAGTTTGAGCTCAGTATTGGACTCACGAATCGAGCTGAACACCCCCTGACTCGAGCTCGACTCGACTTGTTTACACCCCTAATAGAAAACAATGATGTTACCACCTAGTCTTCGGGTTTATCGTTGGAAAGTCTAGCTACATAGTTTAGATGCTTAAAAAAAGCAATTTTATTCTTATCATAAAAACATTCTAATTTCCATTTGAATAAATATTCGTTCTCTCTGAAACTTCATGAGAATGTGAATGTGAGAAAGTTTTTATTATTGCGTTCTTCTCTGTGGTCGAAAAAGCGATTAATATTATTTTAAATTTAACTGGTCAATATCAACTAAATTTTTTGTTGATACTTGATCCGACCGAAATGCCAGTTATATACAACTGTAGATGCAGGTTGCCTACATGAAGAAATCAGCATTATGACTTTTTTACTGTTTCTAAAATAAATTTTTAGTAAAAAAATAAAAACTTTATACTAAAAAGCTCCTTTAAGTAATAAAAAAGCAAAACCAAATGAAGCCTTAGTTATACAACTTGATTAATGACCGATTTTCATATTATTGTGTAAAGATGATCGAATCACTGTCAAACTGATTTTCTCATTGTTATGAAGGTTTGTTAAGCTGGGTTTTTAGTTTAAAAGTTCATCCAGTTTACGCAGACTTATCATTTCATTAATGGGCAAAATTCAATTTTTTATGACTTAAATGACCAATTAAAGGTTAGTGGCAACTCCTTATCACTTTTGAATTATCCACTCAGGCTTCATTTGGGATGATTTTTTACTGCTTCTTAAAACAGTTCTTTAGTAGAAAAATTAAAAAAATTTATACTAAAAAGTTGTTTAAAGAAGCAATAAGAAAACTGTCCCAAACGAAACCTTAATCTTCATTTTTCATATTTTGATAAATTTGGGTCGGTATTAAGTTGAAGAACACTTGATTAAGATTAACTTTAGGTTAATATGTGCTTTGCTTGATAAGATTTATCAATTCTCTAAGCTGAGGGTGTAGGATAATGTTCCTATTCACATTTAGAAACCTCCTCTAACTACTATTTCTCCTATGGGTGTTAACATGGACCCTAGGGATGTCAATTTCGGGACATGGGTCGGGTTCGGGTCAAGCCCGGAAATGACCTGGCACTATTCGGGTCAACCTGAACCCGACCCATTTTTACAAACAGGTCGATTTACCGGACCCGAACCCGACCCACTTCGGATTCGGGTCAACCTGACCCGACCCGCAGACACGGCAAGGTCGGGACTAGCTTCGCGGCATCGGCGAGCCTTCAGCGCGACAACAGCGTCCGGCGACAGCGACGCCCGGCGTCCCGTGACAGCGGGACATGGGATGCGACGTGATCACGATTCACGCGGCGGAATGCGACGCGGGGCCAGCAGAAATGACGTGAAGCGACAATAGACAACGGTCACGCGGGCGGCAGGTTAGTCAGCAGGGCAGCTCGGTCACGCAGGGGCGGGCAGGCGCTAGGCGGTCAGCGCAGCGGGGCAGCTCGGTCAACGGGTAGAACATGGTCATTTTTGGGTTTCTGGGTCAACCCGAACCCGACCCGATTTTTTAAAACGGGTCGAAAACTCTAACCCGAACCTGAAATTTCCGTGTTGGGTTCGAGTCGGATTTTTGGGTCGTGTCAAATATTGACACCCCTAATGGACCCTTTTTTCAATATTATTGAACAGTTAGATTGGATACCATTAAAACTACTACTTTTGAGGCGTTTTAGAGATCGACAAACACATACATCAAACAGAAAAAAAAATTATATTAATTCATATGATCCGCGTTCACTAAAGCGAGAGCTGAGATAAAAAAGATTGACTATAAAATTATTAAATTATTAAGGACATATAAATTCTTTGGAAGGTTATATTATAATGCATGCTAAAGAAAGAAAGAAAAAAGAAAAAGACAAAGCGACCAAGATAAAAGAGATGCAAATGGAGAGAATATATGCTGAATATTGGATTGTGCTCCTTTGGACTTACTTGATGTTAAGATAGAGAGAAGGTTCATAATTTAAAGAGTAAAAAGGCATTAAGTTGCAAAAAAATGCCTCTTAAAGTCCTTAAGAATAAAACAGGGTTATTTATATATATAAACCTTAATAATAGGTTGACCATAATTAGGTGAGTATTTAAAATCTGGATGATTATTACTACAACAAAAGATATCTAAAGATCATGAACTGGACGCTATTGGAATAGGATGTGTTCAATATTGTGAAGTGTGATACTATGGGAAAATAATTTTTTATGCTTAAAGTCCATCCATATTTGGGGTGCTCATACTCTTGAAATCGAATACAACATTGAGAATAAAATATTATCTAGAAAGATTAACAAATTATTCTATAATGGATTCAGATACGAAAATAGGGTTTTGAAAACTATTTACTTTCATAATTAAATACAAATAGGGGAATGAAATATCATTTTGAAAGATAAAAATGTCATTTCATAATAGTATTTAAAGATGATAAAGGAGTTTTAACATTCTCCATTTTTGTTATCAAATATCATAACGATCGTATCATCTTCTCGAAAGATGAAAATAATATTCTACGAAGTGATTTGAATAGAAAAATGAGTTTTTGAATTCATCTAAGTTACCAGAGATTTTCCCCTATGTTATTCTCATAATATAGGGTTTATTTTAATATGAAGTTATATGTTCTCATGGGCGGATCCTCATAGAGCCTAGGGTGGGTATTTCCTCAAAAAAGAAAAAAAGCTTATATTAAAGACAAATTTGAAAGATATCTTTTGTCCAAATAGGGGAATGAAATATCATTTTGAAAGATAAATACTCTTTGAAAGATATCTTTCTCTTAAAAAAAAAATAAGGTGCTTACTTTATATAAAGTAGGAGGTAAACTTATCCAATGGAGAAAAAAATGACTTTTAGGCTTCGTTTGGGACGGCTTTTTTATTGCTTTCTAAAACGGAGTTTTAGTACAAAAATAAAAAAATTTGTACTAAAACTCCGTTTTAGAAAGCAGTAAAAAAGCCGTCCCAAACGAAGCCTTAGTTTATAAGTTGTGTTTGTTTTGCCTTGGATTTCACAATGAATTGATGCAAGAGTCCTAGAGATGGCTATGTAGTAGGCAAGCAACTTTAGGAAATGGTGACTTCTATTTTTTCTTTGGAAGATATATGATAAAAATTTTCTTTTATAAATTTGATAGCATTATATTGGTTAAATTAAAAAAATTTATTTAATTAATATTACTATTTATTATTATTATTGTTTAGTACTTTAATTAACTAAAATTTTAGCCATCTTGAAAAAATAAGCTGGATACGTATGTTCCCCATAAAGCAAAGTCTTTATAGTTAATTACATCTTAGGAAAATTAAATCGCCTAAGAGTACTCTTGATTAAAATAGTGACGAATATTTTCTTTAGACTTCAATGATTAAGACAAGGATAAGGGTGTTTGCAAGCTTTGTTGAAAAGTGCAAAATAATTGTAATTATATTTTATTTGGGAAAATTCGAACATAATTCATTTGAATTTCTTTTGGTTTGTAGTCAAACTCATCATTATGAATAACATATCACTTTGGGTGGTGAAAATATTATTCCCTAATAGGTTCAAGTTACAAAACAATGAATTTTTATCCAAACCACCATAATCAAATTTAGAAGAAAATTGCATATGCTTTCGGAGAATCAAAATGACATTCAATTGTATATTTGACTATGATTGTTAAAATGCTTTATCATCAATTATTATAATCAAATCATCGTAGTGAACTACATATGACATTGAAATGTCAAAATGATCTTCAAATACATATCTAGCTACAATAATTTAGATACATTTATTATTAATTTCATGTCCAAATCTTTCAATAAGAAATAGTGTATTTTCTTGTAAGTTGGAAGGCGCCATATATTATTGAATATGTTGAACATAATGAACATAATAATTATCTTCGGTAAAAAACTCAAAATTTCCCAACTAAATATAATGAGATTTGATTATTGCTGGGGTCTTGCATCTCCTACAAAGGCAAGCCTGTTAATTATACCATAGGGATTTTGAGTTTTTTATCATACTCCTAATTAAAATAATGGTAGAAATTGTATTTTTTGAATTTTCTAATAGTGATATGAAATGAGTGAGGTTGGAATTTTCAAACTCGACTCGTGAGCTCGATAAACTTGGCTCGATAGCCCATAAACGAGTCGAGCTCAAACCAACTCGCGAGCCTGCTCGGTTAACTGACACCCGGCCCTTATTCTCTCCCATCAATTAAAGTTTCTCACCAAAACTCCCTCTAAATTCTTACTATGCTATTGAATTTGCACTAACATGCCAATTCATAATATCTTTGAGACTTTCCTATTATAATTCCTAAAATCCTAATTTGATGTGATCTCTCTTTAAGCAATTCTTCAAATTCTGTGTAATTCCCCATCAATAAAATAGAAACTATGTTTCACACCTAATCTCGTATCTATCTTTCTCTAATTTCCTCATCACTTACAAGTTTTTCGAGCCTTAGACTTCTTATGGAACAACTTTTTTATTGTTTTTTAAAAACAGCTTTATCATGAAAGAAATTTGTACTAAAAAAATGTTTTAAGAAGCAGTACAAAAGTAGTCCTAATTAAGAAAAATTATTCTATTCGGACAGCGTACCGAGGGTACCGCGTTCGGTACCGAGAGCGGTACCAAGCGCCCAATGATGTGGCACTTTTTTATTGGTCTCTGGAAACGTTCGGTGTCTGGATGCAATAATCACTCCCCAATTGAAGCCTTAGTTAATATACAATATTCATAATTTGTAAGTTAAAGATCGCCAGAGTGGCGATCAATGAACTATTTAATTGATGATAGAATGCTTATTATTTGGATCTGAAATGGTTAATCAACTTGTAAGGGTGTATAGGCCGTGCTGAAATTTAATCTCCATTGAGCCCAAAATCAATGATGATGATGTATTGGGCAAGGTGGGCTATCACTTTTTGAAAACTTAAGAATCTCTATTGCTATTGCGACGAATGGGCTTAATGATTCCTGAATTTGATTACTGATCTGTCACATGCTTTAGATTAGCTTTTCACCCCCTTTAAACAAGATTGGAATAGCCACTTACTTATGAACCTTCTTTTTGTCCTCGTTGAAGACTTGAAGCAAGAAAAAGAAATCATAACAACATATGCTGGCTTTTATTAAAGCTGGTCCCCTCCCGTTAAGAAAAATAAAAATAAAATAACAGCATTATGGCCACCATTTCAGTTCATAGTTAAGATTTTCAAACTTACGAGACGATTTAGCTTGGATTGAGCTTGAATCGAGCCAAACGAGTCGAGGATTAGTCAAGTTTTTGACTCAACTAATATCATGTCGATTGAATCGAGTTAGCTTAAGATCGGCTCAAATACGCACACATACATATAATCTATCTTAAAATGTCGAAAATAGAAAGAATAACGAATGTATATCAAAGTTTTGATAGTTTTGATAGAATATAGGATGTTTTGTCTAAAAAATTTGGAGTGGCTCAATTTAAGTTCAAGAATTAGTAAGTTCAAAGATAAACAAGATAAAGGCAAATAAAAAACGTATAGGTTGCTTATAGGATGGTCCAAGATTTGTCTAGCACTCGAGAATGAGCACAACTAAATATCTTATAACTCACGAAAAAATCTCTGTAAATTCCTCCAACCCAATGAGCCTCTCCCTCTAAATAAATCATCATTAACAAATATTTATAAATATCTTACAACTCAATAAGAAACCTCCATAAAATTCTCCAACTCAATGAACCTCACCCTCTAGATAATTCATATTAAATCATTAATGAAGAACTATATGATAAAACTCACAAATGGACCTACGTATTAATTAAACAGGAAAATTACAGGTCCTTAAAAAATTAAAAACTCTCTAAAAATACAGCCTTTGAAATAAAATCTATGAGCCAATAGTTATACCTATTACAATAAATAATGAAAAAAACAACAAAGTGAAAGCAAGCAAAAGGGATCAACTGGTAGAAATAAATAACAGAAAGGACCACAACCAAGGAAGAAGCCACACAAACCAGGAACAAGCCACCTGTAGGATAAAAAAGAAAGAAAGAAACAAGACAACAAGGCAGCCACAACCAAGCAACACAAAAAACTATAGGAAAAGCCTCCATTAGACCACAACCAAAGCCAACAACACAAACAATAAGCAAAAAGCTAACGAGCGAAAAACAACACCCCACCCAGCAAACACAAAGACTAACAGATTCCTACAAACCCCCAAGAAACCCAACCACTGAGCAAACCACATGGCACAACCACCAACCAAACCAGACAAATCCAAAGTCAGAATTGGAGCACCGGACCAACAACAGAGAAAAACAAGAAACAAAAAAAAAAAAACTTCCTTTTAAATTTACTTTCTACTTTGATAGGTCACAAGATCACTCAATAACTACGTAATTAAAAAATATATTTTTCCAAAATATTTCTCAAATCCTTGATAATTCACATTGAATTTAACCTCATAGTGCTTCTCTTTGTGCATTTTTCTATTTAAAAGAAAAAAGACCAAACACAATCAAGTTCATCATTTAATTATGCTCAATAAATTCATAGACCTAACCTTTTTTGTATTAAAATGTCACATGTGAATGATTATTGCTTCAGCTTCAGTAGTGGCATTGTTAAACAAAATATTTTGATAGGTCTAACCTTCTTTTATTAAGCATGTAAATTGAAGGAGGTTTCATTTGAAATTTCCCATCTTGCAATTAGTGGATCGGTTGAGAATGTTTTAAAAAAAATAAAAATCTTTTTTATCATATTATACAGATAGGAGAAGAAAGTTTAAAAATAAAATGTAATTAAAAAAAAGAAAAAAAAAGTGAGGAATAATATCAACAAGCCATGTAGGATTCCTTCACGTTAAATGACCAAAGAATGTTCCGCATCATATTAGCAAATTCGAAATTGAGTGCTCTTTGGGTTACATTAAGGTTACCAACTTCTAGGGGTGATCCGATCTGTCAATCCAACTTACAATTTTTTCAGTTTGAGTTCATCTGTTTAATAAATGAGTTGGATTCTGATTGTGCATTCTGATCCATTTGTTAAAAGGCTCAAGTTTTGCTTAACCCGCCAATTCGATTTTGACCAAAATTGATTTGTTTAATTTTTTTAATTTAATTTATTTATTGATATAATCTTCTTATGTCTGATTAATTAAAGTAAAATATATGATTAATAAGCTAATAAAAATATTTTTTAAATAAAAATATGATTTCAGGTTAGGTTAGATTTTGATTCAATTTCTTCATCCGTTTATTAAACAGGTCGGATTTGGATTAATTGGATTCGAATAGGATTAATTTTTGATCGGACACTAACCTGACCCGTTTTAACACCCCTACCTAGTTCCATTAGTTGAATATGCTCTAATACCAGCTATAATCTGAGTCAAACTCTCTTTGGTTGCATTATATGTATTTATATAATGACTTGATAATGTCATTCTCTGAGCTGAAAAAAGTTGTTGACTTAGCATTGCAGTACCAGTAGCTTTCCATATGAAGGAAGTTAGCAAGTAGCTCACTTGGATAATCACTAGGGCTAATTGATTGGCAACACATACCAACTATGGACGAGTTCTTAGGTCATAATCGTCCACTTGAGGCAAATTTATTTGTATACTAACAACTTACTTTTAAGTTAAGATAGAGTTGACCAATGCAACTTAGCCTTAATTTGGTTGACTTGGCCTGAATCGGGCTAACTTTGCTTAAACTCAATGTGCATGTGTACACGTGCACGTTTATACACATTGGAGATTTCTCTCTCTGTATATATTATATATATATATATATATATATCCCTCTCTCACTCTCACAAAAGCACTTAATTTCGATACATTCATACATCAATAATAGAAGTCTCCTTATGTTGATGGAATTTGTATGATTACAAGAGTCGTTATATAGTTCACATCAAATGTTAAATACTCTATAGAAATATAGTAAAATATAGAACAACATTTAGAATGGATGGCAGTTCAAGATATCATATACAAGACAACATTTATTAAAATCTAAAGATAACAATGTCTTATTTTGATTATATCAGTCTCATTATAAAGCCCCAATGCAAGAATTGAATCCCAAGAAGTCTAGATATAATATGTCTATCTTAACCTTCCAATACAACATACACATATGAAATTAATGAAAGATCATGAGAGATGAAATGCAATAGTGTAGCTAAATAGAATATCTCTTTCACAATATTTCTAACATACACGTACGTAAAGTCCAAAATTGCCACCCCCCCCCCCACAAAGAGATCCGAGCTAAAGTACAGGAGTCGTTATATAGTTCACATAGGCATGCCAAGTTGCAAAGCATGAGGGCTCGAACTCGAAGTTACTCTTGGTTCGTGAATAGTGATCTCATCTCAAACGAAGTCTTAGGTTTCGTCTGAAACAGCTTTCTTATTGATTTCTTAAACAATTTTTATATAAAAAAAAAATATTTTTGAACTTAAAATTTTTATACTAAAAACTACTTTAAAAAGCTATAAAAAATCCAAGAATAATAAAATTGAGTTAAAATATCCCAATCAAATTATTTTTTCAACATAATATAATAACCTAATTTAAAATTAATTCTCTCCAAATTCCAGCAATAATTGCACCTCATGCAAACACATCTCAGTCATTAAAACCACATCGTATGATAATTGCGATTTATGCCACCTAACCTTATCTTCAAATAATTTTAATAAAATAATATAATATAATACAAAACCGCTGAAATGATAGCAATGAATAGCTACCCTAATAATCAAGTGGTGATAATCCGATCACATGATTATGACTCACTAAACTCCACACTTTGCCTTAGCTGCCATTGTCGAGCAGTTAAGAAAAGTATCTAATGCCCTCTGCTTCATGTGGTAGCTCCACTCGCAGTCACCTTCTTATAGGAGACGTGCAAACCTAACGATAAGACTTCGTTGCCTTATTTGGCCCACCTCAGGCCAATTTACGCCTTTCTCATGCTCCTTTGTGTACAATATATGGCCTTGGGGCCTATTTGAAAAGCCCCCTTCTACTGATATTATATATATTTTTTATATGTTATATTATTTGAATTAAAATTAGATAGGATTATTAGTTGATTAATTAGTAGATTAGTAGGGATCATTAAATGGAAGACGAATAAAGAAAATGAAAATTTCTAAACACATTTTTAATTAAATTTAAATTAAGTTTTTAAGAAAATTAAGCAGAAGGCTAAGATCAAGAGTTGTATAAGAGCGAAATATTAGATCACAATATTTTTATTAAAAGTTTAATCATGATCAATTTTAAATTTATTGAATTTATTTTAAAATGAGTATAATATAAACGTATTGTATTTATCTTAAAATAAATTTTCTAATTTTCATATTCATAATAATTAAATTTTAATTAAATGTTATGCTATATATATATATATATATATTGCTTATTTTGAATGAAAAGCAGCCTTTTGATGAAAATTTATTAATTACAAATAATAGCTTGATATAATTATAAAAAATTAAAAAAATATTAAATTTGTCATTAAATTAATTATATATATGAAGAATTTATGCTATAATTATTTAATCACAATTATTAATTTGTAAAATATCATTTATATAAAAATATTTTTAGACAAATTTCTGCTTTAAAGTATGGCATTTCAGAGGTTGCTTGGAAAGTAGGCATTGCACAAACCACCAATCTGAAGGCAGCTTTGAGCTGTCATGCAAAGTAGCAAAAGTATTGCATGGTGAAATCAAACTTTACTTAAAAAGTGTCTACAATAAAGGCCAGAGAAGGGCAAAAATGGAAGCTGGGAATATGTTGATTTTGCCTGTGAAGAAAACTTTATGGCTGATCTGCTTTGCTTCTTCCTTCATGCTTACGTCTGATAGGCGCTGTTTGGCCTTTTTTTGTAAATATGAATATTAGTTTATGGTTATTAAATTTACTAATAAATTTCATCATTTGATTGAATGTTGGTAGAAATCAAACTCATTTATAAATTTCTGAAATTAATTTTTTTTAAATGTAACAGAAAAGATTGTGAAATAGTATTGATACGACACTAAAAAAAATTTATATTAATTTTTTTAACGTATGCAACGAGCCAAAGATCACTTAAATATGTTATCATTAAGACATTTAAATGCTTGATGTAAGCTCTACGATCAAAGGAATCAATACGGACCGTCTGATGGAGCACTCCAACTTTGTCCAAAAAATTTTCAATATTCATGAAGCATGTCACTATAAAAAATCTATAAATAAGTCTTTATACTTCATATGAGGGGAGACAAAGGAAGGAGAAGATAGTTATATAGAGAATTCTCTTGCATTTTCTATCCATCACCGCCGATGAGAACCACCAGCTATCGTCACCGACAATCATCATCATCACCACCAAGGATCAGCGCCATAAATCAGTATTGGTACATCATCAAAACATTATCTTGATCGGACACGAATCTCGAGGCAAAATAAAGTTGAAAATTTTTTAAATTACAATTGGGACCATTTGAACTTTGATTTTAGCAAACTTATAGTCAAAATGAACGTCTCCCAAATACAAACCCAACGAAACCAAATTCAACTCAATTCAAGCCCAAATGAGTCCAAATCAAGGACCCGAAGCACTGTTAAAAGGTTCAAACAACAATTTGGAGTATCGAACGTTTTCCAAATAAGACATGTTTATAGTTGAATCGAGCGGCTCGACAAGACGAATCCAACAAGCCCAAAATCACTAAATTCCTACATATCTAAGACATTCAAATGTCCATCAAACGGTCCACGATCAAGGCATTCAACATCGGACGTCCATCCAAGCCACTCCCTATATGCCCTTGATCTCCCTCTTATTTACAGGCCATGCAACTCTAGGAAATATATAAATAGACCCCTCCTCCCTCTTGAAAAGAGGCTCCACTACCACCGCTTGGAGTTCTGCCGGACTACCACTTGAGGCCCTAAGTTCCATCGGACCACCACTTAAGGCCCTAAGCTCCACCGGACCACCACTTGACACCCAAAATTCTGTCAGACAATCACTTGAGGCCCTGAGCTCCACCAAACCATCACTTGATGCCCGGAGTTCTGCCAGACCACCACTTGAGACCCTAAACTCCACCGGACCACCACTTGAGGCACTGAGCTCCACCAGATAACCACTTGACGTTTGGAGTTCTACAAACCATCACATGATGCCCGGAGTTCTACCAGGCCACCACATGACGCCTGGAGTTCTGCTAGACCACCACCCGAGGCATGGACTTCTACCGAACCATCACCTAAGGCCCAAACTTCTGCCGAGTCACCCCTTGACGCCCAAAGTTTTACCAGAGTACGCCCTACTACTACGATCTTTAGGACCCCTATCTCTTGCCGACTATAGTCCTTCCGACCTATGTGGCCTACTATAGTCCATTCAACCTACATCACGAGACAATAATCTTTTTGACCCTGGTCTTCTGCCAACTACGTTCTTTCGGACCCCTGTCTCATGCCGACTATGGTCCTTCTGACCTCCGTCGCCTACTACGATCCTTCCGATCTACATCACCAGTCAACGGTCTTTCTGACCCAAGTCTATTGCCAACTATGGTCTTTCGTACCCCTATCTTCTGCCGACTGTGATCCTTCTGACCTCCGTCGCCTACTACGATCCTTTCGTACCCCTGTCTTCTGCCGACTGTGATCCTTCTGACCTCCGTCGCCTACTACGATCCTTTTGACCTACATCACCAGACAACAATCTTTCTGACCCCGGTCTCCTGCTAAGCCCTTTATCCTACCGACTATGGTCCTTCCGACCTCCATCGCCTACTACGGTCCTTCCGACCTACATTGACAGGCAACAGTCTTTCTTACCTCGGTCTCCTGCTTACTACAATCTTTCTGAACTCTATCTTATCAACTATGGTCCTACCGACCAAACAAACATGTCTATGTTAATTATTGTAACTCCCACCATGTAATGCGTTCTATATGATGTACATTTGTGACATCAAGTCAAGGCCTTCTCCCAAGGAAGGCCCTCATTTGTAATCGACGGCAAATACTAGTGGATTCATTCAAACAGGGCCAGGCCCCCTAGTTTTTCCCCTTTTTTAGGGGTTTCCTCATAAAAACTCTGGTGTTTCTTATGAATGACACACTATCTCTTTCATCTGCTTATGTGCTGGATTTTCGTAAAATGCTAAAACATTAAACTATATATTTCTCTACCGCCGTGAATATTCTAGGATGCAACAAGTAACATCTTAAGAATATTAACAAGATCAAATTATGTTGTTAGGTATATTTATCCTCCTATGGACATCTAGTTTCTATAATCCCTATTAGAAAAATTAAACATTGTTGTTTGGTATTGACTATCCCTCTGTAGACTTCTGCTCTTTATACTCTCCATCTTCTTTAACAGTGAAGAAACTATGATTTTTGTATCACTAGTGGATTTTACAACTACGACAGGCCTCGTGGTTTTTTCCCTTTCTGGGTTTTCCATGTAAAAAAATTATCTTATCTTATTACTTTTATTGATACTGGCTGAATTTTTGTACAATACCGAGACATAAAATACATTTTACCGACTCAAAATTTCTAGCATGCAAATAAGTATTGAAAGAATTTATATGTCAAAGAGACGAGGAGATAAAATAATTGAAATTAATCTAAAAAAAAAAAGAAGAGCAAAAATTCAATGTTTCATTCATTAATAAAAAATTTCAATACAAAAACTAAAACCTCTTACATAGATTTAAAATTTATAATATATTCCTAATAATACATTAGTTATTAAGAAAATAAATTATGTGCTACAATTACATTTATAATATTTAAAATGTGATAAAACTAGATGGACACATGCCATAAATTAATAAGAAAGAAAATTATTATGATCTTTTTTGCCCTGCTTCATTCACCTTGGATTGAAAGATACTTTGATGCTGTCAACTATGGATCATTTTGTAGTGTTAGCCATGGAGCTACAAGGCAGATAAGTCATGGACATCAGATTTGATCGTTTTGATGAGGGTTCTAAGGCTTCATAATGTTGAGCCACATGTATGCCTTAGAACATTCTATTCCCACTATAATGCTTACATATATATAGACCAGTTAAAGAACATTCTAGACAATATTAGAGAAATAGGTACAAGAGGTATTTTATTCCTAAAACTGTATTTAATTAAGAGAGGTTCCAACATCAAATCTCTCAATGGAAATCATCAAGTGAAGCATGTTTTTTTTTTGTAAAGCTAATCTATGCTTCATTAATGATGATTATCGTCAATTATTTTTATAGAGAATTTGAGCTTGCCAAATCAATTGTCAGTAATGTTGAAATTCCCAATCACTGTTAATATATTCACATTCTCCTTTAATTATATTGATGCCATTATGATAAACGAAAATTGATACTCACAACTTCAATGAATGATATAAGTGAAACTTACAGATATTTTGCTTATGATATATTAGTACAATAAATCAAAATAAATATGAAATCTCAAATGTCCATTTGAGTAGCTTAATTTTATTTATTTTTTTACAACCATAGTTATAGTTAACATTTTTTTTTTTAAGAAAAAACATTTAATAATCAAACCTTTTATAAAATGGTAAATGAAAGAAAATTAATATATGATTTTTTATTTTTTTTTAATACCCATAATAATTTTAAACAAAAATTACTTTTTCATAACAATTCTACAACAATTTTGCATAAAATTACAACCACCCCAAAAAGATTGTAAATCAATTTGCAATAAGACTAGTACCATCAATAGTTTCCTACATTGCGATACAACAAAAAATGAAAGCATATAAAACACACTTCTTACATATTAAAATCTATATAGCTCATATTGGTCTGTTGGTTGGAAGCTTAGACTATCAACTAAGAGGTATTGGGTTTGAGTCTTAATTGGCCAAAATGTCCCAAAAAAATGTCAAAATCTAATTAAATTTCCTGCTATTTAGACCACGAACAAATTTTCTGCCTTACAAGACATCCTTGATCTGGAAACAGCTTCTTTCGTCCAAGTTCAAATTTCGCAGACTAGGGAGCCTCAGATCAACCTGACATTTGGCAATCCCTCTCTTGTGTTGGAAATTCTTCCCAGTAGCATTAATCAAACTTCAATTCAAGGTCCTCCAAACAAGGGAATTCTAAAACAAGTAAGTACTAGAGGAAAAGGCTCTAAAAGGAGCAACAATTCTAAATCCTGATGTTCATTCCACTCATTGGTGTGTGAAATATCAGGGGTTTTAACAACCCTGTTAAGGTGAACGGTGTCAAGAAGCTGGTTAAAGATCATAGATTGGAAATGGTCTATCTCTTGGAGAATAGAATTCTCCTACACAATTTAAATGATCCATGATTCTGCTACTGTCATGAGATCTTTTTAATGAGAAAAGTTGTAATAAATTTCATTTTGCCAATCTGGGTAGGATCTGGATAAAATGGAATTATGATATAATCAATTTTGATCATATTTTCTTTTCCAAACAAATGATTACTGGCAAACTAACTGCCGCTTCTCTCCAACCTGTCAGGCTTTCCATTATCTATGCCTCTAACTCCCATAATGAGAGAACTATTTTATGGGAAGATATTAGAAGACTTAATCCCCTCAATGATCACCCGTGGATTGTTACTGGGGATTTCAATTGCTGTCATTTTATCTCTGAGAAGGCTGGAGGTAATCTAATCTCGGTAGCTAGGCTGGGCCAATTAAACTCCATAATTTTTGACACTGCTCTCACAGATCTAACTTCCACGGGTATCTTCTACACCTGGAGCATTCATAGATGTGACAATCCCATTAGCATTAAGCTCTATAGAACTCTCGTCAACAAAAAATGGATTTATTCCTTTCCCAACTCTTCATACAAAGTCATGAGTGCCTCTATTTCAGATCACTCCCCTCTTATCATTACTACTGGCAAGCATAGAAAAAAATTTCACCGTTTTATGTTCAAAAATCACTGGATCCGATATCAAGAATTTTGGGACGTTCTATTTGATGTCTTTGCTGTGCCGGCTGAGGGTAATCCTATCATTTGTTTCTTTAATAAGCGCAGAAGACTTAAAATGCTAACTAAGAAAAGTAACTAGAACTCTTCTAATACAATCAAGACCTTGATTGATTCCCTCACCAAGCAGCAGCTGGAATGTCAGTAGCTCCTTGACTTGGATCCTCTTAATACTGAGCTTTGCACCAATCTTAAAAGCATTAACACTAATTTGGTGTACTATAATTCCATCTGGACCACTTGGGTGAATCAAAGAGCTAAAGTCAAATGGCTCTGGCATAGGGAAGAAGATTTAAAATTTCTTTTCTCTAGGATACACAGGAGAAGAGCTGTCAATAGTAGTGCAATAGAGAGTGCCCTCTTTGGCTCTACCAAAGATCACTCTTCTAAAGTCCATGATATCATTTAGCACTTTAAGATTTTGCTTAATCAGCCTAGCTTTGCTACTACGGATACTAGTAATATTCTTATATTTTTCAGTCTTCCTCCTCATTTAGCTAAACATCTGATCAAGCCTATCACCTATGATGAAGTCAAAAAAGTTTTTTTTGTTGAACACTCTGACTCGTCTCCTGGACCAGATGGTTTCAATTTTGATTTTTATAAGAAGAGTTGGCATATTTTGGTATTGAAGTTTTCAAGGCTGTTCAATCATTTTTTTCAAAAAGCTACCTTCCTAAAGATGTTAAGGCCACTGCACTTGTTTTTCTAAGAATGCTCATGATAGTAGCATTGGGGACTTCAGACCTATTGCACTGTGTAATGTATTCTACAAAATCATTGCTAAAATTCTAGCTAAACGAATGAAGTTGGTTATGCCTCTTATCATCCACAATAGTCAAGCAGCTTTTATATCAAATCGATTGGCCATAGATAACCCCATTTTGGCTGGTGAAATAATGAAGATGTTCATGAACTCTAGTATAAGAGATTACTTCTGTGCTAAATTTGGCATTAGGAAGGCATTTGATATGGTTTCTAGAGAATTTCTGCTCTCTAGAATGATTCAAAAAAGTTTTCCTAGTGTCTTCACTAATTGGGTTAAGGCTTGCATTTCTAACGTTAATTAATCTATCTACTTGAATGGATCGTTAGAAGGTTTTATTCCTTCCTCCTCTAGATTAAGGCAGGGCTACCCGCTCAGCCCATATCTTTTTTGCATCATCATGGACAGCCTTTCTTGTTTGCTAGATGACCAGTCCAACATGAGAGGGTTCAAGGGTATTTCTGTTGGTGAATTCCCCACCTCGCATCTTCTATATGCTGATGATCTTATTATTTTTTGGTAAAGTAAATGAAACTAATTGATACAGGCTTAATGATATTATGGAAAAATTCACTAGCTATTTTGGGCTCCATCTTAATAGTCATAAGAGCATGGTTACTTTCTCTCAGCACACACCTAATGTCTTAGAACTTGCCCAAATTCAGAAGGTCACCAATGTTTCCAATAAATTTAACTATATTGGCATTCCAATATCGTCTGAGAAAATCAAAATCTTTGATTTTAGCCCCCTCCTTGAAAAGATTAACAATCTCCTCACTGGTTAGAAAGCCAATTCGTTATCTTTAGCGGGTAGAATGCAGTATATTAAATATACGTTCTCTAACACTGTGGCCTATTGGGTAAGAGCTACTTTTATCCCTAAAATTCTCATTAAAAATATTGGTAAATCTTGTGCTAGATTTCTATAATTTGGTAATTCTAATGAAAAACGGCTGCACCTAATCTCTTGGGAGTATACTTGTAAACCTTACAGTAAAGGAGGGCTTGGTATTCCTTCCATTTTGGCTATGAGATTTGCATATAACTGCAATAACATTAGTAGAATGTACAATAATAAAAATCCTCTTTCGGATTTCCTATTAGCTCTCTATATCTCTCCTTGGAAAAGCAATGCTACTCACCCAACCAAATTTTGGAAAGGTATCTGTGAAACTGCTGTTCGAGTAAGAGAAAAAATCATTTTCTCCTCATAGCTTTTGCAAGGCATCAATTATCTGGGATCATTGGTGTTTGGGGAAAAAACTGATTAATAGATTTCATGGACTTTCCTTACTTAATATCTGTAAGGATAATGACTCTATTGATAGCTGTATACACAATGGGATCTGGTGCATTCCTGTTTCTATTAGGGAAGATATCAGAGATTTCATTTGCAACATCCCGCTTGTGTCGTATCATACTAACTGTCTAACCTGGAATGGTAATTCAAAGACTTTATATAGAGATTATTATATGAATTTTTTTTAGTCTTATGACTCTGTTGACTGGTCCCATCTTGTTTGGCATAAGATGCACTCTCCCAAATTCTCTATATACACTTGGATGACACTTTTAGAAAGGCTAAAAACAATAGATGTTTTATCCTGGAAAGGCATTATCATAGCAAATCCTATGTGCTATTTCTGCCATAATAACTTTGAGTCTATACCCCACTTATTTTTTGAATGTGAATATTCTTTCAAAATTCTGATTTGGCTAATTCCTAACATGCAAAATTTACTTTTAAGACCCAATGTCTCCCCGGCCCTTGAATTTATAAGTGGCTTGCCAGGTGAAAATAAAGATAAGTTGTGCAAAACTCTTAATGTTAAATGCTATCATTTATTACTTATGGTGTGAAAGGAATAACCGAAGGTTTAATTCTTCGGCTAAGTGTTTCATTACATTGGCTTCTATTATTGCAAAGGCTGTGAGACTTAAGACTTGAAATGGAAATAAGAGAACTTTTTGGGCACTAAGTATGTGCTGACACTATTGGCTAAAGGAATCATGTGAATAGAATTCGTTCTGCATCTTTGAAAGTTTACTGAGAGGGCTGTTTGGTGGCTTTCTGTGGGGATTCGTATTGAACGGTTTTTTCTGTCAGGCTTTGAAGGATGGTTTTTTCTGCTTGAACGATGATGATAGTCTGACTTAGAATACTCTTGGATGGTCTTCGGGCAACCAGAGTGCATGTATTCTATATATTTCTACTTGACTACCTAAGTTCAGAGCACGTCGATGGCTTCGCGCAGTCTTCATATTGGATACATTGTTGTCTTTCTTCTTTTTTGTTCTTTTTTTTTATGTAATTTCTTTCAGATTATCAGTGTTTTCTTTTCCTTGCGCATTGTATTTTGTTTACTTTTTTTTATTAATAAAATGGCATAGTCCAAAAATTCCCCCCAAAAAAATCTAATTAAATTACACTTTTATAGGACTTTTGAGTCAATTAAAGACAAACTCACACACACCTCATATAAGTAAGATTCGAACCCAAAACTTTCAACCAACAGATCAAGTCGAGTTCCATAATTAAAATATACTGAAAAATTAAAATGGGCATACTTAAAAACTTATGCATCATCATTATTAGAGGAATAGTGGGCATTCATCAGCTACATGTCTTCTTGCGAAGAATAATTCAATGAAAAATAAGCTACTCCAAATAAAGAGATAAAACTAATGATGACAATGACGATGATGATAAGATTTCCTTGTCATACTCGTCAATATTGTAGTCTGTAGAGAGGATTCTTTTCACCTCATCCATTACAGCATTTATAATATGTAGTCACACTTTGAAAATTCAAACGAAGAATTTACTACACTTCCGTCCAATCTTCAACTTGCCGTTGCAGTTGAGAAGGAAATAAAGAATTCCACCAATATAAAAATGAACTTATGAAATCAAATAGAAGCCCCATATGAACAAAAGGAAAAAAATAATCAGCAAAACCTTTCCTTGTCCTCGGCTACGAAATATCACCGGATTCCTTTTGGCTAATGTCATCGGCAGTCCAGTAGGTCTTCACTGCCAAGAGAAGTTTCTCCCTTTGAAGAGGGCCATCCTCATGGTCCACTACCTGACTCTCCCATCTCATGCCATCTGTGAAGCTCTTTATCTTAATCACAACATCCACATCGTCTCTAATAATCACTGTCCCCTCTGGCCTCAGAATTCTATCCATCTCAAGAAGGATATCCTCAATGTCACACCTGCAACTCATGACCAGCATTGAAATCAATCTTAAATACAGATAAAGCTGTTTATTATGTGTATATATACGAGAGATTATTCTGTGCGGACACCGGACACATCTTACCATCCAGAGACGAATCAGTTGCAACCACGTCATCCAGTACTGAGCTCGGTACCGAGTAGTAACGAGCTGCGGTACCGAATAGGGGTGACGTGGCACATTTTCATTGGGCTCTGGACGACGTTCGGTGTCCGCACATAATAATTCATCATGAATTGGTGATGTTAGTTGTTAGAACAAATTGTAATGATAAGAATGACAAAACACAATGAGGTTTAGCTTATAGGATCCTCAAATCCTAGAAATTAAAAAGTTATTTTTTTCCCTGTGTCAATTGAAAAAATTATTATGACCAGTGTTTGGAGACCAATTTGGACACACCACGTCACCTAATGCATAGTGTATTGAGTGACGTGACACGTCTGAATTGATCTCCGAACACATTTGGACACCGAATAATCTCTTGTTCAATTGACTGGAGAACAGAAAATAACATCATATGGCTCAAAACTTAAATGTTCTAGCTATTCTGCCCCTACCTCTAGCTCTTTTGCTAGACCTCCTGCTACTTTTCATTTTCTTTCTTGTTTTATACGACCTAAGATAGCCTCTGGAGTGAAATTATATGATTTCAAAAAAAAAAAAAAAATTATATGATGTCTGAACATTAGATTTTCTCTACTGGACAAAATCAGTGACAACAAAGGGAATATCATGGCGATCCTGAGAAAACAGAATCTAAGGTAGTGCACTGGATGAATAATAGAATTATCTAAAAAATATTATAAGTTTATTATCCTGTAGATTATTTTTTAAAATTGACCACACAGATGCATAATTGTAATCCAAAAAAATATTAACCATTTCTTCATCACCAACCTATCTTTATAGAGTGAAAACAAGGAATCGGCATGGAGTAGATCATAGGTCCTTGGATATGTTGACATTGCCTCGCACCTGCAAGAACAACAAAAAACCAGAGCTTAGTTTCATTTAATCGCATTGTTTAACAATCAAGAACTAAGGGATATTTGCTCCCAATACTTATAGAGTTTATCTTGATTAAGAAAACAGAATCGCCTATGGCTAATCATCAAGCCAAATAGATGAATTTTACCATAAATTAGCTAGATTATAAACTCTATTAATGCTAAATATGCGAAATTTTGCGGGAACTAACCAGTCTTGGTACATTCCGATCAATCCACGCTCGTAGACGACGCCGAGGGTGCTGGTGTTTGTGGCCGTCGGAACGGCATTCATCACCCATAGCGGTTCGTCCGCGAGTGCAGCCGCGAAGCCGCCGAGCTTCGCATTCATGTCGAGAAGGTTGTGATATCTTCCTTGTTCCCTAAGCTGGGGAATCAAACTCCTGTAATAGTCCACTCTCTTCTTCCACAGCTCCGCATCCTGCTGGAAGATATAGGCTGTGATTCCATCGATGCTGCCGCTTTCGATCCTCGGCGGCACAGCTATGAGCCGCTCAGGCCATTTTTTGAGCTCGCCGCCGGCGATATCTTTGATGTTGGCGACGTCCGGGAGGGGGGTGATGCAAGGTTCCATCTTGGTGTACCAGGCGGAATCTGGGTTGGGGGTGGAGCAAAAAGGCGGGAATTTGATGACCTTGCGGTTGATCTTGCAGTGAATGTGGTTGGTGGGCTTTTGCCAGATAGCGATGTCGCCCTTCTCCTTTATCTTCTTCCAGCATAGGCTTCGTGCCACAGATTCAATGGAGTTCTGCTCTGCGTTCAGGTCTTCTTGCGTTCTCTCCCACCCTTTCCAGTGTCGCTTCCAGTTGATTGGCGGGCCGGAGAGGATCCAATACCCGCCTGGCCGGAGAATTCTGTCGATTTCGATCAGGTAGAGTCCGTCTGCGAATTTCAGTGGTCAGTGCTCTGCAATTCTGCAACTTCTGGAGAAGAGAGATGAAAAGGACATATTTTTATTGCTCTCGTAATCCGTATTATTACCATATTGATGCCAGGGGATGAGGCAGCGGGAGCAGTGCGCCATGTCGAAAGCCCGGGAGGGATAGGGGAGGCGATTGGAAGCCATGACGCCGATCATCGCCGGCACGCCGCGCTCGAGAGCGAACTGAACCTGCGCCTCGTGTGAGTCCCGCGGAGCAAAGGACATGGCTAGGATGTTCCGGGAGAGAAGGAAAGCTCCCCAGCTCGCCACCTATGCCAGAGAATTAAATACAATTTATTAACTAAATTCTTCTCCATTAAAGATTAACCAGAGATGAAAAATCGTGTGTGTGTGTGCGCGTGTTTTTTTTTTTTTTTGCAGCGGCATGCTTCTCAAAACCCCAACTTTTAACCAGAGCCAACCGCCGGATAGGTCAGGGAAAGGCAAACAGAGCAAAGTAAGCAACTTACGCCACAGCCAGTATCGATCGCAGTGCGGATGGAACCATCGCTGAGAGATATAAGGTGGTCGATATCATCGATGTAGGCGTCGGCTCCATTGGGAAACATGGTGCCGCCGCCGGGAAATCGGAATTTGTCGCCTTCAACTCGGATCCAGTTCTGTACTGCCTTCTCAACAGCGAGCTCCTTATGTGGCACGTTGGCGAACCATGCGAGTTCTCGGCTCGCCGGCCACGGGAAGGGGGTCCGATAACCAGGCGGTGCAGGAACCAAGCACTTGAGCAGCTCGGATTTATCAGGGCAGTGACGCTCGCGGTAGATGAGGCGGTCGCGCTCGAACTTGAGCGAACGATGTACGTCCTCACACGGAGTGTACTCCGAAAGCTCGGCAGCGCAGGTCCGGAAATGGCGGGTCGCCGGCGATAGCGCGGCGAAGTCGTCAGCCGTATGGTGGGCGGCGAAGTCGAGCTGGGTTTGTGTTTCGGAAGATAAGGAGATGGGGAAGTTAACGTCAACGCCGTTGCAGGGGACAGCGGCCATGAGGGAGGTGGTGGTAGTGGCGGCGGTTGTGGCGCCGCTGCGCTGCCAAACGCCGAGGAGGTAGGAGATGGAGCAAAGAAAGGCGACGAGAGTGATGTTGATGACGTTAAAGTGTTTCAAGTGAGGTTTGTAGAGCTTCCAGATGCCGGAGTAGGCTGTGGCGGCCCCCGCCATAGTTCTGGACCTCTAATTTTTTGGGTAGAATTGCTTCGTTTCTCCTTTGGAAGAGAAATCGAGGAGGAAAGCGGTGGCAATTGATCAAAGAATACGTGTGGCATACTATAAGCTATGGAGGCAGAGCGTTGCCTTCGAAAAGCGGAATTGAGACTCTTTCTATGTCATTCGACCGATCCCCAAAAAATAAGAAAAAATAAACTTTTAAACTATGAGGCGATTATAAGTGTTGACTATAAAACTTTTAGAGATATCATCTCGGCTTCGTTTGGGATGACTTTTTTACTGCTTTCTGAAACGAAGTTTTAGTACAAATTTTTTATTTTTTACTAAAATTTTGTTTCATAAAGCAATAAAAAATCGTCCCAAACGAAGCCTTAATCTCAAATCTTTATAACGTTCATAATTTTAACTCAGTTTTTCTTTTGATTTTGGATCCAATTTTGAAATAAAATGCAATAATTTTCTAAAATTTAATTAAGCTAAGAAATAACTATCCAATTTTTTTTTTTTATTTCAATGGCTTTGATAACATATGCCTTTTTCTTTTCTTTTTTTAATGTTAAATTTTAATTATATTCTGATAAAAAATATCCTCAATAAAAATTTGATCAAGAGAATTTAAAATTTAAAACTTACTTCAAAATAAATATAATATAAAAATTATTTAATTAATCCTTTTTTTTTGCATTTATCTTTTTAAAATGTTTATTAGAATATGTTAACCTAATCTTGGATGCGTGAGGTTCACTTTAGGTATTATAGTAGTGGGTTTGGTTGGACAAAAGCTGAGGAATTTGACTTAGATAATTAAACATATTCAGTAATTGTTTTTTAAATATACAAATTAATAAATTATAACTGATTCAGAGTTATTTTTTTAAAAAAATAAGATTCATTCACAGTTGTCTACAATGAATTATATGATTAAATTCGAGTTACTGTATATGCACATATGCAGATATCATAGTATTTCTAAGTGCAAACTCATATTGATCAATATTTTATGGTAATATTTTTTGCACCATTTTTTAAACGATGTATCCACCCGTAGCTGCCACACCGAAAGGGTGCTTGACGTCGTGACTAATCATTGGCTAACCTAGAAGAGGCACCCATCCCAGAAACGTCCTGGCCCGCACTTGATTTGGCCCCATTTAAGAGGCGCTACAACTCGAGGGGAATCGAGCATGGGTTGGGGGTTCCCAATCATACGTCCCACCATCTTGGCTAAGCATTGGTGGGTTGCACCTTTTTTTTTTTTTGCTTAGGTTTCATTTGGGATGGCTTTCTTATTGCTTCTTAAATCATTTTTTTAGTATAATTTTTTAATTTTTGTACTAAAAATTTATTTTAAGAATCAGTAAGAAGGCTTTCTCAAACGAAGTGTTGGTATAATTTTTTAATTTTTGTTCTAAAAATTTATTTTTTACATGTCCTTGCAGTTACTATAAAGCCCGACTCTTCGCCCGTGTTCTAGCTTGTGTGAATAGTAGCTTCGATCAAGGACACTCGAGAGACGACCAACAACACTTGCCCTCTCACCCAAAATAGGAGGTATTAAGGTTGACTACAGGTATTTCGGATCGTCTCCATGCCCTAGTATAACAACCCAACCCAACCCAACTAGGACATGTCCTATCGTGTTCAGCTGTGACACACAAATCTCAGGATATTGTTTTATAATATTTCATATACTCTTTGAATATTCATGTTAATAATGACTACAAAACTACTAAAACATTCAAATATTAAAAACAAACTCATATATAAGATTTTTTTCAGGCAACATGTATAAGCTATATATTGAAGTAAATAATAAACTAGTCATGATTGTACAAAAAATAAAAAAGAAATACCTATAAACTCAGATCTGATCATGAACAGCTAATCAACAGTCTACTTCCCCATCCTGAATCCTAAAAATCAAAAGCAAAATCACTGTGAGCTATAACAACTCAGCATACCACACAATCCTATCTAAATTCTCAAATTCTTTTATTAAATATTTTGATAAACATTTAAAATTAGTTAAATGCAATCTAATAAATCATTGTGTTAAGAAATGTAAAAATAGTATATTAATTATCAAATTATTTTTAGCAGATAAATAAATTATAATTCATATCATAGAATAATTCATATCATATTTTTTGGACCCAACCAGAATCTTAAGGGATTTTAGCCCTTAATACTCTATTTCGTTATTATAACACCATAAGATGCATGTAGGCACCAAAACATACCTTATAGCCACGAGAAAATTCACGTAGGAACCAGAATATTCCATGATCGAGATATAATCTCAAAATTTCTCGCCCCTTATCTCTCTCAGCATATATAATTTAATCATATACATATATTTTTTATTATATAATAACAGTCAAAGCATAATTGAGCATGTGTCAAAATTATATAATTTTCTATAACCGTAGGCAATATATAACCATATTAAGCAAAAATACATATTTTTTCATAAATAATCAAATTACCAGAGATTGTGTAAAATAATATTTTAAGACTTCTCTCGTATTATAACATTATTTTTCAGTATGTATAATTTTCTATTTAATAAAAGCCACACAAATTTCAAAACCCCTTTTGTAAAATTTTTTCAAAAAATATTCAAAGTGTGTATAATCTTGATCTATATAATATATAAAAAGTTATGCAGTAAAAATTTTACCAACGCAAAATTAGCTGTATTTTAACTAATAAAAACAAAATTTTAATCAAAAAAATTGAGACGAACAAGTTTGAATCAGACGAGGATAACATATTTTTTAAAATTGAGACGAACAAGTTTGAATCAGACGAGGATAACACTAAAAAATATTATTTAAAAGAAAGTTCATCGGCACACCATCATGTATAGATCTAAATCAATCTCCAGACGAAAATCACCAGCTTTTACTTATCTTTACATATATATTATTACTACAATATATAAAAGATGGTCAAGCTTTTGGAGTAGAGGGCTCCATATAGGTTAAAACATAAATGTGAAGCTTTAAAGGGGTTGACAAAGCAATGGCATACAGCTCTACAAAAAGAATCGAAGGTAGGGCTGCAAGCGAACCAAACGTTCGACGAACTACTCGTTGTTCGGTTCGATTAAAGCTTGTTCGTGATCGTTTAATTAACTAACAAACAAACTTGAACAATATTTTAAATACTCGATTCTTAAATAAACAAGCTTGAACACTAATGCGTTCAGCTCGTTTATGTTCGCGAACAACATCAGTTGATGTTCATGAACAAGCTCGATAAAAAGCTCGATTCGAGTTCGATTAAAATCACTCGATAAAAACTTAAATAATATGTTATTATAAAATTGACAAATATACATAATATAAAAACTTTAATTATAACATAATAATATAATTATTTTTTATTAATAACAAGAAACATTTCATATTTGTCCATGTTTGTTAGATTGTTTGTTTAGAATGTTCATGAACAAATTTAAGGTTTGCTTGTTTAATATATTGTTTGCGAAATATGTTCACGAACATAGCTTGTTTAAAGCTCGATAAGCACTAAACAAACGAACATGAACCAAACATGAACACCCTTAAATTAAACGAACCAAACATGAACACAAATAATAAAGCTCGAATCAAACACGAACCAAACATGAACAAGCTAATGTTAAACAAACACAAACATGAACACTCACATACTCGGCTCGGCTCGGTTCGTTTGCAGCCCTAATCGAAGGCGAGTAAAATCATCTTATATACCATGAAGAGACAATAAGACGTTGAGTGGTAGTGCCAACAAAAAGAGTGTTAGGAGGAAGAGAGACACAAAATCCTGTCAAAAGAGCATGGCCTATTAGTAATTATAGACCCATCCCCATTTATAATATTTTTTATTAAGTAATCATTAAGGATTTTAAGAATCATATAAAATTTATGATACCAATGATAATCCACCCCTCTCATTTGCCTTCATATTAGGCCTGTCAATTTTTGACACGATCCGAAATTTGACTGGAACTCGATTAAAAAAAATCTGGGTTAGGTTCAACCTGGACCCGAAACGGGTCGGGTTCAGATTCAACAAATCAACCCATTTTAAAAATCGGGTCATATTCGTGTTGACCCAGCAACCCGAAATTGACCCTAAATTGACACGAAAATTCATATTTTACACGAAAACATGAGATTGACCTATTTTTTTACCTGAAAATCGAAGATTAACTCGATTTTTAACCCGAAAACTAGCAATTTTGCTCAACCCCGGGTCATTTGTGTTGGATCAAGTTGACCCGGACCCGAATCGGGTCAGGTTTGAGTCTGAAAACTTGACTTGTTTTTAAAATCGGGTCGGGTTCGGATTGACCCGAATAGTGTCAGGTTAGTTCCGGATTCGACCCGAACCCGACCCGTTGACTCGAATTGACACCCCTACTTCATATAATATTTGATAATGTCAATAAAGAAGTTGTTATTCACTGATTGAAGCTATAGTAAGGTTGAAGCATACATCTTTGTTCCATCTTCCATCTATCATCAATGCCACCAGTCTTTATTAGTTACGTTGAAACTTGTTTTTATTATGAGTCTTCCAGTTATCATCAAATATAATATCCTGACTCCAGAGCTAAATGTTTTTATTTTATTTTATTTGTATTGCATCAGCGTTGACCGCTGTTTTCACTCCGTATTTCCTCAAGTTCCCTTCCGCAGCCCCTCAGGTGTCCAAGAAACGATGCTTAAATTTGCCGTATACGGGTGTGGGAATAGCAAAGCACCTACCAATCTACTCATGACGACCTGGGTGGCAGTATAATGCGTCTGCCGATAAAAAAAAAATATAGAAAAAAAATATATGAAAATATCTGTCTAATGAATTAAAAAGTATTTTTAATTATCTGAAAATTAAATATAATGACGATAAAAAATGTGGGGTCGCCCTCGCTAAAATTAGTTCCTTTGATAGGGATCTTTTAGTTAAAAGAGGCGGCTCGAACTGGCCAGAACTTGGCCGAGGAGGTGTGTTCTGGTTCAGCTTCCATTTAATAATCATGAATCTATGATTGAAGCATTAGCAGCGGAGAAATTTTAAGAAGGAACGAACTCAAAATGTAATTACTGTGACTATTTTTTTAAATAAAAAAATAATAACAATTGATATATCATCAAAAATTAATCTTGTTCGAGCAAAAATCTCGAGGCAAATTTGAGATTGGAAACTTCTGAAATTAATTTCGGGACCGTCCAAATTTCAGTAAATTTATAGTCAAACTGAACATCCCGAACAGATGAATCCAACAACACTAAATTCGACCCAATTCAAGACCAAATGGGGCCAAATTGAAGGCATGAAGCGCAATTGGAAGGTTCAAATCATAAATTAGAAGATCAAATGATTTCCAAATGTGACATGATTATAGTCGAATCAGGCGGCTCAAAAAGACGAATCCAATGAGCTCAAGATTGTTGAATTCTCATATCTTTAAGACACTCAAATACTCAATAAATATTCTCAATCAAAGGAGTCGATATCGACCGTCTATTCGAAACGCTCATAACGTGCCATTGATCTTCTTCATATTTACTGACCATGTCACTATAAAAAAACTATAAATAGAATCCCCATTCTTTATTGTGGGGGGAGAAACAATGAAGAAAATGAAGTAATTAATACAAGCACCCCGCCAATGGTACAACACGTTCACTGACTATCTTATTTCCATCGGTTTTCAACACAGTGCTGCGGATCCTTCACTGCTCACTCTCCGAACAAAAGACAACCACATATTTCTTCTTCTCTACGTGGATGATATACTAATAACAGGTAACAATTCAGTGTCTATTTCTTCGGTTATCTCTCAGCTAAACAAACGGTTCTCGATGAAACACTTGGGCCCGGTTCATGATTTTCTCGGCATCAAGATCGACAAACATACAGATATGTACTTCTTAACTCAAAAGCAATATGCCTTTTCTATTCTACAGCAAGCTGCACTAGAGGATTGCAAACCTCTAGCAAATCCTACTTGTACAAAAATGCCATCTGTTTTTCCGCAGGAATAGTTACTCTCAGATCCAAATCTTTACAGACGGATCACTGGCTCATTACAATACTTGACGCTCACTCGCCCAGATATCACATACAGCGTGAATCAGTTATCACAACACATGCATAATCCGCAACAACAGCACATATTTCTGCTCAAACGCCTCCTCCGATATATCAAAGGTACGATTGACTATGGTATACCCGTCACTAAAACTAATCTTCTCTTAAAATCCTTTTCAGATGCCGACTGGGCTGGTGACCCCATCTCCCGCAAATCAACATCGGGGTACTGGTCTTTCTTAGGAGACACTATCATCTCCTGGACTGTAAAGAAGCAAAAGACGGTGGCTCGATCTTCAACTGAATCGGAGTACAGGGCACTTGCGGCTCTAACATCGGACCTCATTTGGCTCAGACGGCTACTTCTTGATTTCGGCATTCCTCAAGAAAATCTTGCTGACATGTACTGTGACAACACATCAGCAATTGCTCTTGCCAACAATCCGGTATTCCATGCTCGCACAAAACACATAGAAATCGACCAAAAATTCATCAGGGATCATCTTCAAAAGAACAACATCCGTCTCATGCCCATCAGCACCATTGATCAGACGGCAGATATTCTTACAAAAGCACTTTCAACTCCTCGCTTCCTCAAATTACGACTCAAACTGACGGTTATCCAAAATCCATCAGTTTGCGGGGGTGTATTAGTACATTAAATCATTACTAAGTGTATTACAGTATTAATTACTGACGTGGAATCCCGACATTGGCTTACACCTATATTAAGTTATGTCTTGTAATCTATATATACGCATGCTGTTACTCTGTTAAAGGGTGAAATAAAATAATCTTTCTTTCCTGTCTTGTGTGTTAAGATTTCTTCTTCTCTCTATCGCATTCTTGATCTCTCATTCCTGCTCTCTGTTTCAACAGAAGTGATGAAAGGAAGATAAATCAGAATTCTCTTGACATCAGACTTCTCACCGCCCACCGACCGTCATCGAATTTTTGCTTGGTCACCGACTGCCGTCGGACTTCTGCTCGGCCACCAGTCGTAGCTGAACTTATGCCCAGCCATAAGCCATAACCAGACTTATGCCCAGCCATCAGCCATCACCAAAGTATGGTCCTTTTCGACCATCGCTACTAGACAAAGAACTTTTCTACCCCTATTGCCCACCGACTGTGGTCCTTCCAACCACCGTCTTCGCTCGACTATGGTCTTTCTGACCTCTGTCTCCCTCCGACTATAGTCCTTTTCGACCTCCGTTACTCGCCGATTATGGTTCCTCCAACCAAATATCGTTTCTTGATTTTGGTCTTGCTATCCAAACGAATATCTCAACACTTATTCTTCCAAATCCCTTTATATAATGCACCTTATATGAAGTATATTTGCTACATTAAGGCAAGGCCTTCTCCCGAATGAGGGACCGTACCTCATTTGTAATCAATGCAAACACTAGTGGATTTATTTAAGCTAGACAATGCCTCGTGATTTTTCTCCTCTTTAATGGTTTTTATGTAAAAACTCTTGTCTCTTATGAATGTTATACTGCTACCTTTCATCTATTTATATACTGAATCTTCGTACAAAGTTAAAAAAATCAAATTTTATATTTCTCAGTCACCAAGAATATTCCATAGCAATAATAATAATAATAATAAAATGAGATTATTAAAAAAAAGTAAAAATGACAAAATTCGTTAAATCGTTTGGAACAGTCCTAAAAAGGCCAAACGATTTGACAAGTGCTAAATGTGTCAAATTGACGCATGCAATTGTAATAGGAGAAAGACGATGGATAGGGAGAGATGGGGAGAGAGAGAGAGATGGGGGGGAGGGAGGAAGGTGGAGAGAAAACCAATCGGCACAGAGAGGAGAGATATTTAAATAAATTTTTAAATACTTAAAATAATATTTAAAAATTAAAATTTAAATAATATAAAATAAATTAATATTTAAAAAGTATTATATAAAAAGTCCAAAAAAATTAAATAATATTTAAACATTATATTCTGATTTAATAGTATTTAAATATTATATTTTGATTTGATTTAAATAAATTTAAAAATTCTGAGACAAAAGAAAAAAGCACTGTTTTGAAAACCGGAACGAACCGGCCTGGTGGCCGGTCCGATCCAATTTCAGAACCGGCTCTGCATAGAACCGGAGCAAATCGGACTGAACCGGCGGTTCAACCGGTGAACCGTTGAACCGGTCCAGGTTGGAAAGAACCGGCCGGTTCATAAAAATATTTTATTTTTGTTTTAATTAAAATTTTAAAAATATATTTTTGTTTATTAAAAATTTAAAAATATTTTTATTAAAAATGATGATTAATTTCATCATAATACATGCAAGTTATCTTAGATACCTCACGTAATTTGTTTTGCAAAGAGAGTGTACTTCTCACTTTATAAAGGGTTCAATGAAACATCTTTAAACTCCCTCTATGATGTGGGACTAAAAAAGTTGCATGAATAGTTTAGAATGTGACTTGGGGCTTATTTGGGCTTCAAAAAAATTTTTAGTTAGGCTTCATTTTTTTTTTAATTGGGCTACAAATTTGAATGATATGTATTATAAATTTATTATAATATATATTATGATAATTATATTATAAAATATTAATATTATAAATTTATATATTATATTAAATATTATTCTTATAAATATATAATTTTTAAATAATATTTATGTTCGTAATTTTGTATTATATATTTTTTAAATTTATATTATTAAATTGTCATATATTTAATTATTTATATTATATTAATGATCATAAATTTTTTATATTATATTAAGTATTATTCTTATAAATATATTATTCTTAAATGATATTTATATGTATAAAATTTTATTATATATTTTAAAATTTTATAAATATTATTAAATGCTCATATACTTATATTATATTATTTTTATGTTATTAATTTTTAATAATATTATTATTTATTACGTCATCCAGTTCGACCCCGGTTCTACCGGTCGAACCGTGAACCTCTCCCTCTTTCGGTTCGTTGTCCGGTCCGGTTTTCACAACCTTGAAAAAAAGTGCCGTCAAATCTTTTATTTTTAAAAACATAAATGAAGAATGTTCTTATAAAATAATGAAAAATTTAAAAATTATTAATATAAATTTAAGCTAGAAAACTAATTTGAAAAAAATCGAGTAAAGTTATTCTTTTTTTTCATAATTTTAGATTTTTTTCAATTAAAAAAACAATATAATTCTATTTGATAATAGATTTAAAATAAAATAAATTTTTACATTGAAAAATAGTTTTTTATATTCAAATATACTATGGTGTGAAGGTTGTAATAATAAAGTATTTATTTATTTATTTATTTTAAAATCTAAATACTTATAGCATTTAAAATTATAGTTTTTAATTATTTTTATAGAGTAAAATTTTAAATATTATTATCTATCTTCTCTCTCCCCATATCTCTCACATATCTATTATCTCTCTCTCTCTCCATCATCACTCTCATATTACAACTCATTGCATCAAATGATTTGACGCATTCAAAAATCACTAAATAGTTTGGCGCATTATGGACTATGCCAAACAGTTTTTAATAATCATGTTTCTTTTGCTTAATACGTTTTAAATACGCACCTTTTTAAAATTCCTCCCATCATAAACTCTGTGTCCAAAGCTCAAGGGCTCTACCTATATATCGTAGGAGCCCCTATAATACATTTATTAATGGATAATCTTATGATAAATTTTATTTTTTTAAAGGATATTACATTTTTTTAATCAATGCCATACTTTTGGATATCCTTTTAAAAGAAATGTTAAATTGGTGGATTGACATTATGGAATTGGGGAGTAAATGAGTCGAGTTCGAGCTATGCTTAACTTAAACTCGGTTCATCGGCAAAATTGTGAGCTCAAATTCAAGCTCGAGCTCAAATGTTGTGCTCGAGCTCGACTTGTGGTAATAGATGCGGGCTCACAAGGCATAAGAAGAACGAGTCAATGTGATTCTGCATTCTGCTTCCAATTCTGTTTCTGCCTCTAATTCTACTTCCAGTTCTGACTTCCGCTTCCACTTCCGCCTATTTGACTTTCTCGACTAGTCAACGAATCTAGGAGCAACTCAATCAAACTCAAGCTCGATTAAATAAGAAGCTCATAAATCTACTCAAGCTCGAAAACTCGATAAGTTCGGCTTGTGAGCTATGTACCGAGAATAACTAGAGCATGCTCGCAAATCGGCTTGACTCGTTTGCACCTCTACTATGAAATTTGTCAAGGAGTTTTGTAAGGAGTGAAATTATTGACATTTCGCTATGAGTTTTTCCTTTTCCTACTAATAAGAAGAAATAGCTGAGAAAGAGCATGCAAAATTCTTTATTTCACTCTCTTTTTGCCTCTTTATTTTAAAACATATGAAGGTACATACATATATGACACCATTGATTTTTTTTATTGAAAAATGATGAGAGTAATAGTTCAATTTATAAAAAATGTATTCATTGCAACAAATATTAAAATGACATTTTTATTAAATTTAAATAAAAAATTGACTATTAATTAAGATTCATGTAGCTGACTCCATATAGTCGGATAAAAGTCTTGATATTGCATAAAGCCCAAAATGATTTCATTATGTTCTCTAATAAGAAAACCACAGATAGCTAATTTGAGAAATTATATTATCATTCCAAAAAAAAGATAAGGCGTCAACTAAATTTTTTTCTATAAACGAATAAGGAACGTCCACACAAAATTGATGTTGAAAGAACCAATCTTAAAATATAAAGGAATCACCATAAAAAAATATATCTTCTCAAAGAATTCTTCCAAACAATTAGAGAATACGATAGACAAATAGCAAAAACAGCGAACGAAGCAACCAAAGCAATCACCATGATGAAGAGGCAATCTTTTTGGCAAGAGCACAAATCTTGGCTAGGTATGTGTTCAATCTAAAATTGATTTGATTCCGTATACAGTCAATTCAAATAACTCATTTAATAAATGAGTCAAAAAATAAAACCTAACCTAAACCGTTAATCTTAAATAAAAAATTTAGAACTTGTTAACTATAAAAATTAAGATATTTGATCAAAAAAATTTAAAACTTATGGTCACAAATAAAAAATTAAAAAATCTATTAAATATGTTATTTCGGTTCAAAAACGGATTCAAGGGTCAACACTAACATTATCCGGTTAATAAATATGTTAAAAAATTCAACTAATCTATACTACTATTATAAAAGCTGCTTGAATTTCCTTTCACCTCAAATCTTGACTATCCGTTATATTTTTTCTAAAATTATCTTATCCATTCATTTCATTTTTATAATTTTAAAAGTATAATAAATTCATTAATTTTAATATTTATTATGTATACTAAATTCTTAACAGTTAACCTTCCAACATATTCGCGAGCACGATTTTGCGCTTCATGTACATAACCGTGATTTCTCCTGCTCGGACTCTTCGGAATGCCCTTATGATATTTAATCCTTCTTTTGCTCACTCTCCTTACCTTTTCTCATCTCACAGGCAGCATAATGTGAAAGAATGAGCATGTGTGATACAAAAAATCATCTCCTTGCAATCGCTCTCCACAATCTCTCCAACAATTGTTTTGTTCTTCTTTCAGAGTCACGCTTATCTCTCTACAACTTTAGCATAATCTACAGAAACCTGCAGAGATCCCACTTCAGCTACATGGGTGTTTTCGACGACAAAGGCCCTCACGGCAGAGGCTGGTATAATCCCAACATAGCTCCATTTTGTTGCTTTGCTCTTATTTTGATTGTTCTTCTTCTGCTGAAGTATATTGAGTACAGAGTTTGCCAGACTCAGATTGCTTCAACTTAAATTATGCAGGTATATGTTAATGAAAAATTATCAATATCTGATTACGAGAGGAGATCCAGTATTGGAGAATTAAGAATTCTATGGTACATATTAAGTTATATTCCTCTTGCTTCCGTAGTGATTATGAGGTGCTTCAACTGCCCAACTTCTTGGTTTCTTCTTCTAACAAATACATGCTTATATATCTTAGATATCATTTATCCTTCTCTTCAACAACTTAAAACTGTTAGACAAATCAAGAATGTTTCAAGACAATTCGGTTATATGACAGTTGTAATGTACAACTGTACCGTATGGATACAACTCAAACGAAACATATAAATACATGTAATAGGATACTAAAATATACTGAGAACATTTTCCTAAACCTCTATTTGTCTCTGTAAGATAGAGCTTCTTTGTCTTCATACCATTGAACTTGTCATGGTATCAGAGCAGCGTTGATCCATCATTTTTTTCTCTCTCTCTCTCTCTCTCGTTTCTTCCGCGTTCTGTCACCAAATTCTAAAATGACTGGTTCTACCTCTTCTTCACCTTCCATTGATAGCATTTCATCTATCAATGCCATCCAAATCCCTCCACAGCTAAAGTTCTTGATCGGCAATATCAAGAATCTCGTATCAACAACCCTAACCTCCGATAATTTTCCACTATGGAGATCACAAGTGGAAAAAGTATTTGCTGCAAACGGGTTCAAGGGATTTCTCGATGGATCCTATTCATGTCCGCCGCAACAAACATGCTCATCTACTGGAGCTCAATCGTCGCATGATACATGGATATTACTGGATCCAAACCTTGCCGCGACATTACTGTCGGTCATTTCATCGTCTATTTTAACATATGTGCTCTCTCTGACTCACTGCACCGAGATTTGGTCCACACTCAATCATCATCTTCAAGCTTCAACAAGATCTCCTATAATGCAATTGAAAAACGAGCTCTAGTTTCTATCAAAAGGTGATCACACAATGACTCAATATCTACTTCTTGTAAAATCAAAGGTAGATGTGATCGCAGCTGCAGGATGTAAAATAGACCCGGAAGATATTATACTTCACACGTTAAATGGATTACCGACAAGGTATCAGACATTTAAAACGACAATTCATTCTAGCCATCAGCCTCCGGATCTTGATGAATTATACACACTTCTTTGCACGGAGGAGCAAACTCTTGCTCAAGAAGCTGTCCGTGATCTACAATTACTTCAAATCTAAGATAAACAATGCCATTAACTGCATCCCGCGAACGTGGGAGCTGTCGGTACAATAACTCCCGTGGACGATCCGGCAGTAATAACAACTCTCAAAATTCAGCAGGATCGGGGGAAAAACAATCAAACGGATCCATTATCTATCAAATCTACACAAAACAAGGGCATTCAACCATCAAATGTTGGCATAAACACAATCCGGCATATCAAGAAACATCAAAAACTGCTTTATTCAGTCCATCAGATGAAGCCCGAACAAATGAATGGTTCCTGGACACTGGAGCGTCAACTCATCTAACAGCAGATTCTACTCAATTCAGCTCTGTGGAACCTTATACAGGTAACTCACAAGTTACAATAGGTAATGGGCTTCAACTACCTATTCAAAACACCGGCAAAGGTCTACTTCCAACTCCTACAGGTAACCTTAAACTAAATCACATCCATCATGTTCCAAATCTGTCATTTAACCTTATGTCTGTATACCAACTAACTCGGGACAATGCATGCAGAGTATTATTTTTTTCCTCTGGCTATCAAATTAAGGACTCTCAGACCAATCATCTTTTACTTCAGGGACATAGTCACAACGGTCTCTAGTCCATAAATTCGGCCAAAGCCACATCTTCGTTAGCTCTGTTTTCGGCTCAAATGGTTCTAGATCTATGGCACAGTCGCCTTGGTCATCTCAACCATCGCAAGCTCCAAATAATGGCCAAACAAAACACTATAATATGTATTGCTTTACCCAGTAAGAAGTGTAACACATGTAATCTTGCCAAGAGCAAGAAATTACCATTCACTTCCTCTGTTTCCACCACTGTTTCTACATTTGAACTCATCCATTCGGATGTATGGGGGCCATCATCTTGTGTTTCAATACAAGGCTACCGCTATTATGTCTCATTCATAGATGACTTCTCTTGATTTTGTTGGGTATTCCCCTTATATCAAAAATCAGTTGTAGTTCATAAATTCATTAAGTTCTATCGTTGGGTAAAATGTCAATTCAATAAAACTAACAAAATTATTCGTACAGACGGTGGCGATGAGTATATAAATCATCATTTTCAACAAGTATGCAAAGCTTGGGGAATAACACATCAATACTCATGTCCCTACACACCGGCTAAAAATGATGTTGCCAAACGCAAATACCGGCACATCATCGAGACAACTCGAAGTCTTCTCATTCAAGCCCAAGCTCCACATGAATTATGGACTCAAGCTGTTCTTACCTCTGTACATCTCATCAACATCATCCCAAGCTTCAAACTTCACAACAAAACTCCCTATCAATGCCTATACAACAAATCACCGGTTTATGATCATCTCAAAACATTTGGATCTTTGTGCTATCCTTGGCTTCGGCCTTACACCAAATCAAAACTATCACCACTATCCACACCGTGTGTCTTTGTCGGATACGTCAGTTCTAAAAAAGGCTATCATTGTTTTGATCATAATACTCACAAAATCTTTACATCTAGACACGTCGTGTTTAATGAAAGTGAGTTTCCCTATTATAATCAAGCTACATCACATTCCAGATCACCAAACCAACCAAATTCTTCCTACAATATATCACCTCTACTTCTTGTTCTGTCATCAGCAATTCCAAAAGCTCATACAAAATCTGCCTCTCCTCTTATGAACTTACAAACTTCTACTCAACGGCAAGCATCCTCACACAATCTAGCTCCACAAAGTTAATTTTCACCACCTGCACCTGATCCTACATCCAATTCCAACAACAGCACTCCTGTCCTACTTCCAGCCGATACAACCATCAATAAATTCAAACAACAGTCAATACATCCCATGCAAACTCGTTGCAAAACCGGCCATCTGAAACCAAAGCCAGTATTCAACCTCACTCATCAAATCAATCATCAAGATCCGACTTCATACAATCAAGCAAGCTAGCACAAAAAATGGCGGGAAGCCATGTCAGAGGAGTTTCAAGCTCTGCAATCACAAGGCGCATGGGATTTAGTCCCACCTTGCTCCAACCAAAACTTGCTCGGATGTAAGTGGACATTCCGCACAAAGTATAATTCTGATGGAACTATAGCTAGATATAAGGCTCGATTGGTAGCCTTGGGTTATAAGCAAGAATATGGACTAGATTATCATGAGACCTTTAGTCCAATAGCTAAAACACCTACAGTTAGAGTTCTTATTGTTTTAGCTCTTCATCACAAATGGAACATACATCAACTGGATGTATCCAATGCATTCTTGCATGGTAAGCTCACGGACAACGTTTATATGAAACAACCACTGGGATTCTTAGATGCCATTTATCCTAATCATGTGTGTAAACTCAAAAAGGCTCTTTATGGATTGAAACAATCTCCCCGTCAATGGTTTGAGACACTATCTGGAGTTTTACATACACTTAGTTTTAAAATAAGCATTTCCGATCCATCGCTCATGATCTATCACCAAAACAGTATTCAAATATACTTCCTAATCTATGTGGATGACATCATGCTCATGGGAAATCACACAGAAACTATTCAGTCAATTATGACTCATCTTCACAGCAAATTCAAAATACAAAATCTAGGCTCAGTTTCTCGACATTCATACAGAGCATACACCATCTGGTGTTATTTTAAATCAACATCGCTACACTCAAACGATATTAGAAAGAGCTGGTATGCAGAATTGTAAACCGGTGGCTACTCCAACTCAAGTCAAAACGTTAGCGATCAAATCAGAAGATATCTCCTGCAACAATCCGCTGCTGTACAGACAACTAGTAGGAGCTCTTCAATATTTAACCTTAATCAAACCTGATATCTCCTATGCCGTGAACAAAGTGAGTCAATATATGCATCATCCCTTAAAAAGTCACTTTGAAGCATTAAAAAGAATACTACAGTTTCTTAAAGGTACGAGCCACTATGGACTACCTCTTTCTGGTGAATCACTTAAACTACACTCATATGTATATTCAGATTGGGCGGGTGATAAACTGGATCGAAAATCTATGACCAACTATTGTAACTTCCTCGAAAATTTTCCCATTTTCTGGAGCGTAAAGAAACAGACAACTGTTACTAGATCGTCGACTGAAGCGGAATATAGAGCTTTAGCCTCACCTGTTGCCGAGATAATCTGGTTGAGACAATTGCTACAAGAACTTGGCTGTCCGCAAAGCTCATCTACTCCGTTATATTGTGATAGAACATCTGCTATAGCATTAGCAAACAATCCGGTTTACCATGCTCGAACAAAGCACATAGAAGTTGATTATCACTTCATTCGAAATTGCATCAAAGAACAAACAATTCATGTTCATTATATTTCCAACAAAGATTAACTTGCTGATTTGTTCACAAAGTCGCTACCCAGAGCTCAATTCCGACAAATATCACCCAAGCTGATATCTTCCACTGAAACATCAGCTTGAGGGGGGGGGGGGGGGTTTGACAAATCAATAATGTTTCAAGACAATTTGGTTATATGACAGTTGTAATGTACAACTGTACCGTACAGATACAGCTCACACGAAACGTATAAATACATGTAATAGGATACTGAAATATACTGAGAACATTTTCCTAAACCTGTCTCTGTAAGACAGAGCTTCTATGTCTTCTTACCATTGAACTTATCAAAAACCAATCTGTTGGAGAAGGAAGAGTCCTTTGACAAATTTAGAAGCAAGGAGACTGTTGGAAGAAAGAGAGTTGAAGAATGGATGAAGATTTCGTCTAAGGATTTGGAGAGGGATGACGAGTGTCTTATCTGCATGGAAATCTACACCAAGATGGTTCTTTCTACCAAAATTAAAAAATAATGATTTCAGTTTGCGGTTTAATTTCTGTTGCTACAAATTGATGTGTTTATGTTTGGTTTTTCTCTTCTTCTAATTGGAAGGTGCTTGGTACTTTAGTAGCATTAATAATTTATGTAACTTTTTTAGTCTTAGTTATTACATTTATAGCCATAATACACTATTGGAACTCCTACATATATTGCTCTTGAAATTTTACTCAAGAAGGTGATGGCAAGGTATGCCTTTTTTTTTCCCCTAAATAGAGACCTACAACAGTTCCTATTAGCATAGTGATGTAATGTGGGCATAGAAATTAAGAATTCTTGATTTCTTTTGTGTTTGCAATTGATTGAAGAATAAGAAAGGAAATGCAGAAGAAAAATAGTAATATAGTTGAGAGAAACTTTTCTATTTAGCTATACTTGTTTAGCTATTTTTATTTTACTATACGATGTTTAGCTGTTTTTATATACACAAGTATAATTAAATAGAAATAGAAGGGATTATACTTTGATATTATGAAACCTTTGTTTCTTCGACTTTCAAGTTTTTGTTTGTTTAGTTGGGCAATTGTACTATGCGGAGTTCTAAGGTCTAATTTATTTATCTACTTTTTTTTTTTTGTGAAATCAAGATGCTCTGAGGCATTTTTTTCGCAAGTAGAATTGCTGATATAAATGACTCATTGGTGTGGAGTCGTCTAAATTTTGTTTCGTGTGCTCACAATAGCTTGGTTCTAATGGACGAATCTCTACAGCTGCTTCTTTCTGTGTAAACTATGGATCTGAGCAGGAATCAGTTTGAGATAGTTCATAATCTTGGCAAGAGCTCAAGATTGAGTCAACTAGATCTATGATTCAACCACCTATAGCATCTTTGAGTCGAGTAAATATATCTTGCCGGGTCACTGCATGCTCAATAATAGTAGTTGTGAACTCTTCGATGTTGTGTTCTTATATATTTCTCTCATGATATAATGTTCTATTTTCTACATTTCTTTGCCAGATAAGTCTTGATTGGAAATTGGTCATTGGAGTTTGATAATATTTTGGACTTCATGTATGTTTTTTCTAGCATGACATGCGCGTAGCTTTGGCCTTCTTAGCTATGATTTCAGTAATGTTTCTATTGAGTTTAAATAGGGGCAGCGAATGATATGCCATTTGCTAGATTTCTCTCCAATGATTGTTATACTATTTATGAGAGAAGCATGACCTTGTCGTGCTTATATTTCTACCAATTATAACATTGGTATATAGCATTGATATCATAATGTTGGAAAAAAAAAACTCTTTTAATGATTAAAGATCATACGATTGATCAATTGCAGAGAAATTATTAATGCTTAATGTGGCAATGATCTATAGTTAGTTTGTTGAACTACAAATAGAACTATTTTTATGGAACCAATTACAATATTAACAAATGAACTAAAATTTAAATGCATGATTGGCCTTTTTTTTGGGTAATCAATTTTATTATATGATTGGAACTTACCTAAGTACAAAATGATCAAACTAAGTGTGATGTTGCATAGATAAAGGAAAATGAGCTTTGTTAGTGCTGGTGAATCAAAGTGGACTTCACTTGGCTATTGCAAACCTTTTTTCTTTTGAGTATTTTTTGCAAAGTACATGCATCGTGCATCACTTAAGAACCAGCTAGCACCATGGAAAATGGCGGCCTCGCGGGCAGGCGCGGGTAGCCGGGGCAGCCTCGGGCAGCTCATTCTAAGTGGGTTTCCGGATTGACCCGCCAACCCGTTGGGTCAACTCGAATCCGACCCATTTTTTCAAATACGTCGAATCCGGGAACACGAACCCGACCCGTTTTGAAATCGGATCGGGTCCGGGTCGGATTTTTGTGTCATGTCAAATATTGACACCCTTACCTATCATTAAGGTGGGTGCATCCAATTTTTAAGTTGACAATGACAATAACATAAAAAAAAAATCAATTACTCATCTTTCTTAAGAACATTTTCTACAATATTCAACGAATGAATGAATTCAAGTTCTATTCACTAATTCTCATAGATTCAAAAAATATATTCATTTTTTTCATCAATAATCATATCATCTTAAGAATGATGCCTCAATTTTCTTAATTTTATCATTAAGAAAAAGATTATTTGTAGATTTATTAATAATGGTAAATTTATTATTTTATAGAGAATTATGCCCTCCATTGTTGGATCAATGGTGTCACCACCTCCATTGCAAGTGGTTGGTTCTTCTTATACTTTTCAAATGGAATCGAAGTAGAAGAAGGATAAAGCTTGGGGCTACGGAAGAAGCCTTAGATGAAAGCTATGCGTAGGGTAGTGTTCTTCATCCTTTCATACTACTAATGCTTTATGAATGAGAAAAAATGGCTTATTAATTTCAATTTTCTTGTAATTCTATGAAGTTTGAAAAAATTGTTTACATTCAGTCTCAAGAAAATGTCAATTGGTCCCTAATATTATGATCCAACCAATCTCTCATTTAAATAATGGCCGGAATGCAAATATTTTTTCCCCTTATTTTAATTTTAACTATTTAGAGAAATTAGAGGGCCAATGAGTTGATTATATCATGGTAAGCGATGACTTTATTTTTTGGAATAATTATAAGAAAATTTGATTAAGTAATTGAAAATAAGAGACTTAATTTTAAAATGAAATCCAAATTTGTAGAAGAAACTTTTTTATTATGTCAAAAATTACTATTTTTAACATATTTTTTTATAAACAAAGTAATTTTAGATTTTCAATAAAAATATCATGCAAATAAAGACAATGATATAGTTAATTAACTTCTAATTCATAATAGTTATTGTAATATAAATAGCAGTTAATTAACAATGATCAATTTAGCATGAATTATATTATAGTAATATAATTAATAATTATAATAATTTAAAGTGATTAGTTTAATTTTTTTATTTTTAATAATGATAAGTAATTTAAGTATTCATAATATGAATTTTATTTTTAATTTTTTATTCATGTGCATTTAATACACAATCAATAAAACTATAATTAAAATAATTGAAATGAAATGTTAGGACTGAATTTGAGTAATTATAATGGAAGGTTAAGATTCTAGTTGGATGCTTCAAGCATCTTTTATAATAATTAGTATTAGGGGTGTCAATTTCGGGTCACGGGTCGGGTTCGGGTCAAATCCGGAACTAACACGGGTTCAAACGGGTTGACCCTAACCCGACACGGGTAGACAAACGGGTCGGAAATTCGAACCCGGACTTGACCTGGCGGGTTGACCCAACCCGTCCCGACCCGGTTTTAGGTTCTGCCGGCGCCGGAACGACGACGGGCGGACGGCGGGGGCGGACGCGAGCGGGGCAGCAACGCGGGCGGGTGCGGGACCCGCGCTGGGCAGCGCAGCAGCGGGAGCGGGCGCGCTGGACAGCTGGCGTGCGGGCAGCGGGCAGGGGCAGCGCGGGCGGGCAACAAGCAGCAACGTGATTCAAAATTTTTTGAATTAAACGGGTTCGCGGGTTGACTCGGCAACCCGTCGGGTCAACCCGAACCCGACCCGTTTTTCAAACGGGTCAATTTCTGGAACCCGAACCCGACCCGTTTTGAAATTGGGTCGGGTCCGGGTCGGGTTTTCGTGTCATGTCAAATATTCACACCCCTAGTTAGTATATAATAAAAACCTCATAACTATTTGTAGCATATATATTAATCCTTTATTGCACATCTAACAATCACTCCCTTTTGGTTGAATTTCTCCGTATTTTTTACCTTCTTCTAAAATCAACCTTTTGCCCTTCTATTTTAGGCATAATTAAAATATTTATATTTTAATGAATATTCTCTTATATATTGCATAAATTCTAAATCCACCATCCTAAAATGAGTCATAATTCAATGGCCCTAACCTTCAATATTGTAGGCAATGAACATGTGATTACTATTATAACCATAATGATGATTATCATCATAATAATAAATATCTTAATTTACATTATTCACATATTTACCAAGAGACAAATAATAAATATCTTAATTTCATTCAATTGAACCAATAATTCATTTGTGTTATTTTGATCATAAGATAGTAAACTATGGGTGATCAGCTGTTCTTTTGTGAATGAATTAAAATAAATTTGCTCTCCCTTTTATTATTTTAATATAGTATATAAATATCATGCTATATTTTATATTTATAATGAAAATTTAAGTTTTTCTTCTAAATGTGAATGGATTGTGTTTATGGTAATATTAGTTATACAGAGAAAAATATATATTTTAGTATTGAATTGTAAAATTATATTAATATATTTTATATATCATAATTTTAAAACAAATATATAATTTTTCATTAATATAATTAATAATTAGAATTATTTAAAGTATAAAATTAACAACTTTATTTTTTATAAAAATAATATAATTAAAAGTTTCATAAGATAATTTTTTATTGTTAAAATTTTATTCAGATACATTTAATGTACGTGCAATAAAAATAGCAAAATGCACAAAGTACACATGCACTAATATTAATATAAAATTTAATAACATTAATATAGCATATCATAAATCATTTTTAAATTTTAATTATATATTTTTATTTTTTTACATTTTATTTAAGTGTATATGATATACACGTGCATTTATATTAGTTTATTAAATGAGTAAATCAAACATAAATTTTGTACACCAAATTTAGATAAAATTAATAAATTATATCATTTATTGAAACTCCTGCAATTCACATATCTTTTTATTTTCGGCATCAAATTTTTATTAAAATTTGCTCCATTTTATCGCTTTAAAAGTTTAAACCACAAACAAAACAAACAACTTCTTCTCCCTGCGAAGGTTCGTCAATCGCGACATAATTAGTTGACTAACAGTCAATGCTTTGGTTCGTGGCGGGCCTCACTGAAAGAACTGCACCAGCCCCCGTCTCGAGGAGATTATTATCGACACAATTCGTGTTTCCTCTGCACTCGGTCACTTGAACTCGGACTGCCCACTACCGACTGCCCACTACCGACTGCCGGGTGGAGCACGAGGAAAGCTGCCCTTTCTCAGCCTTCGGTGAGCCCCTCTTTCTCTTCCTTCGTCACCTTGTAGATTTACTATTCCTCATAAGAGAATTTACCGTTTGCTGCATTGGATATTGGTCGAAATTGGAATCTAGGCATAGAAAATGCGGCCTCGATGAATTTTATGCGAAGCGTGGAGCGTTTCTAGCAGGCGTTTGGTGAGCTTTACTTGAAATTAGCTCGCCATGATTTCGATTATGTAAATAATGCACCTTTTAGATGTAGGGTTTTCTGGTTCTGGTGAAAAGAACGAGCTTGACATGGAGAAATCATATGATTTGATGGCGTTTGGCGTTAGGAATTGTTGAGCAGTAATGAGATATCTTTCTCTCACATTTGACTCGTTCTCGACCAGTGCTTCGCTGCATGAGAGGTCAACGGTACGAAACCATGGCTGGTGATTCTTGTCAATTATATGAAAATGTTATAGTAACGCTTTGCTCCCTACTTAAAATATCAAATTTGCAAGTTGATGGAAGTTTTGGCGACCATTCATGGAACTGATAGTGTTACATTTATCTCAAGTAAACACACGGGTTCAGGATTTCTGTGGAATCGTAGTTTTTGGCGATGGAAACCATCTGGCAACACAAAAGTTAACCATATAAGTTTTTCTGTTTTTTGGTTGCCATGAGAAATTGAGGCAATAGCAATTCGGATAATGTAGTTTAGGTGCTACAGCTGTCAATTGTAAGCTTTGAAAGTTAGAAAATTTTTGTTTGATGAAAACGTATTTTAGTGTATATAAGTTAAATAGATCCAGAATTTGTGGTTTCTAGATCGTTCCATTTTGCAAAGCAGATATATTCATCATGGTTCCATGTCGACATATGTAATTATTTCCTAATTAACTAAATGTTTAAGCTCAATGATAACCCAAGATTCAATCAATTTGCCTGCCTTTGTTGAATCATGGTTAATGACCTCATGTCCTTGACAATGTCTCTGAAATACTTTCACGTGAAGAATTTAACAGTAGAAGGATTAACATGAATTTGAAAGGCTCATGTGGTTTTAATACCTGTTGCGTGCTAGAATATACGCGGCGGTAGAGTTAGAAAATATTCGTCTTAGCGTTGCACGAGTATTCAGCACACAAACAGTTTGACGCCGTCTGTGGGAACACTATCCCACAACTTCAAGTATTGCTACAATGGTCAACAGGCGTAGCACTCGCATCATTGAAGCTTCCCGCTCCAACTCCCATCAATCCAGAAATCTGTCTGCAAATCACAGACGCCCGATGTCTGCCTCTTTTCATCCTGGGGGGCAGAATGCTGCCGGAGAAGAGACCTCAGGACCTTCTTTAGCAGAAAGAATTCGGAAGATGGAAGAATCTCAGAACGAGATCCTTCAGCTCCTAGGAGATGATCGACAACCGACATTGGAGGAGGTCCTTCTCCCTCGGGATCCACCAAGGGTTGAAGATGTTCAATTCGAGCATCGTCAAGAAGAGATTCATCTTCCTCCACCTAGGAGGCATCCTCAATCACGACAGGAAGATGAACTTGCCGATACAGCGAGTTCAACAATACCCATGACGCTGTTAATGCAATGTATGGTTATGTCTGATACAATCTTAGGCTTCATTTGGAACGGCTTTCTTACTGCTCCTTAAAATAGTTTTTTAGTATAAAAATTTTAATTTTTGTCCTAAAAAGTTGTTTTAAGAAACAATTAAAAAGCTGTCCCAAACGAAGCCTTATTCTCAACAGAAAGGAGGTTACATAATCATTAAACCTTTGAGCCAAATGAAAAGATGAGGTTGTCGCAGGTTCCATGGATTCTTGTGCTCTTTGAATGATCATTCCAAATAATTTATCCTTCTCCTTGTTCAGGCAAAATGGTGGTTGATTTAACTTTTGGTAAACATCATTGTTTTAGGTACTAGTATTTTCATATTGCTTTCTGTTTCTGATAGTATTCTCACAGGAATGTGCATCCTTTAAGTTTTTCATCCTAATACTTCGTCTATCTTTTTTTTTTTGTGCTGTTGGAGGCTAGTATAACATTATTCCAACCATAATTCTGCATATAAATTTGTACTTCTTTACTAGTATTCTCATATTACTTTCTGTTTCTGATTGTATTCTCGAAGGAATGTGTACCATTAGGTTTTTCATCATAATACTTATTTTGGCTATATATTTTAATTTTATTGTAACGTATAAAGTCAGACTGTCAAGTTCGGAAGGAATTTCTGAAATGACATGGGAATACACATTGACCCTTATTCCTGTTTTCTATCCATGTAGCGACATAAAGGAAAATGGATATTCCTTATGTTCTTTTAGCTTGTTGAGATTTGGTTACTGTTTCTTTATGGACATTTCAAAAGTAATAAATGTTTATTATTGAAATCACTGTTCATGTAAGTATGTTCTGACATGTTCTGTTGGAAATGTTTAGTTTAATCCTTACATTTTGGAAGTGATGCATGCAACAACATTCATTATACCTTATTAGGCATTTATCTCGTTCTATCTTGATCTTTTATTTGTCTGGTATTGAAAGGGGTAAATTTTATTAAAAAAATTATGATGCTATCATTTCTGCTTTGAGGATTTGATATTTTGTACTCTTTCTAGGACGTTTCTTTTGAATCTCAGGCTCTCAATGCATAACTTGGTCATTGCTGCCGGTGTTTTCAGCTAACCTATATAAATTTTAGGTGGCTATCATGAGAGTGGAACTCCAAACTGGGAAAAAGAAGCAAATGGATAGTCATTACGTCAATGCACCAGAACCATATGTAGTGGAAGAGAATTTTGAAGGATACTTCCCTGACCATAATGATCTAACACTTGCACAAATTCTTCAGGATCAGGTTAGCTACTTTTTTCACCCTGAACTTTATAATCTAATTTATTTTATGAATGCAATTGAAATCTTTATCTAAACTAGATTAATTTATTCTAGACAATGAAACAGGCTCATACTGTTAATTTGGAAAATTTTTCCAAATTAAAATTAGCCTTGGTTTGGAAGATTTTGATGGCTCATTCATTAGGGATTGATTATTGCCTAATTAAGTTGATTTGATTGGAGATTTAATTGATGCATTAATTAGGGGATCTAATTATTGTATTAATTAAGAGATTTGATTTATGTATTGATTATGAGATCTAATTATGGCATGATTAGATTTCTTATTGTCCTTAGTGTTTGTTTCAAATCTTTAAATAGAGTTTGAGGGCTATTGTATTAGATGTATAAGAGAAGAGAGAAAGCTTGAGAGCTATTATAATCCCTATTGTTCTCCAATATAATGAAATCATCCCCTCCCGTGGACATAGGCATCTTTGCCGAACCACGTAAATCGCTGTGTTCATTATATTTGTGTTGTGTGATTTTGTTTTTGTTGTGATTGTTTGCATAACAATTTGTATCAGAGCCGAATTTCGGTGGGATTTCCAGTAGTGGCTTGGAGAACGGGAGATCAATTAGTTCTTTTTATTCGTTTGGTTTGTCCAAGCAAAGGAAGATAACCAAATTGGTGTAATTCTAGCTACGTGAGACAACTGCAATTTGGTGGAGGCAATGATATTCGGTGGAGCTATGGATACATCCACTTCGACGGTGGAGAAGGCGTCGATCCACAGGTGGTCACACATCTTGCCAAAATTGATGTGACGAAATTTGACGACAAATGCAACTTTGGAATGTGGCGATGTGAGGTGACGGTTGTGCTGTGCTCTTTGAATATGGAGGAAATTCTAGAAAGCGAAGAATGTCCTGAGGAGATTTCAGAGAGGGATTGGTTCAAGATGAACTAGAGTGCTTGTGGCTTGATCAGAAATTGCTTATCTTAGGAGATTAAGTATGGGGTGATGATGGAGACTTTTGCTGTGAAGTTATGGAAGACATTGAAAAATAAATATTTGACGAAGAGCATGGAGAATCGTCTCCATATGAAACGATAGCTCTACAGGTTTCAGATAAGGCATGAGATTACAATTGACGAGCATTTGAATGACTTCAAAAAGTTGTTGACAGATCTTTTGAATTTGAATGAAGATATTGGGGATGAAGACAAGATGCTCCTTTTATTGAATTCGCTCCTGGATGAGTACGGAAACTTCATGATGACGCTTATTCATGGGAACGAGGTCTTGAACTATAGTGAGGTGACTATTGCATTTTTGAATCACGAGTTCCGGCGTCCGGAGGAGTCTACAAAAATAGATTCTGTTGAGGCTCTCACACTCCAATAAGGAAGATATGAGAAATAGAAGAATAGAAGGGGCGACAACAGCAAGAAGGGAGAAGAAGCTGAAGGAGCGTAATGGAGATTCAGATTGCTCGAAGTTAAAGGAAGATTGCTTGAAGCTGAAGGAGAAGGGAAAAGAAGTTTCCACTAAGGCTAACTTTAGTGTGGTAGAGCGTGATGGAGATTCAGATGTATCACTATCTGCAGTTGCTCAGAGTTTGTATTTAGATGATTAATGCTGGATTCTGGATATTGGTGCTACCTATCACATTTGTTCCACTTGAGAGTGATTTTGTACCTATAAGGAGCTTGATAATGGTGTTGTGACAATGGGAAATGATCAGGCTTATTGTATAGTTGGTGTAGGGAACATCTTCATTAGAATACATGATTGTATCGTGAGAGAGCTGATTGATGTGAGGCATGTTCTAGATATCGTAAAGAATTTGCTGTCTATTGGGGCCTTAGAGACTAAGGGCTACAAGGTAGTCATTGAGTCAGGAGTTCTGAAGATATATTATGGAGCATTAATTTCTCTAAAAGGAGTTCCTCACCACAACCTTTACTATCTTCAAGGAAGAACAGTTATTGAATATGTTGTTGTTACTGATAATTCTTTTGATGCCACTGCATTGTGACATATATGTCTAGCTCATGCTGGAGATGTTTCTCTTATGGATTTTGTTGAGCAAGGATTGATCAAAGGAGCAAGTACCTACAAGATTAATTTCTGTGAACATTGTGTGTTTGACAAGAAGATACGTGTATCCTTTGGTACTGCCATTCACAGTACAAAGGATATCTTTGAGTATGTTCGCACAGATGTTTAGGGCTCGACAAAGACAACATCATTCAACGGATAACTATACTTTGTCTCTTTTTTTAATGATTAATTCATACATATTTGGGTGTACACCATGAGGCGCAAGAGTGAGGTACTAAAGATTTTCAGAACTTGGAAGAAGTGGATTGAAACTCAGACTGACAAAATGATTCGGTGTATCATATTAGACAATGAGGGCGAATATACTTCGAATGCATTCTTGCAGGAGTGCCAGAGATCTGGGATTGAACACTACTTTGCTGTTAGAGAGATACCACAATAGAACAGAGTGGCAGAGAGGATGAATCAGATTTTGATGGAAAAAGTTTGGTGTATATTATTCAATGTTGAGTTAGATATTGGGCTAAAGCAATAGACTATGCCTGTTTTCACTTGGTGAACTGTCTGCCTTCTGCAGTTATTGGGAAGAAGAAACCAAAGGAGATGTGGTTAGGGCATCCTATTAGAGATTATGAGTACTTGAGAGTGTTTGGGTGTTCGGCTTATTATCTTGTTTAGAAAGATAAATTGGAACCACGAGCAAAGAATACGATTTTTATTGGCTTTAGGCGTGGTGTCAAGGGCTTCAAACTCTATGGTCCAGTAGAGAAGAATATTATCATTATGTTATTTTTGATGAGGTGAGCATGTTGAAACTTCCAGACTCAATGCAGGTAGATATTTTTATTGGGACCACAGATGCACTGCATAAGTTGGAATTTGATGCAACTCTATTTGCTCCAAAAAGGCAGGTCATTTCTAACCAGATACCTGATTCGACTGTAGATCATGAGGTAGAAGATGATGAGATTTCTGCTTAGAAATCTATTGCGAAGAATTGGATCAGGCACCAGAATGTCCCAAAACTAGCTTGGTTGAGGGATCACATTGCATTTGCACTTTCAACCACGAAGGTTGAAGTTCCTAGTCATTATAAGGAAGCGGTGGATAGTCCTGATGGTGGTCTTTGGAAGATAGCAATGGATAAAGAGATGAAGCCTCTTTAGAAGAATGCTACTTCGAGGTTGATGAAGTTTTCTCCAGGAAGAAAAGCCATTGGGTGCAAATGGATGCGTGCAAAAAAGGAAGGATCTCATCGAGCTGATGTGTAGTACAAGGCTAGGTTTTGTGGCAAAAGGCTATGTGCAATGAAAAGGGATTGATTATGATGAGGTGCTCTCTCCAAGGTTAAGAATCCCTAAACTCGTGGTCCCTTGGCACTTGTAGTACTATTTGGTCTGATTTGGAAACAACTCGATCCAGATATTGCATAAGCAGTTGGCATTGTGAGCAGGTTTATACATGATCCCGAAAGGAGTCATTGACAAGCTGTGAAGAGTATCCTGATGCATCTGAAGGGTGCAATCAACGTTTAAAATTGCGCAATGAAAGGCGCGCCTTGAGGCGCGCCTCAGCGCAATTTCGTCCAATTAAGCCTCAAAGCCTACGCAATAAGTTTAGTTTATGAGGCTTACGCCTCAAGTTTACTGAGGCGCGCCATAAGGCGCGCCTCGCCTCATTTATTTAAGGCGTCGCCTTTTTAAAACTTAACCTAAATTTTTTTTTTTTTTTCAGTCTCAAACTATACCCAGTTGCCGACGTGGCGCGCCTAGTGAAATGTCGACGTGGCATCAACATTTAAACCCTTGTAAAGGTCGAATGCCGGAGTCGACGTTTCGATTTTCAAGTTACAGTAAACTTTCGAACTTTCAAGCATTCACCCGGAGGAATTTCAATTTTCAAGCATTCTTCACTCAGTTTCTTCTAAGATGGCGTCACCCCCAAAGAAAAAGGTAAGTTAATGCTATGTTTTCTGTTTTGTAATGCGTATTTTATGGTTATGCTATGCGTTGGCGTTCAAGGCTCTCCGATTTTATGCTTATTCTATGCGTATGCATGGTTTCTCCGAACTTTTTAAATGTTTGATACTGTGATGCCATCGTGTTTTCTGTGTAATCAGGGTTTATGATAAATTTATGTTGAAATTTAAAACATAAAACCTAACCAAATTTTAAACGAGTAAATATGCGTAGGCTGTGCGTACGATATGCGTCTTTTGTGCGTGCACTATGCGTTCAAATTGCTTACTCCATGCTTATATTATTCGTACTTTATGCGTGCGTATAATTTACTCTATGTTCCCTGAACTGTGCGTGTGATGTGCGTAATATATGCGTGTCGTATGCGTACACCATGCGTGACCGTGACTTATAGTATGCGTATGTTGTGCGTACTTTATGCGTGCATATAATTTGTTGAATGTTTGCTATACTGTGCGTGTGATGTGCGTAATATATGCGTGTATTATGCGTACACTGTGCGTGACCGTTGCTTGTAGTATGCGTATGTTGTGCGTGTTTTGTGCGTATTTCATTTACTTATTTTTAATCTATAACTTTTTACAATTTTCAGATATATGTTCGTCCAATTACCTATAGATGCTATGTTTCTTCATTCCGAACAAACTGTGATAACTTTGCTCGGCAAATTACTCCTGAAGTCAAGGACAAATTGAAAGATTTAAAGATGGTACAGTTTCTGGAATTTCCTGGGTTTGAGCAAAATGTCCCTCTAATTTATGAGCTGATCTCAAGGTGGGACATTTCAAAACAATGCTTTGTTATAAGAGGTCAACACATTCCTTTCACTGCTGATGAAGTGGCTCTTCTTACTGGTTTGCCAAATAAAGGAGAAGAAATATCCTGGCATTCCTTAGCACATACTTCAGTTACATCAACAGAAATAAGGAATGACTTTATGGAGTTGAACAAGAAAACCCCCCGGAGACTATGTTAAGAACGTTTATCATGTATTTATGTTCAAATTTACTTTTTCAACTTAACAACTTCAAAACCCCCCGGTTGATTCAAAGAATAGCAAATAATCCAGATGATTTTTTGTCAATAAACTGGGCTAGTTCAATTAGGGAGTTTTTAGTTGGAGAGTTTAATAAGGCATCCTCCAAGATTTCAAATAAGAAGCCAGCAGGTTACATCAACGGTTTTGTACCTCTGCTAATTGTGAGTGATAACTGCTAAATTCATTCAAAATTTTATTTGCTCAATGTGAGTGCTAAAATTTCTTTCATCTTATGCAGATTTGGTTCCTGGAGCATACTACTATTCATGCTCCTATGTATGCTGACAGAAGGCCCCGTTTTCTTCGATGGGCCGATGATATTGTATATACTACAGAGGTAATAACTAACTTATTTGCTAATATAAGAAAAAGTCAGATTTGTAATGTCCTACAGGCAGTTGGAGAGGCTGAAATGGATATGGTTAATGTTGAGAAATATCCATCAGACAGCCCTATATCCCCTGATTCCCCTCATGACATATCCACCCATCAAAACAACCCCCCCCAATCTCCCCATCATGCCCCACCTCCTCAGCAAGACCCCCACCAATCTCCCCATCATACCCCACCTCCTCAGCTGGCTCAGCAAGACCCCCACCAATCTCCTCAGCAACCACATTTAAGTTTTTCTGCTGAAGCACTTCAGTCTATACAAGAAACAATAATGAGATCCTGCCAAGAAACATGTACAAAACTTTTTCGAGAATTTGAAGACAGACTGAGCACAAAGTTTGAAGATCTTACTGAAAGAGTTGGAGTTATTGAGGTCAAGCTCAATAATTTCATTGATCAGAGCAAAGAAGTTCCTCAGAAAAGATCTGCTAGCTACTCAGCCTACTCTTCATCTTCCAATAAGAGACAGAGATCAGATATCCCACCAAAAGATCCAATCCCACCAAAAGATCCAATCCCAGCAGAAATGCAAATTGTTCAATATACAAATCCAAATGAACCAATACCTGTAGATAACATTCAAATAAAACCTGTAACTTATGTTCATGCAGTTGAAATAGAAAATTACAGAGGTCTTTTGTGTTTGACTTCTGAGAAGAGAAATTTTGTGCTAGAATGTTTGAAGAAGTTCTCTAAAAGGTAAAAAATTGCAACTTCATTTTTGTTTGCAGATCTGTATGCGTATGATATGCGTGTGGTATGCGTATAATATGCGTGTGGTATGCTTGTGATGTGCGTATGATATGCGTGTGTTATGCTTGTGATGTGCGTATTTAATGTTTTTTTTTTTTTTTTTTGCAGGGATGATAGTATCTTGTTTGTGCTTAACATTCTTATTTCCAGATCTGATATTGATGAGTTATTAAGCGACAGTTGGTTAGGCAATGAACATTTAGATATTTTTACCTATCTCTTAAATGAGAAGTGTAACCTTATGCCAGACAAGTACCATAAATTTCTATACATCTCTCCAGTCTATTGGGTTAGTAAATTAGTATTCAATTTATCAGTTTAACTATTGGATTAGTAACTTAGTATCCATTATTCCATTCTAAGTTCTTACATTTACTATTTGCACTTGCAGAATAACAAAGGAAGGGAAAAAATGTCCAAATTGCAAGTCAGCCATATAACCGAGCTTTCTGTTACTTCAAACAATATTTTATTACAACCAATCATTGATTCTGATCACATTACCCTTCTGGTTGGTTTGCTGAAAGAACACAAGTGGAAATTTTATGACTCATTGGACCGCCGCGTCAAAGAGCATAGGCTTGTTGTTCCAAAAATCGTAAGTGTTAGTCTTCATCATTTGAACTCTTAAATTTTTAAAAAAATTACTGAACTAATCCTTCCTCAACATATATTTCAGCTTAAAGCCCTATATTCTGACACGAAAGGAGCGTTTGATAGTGATATCAGAAAATGGAAGCTTTCTACCATTAAAGTTATACCAAAACAGGAGAACTCTTTTGATTGTGGAATGTATGTCTGTAAATATATGGAAAGAATATGTCTTGAAGGCAACACTGATTGGACTGATAGTACAAATTGGCAAGGAGACATGCCAAAGTATAGAGCAGAACTTGCATATGAAATATTTTGTAAAGCGTTGCCAAAATAACAGTTTTTCATTGTGTATAAATGTTTTTGTATATAAATGTTTCTGTTTATAAATGTTTCTGTGTATTAATATTTTTCATTCTGATTCTGTGTATAAATGTTTATCTGTGTATAAATGTTATTTACATTGCTTTGAGTAAAAAATTCCATACTAAATGATAATACGCATACATTAAGCACAAATGACGCACAACGAACGCATAACGAACGCACAAATGACGCACAACGAACGCATAGCGTACGCATAACGCACGCATTACACACGCACACATATGCAGTAAAATTTATTTATAAAATTCTATTTAAAATTTTACGAGCCTTTAGACAGATATGGTTGGGAGGATAAGAGGGTAGGTTGATTTTTTATGAGCCTTTATTACTTACTATTGCTCAACATTACATTTTTCTATTATATAATGCGAGACCATTTGAAGACAAGTGTAACTCATGATGTAACCACTAAAGAATATATCTTTCAATTCTGTGTATTAATGTTTTTGTGTATAAATGTTTCTGTGTATAAATGTTTCTGTGTATTAATATTTTTCATTCTGATTCTGTGTATAAATGTTTATCTGTGTATAAATGTTATTTACATTGCTTTGAGTAAAAAATTCCATACTAAATGATAATACGCATACATTAAGCACAAATGACGCACAACGAACTCATAACGAACGCACAAATGACGCACAACGAACGCATATCGTACGCATAACGCACGCATTACACACGCACACATATGCAGTAAAATTTATTTATAAAATTCTATTTAAAATTTTACGAGCCTTTAGACAGATATGGTTGGGAGGATAAGAGGGTAGGTTGATTTTTTATGAGCCTTTATTACTTACTATTGCTCAACATTACATTTTTCTATTATATAATGCGAGACCATTTGAAGACAAGTGTAACTCATGATGTAACCACTAAAGAATATATCTTTCAATTCTGTGTATTAATGTTTTTGTGTATAAATGTTTCTGTGTATAAATGTTTCTGTGTATTAATATTTTTCATTCTGATTCTGTGTATAAATGTTTATCTGTGTATAAATGTTATTTACATTGCTTTGAGTAAAAAATTCCATACTAAATGATAATACGCATACATTAAGCACAAATGACGCACAACGAACGCATAACGAACGCACAAATGACGCACAACGAACGCATAGCGTACGCATAACGCACGCATTACACACGCACACATATGCAGTAAAATTTATTTATAAAATTCTATTTAAAATTTTACGAGCCTTTAGACAGATATGGTTGGGAGGATAAGAGGGTAGGTTGATTTTTTATGAGCCTTTATTACTTACTATTGCTCAACATTACATTTTTCACTATAAAATGCGGGAACACTTGCCTTATGGTAACGCATGGTTTTTTCAAACAGAAGCAATGCAGGCTTGACAGAAGGTTTGATTTTATTACGCCTTACCTTCTGTTATGCCTGCATTACTTCTCTTGTAATTATTTTGGTTTAATATCTTTAATAGAATGATTGATTTTATTGTCCAATATAAATCATCTTTGACAACCAAGCCTTCCATTCATTACTACGATACTTATGCTCCTCCCATGAAATTGATGCCAATATCTTGTAAACATAAACATCTCTATCGTGATTAGGTTTATGTTAACAAGTTATTGGCATCATGAACATGGGAGGAGGATAAGTATCGCAGTGATGAAGGGAAGGCTTGGTTGTCAAGATGATTTATATTGGACAATACATCAATCATAATTCCTGTAGGGAAGTTGATGTTGTTGTCTTGTTGAAGATGTACATTAGGTTCTCTTGTAAAATTGTATTTGTTATAAATGTTCTTTTAATTTGTTCTTATATTTTTTATATTGTACATAGTCATTAAATGTTCTTTTTTTTTTTTTTTATATTTTAAAAAATACGCAATGTTGACGCAGAGAGCACGCATAAAATACGCACAGTGAACGCATAGTGTACCCATATATAACGCATAGGATACGCATAACGTACGCACAATAAAATAATTAACACTTCCAGTACTCAAACTATACCCAGAAAATCATGTTTTATTAACTATTAATATAAAATCATACATTAAATTACTCTGCTCCAAAACACGCAATGTTCACGTAGATAATACTGAACACATCCAGGACGCATATTAAACCCTAAACTTATTTGCTTGGAGGTTTCATCTACTGCGAGACTGCGAGTTGGGTTGTTGTCTTCTCCGTCCGACCAGCGTACGCTTTAGTCTGAGCCTCCGAGGCTGCTGTCTCCTCCGACCTGCATCAGGTCATATAAAAGATTAGTAAGAACTCGTTTGTTTCCTATTTCTCTCAATCAGGATGGTCAAAAATAAGGATAAGGCTGCATCAGGTCATAGAAAAGATCCAGCATGGAAATATAGCACTCAGGTGGATGTAGGAGGAAGTGATAAAACATATGTCTATCTGAAATGCAATTACTGTGATAAAGTTGTGAAAGGTGGTGTGACTAGGATGAAGGAACACCTTTCAGGCTCTCACAAGAATGTTGCTCCATGCTCCAAAGTTCCTGATGCTGTAAGGGATGAGATAAAGTCATACATGAATAAGTCTACCACATCAAAACATCTTGCACAGAAGCAATTTGAAGATAGAGTTGATGCTGGATCTTACTACGGGAGTGAGCGCAGCGTTAGGGATTCATCTTCTTCTATGAAGCCCATTTCATCTAGGGGTGCTAGAGGGCCTATGGATCATTACATGGTTGACACATCAGATGATAGGCCTTCTACTACACAGAAGATGGCTCCAGAAAATGCAAGAGAGGCGCGAAGAAGAGTGTGTAAGGATATAGGCAGATTTTTCTACGAAAATGCTATTCCATTTAATGTAGCAACATCACCTGCTTATTACAACATGATTCGTTCAGTTGGAGCATTTGGGAGAGGGTTCAAACCTCCAACCATGTATGATTTAAGAACATGGATTTTGAAGGAGGAGTTGGAAAGCACTGATAAAACCATTGAAGAAATTAAGAAGACTTGGGCCCAAACAGGAGTAACAATTATGTCAGATGGGTGGTCTGATATCAAACATAGAAGTCTGATCAACATCCTCATTAATAATCCTTATGGTACTGTGTTTTTAAGGTCAATTGAAGCATCTGACCAGGTCAAAGATGCTGAGTTCATATTTAGATTATTAGATAGCATTGTTGATGAGGTTGGAGAACATTTGGTTGTACAAATTGTGACGGATAATGCAAGTTCTTATAAGGCTGCAGGTAATAAACTTATGGAGAAGAGGAAACATTTGTATTGGACTCCATGTGCTGCACATTGCATAGATCTGATTCTTGAGAAGCTTGGGGATCTACCTCAACATAAAAATGCACTCACTAAAGCCAAAAAAATAACCAAGTTTATTTACAACCACTCTTGGGTTCTAGCTCTTATGAGAAAGTTTTCGAAGAAAGAAATTCTAAGGCCAGCCGCAACAAGATTTGCCACCGCATACTTGACCTTAGAGAGCATGCTGGATGCCAGACAACCTTTAGAGGCTATGTTCACATCTACACAGTGGTTGAGTTGTGCTTGGGCAAAGAAGGCTGAGGGAAAAGAGATTAGAAAGATTGTTTTAAATGACAGATTTTGGCAAAGTGTCTTATATGCAATTACAACTACTAGACCTTTGGTTCATGTTTTAAGGATGGTGGATGCTGAGAAGAAGCCTGCAATGGGTTTCATCTACAATGCTATGGATGAAGCCAAAGAGATGATTGCCTCCAACTTAGGAGGCAGTGAGGGAAGCTTTAGGGAAATTTGGAATATTATTGATGATAGGTGGGAACTACAGCTGCACCGACACTTGCATGCCGCTGGCTACTACCTAAACCCTCAGTATCAATATGCAGAGAACAAGTCTACAAACCCTGAAATAAAGTTGGGATTATATCATTGCATGGATCGTCTAATAAGTGATGCAACTGAAAGATCAAATGCTGACTTGCAATTGGTACCTTTTAGGAACAAAGAGGGTTTTTTTGGATTACAACAAGCAAAAGATACAATTACCAAACGATCTCCAGTTGAGTGGTGGATTCAATTTGGTGATGGGACTCCAGAATTACAGCGTTTTGCTGTGAAAGTTTTGGGCTTGACATGCTCTTCATCTGGCTGTGAAAGAAATTGGAGTACCTACAACCAAGTACATACAAAGAGGAGAAATCGCTTGTCGACATTGAGGATGAACTCACTGGTGTACATTATGTACAATAGGAGACTCAAAGATAGAAATTTGAAGAAAAAAGGATTAATGGATGATGAAGATCCTTTGCTTTGCGATGATGTGGCATCTGATGATGAGTGGTTTGTAGATGATGAAGTTGAAGTGATGCCGTCTGAATTACAAGATGAAGATTTAAATGTTGATTTCTTTGATGGTCTTAAAGCATCCACATCCACAACAACTCAAGAACAAATCAAAAAAGGTATATAAATAATATAGTTTTCTTTTCTTAGACTTTTATTAATGTATTACACTATTATTCATTATGATATTATTCAAAAATATTTAGGGAAGAGGAAGATAACTAATAATGAGGAAGAAGAAGCTGATTGGGAGATATTGGACTCTATAGGAGAAGGGGAAGAGGAGAGAGCAGCTCATCATAATGATGATTCAAATGAAGACCCCCTTAGTGATGACTGATGAGTGATAAGTGATGATAATGCTGATGACTAGTGAGTTCTTAACTTCTTATGTGATATGTTAATGTCATTGCTATTTATCTTGTGCATTTTTATGTTTTATATATTATTTACTCATTAGTATATAAAAAAATTATTATTTTATGTTTACGCAATTTTTTGATTTTGAGGCTTACGCCTCAAATCGCCTTGAGGCTTACGCCTCGCCTCACGAACGAAAAACGCCTCAATACCCGAATACGCAATTTTAAACCTTGGGTGCAATTGATGCAAGCTTGGAGATGCAGTCACCACGGTAGTGTTGCAGGACTCATAACTAATTGTCCACTTGTTTGAATAACTATGCTCAGCTTGATCCCTTGGGAAGAGGGTACATAGGTAACTATCTGGGTGCAGCCATTCTAATATTAGAGCCTGCTTTATCATCTTCCATTTTTTAAAGTGAAAGATGAGGTGAAAATTGCTGATTTGAAATTATTTTGTTAGACCGGCCCTTGGGCCAATTGAATTGGCCCCCCTTGGACCGATCCAGGTCTGTAGGAGACAGACACAGGGGGGCATAAATCAGGGTTGGCGACAACATGATTGGGGCTCACACATTGATAAAGGCTTGGATTAGGAGGAAAAATTCAAATTAGGGCTATTTGAGGATTAACAAATTGTCCTTTTGCTTTAAATAATCTTCTTCTTGCTATGGTTAGGTTTTGCATCTTGAATTTGGAGGCTCAATTTGAGATCTTGTGTTTTGCATGTGGGCTCTAGGCTAGGGCTAGAGAGATGGAGAGTTGAATCTTCCTCTCGAATTGAAGATTCATTGTATCGAGTTGTGTTTTTCTTTTCCCACTAAGTTCTAAGTGTTTTTCGTGGTGATTTCCTTCCAATTTTCTATGAAAAATGCTGCGTGATTTCTGTTTTGTCTATGAAATCATGCAGTATTTTCCATTATTTTTGTTATTTCCTTATCAAAATGGCATCAGAGCATGTTGATTTAAGTAAAACCAATGGCTGGAAGAAAACTGGAAGTCTTGGAGGGAGAACTTGGGCAACTAAAATCAGATTTTGAGGAGAAGATTTCTGATTTTCAAAATCAGATCGCATCCGTCAATGAAAGGGTGGAGGAAAAGTTCGTTGTGTTGGAAGACATGTTGAAGAAATTGCTAGAAGCCAAACCCAATCCAACAACCTCGGAAACAAATGAAACTACCGGCGGCAATGTAAGAGGTGAGAACTCTAACACGTTTAGGAGAAGGGAAAATTCAGAAGTGGAGATCTTGGAGGGTGAAGATGAAATGCCTCATCTAGAACCACTTTCAAGGAGGAGATGAGCATTGTATACGAAAGAAGGGGTGTTGATTTTTTGAGGAGAGGGGATGATTTGGATCGCCGGGGTGATGATTTTGAAAGAAGCAGAAGGGATTTTGATGAAGGGTTTGGGTATGATCGCTTGAGGGAAGATAGTGACAACTGGGGAGCATCCTCTCTTTGAGGAATTGGAGGCTATGGAAGATTCAGGGGAAACAGGGGTGACCCGAAGGTGAGGAAGCTAAAGATACCCATCTTTAAGAGTGAGGATGCACATGACTGGATATACAAGGTGGAGCGATACTTTGTAGTTAATGGGTTGGCAGAGTAGGAAAATTTGACAGCGGTAGGACTATGCTTAGAAGGGAAGGCACTAGCATGATATCAATGGCGGGACATGAGGCAACCTATTCGGGGTTGGAGGGAGTTCAAGGATTGTTTATTAGAACATTTTCGAACTAGTAGGAGAGGGGACTTCTATGAGTCATTCTTTGCCCTGACGTAGGAGGGGACCGTAGCAGAGTACCGTGATAGGTTCGAGTATCTTGCCAACACGCTAGACCGACTTTCAGAGACAGTGCTAAAGGAAAATTTCATGAAGGGGCTTAAACCGGAGATCTGAGCAGTAGTTAAGGTGATGAGGCGACGAGATTTGGGGGAAGCCATGGAGCTAGCACAGTTAGTGGAGGACCAAAAGTAATTGGAGAGGGGGGCTTGAGGGAGCAACTCAGGGGGGGTCATATTGGATGACCACCACCTTCTTAGCTCCCAAGGGGTCTGTTTCAGGGAGTTTGAGAGAAGCACCAAAGGAGAATATTGGAGGAGGGGGAAATTTTAATAAGCTTAGTGAGAAGGAGATACAAGAGAAAAGGGCAAGGGGTTGTGCTTTAGATGTAATGAGAAGTACACGCCAAGGCATAGGTGCAAGGACCGAACTCTTCAGGTTCTCACTGTCTGTGATGACGAGGAAGCTGAAGAGGGAGGTGAGAGTGGGTTAGTGGTGGAGGAAGAAGAGAAGCTGCATTTGGATATGGTTGAAGTCTCTTTGAACTTAGTGGTGGGATGTACTCCAAATCACACCATGAAAGTGAATGAGAGATAGCCGATAAAGAGGTGGTAGTGCTGATCGATAGTGGGGCTACCCACAATTTTATCTCTAATCAGATCGTAAATCTGTTGGGGGTGAAATTAGTGGACACTGGAGGCTATGGAGTGATGATGGGCACTTGGAAGGTGGAGATGGGTATAGGAGTGTGTAGGGGAGTAGTGCTGACGATTCAGGGGATTTAGATGAGGGAGGATTTTCTTTCCTTGGAGTTGGAGAGTACTGATGTCATCATGGGAATGAAGTGGCTATAGACCTTGGGAGATACCAAGGTCAATTAGGGAGCACTGAGGATGGAACTAGTGGTGGGAGGAAGGAGGATAGTGATCCTGGGGCAATGCAGTGCTGTCCAGAGCTGCAATATCTCTCAAATCCATGATCAAGACTATACATGAGGTGGGAGAAGGATATTTGGTGGAACTGCAATGCTTGAGGGGGTAAGTGTAGGGGAAGTGGGAGATATTCCTCTTGCAGTACAACCACTTATATAATAGTTTAGAGAGGTTTTCCAACCACCTCAAGGCTTACCACCACCCAGAGAGTAGGAGCATGCAATCATTTTAAAGGAGGGGGTGTCATGGATTAGTGTACGACCATACCGCTATCCCCAAATTCAAAAGGATAAGATTGAGAAGTTGATCAGGGAGATGTTGGAGGCGGGGATCATCAGGCTAAGTGTGAGTACTTTCTTTAGTTTAGTCTTATTGGTCAAGAAGAAGGATGGGAGCTGGAGGTTTTGTGTGGATTATAGGGCATTGAATAAGGAGACCGATAAAGTCCCCATTTCGGTGTTCGGTGAACACTGGATGAGCTGTATGGAGCAGTGGTGTTTTTCAAGATGGACTTGAAGTCGGGCTACTATCAAATTAGGATGCAGGAGGATGTTCAGAAGATGGCTTTCAGGACGCACGAGGGGCACTGTGAGTTCTTGGTTTTGCCATTTGGGCTTACAAACGACCATACTACCTTCCAATCATTGATGAATCGGGTATTCAGGCTATACCTTCGGAGGTTTGTCTTAGTTTTCTTTGATGACATGCTTGTATAGCAGGACCGAAGAGGAGCATTTGGAGCATTTAAGGGTGATCTTTGGAGTTCTACAGGAGCACCAGCTTAGGACCAACCTGAAGAAGTGCAGCTTCACATAGACCAGTGTGGAGTACTTGGATCACATGGTATCTTAGGAGGGGGTGACAGCCGATCAAGCCAAAATTGAAGCAATACAAAAGTGACCTTTACTTAGGAACTTGAGAGAGCTGAGGGGTTTCCTAAGATTGACAGGTTACTTCCGAATGTTTGTGAAGGGGTACATCAACATAGCCTGGCCTTTGACAGAGCAGTTAAAGAATGATAGCTTCTTGTGAGGAGAAGAGGCTACCCAAGCTTTTGATAAACTTAAGAAGGTAATGACCATAATACCAGTGTTGGATTTATTAGATTTCAGTCAGACTTTTGTGGTGGAGGTAGATGCATATAGATATGGGTTGGGGGCAGTGCTGATGCATAATCATAAACCCATAGCTTATTTCAGCCAGGTGCTGATAGCTAGAGCCAGACTAAAGTATGTGTATGAACGGGAATTGATGGCCATCATGTTAGCCATTCAGAAGTGGCATCTATACCTGTTGGGTCGGCACTTCATCGTTAGGACATATCAAAGGAGCTTGAAATATCTGCTGGAGCAGAGAATGGTGACTGAGGAAAATCAAAGGTGGCTGTCCAAACTCTTGGGATACAATTTTGTGATCCAGTACTGACCAGAGTTGGAGAATAAGGCAGCTAATGTCTTATCCAGGTGTGGAGGAGAGCTCTAGGAGATGATCATTTCAGTACCCCTGATGGTGGATTGGGGGGCTATCAAGGAAGAAAGTGTGTAGGATGAAGAGTTGAAGAAGATTCCGATAGATCTGCTAAAGGATAGGAGCAGCCACCCAGGCTACTCCCTCGAGGGAGAGAGACAGTCGTACCAAGGGAGATTTGTGATGCCCTGAACCTCCATCCATATCCCCCACCTATTGCACGAGTTTCATAGGAGTGCAGTTGGAGGTCATTCCGGGGTACAAAAGACCTACAGAAGATTGGCTGATGAATTATACTAGAAGGATATGCATAAAGATTTGGAGGAGATGGTGGCAAAATGTGAGGTGTGTTAGAGAAACAAGTGCATGGCTATGGCTCCAGGGGAATTACTACAACCCTTAGCACTTCCAAACAAGGTATATGAGGTGTCCATGGATTTCATAGATGGCCTACCATGATCTGAGGGTTTCACAATTATTTTGGTTGTGGTTGACACGTTGAGAAAATGTGCGCATTTCATTCCCTCACGCAACCCTACACCGTAGTGACATCAACTACAACATTCATCAGGGAGGTGGTTAGATTACATGGGGTTCTAGAATCGATAGTTTTTAAACGAGATAAGGTGTTTCTCAGCCAAGTTTGGAGGGAGCTGCTCAGGTTGCAAGGTATGATTCTTAAGAGGAGCACAGTCTACCATCTTCAGATGGATGGGCAAACAGAGACAGTCAACAGAAGCTTGAGACTTATTTGAGGTGTTTTGCTTCTGAAACACCATGAATGTGGGCCAAGCGGTTATCTTGGGCCGAATATAGATACAATACCTCGTACCACTCAGCTTCTCAGATGACCCCTTTCAAAGTAGTGTATGGAAGTGACCCGCCACACTTGGTGCACTTTGGACAAAGAAGCACACCAATCTCTTCAGTAGAACAATATTTGCAAGAAAGGGATAGAGTATTTGAGGACTTGAAGAAAAACCTATTAAGAGCATATCAAATCATGAAGAAACATGCAGATGCACATAGGAGAGAAATCCAGTTCGAAGTTGGGGAGAGAGTGTTTTTAAAACTGCGACCTTACAGGCATAGGACATTAGCCAACAGAAGGAATGAGAAATTAGCCCCATGAAACTTCAGCCCTAGGAGATAGTGGAAAAATTGGTGCAGTGACATACCGTTTAAAGTTGCCCCCAACCGCCACCATACACCCAGTTTTTCATGCATCTCAGTTGAGGAGAGCTCTGGGGAGCATGCAGTAAGTGCAAAATTATCGGCGACACAAATTGAGGAGTTGGAAGTGGTGTTAGAAACATTGGAGCTAAAAGGGGGGGGGGGGGGGGGGGGGGAGGGATAAAGAAATTCTGATTGAATGGAGGGAACTACCTGATTTTAACACTACTTGGGAATTGTATGAGAGGGTGAAGCATCAAAGAGTTATGTAACACATTAATATTAATCTTGACAAATAGAAACTACAAGAAATTTTGATATAAATTAAGCTTTCATTGTGCTTAATTTAATATTATTTCATGAGCCAACTATTAATTCTTTGAATTCTGCATGGGTTTGGGTGCAAACGCCCAGCGTTATGTACCCGAGCTCCCCGACACTGTAAAAGTTTGCTGGGAGAAATGATATAGAGCGGAGCACCGCAACACTCTAAATTCAGCTTCCAAGTGTTGTCAGCTATGTTGCACCAATACACCTATTTATGAAGGCGTGCTGTATCCGATACACCGATACACCTCCGATACTCCACCGATACGTGTCGGATACGCCAAAGCCGTATCCAATTAAAATACTATTTAATTTCAAAAGGACACGCGTATCGGATATGCGTGTCCGTTGAAAAACAAAAAGAAATCTTTAAAAAGACTCGTATTTACTTCTGCGGTTGCGAGCAAGATTCTCTCATTTTCGAGATGGATTTGAGTCTCTTGATGATATGAAAATATTAAAAATTATTAATCTTTCACTTGATGAGCCTGAATTAGAAGCTATGATATTTATTGAAGATGATATATAAGTTCAAAGACAAACTAATGAAGAAGATAATTATATCATTCCTTCTATTGAATAGTTGAAACTTCATGTGCTAGATAATTTATATTTATGCTTTTGTTGTTGTACTAGACATTTAATGCTTACTTATATTTTGATATTATAAGCTACAAGGCTAAATGATGTTGTTGTCATTTTTTTTTATAATTTCAAATATTATGCTTTGATTGTTTTCTTAATTTTTATGTATGATTTATAAATTATAATGTTGTGTCCGCGCGCGCCATACCCGTATCCTGTATTTTTAAGAATTGACGTGTCCCGTATCCGTATCGTGTCGTATCCGTGTCGCCGTATCCGTATCAGTGCAACATAGGTTGTCAGGTAGACTGGGGGCAGAGCGTTGAGCGCTGTAAGTGCTTCAAGGAAGACTTAACAATTTTCTTTCTCGTTTTTCTCAAGGGTGGCATCCCTTGGTGGTATATAGAGGCTTTTCTCTTTTGTTTAGTGTGTGAGAATAGTGTAAGTGAGAAGAGAAGTAATAACAAAGTGAGTGAGGAGAGAGATCCATAATTATTTCTTCCAATTTTTATAGTAGATTTCTTGATGTAGCATGGCTCCGTATTTTTTCTGATTCCGGGTTTTTCCACGTTAAATCCTTATATCATTTTTGTTTCATTGCATTCTATTTTTCTTATTTGTTTCATTGTGTGGTTTTCTTCGGCATCCCCAACACTGTATAAGTGCGACTATGTGATCTCATGGAAAGTCATCTATCTGTATCGGCATGAGATCTGATTTTCTTAATTTGATAGTTTCTTTCCTTATTCTATTTCGTTTATATTATTTGATGTATATTTATTTAGTACTCATGATTTTGATCAAAATATGACATCGAAAATCCAATTTATGGATATTAAATTCAGTTTTATTGCTGATTTTAAGTGTTTCTAAATTCCTTGTTGAATTTCCCACATTATTTACATCCTTTCATCATTAATTAGGATTTATATATGATAATATTTGTTTATATCTAAAGAAAGTAATTTGAATTAATATGTAGCTTATTATATTGTGAATTCTTTATTATTATTATTATAGAAACTCACACATTATATTAGTTGTATTAGAAAATCCTAAACCTGAGTCATTTTGTGTCACCAGTCATCCTGCAGCATGCTCAACTAAATTTTCTTGAAATATTGCAAACAATATTTGGCAGGAAACTGTCTATGAGTCGTTGCAAAGGGATGGCCAGTTTGATACAGGCAATTCTTCAAGCACCACTACCATGGGAGATCGTGATGGTAGACTTCAGAGCCGTGAAAATTCTTCTCAAACTGTAATTGTTGACTCTCAGTTGGCCATGGATGAAGAGTATGCCAGAGAATTGCAAGAGTTAGAGAATCAACTTTCTTATGCTTCCCTCAACAGAACTTCTGCAACAGGAACTGGTATGTTTGTATGAAAATGAACTTTCATATGGTTATCTCACTAAAGAGATTTCTTGATGGTTTTTCTTGGATATTTTATAAGTGATTTAGTAATGAGAATGAGCCATTACTGAGAGAGATTTAGCTTTACCAACTTAAGTTTAACTTTTGTGTTCTATTAATGACAAAGCTGACACTTTTTCCTCTCTTTTGGGGTAATAATTCTTCAAAGATTTTGCTCGTGCACAGTCTGCTACATCAAACAACGAAGGCACTTCTGCCAATAACACCGTAACTCAGGTGACTGGGTTCTATCAATAGTACATCATAAGTCATAATACATTTCCCTTCGGTCTCTTTCTGTATCTTCTCCTCTCTCTAAAAGAAACTCAATTATATCTTAAATATTGGGCAGGTTGACAGGCAGGATAATGTTGACCCAGATAATATGACTTATGAGGTGTGTTTGTCTTTCAAATTTAGAAGCACCTATTTAAAAAAAAAAAGCTATAAATTAAGGATTTATTTAGAGCACCTTTCTCACTATTTTGCTCTTCAGACTACTACCACATTTCTGTATGACTGTTATTTTTTTGTTGCTTTTCATTAATTTATGTGGTGGGGAGCTACTTTTTACATCAAGATCTACTGGTATATAGTAGCTATAAGAAAGCCATTGTTTGACTTTGTCAAAAAAGTAGTCATAAGAAAGTCCATGTCCGATTTTGTCATAAAAAGAAAACATTTATAATATCTATAGAAACTTTAAAAAATATTATATTTCCCATAATAAATTTACAATCACTTTTACAAAAAGCTATAATTGTGCAGAATAGACCCTTAATTCATTACCTAAATGAAATTCATTTTTAATTATTTTTAAGTATCTACGTTGACTTTTAATTTACAATTGATGTTTTGTCGGTCCTGGATATGATATAATGTTTGATCTATCTGATTAGCACATTCTTCCATTTACTATTCAGGCAATCATGCTATTACTCTATTAGCACCATATTTCCTTGCTAATAATTAAGAATTACTTCTCAAAAGGACGTTGTAACCGTATTTCATCTTCTCAATCGATATGATTTCATTATTAATTATTTTTAAGTAGTTCCTGTGAAATTTAGTTTTTGATTTCCAAATGATATTTCATCGAACCTAGATCACGTTTGATTTATCTGATAATCCACCTATTTCAGGTGCTCATAGAGGTGCTTCATGCTATTAATATCTAGGAATTATGGTTGTTGCCGCTGTAATGCTGTAGGATTTTCTAAAGATAAAATTTTAAACAGAAAGTGTAAGCTTGTTGAATACATGGCATTTGCATATGGGAATTGAAACCAGATTTCCAGATGCTAGTTGTTTGTGTATTTCTTCCAATGAATGACGATGTGTGTGGAGATGCCGTTTTTCAAACTACTTGCATTTAATTTTGCAAAAGTGCAATGAGATTGCTCGAGCCATTTGAACTTCATCAATTAAAAAAGTTTAAATGGGCTAATTGCTTATGGTGTTATCTTGTAACACTACAAGCTACATATTTTTATCCAATCGTTTGGCTGACAGCCTTTATATAGATGGTCAAAACCATTACATAATGTTTCTTAAATATGATATGCATAATCATTCCTCTTTTTTGCGTCTTATATTTATGTCAGGTTGTGTCTATGTTATTTATGATCCCCTTTCATCTTTTACAGGAATTGCAATCATTAGGTGAAGCTATTGGTAAGGCAAGCAGAGGATTATCTGATGAGCTTATATCTTACTTGCCAACTTCTACATACAAAAATGGGTTATTTTCAAGAAGAGAGAAAATTGAAGAGTATGTTTATAACCTATTGTCTTTATTTTCGTTTATGTTAGGTGTGAAGTCTAATTTCTTTCAATCACATTGATCTAAGAGTCTTGTATAAGATTTGTTTTTCTTTACACTCAAATCTTTATTCACAACTAATCATTCATACATATTATAACATGTTCTATACAAGGAGAAGAGATTAATGGCTGTAAAAAATCACTTATTCTTCTGCATTTAGCAAAATGTAGAGGTAGACATTTGGAAAGTGACTAGTGAAGTGATTGAGAATTGGTATTTATAGCAATGTAGCTGGTTTTATGCAAAGGAGTTTCTTTTTTGGGTAGTTGACAATGACCACCGGAGAATGGAGGTGACAATCGGAAATCGAAGGCAAAGCATAGCCGGTGGATGAATCATGCTCATGTTTGAAGAGGGAAAATAGAAAGTGGAAAAGGAAATAATGCTAGTGAGATTAATTAGAAGTGAGGAAAATATTTGTTTTATTTCTTTCGGATTTGTGAACTTTTATCTTATTGAATCATATAAATTCTCTTGAGTTCTACTCTTGATTTTCTTCTCGCAAATTATTTTTCTCATTCTCATAAACATTATTACTCTTGGGGTATGCTTTTCCCCAACAACTTGAAATTTCCTATGTGCGCAGTTTTACTTTTGGATGATGAGATATATGATTAGGGATACCTTTAAGCTATCATTATTTTAGTTCAAGCTCCTTGTGTGGAAAATTTGTTTGATATTCACTTTCATAATAGTATTTCTGGTGACCTAGAAAACGTGTTTGGTTTTTGATGGAGATCTTTAAGTTTTTATTGATTGTAAATGTCAATTAAATAAATGATCTGAGCAATGTCTGGTTTAGTTTTATTATTTTGTGGTTACTTTTTAAGTTTTCAATTTCAATTTATAGAAGCATGCTTATGATGATACCTATGAGAACAAGATGTGTTCTTTGTTTATCTTATTCCTTATATAGGAGTTGGTTTATTTGATTTGTCATATATTCTAGTTGGTTCTGTTTGTTGCAAGTTCAAAGTTTTTGATGGTTCCCATGTTTGTTGTTAATAGGTTATCGCTTAAGGTTTATAGCTACAGTATTACTAATTGTGACTTATGGGGATTTACCTAAGTTGCCGTTACTTGGGAGAAGAAGAAGCTCCTTGAGTTACTTGGAAGAGAGGGAGGGAGGGAAGAGTGCAAACCAAAAGAAAAGGAAATTTTAATCACTCGGCTTGCTCACCTAAAGCCTATTACAACCTATCTATATATAGAGTTTTATTAGGATAAAATGAACCTAGGAAATAACTATCATAAAATTGGACCAATTCCTAACAATCTTCTCATTGGTTCTGATTTTACAATTCATTTGAATCAATCCATCCATCTATCAAACCTGCCGCCATAGCTAAGTTGGCGTCTTCTTTGGGCCTAGCTCCTTACTGTTTCAAGAAATCCGGGCAATTTATCTTGAATGCCCTTCTTTATGGCAATAGAAGTATTTCCTGCTGAACTCTTGTCTTCCTCTTATAGTCAGAATGTTGCCAACGTTTTCTTTTTTATCCTCAGTCCTTCACTGAAGTTGTTTGGACATCAAAACCGACTTTACCTCGTTCATGGTCAATGTCTGGTTACCATATAGTAATGTATCAACTATATTCTCATATGATTTCGGCAAAGAGCTTAGGATAATAATGTCTTGATCTTCCTCAATCTTGACATATACATTCTTGAGATCAATAATAATTTTGTTCAATTCATGTATGTGCTTTTTTGAGTCTTTGCTTTCATTTATCTGCAATGTGTATAAAGTTTTTTTTTAGATTTGATCGGTTGGCCACTGATATCTTCAAATAGAATGATTCATCTTCTCCCAGACTTATACAGCCGAACCCTCTTCGGATACTTTCCTCAACACTTAAATCACCGAGCAATAAAAGAATCGCACTATGAGCCATCAATTGGGTTTGCCTAGCCCATGCCCTTTCGGTTACGGCAACAAGATATTCCTTGGAAATCGCCTCAGAAGTTCCTTGATGAACAAGGAGAGCATTCATTTTGATTCTCCATAAGTTGAAATCCTTTTCACCAATAAATTTGTTAATTTTGATTCTTTGCGTCGACAAGATCATGAATCGTAGCTTCTTATACTCCACCTTAAATATCTAAATAGATCTTTTATCAAGAATAGACAGAAAACCCGCTTCCAACCAGTCTGTGCCTGATCTTGACGCTCGATCTACTCCCGCAGTGCACCAACCTGCTCCCATGCACAAAATCTCGCCAAAACATCTTTAGGAAGAGCTTGCTACTCCCGTGCATAAGATCTTACGAATGACCAAAGCCATTTCGTGACCTGACCAGCTACCACGACCCCCCAATCTACGAGTCTTCTCCCGACCAAACGAGTTGCCACCTAGCCTTCTTTCGCATGGTATTAACCCGTACTCCCACTTCCAAGCGACCATCATACTCAGTCGTTCGCGTACTTACCACTGGTTCCGATAGAACATCCACCCTACACCCGGCACGTCCGCCTTGTGCCCCTCACCCGGCGCGTATCTAACCCACCCACACCTGCCGCGAAAATGCGACCCTTCTCGCCGCGGAAGTCGGTTATACTCCTCTATGTGCGCTACAACGCGCGTAACTGAGACACCATCCTTTGCGTCTTTGGCCCGACCCTTCTCTGTGCGCGCACACAGCCCATACGGACAGTTTCCTTTCTTGGACAAGAACCTTCCTCCAACTTCACCTAGCTCTGGTACAATTTGTTGGATTCTTAGGACTTGAGCTTCTTGGAAGAGAGAGAGGGAGGGAAGAGTGCAAAAGAAGAAAAAGAAATTTTATTCACTTGGCTTGCTCACCTAAAGCCTATTACAACCTCTCTCTCTATATAGTTTTATTAGGATAAAATGAACATATGAAACAATTATCCTAAAACTAGATCAATTCCTAACAGTTACAAATTGAGTTAGGGTATACCAGGTTCTGATGGTTGACGGGTTATTTAATTTTTTTTCTTTGGTGCTTTTCCATGTTTAGGGGTTGTTTCATGTTTTAGTTTTGCGTTTATCCACATAGAACAAGAATTGCTTGTGGTTTGCTGAAATTGAATGGCACATGAACCCATTCTTGGCCGCATCTACTGGCTTAGAGGAATAGTGAATGAGATCTTAATAAATAGTTAACCAGATGCATGCATTAATTATTCAGTTTTTGCTTTATAAAATTTTTTAATTTCCTTCAATGTTGTGATGCTTGGTTGATGTAGATTCCTTCAAGTATGGCAGAAGAATAACTACTAATTTTTGGGGAAATCCCCTCATTGTACTGATGATGTGGGGCTTGATTTTCTTTCTTTTCTTTTAAATAATTCATTATCGAGTTCTTATTTGTGATTGATTTTAATCATATCCTTTACAATTATATATATATATATATATATATATATATATATATATATATATGGTGTGAATCCTAATCAACTTATGTTTTTAGTGGTTTCAATTTATTGTCAAATTTCTTAAACCAATTCAATCATTAACTTATTCTTTGCTATTGATTCTTTGCATTTTCTTAATTTCATCAATAGTTAGCAAATAATTGTTTAATTGGTAAACTTTACATTTGCAAAATTTATATCCGAATTTAATTTTTGTACATTGAATCATTTGTGGCTATTTGGTTACAAGTATTTAACTTTCGAGAGTATTTTAAATAGAGTGTAAAGTAAATAAAGTATATTTGAGATATTTAATGATGTGATGCATGGATGGAGTTACACAAGAGTTAAAAGAGAATTAAATTCTAGCTCAACCAATTATATAATCATGTATCAAAGTTAATTCGATTACAAGAAATTCATGATGTTCAACTTGCTAGGCATGGAAATTTCGACAAGATAGCCAAACTATTTAAATAATTGCAAAGGAAAACATAAGGGTACGACTAGTAAATAAAAATCCCACAATTAATACGGAGTTGTTCACACCTTGAGACCTTTAACTCTCTTTCCTACGGAGACTAGGTTGAGCGGCGGAAGATTGTCCAGACTAGCATCGAGGTTGCCACTAAGATGGAGGTACCAAGGAACGTCGCCGTGGGGAAGGATCTCGGAGGCGGAGGGGGCACGGTAGATCGACCTTTGATAATCCACGTGTAGACGGAGAAGTGTTCGTCGATGGAATCTACTAGCGTCGGCAAGATCCGGTCCAAGTATTCTTCGACGGTGTCGTCGAAGTCAAAGCCGACGTCGAAGAACTGTGATCGGAGGATGTTGACCCTTCCGTTGTTGTCGTACTCAAACCCGAAGTTCCACTCGGGTTCTTCCATGCATCCTTGATAGGGAGCGGGGGTGGTTGCCGCAAGGAAACCTCTAAAGGGAGGAAGAAGTGGGCGGCGGCTTGGGGAGCCAAGAGGGAGGCCGGCGGTAAGGAGGGGAGAGGGAGGGGATGTGATGTTAGAAAGCTGAAATTAGTTTCAGTTTTAGGGAATTGGGAGGGAAAAACTTAGGCTTCACTTTTGAAATCCCTAAATTAAGGGAGGATTAATTGCTCAATTAATGGGAGAGCCAATGGAGGGGGAGGCCGGCGGTTTCACTAGGGTTAGGATTTGAAAATAGAAGAAAAGCTGAGTAGGATTTCAGTTTTAGTGAAATTGGAGGGATTAGGGAGGAAATTAGAATTTGAAATTCAAGTAAGAGAGAGGGATTAATGGAGAATTAATGAGATCTCCTTGAATGGGGGGCCGGCGGCATCTATGAGGGGGGAGAGGGGTGGTAGAGAGGGAAAACTATTCCAAATCAGGATGATGACTAGGAAAATATTTTCCTCATGAACCCAATTTCATTTTATGTGAAATAAGATTCAAAATTTAAAAACTTTCCAAAATTGGAAATTCCTAATTTGGAAATAATTTGAACTTGGAATTCAAATTTGAATATGATCCCAAGAAGATTGGTGGTGGGAGGATGGTGGAAGGGGGGGGGGAGAAAGGGGAAGCAAAGCCGGCGGTAGAGGTGGTCGGCTGGTGGGTTGATGGAGCCGGCGGATGGGGCTCAAGGCGGCGGCAAGGAGGAAAGGGGCCCGACTTCTCTCCAATTGAAGGTGTGGATGGCGTGCTCGTGGATGAGGTGTAGATCAAGGAAAATTAATACAAGGAGAACTCACAAAGAGATCTCATGACAAGAACTCACTAAGAGATCCTTGAACTCACAAAGAGATCACACAATAGAAATTTCATTTATCAAATCAATAGTCTCATACAAGATACAAGGGCCATATAAATAGGCTCCAAATAAAAGTAAATGCAAAAGTCTAAAATGCCCCTTGGGGCTACAAGAGCAACTAATACCCTCAGGGGTAAAATGAGAAAACTAAGAAAATAAATGCATAACATATAAACTGCTAGTACAAATAAAATCAATAATAGAGGCTCTCCATCATGGCCGTCGATCTCCGTGGTCGTCTCTGATAGACACGCCGAAATCTCCTATCGATGACCTCATCATTCTCCCCGGGTGGGAGAGAACTCGACCCCGTCGAGTGCGTACTATGGAAGCTCTCATATAATTCTAGCAGGTCTGGGTCCAGTCTCTGTAACTCCTCTCGATCAATCCACGTGTCCTCTGCCTCCGGAGTTCCTTCCCAATGAACCAAGTATCGTTGGCGCCCTCCATCCTTTGTGGAAATAATCTCATCATCCAGAATGGTTTCAATCTTTTCCGCTCTAGGTAAATGGGGTAAATTGGGGAGTGGAGGAAGGCTAGGAATCTCACCAGGTGGGGTCACACAAGGCTCATCATAAAGTTGATTGTTGGGGTTAAAATCAGGACCCTCAAAGGCTATTATATCCTCTATATTAAAAGTGGGATTCATATTAAACCCTTCCGGGAGTTCCAGCACATAAGCATTATTGTTAACCTTCGCAAGTATTTTAAAGGGTCCGGCGCTTCTCGCATGTAATTTCTTTACGGACCCAGGAGGAAAATGCTCCGGGCGGATCCGTACCATCACAAAATCTCCCACCTTGAATTCTTTAAATCTCCTTTTCTTATCAGCATGAATTTTATAATCAGTATTGCTTTGTTCAATTTTCTTTTTAATTTCATTGTGTAACTCATGCAGTGAGATGCGAATGCGAATGCAGACTCAGATGTTCTAGTCCTAGGACTCATGGGGACTAGGTCAATGGGCTGATTTGGTTGATATCCATACACGATTTCAGCAGGACTGAGGCCAGTGGTTCGGTTTATAGAGTTGTTGTAAGCAAATTCTGCTATAGGAAGCTTTGAGTCCCAATCCCTAAGGTTCTCTCCTACCAAAGTCCTTAAAAGATTCCCTAGACTTCTATTGACAACCTCAGTTTGGCCATCGGTTTGGGGGTGAAATGCAGTGGAAAATTGGAGCTTTGTCCCCATTTTGTGCCAAAGGGTTTTCCAGAAATAGCTTGTGAACTTAACATCTCTATCGGATACGATTGTCTTTGGAAGGCCATGGAGCCTAACTATTTCGTCAAAGTAAAGCTTAGCGATTCGGGAAGCATCGAATGTTTTGGAGCATGGGAGGAAGTGCGCCATTTTGGAAAATCGATCCACGACCACAAAGACAGAATCATGTTTCCTAGTAGTTTTGGGTAGACCAGGACGAAGTCCATACTAACATCTTGCCACGGGCGACTAGGTACGGGGAGTGGAGAGTAGAGTCCCGTGTTCTGCTTTCGTTGCTTTGCCAGTTGGCAGATATGACATCGCTTCAAGAGCCTACCGACATCGCGTTTGAGGCTGGGCCAGTAGAAACGGTTTTCTAAAGCAGCGATAGTTTTAGCCTGCCCAAAGTGGCCAGCTAAACCTCCACCATGTAATTCCCATACGAGATATTCGCGAAGGGAGGTTTGGGGAACACAGAGTTTCTGGGTTTTGAATAACGACATACTTCAATAATTTATGATGATCTCTCCAAACAGGCCCAAGCTTATCGTCAAATGTCTCTTCTATTAAGAAGACCCCCTGGTCGTGAAGCTTATCCAGGAGATGTTTTTTATTTGCATTCACAACTTTTGGAAAGAGCCGCTAAATTAAGGTACCCATTGTCTATTAGGAAGTCATCTATCGTGCGTTCTCCTCCATCGGTCAAGAGGGAGTAGGTGTCCTGAAAATCTGGGTAGTCCTTATACTCGTCCTTAAGGCGTTCAAAACCGATGACTTCAGCCTTCATCTTCTGGGTTATCATCAGCCTCCTACTAAGGGCATCCGCAGCTTTATTCTCACTTACAGCTTTGTGTCTAATTGTGTAAGTGTACTCTTGCAAGAATTCGACCCAACGACCATGGCGGGCATTGAGTTTCTTCTGCGAGTTAATGTACCTTAAGGCTTCATGATCAGAGAATATCACAAATTCTTGTGGCAGCAAGTAGTGCCTCCAGTATCTAAGGGACTGGATGACCGCATAAAATTCCTTGTCATAGGTAGAGTACCTTTGACGGATGTCGTTTAATTTCTCTCTAAAATACGCCACAAGGTGTCCTTCCTGAGATAAAACTCCAATACCGATCCCTGACGCGTTGCAGGTTACTTCAAATACTTTGGAAAAATCCGGGAGACGCATAACAGGGGCTTCCACCATTTTCTTCTTAATGTCCTCGAAGGCCTTAGTGGCAGCTAACGTCCAATGAAATTCGCCTTTCTTTAGGCAGTCAGTTATGGGTGCCACGATAGTACTAAAATTACTAATAAACCTCCGATAGAATGTGGTCAATCAATGAAAACTCCGAACATCTCTTATGATTTTAGGCTCAGGCCACTCGTTGATCGCTCTAACCTTCTCGGGGTCGACTGAGATTCCTCGAGATGAGATTATAAATCCGAGAAAGGTCACGCTATCAGTAAGAAACACACACTTCTGAGGGTTCACATATAACTGTTCTTTCCTCAAAATCTCACATACTTGTTTCAAGTGTCCCAAATGTTGGTCTACATACTTACTATAGATTAAGATATCATCAAAGTAGACGACTACGAATTTTTCGAGGAAGGGTCGTAGGACTTGGGTCATAATCCGCATGAAAGTGCTAGGGGCGTTACTAAGACCAAAAGGCATGACCATCCATTCATACAATCCGTCTTTTGTCTTGAAGGCCGTTTTCCATTCATCCCCCAGGCGGATCCTGATTTGATGATATCCGCTCTTAAAATCCACCTTAGAGAACAGCGTTGCCCCCGTCATCATATCGAGCATGTCGTCTAGTCGGGGAATTGGAAAGCGATATTTAACGGTAATCTTGTTGATGGCACGGCTATCAACACACATCCTCCAAGAGCCGTCTTTCTTTGGAGTTAGGAGGGTAGGAACGGCACATGGGCTAAGGCTTTCTTTAATAAATCCTCGTTGTAGAAGTTCATCTACTTGCCTTTTTAGCTCAGCGTGCTCCATTGGGTTCATCCGGTAGTGAGGGAGGTTAGGCAGGGATGCTCCAGGAACTAAGTCAATGACATGTTGGATGTCTCTGAGGGGAGGAAGTTGGTCAGGTGGCTCCTTGGGGAAGACATCAGCAAATTCCTCTAGGAGGGGCTTTACTTCTTCAGGGATTTGCCTTTCATGATCATCATCCACTTCCCTAGCTACCAGGGCGTACATGGGTGACCCGTGGTGAAGTTCCATGTCCACTTCTTTCGCAGTCAAGAAGTGTAAGCCTTTATTAGGCTTAGGGGGAATAACCTTAGTTTCACTCTTATCGGGTCGGGGCTGTGAGGGAATCAACTTGATCTTCTTTCCATTGTGCTCGAACACGCAGGTGTTCGTTCTCCCATAAATGTGGACATCGTTATCAAACAGCCAAGGGCGACCAAGAATAATTTGGCCCACATCCATTGTCAACACATCACACCAAATCTTCTCCTGATATCCATTAAACTCGAGCGGGATAAGGCTCCTATCTTTGATTTCCATGGAAGTTGAGTTAATCCAGGCGACCTTATACGGATTTGGGTGAGGTGTGGCCTTAATGTTCTTGGAAATCATCGCTGAAGAGACATCGTTGATGCAGCTTCCGCTATCGACAATAACCTTACAGTTCTTATCCCCGATCTTAGTAAATGTATGGAAAATTGCTGTTCTTCTCCAATCATCACTCGGTTTAGGTTGGGACAGTACACATCTAACGACTTGCAGGGTGACAGGTTCATCCTCCATAAAAGAATCTTCCTCTTCATCCACATGGTGAACTAAGTCAGTCTCGGGTTCGTCCTCGTCGTCATCAACCTCTTCTATTATGGTGACCTTATAGGGACTGGAACATTGCGAGGCAATGTGCCCATACCCATGACACCTATAACATTTGGTTCCAGAATTGGGTTTCGGGGTGTCTCGTTCAGGTGCTTTACCCTTAAGGTCGGGACGATGAGGGGCTGAACTAGCAGCAGGTCGGTTACTGGTCGAGTTTGGGGGTCGGCTTTGAGGCTGGCTGGTGGAAGAGCGATACGGGTTGGGTCGGGAGTCAAACTGCCTAGTGTGGGAATGGGTTTTGGACTCCTCTAAGTCAAGTACCAGGCTGTAGGCGGCCTCTAGTGTGTCTATTCCTCTAGCAAACAGTTCAGTGCGAAGATCTTCCCGAAGGCCAGCTCTAAACATAGACAGGATCTGTGTTGGGGTAGCGGATTCCTCGCCGTTGCAACGAATCAGGAAATCGTCGAAGGCAGAGATGTAATCTTTGACTGACTTGCTCCCCTGGGTTAGCCAATTCCACTTATCCAGAAGCTTAGGGTAGTAGGACGGTGGTAAGTATTTCCTCCTAAGTTCCTGTTTCATAGTCCTCCAATCGTTTATCGGATGTTCTCCCCGAGATTCACGCATGTTCTCCAAGTTGGTCCAGTAAAGGTTGGCTTGACCTGTGAGTTTCATTTCAGCGAATCTGACTTTCTTTGCTTCAGAGATGTTGTACCATTTAAAGTAGCTATCCATCGACTTGAGCCAATCGAGGAAAACTTGAGGGTCAAGGGTCCCGTCGTACGTTGGAGCGTCAATCCTAATGTTTTTCAATAATTGAGCGTCGTTGTCTCTCCAAGTGTTGTCGTCCCCTATGGGTTCTTGATGTGGCCTCGGGTGGCGTTGGTAATGGTTTTGAAAACGTCCGGGATCTCGCGGGTGTTCGTGATCGGGTCGGTTGTCCTCGCCATAAGGCGAGTGAGGTCTCGATGGAGTATAGATCGCCGGATTCCCGTTACGCTCGATATTATCTAATCGGTCACTCGTGTGGCGCCTAAAGTCAGCTAGATCGGTTTGTGTGTTGCGGATTTGCTGAGTAACAGTGCCCAACTGGCCCAAAATGAGGTCCAAGGTAGCTTGGAGATGCTGCGGATCCATGGGGAAAGTTTAGGGGTTGCTCGGGGAGGAGTTGGGTAGGAGGGCAGCAATTATAAGCTAAGGGAGGAGGTTCCTAAAGCTCCTAACTGCTGCAGGAAAACAAAGGACAGCAAACCAACACAAGGTGGTACGTGTCTAGCAAGTTTAAGGTTGGAAGCTAAGTGTAGACAGCAACTAGGACAACTTTCCGGTCAATTATAAGTCTCTAACAAGTGCAGCTTATGAGTTGACAGCAACAGTACATGGCTAGGAAACTTATTCTAAGTGACTCCTAATGTGTGGACAGCACTTAGGACTTAAGTTATTAACTCCCACGAACTGTAGACACTGCAGGAATTAAAAGGCAGCAGCCAAAACAAGTGTTTCCACTCCCTAAACAGTGAAAAGCAGCTGCAGGAATGTGAGGACAGCAGGGATAATTCAAGCCGTAGTTGTTCTAGACACCTAGGAATCTACCAAACAAAAGACCAACACTAAGATGCTAGCTAGAATGTCCTAGTTCAGCTATATGTTTGCTGGAAATGCCAAAAACAGTAACAAAACAGTGAAAATAATTTATCTAAGCAATGATATGCATGAAATTCTTGAACTACCGCAAGGAACTAAACCCTAGGATGCTTTCTATGCATGTCAAGCATAGTAACCATGTTCTGCTACCAAAATGATGTGATGCATGGATGGAGTTACACAAGAGTTAAAAGAGAATTAAATTCTAGCTCAACCAATTATATAATCATGTATCAAAGTTAATTCGATTACAAGAAATTCATGATGTTCAACTTGCTAGGCATAGAAATTTCGACAAGATAGCCAAACTATTTAAATAATTGCAAAGGAAAACATAAGGGTACGACTAGTAAATAAAAATCCCACAATTAATACGGAGTTGTTCACACCTTGAGACCTTTAACTCTCTTTCCTACGGAGACTAGGTTGAGCGGCGGAAGATTGTCCAGACTAGCATCGAGGTTGCCACTAAGATGGAGGTACCAAGGAACGTCGCAGTGGGGAAGGATCTCGGAGGCGGAGGGGGCATGGTAGATCGACCTTTGATAATCCACGTGTAGACGGAGAAGTGTTCGTCGATGGAATCTACTAGCGTCGGCAAGATCCGGTCCAAGTATTCTTCGACGGTGTCGTCGAAGTCAAAGCCGACGTCGAAGAACTGTGATCGGAGGATGTTGACCCTTCCGTTGTTGTTGTACTCAAACCCGAAGTTCCACTCGGGTTCTTCAATGCATCCTTGATAGGGAGTGGGGGTGGTTGCCGCAAGGAAACCTCTAAAGGGAGGAAGAAGTGGGCGGCGGCTTGGGGAGCCAAGAGGGAGGCCGGCGGTAAGGAGGGGAGAGGGAGGGGATGTGATGTTAGAAAGCTGAAATTAGTTTCAGTTTTAGGGAATTGGGAGGGAAAAACTTAGGCTTCACTTTTGAAATCCCTAAATTAAGGGAGGATTAATTGCTCAATTAATGGGAGAGCCAATGGAGGGGGAGGCCGGCGGTTTCACTAGGGTTAGGATTTGAAAATAGAAGAAAAGCTGAGTAGGATTTCAGTTTTAGTGAAATTGGAGGGATTAGGGAGGAAATTAGAATTTGAAATTCAAGTAAGAGAGAGGGATTAATGGAGAATTAATGAGATCTCCTTGAATGGGGGGCCGGCGGCATCTATGAGGGGGGAGAGGGGTGGTAGAGAGGGGAAACTATTCCAAATCAGGATGATGACTAGGAAAATATTTTCCTCATGAACCCAATTTTATTTTATGTGAAATAAGATTCAAAATTCAAAAACTTTCCAAAATTGGAAATTCCTAATTTGGAAATAATTTGAACTTGGAATTCAAATTTGAATATGATCCCAAGAAGATTGGTGGTGGGAGGATGGTGGAGGGGGGGGGGGGGGGGGGGGGAAAGAAAGGGGAAGCAAAGCCGGCGGTAGAGGTGGTCGGCCGGTGGGTTGATGGAGCCGGCGGATGGGGCTCAAGGCGGCGGCAAGGAGGAAAGGGGCCGACTTCTCTCCAATTGAAGGTGTGGATGGCGTGCTCGTGGATGAGGTGTAGATCAAGGAAAACTAATACAAGGAGACTCACAAAGAGATCTCATGACAAGAACTCACTAAGAGATCCTTGAACTCACAAAGAGATCACACAATAGAAATTTCATTTATCAAATCAATAATCTCATACAAGATACAAGGGCCATATAAATAGGCTCCAAATAAAAGTAAATGCAAAAAGTCTAAAATGCCCCTTGGGGCTACAAGAGCAACTAATACCCTCAGGGGTAAAATGGGAAAACTAAGAAAATAAATGCATAACATATAAACTGCTAGTACAAATAAAATCAATAATAGAGGCTCTCCATCATGGCCGTCGATCTCTGTGGTCATCTCTTATAGACGCGCCGAAATCTCCTATCGATGACCTCATCATTTAAAGTTGTTTGATTTATTGTAAATTAAACTTATGGATCATTTTCTTGTATTTGGTTTGAATTAAAATGAGTCTCTATGGCCTAGGGTGCGACACCAGTGGCAAGTGTCGAAGGTGCGTAGTGAGTGATAAGCATCGTGTGAGTGAGTTTGCTTGGAGTTGCATGTGGGTTGTGAGTGTGCTTGGTTCCAAAGGTGATGTTGACGAGCCTCCGAGCGTGCTGTGGTGCTGGCAAGCATCAGAGGTGCAGGATATAATAGGTGCAGTGCAAGTGTCACCGGTGAGGAATCAATAGCGTTGCAGTTGCCGTACATTTTATTGCTATTGCGTGGCGAGCATCGCTAGTGCAATGTAGTGGCGGTGAGTTTCCGAAAGATGTCTTAGGAAGATTGCAATGCTTATTATAGTGCGGTGTATTTGGAAATCATCTGAATTGGACGTTTCATATACATTAAAAATAAATTATGGTGTGAGTATCAAATCTCTTTGCAAGTAACCATTTACATTAGAACCTTGTGATAACTTTCTGAAGCCCATAACATCATCAGTGAAGCATAAGAAATTTCTTAGTTTTCTATGCTCTATTTTAATTAGCATTTCCACATGCTTAATTCTTAATAATACTTCTATAGTAGTCACTGTCATTATGAATCACCTTCTGTATCCAGCCACAACTGAATCCATATGGTGAAAATATAAGTTCATCTATGCGATTAGTCATGGAAATCAGTTTTTTCTATATATTTGTTTCATCATTGGTTTTTACTGATATTCATTTATAGCTTGTTCTACTGTCATTTATGGAAAATTTTGTATTCTGCATGCAGATGCGTGATTTGTTGTATGCCTTACGAGAACAGAGATAAGCTGATCACATTACCCTGCCAGCATCAATACCACAAAGATTGTGTTAGTCATTGGTTAAAAATCAATAAGGTAATTTTTGTAGGGTTATATACTTATATCATTTTCTTTTTTCTTGCATAGAAGGTAATTCACGCATCTTTCCTCTATCTTCATGATAATCTATTTTTCATTGTTCTAATTTACAGAAACTTCTAGAGTGAAATCAAATCATTTAGTTATTCAATGACATTTATTGTGCATCTGATTAACTAATTCTCAAAGGCACATTTCTTGTTCTGGTCAGCATCTGCTGCCCTATTTTTTACCCCCTTAGTGTTAACCTGAACTTTTTACATGCATTATTCTTCACTTAATTTCTTCAAACTTATAATGCTAAGATATACCCTGGCACAGCTGAGATTAGACTTGCAGGAAGCTACATTCTAGTTGAGGAGTTTGTTCAGGAACCAAAAATATGTGGAACTTGAATTAAATTTGTCTAGGAGGATCAATAAACACGAGAATTAAAATTAATATATTCATGAATCTATACTTGCAATGATGTCAGCGGGAAGAAGTATTCATGACAGTACAATAGAAATAATGGGTTATAGCCTATCACCATTTGTATCATATTTGTTCTGTTAATTCACTACCTTATGCAAAGTTATTGCTCATTGTATGGATTAGTCTCTTTATCTTTGGGTATGCCCTCAGTACAAGGCTTATTGAAGAAACAGAATTTTCATTCACACTATTGTTCAAAGTGATGGTGAAATAGATGAGAATATTATCAGTATAATTCAAGTTGGATGGTTGAAGTGGAGGAATGCATCGGGCTTGTTATGCGATAGAAAAGTCCCCTCAAATTTAAGGGAAAATTCTATAAGATGGTAGTGAGACCTGCAATGCTTTATGGTGCCGAATGTTGGCCATTAAAAGAGAAGCATAAAACTAAGTGTTGCAGAGATGAGGATGCTTAGGTGGATGAGTGGCTTTACCCTTAGATATATGATACAAAATGAGCATATACATGAAAAGGTTGGAGTAGCTCCAGTGAAAGATAAGATTAGAGAGAAAGTCGCCTTAGATGGTTTGTTCACATTAAATGGAGGCCTTCCAATGACCAGGTTAGGAAAGTTGAGGTATTAGATTTAACTTATGTTAAGAAAGGTAGAGGTAGACATAAAAAAACTTGGTTAGAAAATATTAGAAATGATCTTTCTTTATTAGATTTAAATAAGAATTTGACTTTTAACATGACACAACAATGAAAAAAGATTCATGTAGTTGACTCCACATAGTGGGACAAAGGCTTGATATTGTTGTTGTTGCATTCTTGTTGCAATGTTTGCTCTCCAAACTAACAACTGGTTATTCAACCTCTTACTCTTTTTTATTGTTCCACTTGGAATTCAATGCATATATAGTTCTACTATACCTGCTAATATTGAAAGGAATGTGGTAGTGGCTTAGAGGTTTAGTCTGCTAGCATAGCAGAAAGGATCAAAGTGATTATGTTTATTTAGTACTAATATACCTATTATGCAATTATTTGTAATTGCATCAAATCTGTCATCCATATCAGTTGAATTCCCAATTTCCAGTTATTTTCCTTATTTTATGTAGCATCTATTATGTTCCATATTAAGCTTTAGTTTGTTTTTTTTTTTTTTCTAATTTCAGGCATGTCCCATATGCAACGAGGAAGTGTTTGGATCTTAGTGCAACTTGTTTTCATAGGCTAAATAACATTTGGCCTTGAATTACCTTTTTTAAGCAAAATTAGAAACTTATGTAATGTACCCTAAACCCTGAGACATAATTCTGTGTGCATGCATTGGTAATCGGTACTTCCATATGTCATGTTTCTAGATTTAATAAAGAAAATTATGGGTTTATAAGCTTATTTTAATCACTTAAGTAGATTTTTTCATTCCTTGCTTACTGAGTACTTCAACTATATGCAATGATTTATTTTGATAGATAGACTACAAAGCAAATTTTAATAGTGATAATGCAGTTGAAATAGTATAAAGTAATTACATAAATATGTGATGCTAAGTTAGAGTTAGCGGCTATTTAAAGGTGTAATGCTGGTTAAATATAAACTAATCCAAAAGAAATGGATTAGTCTTCTTGAGATCAAGCATTAAAATTTTTGTTGAAGTCTCATTTTAGTTCTTGCATTTAAATGCCAGTTTTGAGGTGTATCCCATGGCTTTTCAGTTTGATTCCATTCATTCGAATGTGAGTTATGAGTAGGTTTAGGTTTCATTTGGAATAGCTTTTTTGCTGTTTTCTAAAATAATTTTTTAAGAATATTTTTGGAACAAATTTTGATTGTAAGAATATTTTTGGATTATCTTTACTATTTCTCTTTGTATTTGGTTCATCATTTTTTAGCAATAACATCTCTACACAATGTATTTAATTATGTTGGCCGGCGAGGAGGGGGGGGGGGGGGGGGGGGTTGCAAATTTATAAGTAAAAGTGTAGAGTTTATATATATATATATATATATATATATATATATATATATATATATATATATATATATATCCTTACAATTAAAATTTGTTTTGATTGCGCTGTCTCTTGACCCCTATTTGTTCATCATTGTACGCTTCTCAGATATGTTGGGGGACCAAGGGGGCAGCCCCCTGCGGGGGTTTTCATAGGCAGCGTACTCGAAACAAATTTTGATTGTAAGGATATTTTTGGATTCTCTTTACTATTTCTCTTTGTATTTGGTTTATCATTTTTTAGCAATAACATCTCTACACAATGTATTTAATTATGTTGGGGCAATTGCCTAAATATCACTATTTTAAATTTTTAGGGAGGTCAATTGCCTAAAAATTCTTGTCATAAAGATTAAAAAATACATGGAGGGAAACAAATTACCTAAAAAAATTATATAATAAAGAATTTTTTATTTTTTCAGGTGGGTCAATTGTCCCCTCTGGCCTTAAGGTGGATCCGGCCATGGGTATAATCCTATTTATTATATTAAATTTGGATATTAATTATGATGGTATTCAATGTCGATAAGATGTGGGAAAATCTTTTTATTAAGATATTCTGATTAAAATTTTATTTAATTAAGCCCTAAATTTTAATATGTGATAATTATAATATGATAATTTTAAAAGAGATTAAAAATTTATAATTTATCAAAAAAAAGTTTTCACTGGCATATATTAATGCAAGCGTTTAATGTAAAGATTTTTCTGCGATATAGTGATGTGTTTATGTGCATGAGCCCTACCAGTATCTCTTTGAGGTTGGAGAAGTTTTTTTTTTTTAGATTCTTTTTTATTTTTTTATATTATTATTATTATTATTTTAGATTCTGTTATGAGTGTGCAATTGAGCTTAGGGTTTCAAGTAAGGGATATGAAATTCAAGATTTATATAAATAAATTTATGAATGTTGATATGTCATCAAAAAACGCCTGGATTAGAAATGAATTTTGAGGCATGCTCAAGTTGATAACTTTCAAAATTAAATTTCGGATCACTTGAACACTAATTTCAACTAACTTAAAGTCAATTTGAATGTTCCAGTAAAATGAAGTCCAACGACACCAAAATTGTTTTAATCAAAGCCCAAATTGATCCAAATCAAGGGACCAAAGTATATTTGAAAGGTTCAAAGAATTAACTGAATGATCAAATGATCTCTAAATATGGAATGCTTATAGTTGAATCGAGTCGCTCAACGAGACGAGTCCAACCAGCCAAAGATCACTTAATTATGATATCATTAAGGCATTTAAATGCTTGGCAAATGCTCCATGTTCGAGGGAATCACTCTGAATTTGTCCTACATCTTATCTATATTTACGGAGAATGCCACTTTAAAAATATATAAATAAATCCATACTTTTCACATGAAGGGGGCTTGGACTTTTGGTAGCTTGGACCTTGGGCTAGAGATCAAGAGAGCTATAAGGCTTGAAGAATCACCGACTACGATCCCTCTGACCTCTATCGCCCGACGACTACGTTCCCTTTGACCATATTCGCTAGCAAACTACGGTCCCTTCGACCTCTGTCATCCGCCGACTACAGTCCCTCTGACCACCTTCGCTAACCTATTAAGGTCCCTTCGATCTCTGTCGCTTGCCCACTACGATCCCTCTGACCACCTTCGCTAGCCTACTACGGTCCCTCGGTTCGCCGTCGCCCACCAACTATGGTCGCTCCGACCACTGTCGCCCGCCGACTATAATCCCTCCACCCACCGTCGCTCACCTATGATGGTTCACCTATAAATATATAGAAAATCTAGGGCATTGTTGGAGTGCCCCTTCAAATAGTTCATTTTGATTCCTTCTATTATAGAGTTTTCTTCAATCATTTAAATGTCTTAATTATGTCACAATTAAGTGATCTTGGGCTCGTTGGATTCTTCTAGTCGAGATGTTCAATTCAACTATAAGCATGCTATATTTTGATATTATTTGATCACCCAATTAATTCTTTAAATCTTCTAAATATGCTTTAGCTCCTTGATTTGGGCCCAATTGGACTCGAATTAGACCAATTTTGATGTCATTGGGTTTGTCTTGTCGAGATGATCAATTTGACTATAAGTCTGCTGAGGTTGGAGTTTGAATGGTCCTAAATTTAATTTGAAAGTTTTTAATTCGATTCGTGCCAGATCTAGGTGACTTTTGGGCGAAGTATCAGTTATTCCCCTATGTTTGGACATTGAAGCTTATAGAGTCCAAAAGTATATTAAACTTATATAAAAGTCAGTGCGTTGATTAGAGCAAAAATTATTGAAATTTTTTCAATAATTTTTGTCCAAAATCTTTAAATTAACTCGATCATAAAAGGCTATATTGGGCTTTGAAAGTGCCAAAATTAAGTTCAGAATGTCAGAAAAAGATGCTCGACGACGGAGGTCGGAAAGGAGCTCGACGAGCCGCTCTATGTGAGACGAGTCGAGCTCGACTCGAACAGCCCCTGGCTCGAGCTCGACTCGACTCGTTTGCACCTCTAGACAAGATTGGCCGAAGATCTGGTTGGAGAGGTATTAAAATATATATATATATATTTAATTTATATTATACACAGAGCCACTACTAAATGCAATATAAAGTGAAAGACTACTTAATCTCAAAATTATTTTTTTATAGAAAGAATAACTAAATAAAAGCAGAGCCTTAAAAAATTAAAACTAATTAAAATATACATACATCACATATCAGAGCATGTTATTTCTGATTTCAAAGATTTTATGTTTTTGACATTTTTTTTATCAAATTTGTGTTTTCGTTATAGAAAAATGTGAATAACTTTGTATTGACAAAACTTTCACCTCGTAACTTTTTATGTATTGTAGAGATATGATTATGAATATTTTGAGTATTTATTTGATATTTTTCACCTGGTGATTTTAATAATACAATAATATTTATCTACATAGAAATTTATTTTTGACGTCCAAAAATAATAGTGTAGTACAATAAAAATCTTAAAATATTATTTTATACAATTGCTGATATTTAAATATTTTTTTGAAATTATATATTCTTGCATAATAGGATTCTTTGTTTTTTACCGTTATGACATTTTGACATCTTCTTAATTAAACTTAATTATACATTTTTTATTGTAATGCATTGGAAATGTGTGTGGATATGTGCTTGAGTAATAGATGTACATTATTATTGTTATAGTTTTATGATAATAATGTACGTGTGTGAAACAAATAAGTAAACACTGGTTGACCCGTTGATTGGAGACTGATTGACCTATACATAATGGTGGACCGACAAGCTTTCCTTTAAATATTATGGTTTGGTATTATCCTTCACTAATTCATGTGATACACTAATTATGAGTTAAAAGCATATCATTACTGTGCTGACAGGTAAATAGTGACGACTTGTTTTACTGAGCCAACGGTTTACTAACACTAATACTAACACTGAAAAATACCGTAATAGACATGACTTCTTACTTATTTAGTGTGACTATTGAAATGCATATTCTTGAGACATTATTCTTATTATTATACATATTTATTATTATTTTACAAATTTATTGTTATTGCATTATTATACTGCTCCTACCACTAGCTGTTACCATTATTAACTGCATATTTCTATTTTACATTGCTTTGAATTCAATTGTAGGTTTCGGTGATCTGCTGGGCTTTTTAAGCTCATTATATGTGGTTAAATGATTTCAGGTCATGGCAGAGGAGCAGAAGTATGAGGCTAGTCAGGATTCTTTAGGTTCTATTTCTTTTTATTATTGTCCTAAGCAGTGTATATGATTTTTAAGAATAAATACATATGTGTACATTGATGTTTTAAATTGTATAATATATTTTGTTATTTATTACTGATAGATGATATTAGATTATTCTAGTTGTTGTTTAATAAATGATAAAAAAAATCTTCCAATTTAGATTCTGGGCATCACACCCTTGGTCTGAAAAATAAAAGCAAAAGCATGAATGAACTAACACAGCTCTGTATGTTACAGTCTAAAATAAAAATTAATAATTGAAACCAAAAGAAAATTGAAGATAATGTGCTATAAAAGTACTGTATGAAAAACTGAAGTAAAAGCTGAAATTGAAACCTAATGAATTATAAGTAGATATTCATTTTATTAGAATAACTCTCAGCTTAAATATTTATATATCTTTAAAACTTCATTAATATAATCCCACATTGGTAACCCTTAGGCCTCGGCATAACCAAATCTCATCTCGATTGCCCACTGATGCTAGCATAACATCATATTATATTTCTTTCATATTTTTTCATTAATTTCATTAATTAAAGCATAATTATACTAAATTAAAAAATTATCAAAATCTCTTAACGGTAGGCAGCATAAATACTACGAATTTTATCTCTTCTAAATCAGCCAAAAAAGAATTATCACTTGATTTCATAAGCTTTTACCAGCAAGTTTGGATATTTTATAGATTTGATCATTTTGAACAATTTGATATGATGTTATTATATTTTAACTGAAATATTAAATGATATCAGATACATGATATGATAACTCCATGTGATACCCTATTAATCCACATGATTCACTGATTGAGAGTCATAAAGAGATTTGGATTGATTGAGAGGAAGGAGTTGGGGCAACTGATTCATGTGATTCAAGGGGACTTATAAGAAATACATTATTTGTGAGTTATAAGGGATGATTGATTGGAAGTTATAAGTGCAGGAGGTAGATACATTTAAGTTACACTCATTGAATATCTTAATACTGATATCGACACTGCTATAAACACTATAATGATATTATGACTGACACTAATATTATTTATTATCATTAATACTATTTAACGAATTAATGTTTACTGATTATGATACTAATATTAGTACTGTTGAATGTTAATGATATTATGATTGATGATATAATTGATTAAAATGTGATGAACTATAGAAGGATAAATTGATACAAATAATTAATATATAAATTGATGCATATATTTCTTTATATAATTTATATCATATTATTCTCTTTTATCTTGCATTGATTTTAGTTGTAAGATTTTTGTTACTTATTGGGCTATGTGTTCATTGTGTGGTTTTATATGTTTTCATATGTAATGATCATATGATATGAGGCTCCTGACAAGAAAAAATGTAATCATATTCTTTATGATGTTTATTAGTAAGCTCCAATTAAATGATTAAAATGAAAAACAAATATAATTCTTTCAATATAGATCCTAGAGTGCCAAAAAGTGCCCTTCAAACTTATGAGATCATCTTTTGGAGAGAGAAATGATCACATTAGATGTTGAAGCTCGCACAGAGATCATGTCATTGAAGGCTATAGAAGAGTTCAAGAAGTCTTCAGCTTATCATTAAGAAATTCAAAATTACATCCAAATTGGTCACGATAAACTATTTGATGCTCCAACATTTTAATGAAGGCTTTGACTGTTGCTTCTTAAAAGGGGATTGACTAGTACAATATAAGATTAAGGTTATAATTAACAGGCAAAATCCCAGCCAGACATCCAAGGATTGTCTTCCAGATTCAAGCGATGACAATATTGAAAATGAGCCAATTATTTTTCTATAGAGATCTTTATACGAGATTGAAGCTTGATTGAAGTAATGAATATTCCATCATTTTGTAAGAATAACATTGATTTTATAAACTTGCCTCCAAGAAAAAAATAAGTCTTTTATGAATTTTTGAGATATGCTTTAATATATTGCCCCTAATTTAACTAGATTAAATGAATTTATTCCTTTTGCAGCTTTTACCCTTTTGAGATTTTTAGAGAATCAAAGAAATATATATTTTCTAAGGCCTTTGGCCTTTCGATATTTTATGTACATTTACTTTTTTAAGCTTTTAGTTTTCTATAGCTTTTTGTATAACTATACCTTTTTAAGCCTTTTAATCTTCTAAGATTTTTGATATACATATACCTTTGAGGCTTTTAGCTTTTTAAGATTTTTGGTGTATATATACCTTTTGAGGCTTTTAGTCTTCTAAGATTTTTTCATGTACTTATACCTTTTAAGGTGCATTTCTTTATAGATTTTTGGATAATCTTATGTTTTATGAGACTTTTATCTTCTGAGTTTTTAGGTGTACATATATCTTTTGAGGTTTTTAGCTTTCTAAGATTTTATATACACATGTTCCTTCTTAGACATTTATCATTAAAGTTTTTTTTTAATAATCCTAAACCTTTTGAAAATTTTAATTTCTAAGGTATTTTAATGAGTGGTGACTATGTCAACTTGCTCTCATGGAGTCTTTCTAGTGAGGACATTTTCTACTATTAGTTTTCATTTGAGGATACCTCATGGGCATGCCTTCCTAAGATTATAATTGGAGGGCTTATCTTCCACTTGCTCTCATAGGGTCTTTTTAGTGAGGACCTTGCCCACTATTAGCTTCCCTTTGAGGCTATCTCATGGGCATGCCTTCCTGAGGTTCTTATTATTTCCAATATTATTTATATAAAATTTTATTAATAATTCAAATAAAACTTACATGAAAGATATGTAAGTTAAAAATTCTTTAGAGTTTAGATTATTTGATTAATTTCAAATATCAAGGTATTCCTAGTCAATAATGCCTGTAATTTCTTTAACACGAATCTTATGATCTCCTCTATTTTGAGGCTGATGATCAGCAAGTTGCTCTTGTAAATAATACCTACATATCCTTGATGAATCAGACATTCATTCCCTTCCTTCAATTAAAACCATTTTTCAGTTGAGTGTCCTTTTGAATGATGAAAGTTATAATATTGAGATTGATCTCCACCGATTAGATTTCTTAAAGGCTTTGGCCATTTGAGATGTTCAGAATTTTCAACCTCCATCAAAATATTAGCTCTTGATGTACATTAAAGGAGTGTAGTTAGGTGATCATTAATGAATTTGATGAGACTGATCTTTTGATTTATTATGTTTTTTTTTTTACAAGTTGATCAAACTCGTATGAGTTTTTATGTTTGGAGGATGATTGTGTAAATTTCTTTCGATGAGCAGTAATAGCTTCATCTGTAGTAGTTTGTGCTTTCACTCTGTGAATAAAGTCAATAGAAGAACGTACAGTTTCTCACATCAATGAAGAGAAAAAATGGTCAAAGATGAAGTCCTCCAAGAAAAATACCTTGCAATAACTCAAGATCCACTCCACGGATTTGGATAGCTTCAAAAAAAATCGTTGAAAGTACTCTTCTAAGGATTCTCCTTCATTTTAAAGGATTCCATATGGATGTGAAGAATCCTTAATAATTTTTCTGTTGGCAATAAATTACTCGATGAAAAGTCTCACAATATGAGTGAAATTATGGATTGTATTTTTTTGAGATTGAGTAGAACCAAGTGCGAGCTTGACCCTTGAGAGTAGTAGGAAAGACCTAGCAAAGAAGTACATCAAAAGCTTGAAAGATATGCATAATGGTCCTAAAATTGTCAATATGTTCGTAGGGATTAGAGGATCCATCATATGGATCAACAACATGTATCTTAAATCCCACTAGAGTAGGATGTCCGATAAATTCATTTTTAAGGGTGATAAATCTTGGAAGATGCATGGATGAGTAAATTGATTTCATTCCCTCAAAAAAATTTCTTCATAAATAAGGCTTCATAATATATTTCTTATACAATCCCGAGGGGTATTAAAAAGATGATGTTGATTTAATCCTCCATAATGAGTGGAGGATTATGGGTTAGCCGAAATGTGGGGAAGATGTGTTGAACTAATTGCATTAGAGAGACATTGATAAGCTTGTGGGGATGGTGGTACTCCTTGATTAATGTTCTCTCTAAATTGTTTTTGATATTTTGGAGGGAGAACTCCATCATATTGTGATGGTACCCTCTATTGTCTAGTCTTTTGTAATAATTGAAGGATTTGATTTTGAAAATCTTTCATCCTATGCATACGATCCTCTAAAGTAAGGTATAGGGGAATTTGATCACCCACAATTTATTATTCTTGATCAAGGGGTTGATTGTTGGTCATTGAAGAAGTATGTTGGGAATGTTTCCTATAGACGATGTCAAACTGTTGCGTGCTAGAAAAATTGAGTCGGTAGAATGTATATCTTATGTCTTAGCATTGTACAAAGTAATATGACCAGAGAATTTTTTACATAGAAAATTCAAAAAGAGAAAAAATCATCCAGTTGTAAAATTCACTAGATATTAAGTGATACAAAGATATTCCCTTCTTCATTGTTTGAAAAAAAGGAGAGTAAATTAAATTATGTATGGCAATTAATACCCAAAAACATGGTTTGATTTTCCCAATAGAGATTATAGATGTCCATAGATGGACTTTTATACCCAATAGTAGGGTTAAAACTTGTCAATACTCTATCGATGATAGAGATTTCTAAAGCTGATTCTCAGTGATGATGATGGTTGTTGGTGGCAATAGCCGGTGGTTTTTGGTGGCAGTGATGGCTGAAAAATGCTAGAGAGCTATCTCTTATTTTCTCCTCCCTCATGTGAATAATAACGATCTATTTATGAGTTTTTGAGAGTGACATTTCCCGTAAATATAAAAAAATCTAGAGCAAAGTTGGAGTGTTCAATTAAACGATCTATATTGATTCCTTCAATTATAGACTTTCTTCAAATATTTAAATGTCTTAAAGATGTCAGAATTAAGTGATATTGGGCTCGTCGGATTTGTTTCATTTAGTTATTCAATCGACTATAAGCATGCCATATTTGAATATTATTTAACTACCCAATTAATACTTTGAAGCTTTCAAATATATTTCAGCCCATTGATTTGAGCTCATTTGGATTCGGATTGGATCGATCTTGGTGTCATTAGATTTCTCTTGTCAATACGTTCAATTTGACTATAAGTTTGCTGAGATCGGAGTTCAAATGGTCTCAAAATTAATTTCGAAAATTTCCAATTCAAGTATGCCTCAAAATTCGTGCCAAATCATTGTGATTTTTGGCAAAGTATATAGCGTGAAACTTAATTTTTTTAGGAATGATAAGGTAATTAAAATGTTTATAATTTGAATTTTCATTTTTTAACTTTCATGCATTTAATGCACGTACAATATATATATATATATATATATATATATATATATATATATATATATATATATATATATATATATATATATATATATATATATATATATATATATATATATATATATATATATATATATATATGACATTTAGACAGAATACACTTTAATCATGTATTTATCTTAGTGGGCCCTAGCAACATCTTCTTTTTTGGTGACATCAACAACCGCTGTCATGTTAAGCTAAGAAGAAGATTTCAATAAGATTCTATTTGATTTTTCAAAGGCAATGGAAATGCAAGAAAATAAGATGGAAAAAAAAAAAGTAAAGAGCTTTTACAAGAAAAAAATTTGACTTTATATCTCATTAATGCTTGAAATTTGAGAAATATATCTGTTATTTTATTTTTTAAAAAAATATGCTCAAATATTCATTTTGGACAAAAATACCTCTTCTTTTGAATACATATGTGAATCCTCACAACATAATGTTATGCTAACTTTACAAGCTTTATGACTTTTTGTTTCTCAAAATATCCTCAGACCATTCGTCTCCTAAAATTTGAAAAAGATTCAAACCTATATCATACAACTTAGGTTTGAAGATGCTTCGAATACCAAAGGTTCGTAGAACATTCAAAGACGGATAATAAAAAGTTCATCAAGATTCGAGAAGGATCAAATAAAGTTTGAACATTCAAATTTCATGGGCTTCGTTTGGGACGGTTTTTTTTATTACTTTATAAAGTAACTTTTTAGTACAAAAATTTATTGAATTAGATATTTTTATATTATAAAGCTACTTTAGGAAGCAATAAGAAAAGCTTTAGGCAACCAAAAAAATCTCTTATAGGAATGATTCATCATTGTTTTGTGAGGTTTATATTGAAGTGCAAGAGAGTTCGCTATCATACAACATTAACACTTTTTTAAACATGAGATTTCATATAGTATCCAATAAATTTTATTTCAAGATATTGAAAAATACATCGAGTCTTTATCATGCAATGATATCATGAATTTCTCCACCTCTTCAAACAACATACATGTGGGCTTCTTTAGACCACTTAAAGAGTCTCTCGTCTCTTGACTTATTGTACATTGTGGTTGTCATTATATACAAGTGATCAAATAATTCATCCACTATAACAATGTCTATTTCAAGGATGTCTTCGGTTATGTGGTATCCACTTTCTTATTAAGAAATACAATGAATCAATATGTTGCCAAAACATTACAAGAACATATGAGATTTTCGACGAAAAAATACGCTAAACATCTAAACATTTTCATCAAAATTTACAATTTTCGGCCAAATAATTTCTGTTGGTAAAACACAAGTAAGAAAATGGTTTATAGTAGAAAAATTTCGGACGGAAAATTGATTTTTTAACTGACGAACAAAAAAAAATGCCAGAAATTCCAAAAATGATTGAAATTTCGACGGATTTTTTCCGTATAAATTTCCAGCGGACTATTTTGTCAGTATTTCAGCCATTTTTTGTATCGATGAAAAATCTATTAGAAAACTGTAGCCCAAAAAAGAAAACTACCAAACCTTATAAAGATAGTAATCCATGCAATGAGCATGAATTAACAAAGAACATACATGATAAATAATGACAGTGACTACTATCGAAGCATTATTGAAAAAGGTTTAGGCATATAAGTAGACATTATGAGTTCAGAAAGCAGATAAACAATGTCCATAATACAAAACTCAAATTAATCTTCTAAATGATGTAGAATTTTTTTAAAGGAACTTTAGGTTTCAAAATAATAATAAAAAAGCTCCCAAAAACAAAGGCAAAGTTGGTGCAAACGGTTCAAAATCTATTTCAAAGCATGCAACTCTTAATCTTCCATTCAAGAAAAAATATAGAAGAATGCCCACATTAAAAAATAATAAAGAGAAAATAAGTATGAACCTTATGGAAAATAAGCGATATAACCAAATCTCTTTATCCTTAAACATAGCTATAACTCATTTTTAATAAAATCTAATAGATGAAATTAAAAAAACAAAAATTGAAAATGATTAAAGAGATGAAGTTTTCCTTTCAAATCTTGAAGAAATAGAGATGAACGGTCTGAAAATGATGTTGAATGGAGTCGGACGACGGAAAGGTCGATAGAGCTATTTGGGAGAGAAAAAATCATGGTATGTGCAAGGGAGGTGGTCTCGGGATGAAATATGGCCTTTTTTGACAGTATATTTGATGGATTTTTTTTGTCAAAAATTAAATAAAATTTTCGCCAAAAAAGACCGTAAAAAATTGAGCGGGATAGTTAATTACCAAAAGAATATCTGGTGGAATTTTTCCGCTGAAAATTAAAATTTTATCGATAATGTATATATTTCCTACAGTAAAAATAGAAATTAAATTCAATAAAATGAATTAATTGTTCACACTTTCAATAAAATAAATATTTCTCACCTTATCATCAAGCCATTTTATTACATTATTCAACTGTTAAAATCCCACTACATCTCTAAAGCCTCTCTTACCTTTCTCTTCTTGGAATTGTCAACTAACTCTAACATCTAAAAATATAATAAATAAACATAAATAAATGTAACAAAGTGGATCAATGGCATGAATTCATGAGTTTGTGTTTCTTCCTTGATGAATCTATGAAATATCCATTTAAATATTTCTTTTTCTTAGATGGCCTTCACTTTTGCATTAAAAAAAAAAACTATTTCTACTTGTTGCGTCCTGGAGTATTCGCAGCGGTAGAGAAATATAAAGTTTATCGTCTCAGCGTTGTACGAAAATTCGGCACGCAATCAGATAAGAGAGAGGGTCTAGCATTTATGAGACATCAAGATTTTTACGTGGAAAACCCCTGAAAAGGGGGAAAAACCACAGGGTCTAGTCCAGTTTGAATGAATTCACTAGTATTGCAGTCGATTACAAATGAGGCCCTTTCTTGGGATAAGGCCTTAGCTTGATGTACATTTTATAGAGCACATTACATGATGTGAATACAAAGAATCATTATTGATATGTTCATTTGCCAATCATATATTACATATATAATTATATAAGAATTTATTATGTGTATCTAAATCCCTATTATTTTTATTATATTTGTATTTCTAATAATACAAATAAATTTTAAAAATGTATCAAAATATTCTGATGGTCAAATTGTAAATATGAGTTTCAAAAAAATTTCAATTTGTTTCAAAGTTATTTATTCTCTTTTTTTAGATTAGTATAATATTAATTATTCATATATCATACTATTTTAAAATTAAGGACTTCAACATTAAATTTAATCAATTTTTTTATCAAGATATAGTGTTACAATTTCTCCACTTACTTTTAAATGAATGCAATACATAATGTTGCTATAATAATATAAAATAAATTAAATTATTACCAAATGTAAATTTTATTAAAAATCCAAATGAGCTATTTATTAAATAATAAATATATCTTCAAAAATATAAATAATTAGATATATTAACGTTTTAATTAATTCATTTATATATTAATTTTTGAATATTTAGTAAATAATTTAAATAAATAAATATAAATATCGTACAAGTATTAAATGTTCAGCAACCCTACCCACTACTCTCAGTTGGAGTACGATAGATGGGGCCAGCGGCCACGGACGTCCAATTCGCTGCTCCTTCCAAGTCTTAAGAGAGGGACCGGATCCTTTTATTCGTTAAATATCTCCCGGGTCAGGACAGTATGCTTTTATTCCTATGCTTTTAAACCTTGTCCAGGTAAGTAGAATAAATCAGCTTATACTATGAGATGCAATTGATGGTTACTGCTCTCTGCCCCGCTATGTGGAGAGTTAATATACCCTTAGGGCAAGATCAAATACAGACGAACTCTTTGATAGATTTAGCTATGTTAGCGTGTTAAAACATTAATGACAATAGAATAAGAGACCTTAATATTTTAGTATTATATGAACATTCAACACACTTATAGATAAAATAAGAGTTGAAAGAGATGTCAAAATCTAACATTGAAAAACCTAAACAAGAAAAATAATGAAGGTTTAACCTAGTTGGAATGACTCCACTTATATTTGTCATTGGTTAAAAATGATATCATCATAATTGAGAAAGAATTTGAAACAATATTTTATATATAAGATGTAGCCAGACAATAATGATTAGAGGATCATAGTTGATCAATAGTGACTGAAGGACCATAGGTGGGAATGGTGACCACATTATCTAAGTAAGACGATGACGATTAAAGGATTATAATCAAGTCACCACAGTTGGGAAAATGTTATAAGGATTCACTTCAGAAAAAATAGGAATTTTCGACGAATTTTTCGGCGAAATAGTCCTTGTCGGAAGTAACAATGGAATTGCTGGTAGAAACTTGGCCATAAATTTATAGAGGAATTTTTCTGCAAAAAATTTTACCAGAAATTCTATATGTTCTAAAAAAACAGGCAGAATTTTTCACCAAAAAGAGCCCTTCACTATTTCGTTCTTTCGTCTCCTCATTCACATGAAAGCTTGCCTGAAACATCTCCTCGAGCTTCGCCTTCAATCCGACGCTTTGACTTTCCAATCCCGGATGTTCTAGAATAATTTCCCTCCTTTTATTTCTCTGTTGAAGCTCTCGACTCGCCATTCCTGATAAACTCACCCGTCCATCTCTTCTCGGTAAGCTTCCTCCATTTTTAATAAACTTCCTCCATTCTTTTCTACCGTTCCTAGACTCTTTACAGCTATGGCAACCAACGATCACCACATATTATTACCATTGACAAAAACCTTCCCCGTCAATCTTCACTATTAATAATCATCGCATCTCTATATTTCTAATAAGATCTAACTTTGTTGTAGGGTTTCAATTATCTACTTATGGATATCATATTTTTATAATCCTATAAAAAAATCAGATATTTTATTCTCAAATAGTCAACATCTTCTTCAAGTATAAGAAAGCATTCTATTTTTCATCTTATTCAGGTCCTCCAATTTTTTTCTTTTTCAAATTTTCAACATCAAATATTTTTATCTATATATACTAAATTTTTACATAATATTGTAATATAAAATACACTTTATTGATTCAAATTTTCTAGCAATAAATAATAATAATTTTTTTCTATCCTTTATAATTTTATATTTACTTACTAGTGTATTACTTGATATTCTATTATTTGTAATTTCGTGTGGATGAGAAGCGAAGACGTGGCAGACTCAAAACCCTACAGCATGTCAATTTATTGGAGAATGTTGAGGGGTAGCTTAGTCTTTTCACACTCCATCTGTCGTATTAATAGTTCCCGCCGAACCACACCGCGCTTTCAAGTAAACCAACAAATGAGGGCATTTTAGGAACAGCATGTCCCTTCATTAACCAGTTCTGAGCACGTCCGATATTAGGATTCGATCTAAATAGAATCTCGTCCAGCGTTTCTCCCACGCTTCTCTCTCCACCTGCTCCCCATGAAGCTGTAGGTGGGTTGGTAAAAACAGAGCGTGGATTCCTCGTTCAAATAAGAGATGGAATTTTTCTGTTCATCAACGAAGACATCTTTGTTTTGCTAGGGTTCTTTCAAATTAGAGAGATCTCTGCTTGATTCAATGGTTTCTGGTTAGGTTTTAGTAGATCTTCGTCAGAATTGGAATAGGCTTTCGGGTTTTTGATCAGTGGGAGTATGGGGGCTGGAGCCTCGAGTATTATGAGACAGGGAGGGCACGGAGGAGCTCAGGAAACGGGGCTAGGGGACTTACCGGAAAGTTGCATAGCTGAGCTGATGCGACACCTCGACCCCCCGGGGATCTGCAAGCTGGCGAAAGTTAGCCGCACTTTCCGGGGAGCAGCTTCGGGGGACTTTGTGTGGGAAACTAAGCTTCCAAGAAACTACCAATACCTTATGGAAAAGGCATCGGATGAAGTGGAACAAAGGATTCTGCTGACTAAGAAGGAAATCTACGCACAGCTTTGTCGCCGGAACCGCTTTGATGGGGGAGCAAAGGTAGGGGCCTCCTTTGTTCAATTGTGACTTGGATTCGGATTTTCTTTGAGGGTTTCTCCTTTTTGTTTGGGGGGGGGGGGGGGGGGGGGGGGGGGGGTGTTCTCATGATTGTGGTGATGATTTTGAGGGATAAAACTCGAATGATTGATATATTTCATGCTAGATTGGGTTTTTTTTTTGGATATTTGTTGGAGGAAGCCTACAAAACTCCAGTATTCTAGGTATTTTCTCGGATTCACAGTGGTTTGTTTGTTTTGGATTCGATGACACTTTTTCGGGTTGGCGGCAAGAGGGCGGGTGTGTATGTGTGTTTTTATTTATTTAATTTACAAGGGGCTATTTGGTCTACAATTTTGGCAGGATTTAAGCAAGCTTTAGCTGAAAGCTTAAGCCTTGCCAAACAGAATTTTGGGGAATTGAATACTACTATTTGCTGAATTCAGTAGAAGCCTTGTTATTTATTGAATTCAGTATTTTTTAACTCCCATCATTCAAAGATTTAAAAGATTTAAAGCTTTCTTTCTCTAATAAATCGTAAATTTTATATCCAGAAACTAATAGTCTAACAGTTCATTACGATTTATCGAAATTTAACAATTGTTATGTCAAACAGTTTTCAGGTTAATCCTCCAAAAAATTATTAAATCTGGATTCAAAACTTTACTAAATTTTGACTGTAATCCTGCTTGTAGCCAAACAGTAGATGGAAAAGCTGGTTCCTGTTTCAACTGTAGCTGCGGAAAACTGTATCTGCTGTTGTTTTATTGTTTTTGGGTTTTTGTCGGCGGCAGGAATTCTGGCTAGAGAAGTACGGGGGAAGGCTTTGCATGTCTATTTCTTCAAAGGCTTTGCTTATAACAGGGATAGATGATCGGAGGTACTGGAATAATATTCCCACTGAGGAATCCAGGTATTGCTTTTTTTTTTTTTTTGTATTTTTTCTAGTTAAGTAAATAAATATAATTACTATTTTCATTGACACAATTTAAGCTGCAATTATTCTTTTTGATTCGCCAAGTCAGTATTGTAGCTTATAATCTGCGTTTTCCATAGTTTTGAGCGCTTTTTGGAGGATTTGCGATGGTTGAGCTCAATTCATTTATGGTTCCTTTTGTTCTGTATTTCACTCTTCCCTAAATCCACAAACTTTTCACTTTATTGTGATACAAAGGCTTCTTTTACTATGAATATTATATAAAATATTTTGCTGACCAAAGTTTTTGATGGTAGGATCATCTTTACTTTTTTTTTTTTTTTTTTTTGCTTGGTTAGAATTGTTTTGGGTTGTTCAGCTCCACTATAATATATACATTTCAGTGTTGTATTCTCCTTCAATTGCAATTTGAGTGCCCAGCTGACTAATTGATAGATGGGAACCAAGGAAAACGCCTGTTGAATTTCATAGCATGTTTCAGCTTACCAGTGCATGAAACCTTACATTGTGAGGTCTAAAGTTGATATTTTCCATCCTAGGAAACTTGGGAAGCTTAGGAAAGTAAAAAAAAAAGAAGAAGAAGAGAGGTGATAAACATTTTTGCAATTAAGTTCGTCTCTTGAGGATTAAAAGGTTTTTCTTTTTCTTCTTCTGTTTTTCTTTTTTCCTCTCTTAAAGGTGGAAGTTCATTTGTGAACGCTGGATGTCAATTGCTGAAATAGCAATGCGTTTGTGAAGTGGTCCAACATCTGAATATGCATTCTGATTGTAGGCTTTTTTTTTTTTTCTTCTTAAATGCTTGTTTTGGTTCAGTTTTTTTGTTTGTTGTTAGGTTCTTGAATGGGGAAGAAACCCTTCCTTCATGAGCTTCTCGGGAGAGGAGGGAGAGAGCTAATCTCAAATTCTTATTGCTTAATCATGACATTATTACAACCTAAAGCCCCTATTTATAAGCAACTAAAAGCTATACTAATGACTATACAAGCCGTTCAAGAAACCTAAAGAAAATACAATACTAAATCTAGGACCAATATCCAACAATCTCTAATAGCAGATGTTAGGATCTTGAATGAGAAAGAAGCCTACCTTCATGAGCTTCTTGGGATTGAGATGATAGGGTGCAGGTGAAGGCGCAAGGCTCGGTGTGCGGTGGATACGCACATAGTGTGGTTGGAGTCAGACCACATGAGTGCAAGGTGCGGGCGAGGAGCTTGAGGGGCAGGGCGCGGGCACGAGGCGCAGGGTGCGAGTGGATGCACAAGGCGCGAAAGAAAGACACACGGGGTACATGGTATTGGCTGCGTGGGACGCAGTGCAACAGGAGTAGATCTGCTGAGTTGATGGTACAGTTACTCTTTTTTTGTGTAAATTTAGGACCAAGGTGGAGATTGTTGGATATTGGTCCAAGATTTAGGATTATGTTTTCTTTAGGTTTTTTGAATGGCTTGTATAACAATTAGTGTAGCTTTTAGTTGCCTATAAATAGGGGCTTTAGGTTGTAATAATGTAATGTTAAGCAATAAGAATTTGAGATTAGCTCTCTCCCTCTCCCTTTCTCTCTCTCCCTCCTCTCCCAAGAAGCTCATGAAGGAAGGGCTTCTTCCTCATTCAAGATCCTAACATCACATGCAAGCAAGAACCCAACGCTCACTCTCCGATCGCAGTTGTGATTCTTCCCAAGTTAGCGTTGAGCTGTAGCATTGCCATCTTTGAGCTATTTTGTATGGCAGGGATGACGGTCTTTGGTTCTTGTTGTTTAACTGCCTACAATTATGTGGCCTGTTTATGCTCTTTAAATGAAATGATTCAATTTTTTTCTTCTAATTATTCTTACCCTTGTTGTCAGTACCTTTGCTTAATTTTGAAATCCATTTCCTTGTTTTCTTTGGGGAAAAGAAGGAAAATTAAATAATTTGCAAGGGGAAAAAACTGTGCATTGAAATTTTTTTAGTTTTTGGGTTTCCCAGTGATATATTGAACCATTAGAAGACTAGATTGACCGCTACACTGTTTTATTGCTAAAAAATACTCATTCTGATGCAGAATTCTTATTTTGGGAGTAATTTTGGCCCTTATAAGAAAGGAAGCATATGACTGACCTGTTCATTGCTGCTGTATATCTTATACCACAACATTAACTTCCTATGACTATTATTCACCTCTTTATCTTTGGCTATGATGCACCGACACTCTGCTTAAAGAGGGTATGCAGTGTCGGACACGTACACGCGTCGGACATGGCATGGACTCATGTCCGACACGGCATTGGAGTGTCGCAATTTAAAAAATTAAAATTAAAATCGGACACGCATGTCGGACACGTGTGTCTGGTTATTAAATGAGTTATCGCTAGGTACATGCTCGGTACTGCTCAGTACCGCTCGGTACCACTCAGTACATGCTCGGTACCGCTAGGTACATGCTCAGTACCACTCAATATATGCTCGGTACCGCTAGGTACATGCTCGGTACTGCTAGGCACTTGCTCGGTACCACTCGGTATCTTCCCATACAAACAACTTATGAACTTTAAAAATAAGTAGAACTTCAAAATTACTCTTACAATAAAATTTTATTCCGGGGGCGCTGCCCCTTGACCCTCGGAAGACAATATTGTTGTATTTATGTTGTATTGGGATATTTTGATTTCACTTCATGTCAATTTAGTTATATGTATTCATATGTATGATTGGTTTGTTAGCAAAATGAGTTCTGCTGCTGGCGGGAGTGGATTAGGTGAAGGTTCAAAAGAGCCATCTGTCCACGCCGTGTCAATGTTCTATATTTTTTAAAAATTATTATATATTATATTAAAAAATTATTATGCTGTGTTCACGCCGCACTCGTGTTCTATATTTTTAAAATTGCCGTGTCCCGTGTCCGTGTCGTGTCATGTCCGTGTCGCTGTGTCCGTATCTGTGTCGGTGCATCATAGATCTTTGGTTGATCATGTTCTGCAGCAAGTTTTCATTAACTATTTGTGGAGCCCATTTATTAGTTATATATATTGAAAGAAATAGTATATCTTTGCAAATGAATGCATGATTACTATCAATTATAAAATTTGGCATAAATTTTATTATTAAGAAGCTGTCAAGCTAGTAATGTTAGGATCACAATCTTATTTAGTATTAAGCAGCTTTATCGTCCATCCAGGCTTAATGTAGAGCTAGTTGGGTTCCATGTTAATCATTATGTGCTTCTGCTCATATTATCATTAGGACTTATTTTATAAAGGAGTAGGCTAATCTCCTTAATTAGCAGGAGCATGAATTAATACAAATTTAAATAGGAGTGACTCAGCCAAATTAAATGGCGCATTCTATTGAACGCGTCAAACTATTTGATGCATTTAGATTACGCCAAACAATTTAGCGCATTCAGTTGAATGCACCACTTAATTTGGCATATTCCACTTTTTAAAAAATTGTCAGGCGCAAGAAATGGCATGGAGAGAGAGAAAGAGAGATGGGGGAGAGAGAGAGTGGGGTGGAGTGAGATGAGTGGGGAGAGAAATGAGAGGGGTAAGAGAGAGTGATTGGAGACTGATTGATTTGTACAAAATGATGGGTCGATGAACTTTCGTTTAAATATTGTGTTTTGGTGTTATTCTCTACTGATTCACGTGATACACTGATTGAGAATTATAAGAAGATTATTGTACCGACGGGCATAGAGTAACGATTATGTTTACTGAACTAACGATTTACTGTGATATTGATACCGATACTAAAAAAATACCGTGATAGCTTGAATTCTTATTTGTTTGGTGTAACTATTAAAATAATTGTTATTGAGGCATGACTTTCTTTTAAATATTGTGTTTTGTTGGTATTATCTATTGATTCACGTGATACACTGATTGAGAGTTATAATGAGATTATTATTGTGCCGACGTGCAAAAAGTGATAATTTTGTTTACTGAACTAACGGTTTACTTATACTGACAACGATGCTAAAAAAACACCGTGATAGCTAGATTCTTTTTTTTAGTGTAACTACTAAAATGAATGCTATTGACGCATTGTTCATACTACTGTGTGGATTTCTTATTAACACGTTTATTAATTTATTGATATAAAAAATATGATATATTACGAGATATACAGGTATTAAAAAAAGAAAAGAAAATTATTATGAATATTTTTCAAAAACAGATTAAAGACATTAAATTTATTTTATTTTATTTCAAAAAATCAATAAAAATATAAAAAATAATAAAATATGAAGATAATGTCTTAATAGAGTTATATAATTAAATATATTTTAAAATAAAATATAAAATAAAAAGCTGCTATCTCTCTCCCCCCTCTCATCTCTACCCACCACTCTCTCCCTACTTGTCTCTCTCCATGCCACTCTCTCTCCACCATGTCTCTTTCTCTCTCTCAATGCCTCTCTTGTGCTGGAGCACTTTTTAAAAAAGTGGACTGCACCATTTAAATGGTGCATTATACTGAATGCGCCCATCCAATAGAATGTGCCATTTAATTTGACGCAGTTGCTCTTATTTAAATTTTCATTAATCCATGCACCTTCTACTAATTGTGAAGATTAATCCGCTCCTCTATAAAACAAGTTCTTATCATGATAATGCCGATGAAATATAAAAAAAAGTGATAAAAAGATGTGAATAATCTGTGGCCATTTCTTTTGCAGATTCAATTCAGTTGCTTATCTTCATCAGATATGGTGGTTTGAGGTAGACGGGGAAATTGAATTCTGCTTCCCTCCTGGCACATACAGCCTATACTTTCGCCTTCACCTGGGACGACCCTCGAGGCGTCTTGGCCGCCGTGTATGCCACACCGAGCACATCCATGGCTGGGACGTCAAGCCTGTCCGCTTCCAGCTGTGGACTTCGGACGGCCAGCATGTTTTGTGCCAATGTAAACTAGCTGATCCTGGCCGTTGGATACGCTACCATGTTGGTGATTTTATGGCAGGGAGCGCAGATGTTCCAACTAAACTCAAGTTCTCTATGAAGCAAATAGACTGTACTCACACAAAAGGGGGTCTCTGTGTGGATTCAGTGTTAATCTGTCCCAAAGGGTTGATTCAAGAGTAGATCTCTCCCCTCCATCTGTAAGTTTTTTAAATCAGTTGGAGTTATACCAAGGCAAAAATAGCGGTCTAGAAAAGATCCTTTTTTTTTTTATAAATTTTCCGTCAAGTTAAATCTCTTCTCTATGATGCCTGATCATAGTAATCTGTACATGTAAATTTTCTCCTTTTCAATTTTGATTTCGAAGCTTTGTATTGTATGAACTGTGAATTAGTTACAGGGGTTAAATTATGCCTTTCGAGTGATCAAAGGAGGATATTTTACTTCCTTGCAAATTATTAATTTTAGGGGTGTCAATTTCAGGTCATGGGTCGGGTTCGGGTCGAATCCGGAATTGTTCCGGGTCAAACGGGTCGACCCTAACCCAACCCAGGGTAGATAAACAGGTCGGAAATTCAAACCCGGACTTGACCCGGCGGATTGCCGGGTTGACCCGACCCGACCCGGTTTTGTGATGCTAAATTACGGAACCGCAGGGTTTTAAATATCTTGATGACCGGCTAATTCTTTCCAGAGAAATCTGAAAAAAAAAAAAGAAAAAAAAAATTGCACGTGCTTTTTAAGGCATGCGATGCAATTTTTGCATTTGTGAATATTTTTTTCTCTTTTGAATCTGACGTTTATCAGACAAGGTTTTCGAAGTTATTTTTTAGCCAAATAAGGGCCCACCTGACCGATCAGAGCCAAACATAAAAATAAAAGAAACTTGGGGAGATGTTGCCACGTCTCATGCGGTCGAGACATCATCATTAGTGCGTGCTTTTTTTATTAGTGCGTGATTAGCAAGGTTTATTAATAATAATTAATTTTTAGGAGAAGTTTGGTTTAATATTATTAAAATATTAGTTATATGGAAGTTAAAATCATCTGTCAAATTATATTCAAAGCGGGTGCCTAGATGGGTATATAGATTCAATGGCGGGTGCCTAGATGGGTATATAGATTCAATGGTATTTAGAGCATTTAGGTTTAAGTTTGAATAGATTTAAATCTAAGTATTTTTAAGTATAATTGAAAATTTTATGAGATTATTTGAGGGTTAAATAATCATTGAATTTTGTTTGTTTGCAATCAAAATTGTTGATTTATTTGAAAATTATGTAGATGTTTTTGCTTAATTAACATGTAATGTAGATAATATGGAGAGGGAGAATATTGGGGTGACCAATTGCATGGGTTACAAAATGTTTGTGTGAAGATCATTGTTTGAATAACAAATAACAACAAAATTAAGCTTTTATCTCATTATATGATGTTGGCCATGTGAATCTTTTTTCTTTATTTTGGCATATTAAGATTCAATTTCTTAGTTAAATCTAATAAAAAATATCATTTTTAATATATTATAATCAATTCTTTTTAAGTCTATATCTACCTTTCTTAATATATGTAATTTTGATACATCTAGTCTCCTAATCAGGTCATCAGAAGATGAGCGTTTTATGTGACCAAACAATCTAAAGTGACTCTCTCTAATCTTATTTGCCACTAGAGCTACTCCAACCTTTTCACACATCTTGTTGTTTCATATTCTATCTTTAAGAGTAAAGTAACTTATCCACCTGAGCATCGTCATCTCTGCGACAACAATATCAAGTTTTTATTGTAATACATGGGGTTGAGTACATGAATCATTTTTCTCCATTATGTCCCATCAAGAGTCAAATTATCATTTAAATCAAATAAAGAAATGTTATTTCTAATATATTCTTACAAAGTATTTTTAGGTATACATCCACCTCTCTTAACATGGGTGGATTTAATACATTTACTCTTCTAAGTAGGCCATCTGAAGGCCGACGTTTAATGTGACCAAACCATCTATGATGACTCTCTATAATCTCATCTACCACTACAACTACTCCAACCTTTTCATATATATCCTCATTTATATTCTATCTCTAATAGCAAAGCCACACATCCACCTAAGCATCCTCATCTCTCCAACATTTAACTTAATTTTATGCTTCTCTTATAATGACCAACATTTTGCGCCAAAAGCATTGCAATTCTCACCACCATCTTATAGAATTTTCCTTAAGTTTGTGAGGTACTTTTCTATCACACAACGGGCCTGATGCATTTCTCTTCCTCCACTTCAACCAACCAACCTGAATTCTACTAATAATATCTGATCTATTTCACCATCATATTGAACAATAGACCCAGGATATTTAAAGCATGTACTCTTTTTAATTACTTGATCACCCATAATCACAATTCCCACTAGATCTAATGTAATATCACAATCTGCTCCAGGATCGTCCAGGACGATCTGGGATCGTCCTGGGACGATCAGTGGAAGTTCAGCTCCAGAATTTGCCCAGTTTTGCTCCAGGTGCTGTTCTGCATGCATCGTCCAGGCCGATCGGAGACATCGGCCAGGCCGATCGGAGACATCGGCCAGGCCGATTGGCACTGTAGAAAATATCGTCCAGACAACAGCCCTGGGAAGATTTCAGGCCGATCCATTTGGTCGGATCGTCCCGGGACGATGCTGCGATCGGCCGGGCCGATATGAGCATTACTTAAGGGAAATCAGCCGATTTGAAGAGAGAGAAAATCAAAATAAAAATATCTGATTTTTACTGTTCTGAGGAGAGAGAAAAGGAAGTTTTGGAAAAGTTGATTTCGGGAAGACGCGGAGCCGTTTTCGATCGAAGTGACTGTTGAGGAAGTTGCTGTGCACGAGGTAAGGCACATTCCGTCTTTCTAAATTTTCAGTTCCGTCGCGGTTGGCGGTATTTTCTGTCCGGATTTTGTTTTCGTTACGGTTTTTCGTCCGTATCTTTTGATTGGTTCAGTTTTTACCGCGTAAGTTTCTGTATGTTGTTGATGTGCCGAGTGTGCACATTTTGGTTATTTTCCGAAGATTTTTGTCCGGGTATTTTTGATTCGGCGATGTTTTTCGTAGACTACAATTTTCTGTGAAATTGTAAATGCTCTGTGCAGTAGAATAAATGTTCTGGAATATGCTTATCTATATTCTGTGCGAATTCGGTAAATTTTCTTTGCAGGAAATTTTGTGTAAATTCTGTATACTGCCGTTGTGCTGCCCAATTTTTGGGTAATTTCTGAATTGTCCGGATTTCTTCTGAATTGAAATGCTATGTGTATAAGCTATAAAAAGGGAGTTATAAGGGGCCTGAATCCTATGAGATTCAGTTAGTGAAACGGGAAATCTGAAATGAGATCAAATCTGAAATCTGATATCTGTTCTGTTCCGGATCCGATGAATTCTGTTCTGGTGCTATAAGCACATCTGTTTTGGTGCCGTGAGCACAAAGGGAGACATAAGGGGCCTGGATCCTATAAGATTCAGTCAGTGTCTGGGAAGGGAGGCATAAGGGGCCGGAATCCGTAGAGATTCCGTCAGTGTCAGGGCATTTAGCTATATGTATCTGTTCTGTTTTCTGTATCTGTTCTGTACGAAATTGTGATCCTGATATGATATGATCTGCAAATTCTGATTTCTGATTTCTGTATAATTCTGACTCCGTTGATTTATTCTGTTCTGTGATCTGAACTGTACGATTCTGTTTCTGCTTTGATATCTGTCCGTATAAGTTCTGATTTCCGATTCTGTTCCGATTTCTGATCTGATTTCTGTCTGATGAGTTTGGTTTTGGTTTCTGAGAATTTAGATTGGTGGTTTGTTGCTTTGCTGAGCTGTTGAGCTCACCCTTGCTTTCTGGTGATTTTCAGGTTCTGGGAAAGGGAAGGAAGTCCAGGACTAGAATTCAGAGTCTGATCAGTATAGGTACTTTTGTACTTTTGATTTTTGTACAGTCATGGCTTTTCTGTTCTGTCTTTCTTTCTGTTTAAAAGCCATGTACTGTTCTGTAGATGATTATTTTTGAGGAAATGAAAAGATAGATGTTTTGTTCCGCTGCATTTGATGTTTTTAGTAGCTCTGTTGTTCTGTGTGTGTCTGTTGAGTTAAGTATTTGGAAGATCAGTTCAGTAACCTAATCCAAAGCCAGATCCTGGATAAGAATAGCTCCGTCGCGATCCGGCTCGGGCGGGATCCGTCCCCGTCGGGTCGGGTTGTGACAAGCTTTTGTGGTATCAGAGCACTGGTTTTGGAAACTGGTTGAATTGTGAAACAGAGCTCTAGGAAGTGATCAGTAAGTCTGTCTGGGAGGTAGTTTTGGGTCGTTTGGCTTTTTATTGTGTTGTTTTTGTGTTGTTTTTGTGATAGTTTTCCGAATTTTCTGGATTTTTCTGTATGGATCAGCCAGACCCAGACATGACAGACGGTCAGAGTGCCGATCAGGCAGCACCAGTGGGGAGTACAGCCCCAGTGGTCGGTGCTGACACGCTTTCACAGTTTGCTTCACTTGTTGCTCAGATGATGAGCGAGACTCAGAGCAGAGCTTCTACTGTTAGATCTGAGGACATTGATCGACACCTGCGGTTATTTTTGAGGTTGAAGCCTCCGAGATTTGAGGGCGCTGTTGAGCCCAGAGCAGCCGAGGAGTGGCTGAGGAGATTGGAAAAGACTTTTGACGGGATGCAGTGTCCTGCAGATAGGAAGGTTCCGTTAGCTGTTTTTCTGTTAGACGGAGAGGCTGAGCACTGGTGGGACGGCCAGCAGGCAGCCAGATTTCAGGGTAGACTGAACTCTTTGATCACTTGGGAAGAGTTCACTGAAGTATTCCGAGACTGGTTTGTTCCCCCTTCTGCACGACAGCAGATGCAGGAGAGTTTTCTGAGGCTGGTTCAGGGGAGCAAGACGGTGATGCAGTACGAGGCTGAGTTTACTGCATTAGCTAGGTACGCTCCGCAGCTGGTCAGCACTTCTGCTGAAAGGTGCTACAGATTTCTGAGAGGCTTACGAGACACTTTGAGGCAGCCTTTGATACCATTCAGGATCACTGATTTCGCTGAGCTTGTGGAGCGAGCTCGTCTGATTGAGAATGACATGACGGCTACTCAGCAGCGGTGGACTGCGAGTAGGAAGAGGTTTGGAGGTGAGACTTCTGGCAGTGGTTCCTCTGGAAAGAAGAGATTTGTTTCTGGTTCTGGATCTGGAGATTCCAGAAGGAGTGGAGGGTCGTCTGGTACTGCTACCAGTACGACTAGTTCTGGATCTGTCAGTATGGCACCTGTGTGCCAGAGTTGTGGACGGCGACACCATGGCCAGTGCTACAGGATAGCTGGTCTTTGTTTCAGATGTGGTCAGCCGGGACATAGGATTGCAGAATGTCCACAGGCTGGATTTGATCAGCGTTTTGAGCAGCGATCTGAGGGCTTAGTCAGACCTGTTGGTTCAGCAGCAGGAAGACCGAGGACTGTTCCTCCACGCCCTGAGGGATTTGCTGGTAGAGGTGGTGGTTCTAGTTCTGCACCACGGAGACCACCTACGATTCAGAGGGAGCAGAGTAGTTCTGTTGCTTCAGCTTCTGTTCCCGTTCAACCACGAGTTTACAGCCTGAGTCAGCAGGAGGCTCGTGATGCTCCGGATGTTGTGACAGGTACGGTTTACATTTCCGATCAGCCCTATCGTATTTTGTTTGACTCTGGAGCGAGTCATTCTTTTCTGTCCGAGCACTGTTTTGAGATTTTATATTTGGATTCGATGGTTTTACCGGTTTCTTTGTCTGTGATTTTACCGGCTGGGAATCCATTGATTGCTCGACAGTTTTGTTTGTGTGAGATCGAGATTTCTGGCAAGAAGTGGAAATCGAGTTTGATTCGATTGCCGATTTCTTCGTATGATGTGATTCTGGGAATGGATTGGTTGAGTCAGTATGAGGCTCAGATTGACTGTCTGAAGAAGCAAGTGAGTTTGCTTGTGGCTGGAGAGAGAGTTGTATTTCAAGGATTACGAGGTGTTCTCTCTAGTCTGATTTCAGCGTTGGAGGTAAGCAGGATGTGGAAGAAAGGATGCCCAGTATTTTTGGCTTCGGTGCGGGATCTGAACCTGGAGGTTGGTTCTGTTTCTGAGATCCCAGTGGTACGGGAGTTTGTGGACGTTTTTCCTGAGGAGTTGGTTGGGTTACCTCCGGATAGAGATGTGGAGTTCTCTATCGATGTTTTTCCGGGTACAACTCCGATATCGAAAGCTCCGTACAGGATGGCACCGAAAGAACTTTCTGAGTTGAAAGTTCAGCTTCAGGAGTTGGTTGACAGAGGTTTTGTGCGTCCTAGTGTTTCACCCTGGGGAGCACCTGTTCTGTTTGTGAAGAAGAAGGACGGTACACTCCGTATGTGTATCGATTACAGAGATTTGAACAAGGTCACGATCAATAACAAGTATCCTTTGCCTCGGATTGACGACTTGTTTGATCAGCTTTCTGGATCTTCGGTATTTTCGAAGATTGATTTGCGATCCGGATATTATCAGGTGAAGGTGAAGGAATCTGATGTGGTGAAGACAGCTTTCAGTACTCGGTACGGGCACTACGAGTTTTTGGTTATGCCTTTTGGGGTAACCAATGCGCCTGCGATTTTCATGGATCTGATGAACCGAGTATTCAGGGAGTTTTTGGATCAGTTTGTGATCGTCTTCATCGACGATATTCTGGTATATTCTGCTTCTGAGGATGATCATGCCAGACATTTGAGGATTGTGTTGGAGACTTTGAGGAGGCATCAGCTGTATGCCAAGTTCTCCAAGTGTGAATTCTGGCTGAAGAGCATTTCTTTTCTGGGGCATGTGATTAGTGGAGAAGGTATTTCTGTGGATCCCCAGAAGATTCAGGCAGTTGCTGATTGGCCAAGGCCGACTACGATATTTGAGGTACGTAGTTTCTTAGGCATGGCCGGATATTATATGAAGTTTGTGAAAGAATTTTCACAGATTTCGACTCTGTTGACCTCATTTGTATGAGGTCACTTGGGCCAATCCTAACCCCAGATCAAACCTGACCATAAATCAGTTCAATCTCCAGACCAATCTAGACCCTAGAATCTACTCTAGACCCTAGGACTCTTCTAGATTCCAGACCTTAGGATCAATTAGATCTTAAATCAATCCAGACCTTAATTCAATTCAAATTCCAATCAAATCCAGATCAAATTCAAAAAATTTAGACTCAAATCCAGTGCTAAAAGGACAAGTCCTAAGAGTCTTTTTCAGCAAACTTTCAAACATTTCAAAACCCAGCCTAATGACCTCCGATTCAGAGTCTGTCAGTTGCATACTGATGGGACATGTCTCTGGAGGCATCCCTCCAAATTTGAGCCCATTCTGAGGTCTCTAACCCCAGAAACTTAATCAAAATCCATAGGCTGCAAAACCTTCAAATATTTACGGCCTATGCCACTGAACTTGCCATTAAGAGGATTTTGACCTTAGGGCTCTCTCCAAAGCCTCTAATTACTTCCAGACCCTTAATTATGACTCACTGAACAGTAAACTGCACTTTGGTTGACCCACTTTGACCCCTAGTCGACCAGGGGTCAAAATGACCAAAATACCCCTAGGGGGGCTCAAATGGTGATTTCAAACCAAATGAACTCCGAATTGAACGCAACCACCTCCAGCAAGTTTCAAATATCAAACCAAACTTGTTGGACCCCTTTCCAAGCTCTGGGTCAACCGGGTTGACCAAGTCAACCTAGTTGACCTAAGAGACCCTTTAAGGGTCCAAATGGGTGTTTTGACCCAAATGACCTCTCCAGGCCATGGAACCACTTCCATTGATCTTGAAACATCATTTGAAACCTGTTGGACCCATTTCCAAGTCCTGGGTCAACCTGGTTGACCAAGTCAACTCAGTTGACCCAATTGACCCCTTAAGGGTCCAAATGGGTGTTTTGACCCAAATGACCTCCCCAGGCCATGGAACCACCTCCATTAGTCTTGGAGCGTCATTTGAAACCTGTCGGACCCATTTCCAGACCCTGAACCAAGTCGGTTGGCCAGGTCAACCAATTTTGGCTGAAGGGCCCATTAAGGGCCCATTAAGCCCTTTTGACTCAGAATGAACCATTCAATCCTCGAAAACACCTCTACCAGACTTCAAATATCATTTTAAATTTGCCCAGCCTGGACCCACCTCTTAGGTCAACCTAGTTGACCCAGTCAACCTAGTTTGACCTAGGATTTCCTTAAGAGTCTAAGTGGGTTATTCAAACCCATTTGAACAAATCAAGTCCTTTGAACATTCAAATTCATCTCAAATACCAATTCAAATATTTTCAAATCATTTTGAAGTCAAATCACCCTTACCTTGACTTGATCAAACCCATTCTACTTGGTTAAATCAACTCAAACTCTCTTCCATACGCTTAAGCTTCAATCTTTAGACCTCAAACCCTCTCCAAACTCTCTCAACCAGCACTCAAGGGTTTCCTCCTTGCCACCTCACCAGTCCAAGTGGCATTGGACCAGTCAAACAGTCAAATCAAGGATTAAGAGGGGTCAAACTTGGTCAAAACCCCTCTTAAACCTAATCTATCCTTATCCAAATCTTTCCAGCTATTTAGGTGCTCTCTAGAACATTCCTAGAACTCCTCCCAGCCTTTGGATCTAAATCCAATGGCCCCAAATCATTCCATGTGCTCAAGTGGGGACCAAGAGAGGCTTTCCACCTCACTGTCCTTCTCCCAGCCTTTCCAGCTGCTCCAGGCCACGTGGAAGCATCCTAGCATGCCATCTAGTCGATCAGGACCGTCCATTCAAGCTGGAGAGGTTTGAATAGGGAAAACCCTAGGAATGAGCCGTCATTCTCCATCAAGCTCTCTCTCACCACTCAGTCCCTCTCCAGACCAGAGCTAATTTCGTTTTAGCTCTTGGGGGTTACCTCTCCATCCCCCACATCAAAAACCGGCGATTGACGGCGGCCGGCGGCGAGATTCCGGCCAAACCGAACCTGAAGACCGTCCCAGGTTGATAGCTCGAGATCCAGACCTCTTCAGCTCTTGGAGTCTTCTGTAGAAATGATCTAGGACGATCAACAAGTTCAACGAGCCCTAAAGCATCAAAATCCGTCAATCCAATCAAGGTAAAATTGAAACCCTAGTTTAATACACTTAGCTTTAATTAGCTTTTGAATAAGCCCTTTTAATACCTTAATAGTATATCCCCATTAATGCTCTTCATTAGGGTAATCTAAATTTAAAATTTCAAATCGTTTGGTTCAGTAAATCGAGAGAACGAGTCGTTTTATTTGATCCGGACTTTGGACTCGGGACGTGCATGATCTGCACGTTTTCTAGGCCGTTGATCACGCGATCAACGGCCCAGATCAAGCTATCCCACGGCATTTTTGAACCAGGCTTTTGATCCAGCGGCATTTCTCTGGTCCGGCCGCATCTGGGCCCTTGATTCAGAGCCGCGGGATCGAGATCCCGCCGTCTGATCTCTCCCCGCGAGATCAGATAGCGGGATTTGATCTGAGCCGTCCAATGCATCATATAGGGATCCGACGGCGCAGATAGCTTGCTGACTGGTTTAAGTGATACCGCGTGGACCCAGCACCGCCGCCACGTGTTTAATCCAGCGCCCGCCACGTGGCTCCGCGTTTTGGCTGGCCGAACCAAAACGCGCCATCTGTCCCAATGATTGGCTGCCGGTTTAATTAAAGGGTTTTAATTAAAATTAAAACCTTTTAATTACCAGAAACTTCAATAAAACATTAAAAATTAAATACTTTTCAGAAAATTAAGTATTATATATCAAACTGTTCAGAATTTCAAGGCCTTTAATTTAAAAATAAAATTGATTTAAAATATTCTATATATTTTAAATAATTTTAAATATTAACAATTTGGTTATTTTAATTATTATTTAATTAAAATAAATCCAAGTAATCCAAAATTTTACTTTCAAATTATTTTAAATAATCAGAAGATTTCTCAAAGATTTATTAAAATATTTTGATAATATTTTTAATTATTTAATCTTAAAACTTATATATATATATATATATATATATATATATATATATATATATATATATATATATATATATATATATATATATGTATGTTTTAAAGTTTATTTTAAATTTATATCTATTTAAATCTTTCAATTTTGAAGAGATCTCCCTTAAGATTTTAAATATAGATTAAGTTTGAATGAATAGGTTTAATGGGGATGATTAGTTAGTAATCATTTTAATTACTTACTAATCAAATTGTTAATTATTCAAATTTATTTTGTCTCTTGCATGTGTAGGGAACACACACTTGCACCTAGTCTTAGGGCTCTCCTAGATCTAGGATTTGATTGTGAATGTGATGCTTTCATCTATATATGTTAGTCCAAGGGTTAGAGAGATCAATTGATTTAAACCTAGCTAACCTAGTGACATTAAGGACAACAATTAAGGACTTATGTGTAGAGAACTTAGATAAATTCTAACAATTAGGATGCACATCCTTTTGAATCAAAACTCTGAAAACTTGAACTTAGTGACATATACAACCACTAGGAAAAGTTTCACTGACTTTTGAAATCATTAAGATCCTTAATTAGCCTAATTGAGTTTAAACCCTAAATTAAGCCTTAAAACTTCTAGAAATTGTAATAAATCCATTTTAAATCCAAAAAATACATAAAACCCCTCTAACTGACCAGAATCAAGTGCTTAATCAATGAAAATTAAAATCCCTTTGAATTGACAGCAATTTGAACCTTAATCTAATTTTAAGTGAAAATCAATATTTAATTCATTTAATTAATTAAAAAATATTAAAAATTCAAAAAAATTTCCCAAACACTTGGAAATCTCTCCTTAGGTCATTTCTGACCGTTGGAGTTGATTTCAAGGAGTTTGGGACTCATTTGGAGAAAAATCACAAAATGGCCCTCTAATTAAGCAATTTCAAAAATTCATTAAATACCTCAAATTTCAAACCTTCATAATTAATTCCAGAAAAATCAAAATCACCCAAACTCACTTGCATTCAACTCCTATTAATGCCTAATATTTATTAAAAATGTTAAAATTCCAGAAAGACATCAAATTCAAAAAGTCAACAAACCAGTCAACCTTAAGTCAAAACTAGTTCAAAACTTCAAACCTTCGTAATAAAATGTAGAAAAATCCGATTTCAACGTACTTACTGCCTAACTGATCGTAGTGAGGTCTAGTATTTTAATAAAATGCAAACATTCCAGAATTTGAACTTAATCAAAAGTCAATTTTTGAACCCCTTAATTAAGTGATTAAAATATTCCAAAATATTCATAAAACTCAAAATCACCTCTAAAACTCCAGAAATTTCTAATTAACACTTAAAATCAGTAATCAACCAACCTTAATTAAAATTCATTAACTTTCAAACCTTAATCAACTAAAGCCACTTAATTATACAGGGTACCACTGGGTAACCCAGGCCTACGAGGCTATTTACTCAGCCCCAAGGAAGGTGAAATAAACTTCACGGCCTCGGTGTGAAACAAAGGTGGTATTCAACAAATAATTAATAATCAATTTTAAAATTAACTTCAAGCCATTAATACTTAAACTCAAATTTAAATCCCTTAAGCCTTTCAACCAACCAGAACCTTAAGCAACTTCAATCTAATAATCCTATTTGGGACATATCTAAACCACACAGCCTATATCACACACTGTAGATGGTTTGCTAGGAGCACCAACTCTAGTTTTAGGTTAGGCCAGTGTTTACTTTTTGCAGCTGTGTGCCGGGTTTTCGAGTTTTCACTGCATGCTGTTTGCTAGTTTAGAATTGATTGAGTGTTTATTTATTTAATGCAATCTGTTGAGCACTTTAAATTTCAAATATATTAATTGCTTGAGATTCATATATCAATTGCTTGAGATCAAATATTAACTGCTTGGGACTATATATACAACGGTTGATTATTAGGATAACCCTGCAGGATCGAGTCTAGATTTTTCAATTTTGATTAATGTAAATTTGATTTGATTTGTGTTGTAATTCAAAGTGATTTGAGTTTGGGATATTGATATCTAACTCGAATTCCAAAGAGGAGAAGACATCCCTAAAGGGGAGAGTCTTCGTCCATTTGGAAGATCAAGTTTGGATACTCTTCAAATATCCAAAGAGGAAAGATAACACCCCGATCAAGGGGGAGTTTCTTTTCATTTGGATATCCGGACCCGACGATCCAAGAAGCAGCAGAAGGATGAAGAAGTGGATAACGAGAAGACCCATTCTCAAAGTCACTTGAGTCTTAAGACTAGAAATACGGGTTGTAGTCAGTGGTGCCCGGCCACTTTACTTTTCTGCAAAATTCTGTGATGTAATAATAAGGGGCACTTGCCTACGGACATTCAATTTGATATATTTAATTTGATTGATTTATTTAATTGATTGTGCAGTAGAACTACTTGTTTTTCTAGTCTTTTTACCTGCATGTCGATTTTGATTTGACCTGGAATCCGATTGTAGGCTCTTAAGGACTTAATAAAATTTTTCTACTTAAATCAAATTAAAAGTATTTAGGCTCACATAGAAACTCTAACGAATTTAAGAAGTAAGTCCGGGATCGCCGGAAGTTTTCATTTCATAGTATTCATTCAAATTCAAACTTTTAATTGAGTCGATTAGCATGCATCATATTAGCAACTAATTTAAAAATCTTTAAATCCTTAATTGCATTTGCTTAAGCATCAAACCCAACATAAGTTTAAGGGACCATTTAGGATCCGCTCTAGATGTTGGTCCCGTTCTCAAATACCTTTCTTAAATAACGTCCCTACCATTCTACATAAACTGACCGGACTCATAATTTTAAATCGTTTAGGTGGTTTAGCTGGCTCCCCAATCCAGGCCGGGGTAAGACCAGATTCGCATTGCACTAGCTAGGTTCGGGGTGCTAACTTTTAGTGCCCAATTTAGACTTAGGTTCTGAGGCTGGCTCGGGCCATAAGACCTCAATTTTCGGGAATTGAATCCCAAATTTCTAATAAAATTGACCATTCAAACCTTAAATCATTTTCAATCAAATTCAAGCCCAACACTTAGGATAGACTGAGGTGTTTCTGAAGTAATTCAGAATCTCAAAACACCTCTTACCCTTCTTCCTTCGATTCCAAAAATAAGTCTTCAATTTTGATCCAATCCCGCTTAAACTTCCAACCTTTACCTCCTTTGACATCCAGCTTTGAAAATCTAAATAAAATTTACACCGCTATTTTAATCGAGAGTATTCATAGGAAATTCTTATTTCCTATGATGTAATTAACTACGAGGGCTTGCGCTCGTAGGAGATTTAGAAACCCAGACCTGATTTTTTAAAATCAACTTTTTCAAAATTCCTGATTAATTTTCTTTGGGAAAAATCAAAATTTCAACGATCGTTACCTCCATTTTCAAACGATCAATAGTGATTGATAACTTCTTTCCTCGGAGAGATATATCAATTTCTATTGTAATTTTGATTATGAAATTAACGATCTCTTATCCGAATTATTATAGTTAAACAATCGATTGAATGTCATTTTGATCTTTCGAGATCATACGTCATTTCCCCTTGAGTTTGACTACGATAATTCGGATGAATTTAAAATTCTAAAATTTGAACCCATTAGGGAACGATATGATCATCTCTCGAGGCGATATATTGTTCGTAATGATGTGTTCAATTTTAAAATTCAAAATTAAATATTTCTCTCAAAGATAATTAATATATTTTCAAAACTATATATACCTAAATAAATATTTTTTTAATCACTCTGACGAGACTGACTTAGAAGTCAGTTCCTTTTGTTTGGACACCGGAGTGTGAAGCTAGTTTTCAGAGATTGAAGGATTGTCTGACTTCAGCTCCAGTGTTGGCACTTCCGTCAGGTACGGAAAGTTTTCAGGTGTTCAGTGATGCTTCACTGAAAGGATTGGGTTGTGTCCTGATGCAGCATGGTCAGGTAATTGCTTATGCTTCGAGACAGTTGAAACCACATGAGAAGAATTACCCGACGCATGATCTGGAGTTAACTGCAGTTGTTTTTGCTTTGAAGATTTGGCGTCATTACCTGTATGGCGTCAGATGTGAGATGTTTACTGATCATAAGAGCCTGAAGTATATTTTTACTCAGAAGGATCTGAATTTGAGGCAGAGACGGTGGCTCGAGTTGATCAAGGACTATGACCTGACTATTCAGTATCAGCCTGGGAAGGCTAATGTGGTAGCAGATGCTTTGAGTAGGAAGTCTTCTGGATTCTCAGGTATTCAGCTTACCTGTGATGACTTTCTGATTCGTGATTTGGAGAGATTGCAGTTGGAGGTGATTTCCTCCAGTGATTTGGAGTTAGCTCAGATGAGTATTCAGTCTTCTTTGGAAGCACGGATTCAAGAAGCCCAGAAGTCAGATTCTGATTATTCGAAGTTGATAGCACAGATTGGATCTGGTAAGACTCCTGAACTTCGACTTTCTGATTCTGGTGCTATTTTCTGTAAGAACAGGTTGTGGGTACCTGTGTTTGGAGATTTGAGGCGGGAGATTCTGTATGAATCTCATCATTCAGGCTACACTGTTCATCCAGGCAGTGGTAAGATGTATGCTGATATGAAGCTTTTGTTCTGGTGGCCTGGGATGAAGAAGGATGTGGCAGAGTTTGTGTCGAGATGCGAAGCCTGTCAGTTGGTGAAGGCAGAGCATCAGCGACCAGGTGGACTGTTGCAGTCGTTGCCTATCCCTGAGTGGAAATGGGAGGAGGTAACAATGGATTTTGCGATGGGTTTTCCTCGATCTAGACAAGGACATGATGCCATTTGGGTGGTTGTGGATCGATTGACGAAATCAGCCCATTTTCTTCCGATCAGACAGACGGACAGTCTGAGAGGACTATTCAGGTACTGGAAGATCTGTTGAGACTTTGTGTTCTGGACTTTAGCGGAAGCTGGGAAGATCATATTCCGCTGATTGAGTTTGCCTATAACAACAGTTTTCAGTCCAGTATCGGTATGGCACCGTACGAGGCTCTGTATGGCAGGAAGTGTCGTACTCCTTTGACTCTGACGGAGGTTGGAGATCGACAGGCTTTGGGTGCCACTTTTGCTGAAGAAACTGCTCAGAAGATCAGTTTGATAAGAGAAAGATTGAAAGCCGCTCAAGACCGTCAGCAGAAGTATTACAATCAGAAGCACAGATTTGTTGAGTTTCAGGTTGGTGACTTTGTGTATGTCAAAGTCAGCCCGATGAAGGGTGTGAGCAGATTTGGTCAAGTGAGCAAGCTTAGTCCAAGGTATGTTGGACCTTTTGAAGTTTTGGAAAGAATTGGAAAATCTGCTTATCGCCTATTGCTTTCTGATTCTATGCCTGATGTGCATAATGTGTTTCACGTATCCACTCTGAGGAAGTGGGTATCCGACTCTGGGAAGAAAGTATCAGCTGATGAGGTTGAGATTCAGGAGAATCTGGCGTACAAGGAAGAGCCAGAGTTGATTTTGGCGTACGACGTCCGGAAGTTAAGAAATAAAGAGATTTCGATGGTTAAAGTCCAGTGGAAGCACCGGACTGCACGAGAAGCAACTTGGGAAAAAGAGTCTGATATGAGACGGTCGTACCCGTACTTGTTTTGACTGAGTTTGGATTGGATAATGTCGAGGACGACATTTTTCTGAGTTGGGGAGATTGTAATATCACAATCTGCTCCAGGATCGTCCAGGACGATCTGGGATCGTCCTGGGACGATCAGTGGAAGTTCAGCTCCAGAATTTGCCCAGTTTTGCTCCAGGTGCTATTCTGCATGCATCGTCCAGGCCGATCGGAGACATCGGCCAGGCCGATTGGCACTGTAGAAAATATCGTCCAGACAACAGCCCTGGGAAGATTTCAGGCCGATCCATTTGGTCGGATCGTCCCGGGACGATGCTGCGATCGGCCGGGCCGATATGAGCATTACTTATGGGAAATCAGCCGATTTGAAGAGAGAGAAAATCAAAATAAAAATATCTGATTTTTACTATTCTGAGGAGAGAGAAAAAGAAGTTTTGGAAAAGTTGATTTCGGGAAGACGCGGAGCCGTTTTCGATCGAAGTGACTGTTGAGGAAGTTGTTGTGCACGAGGTAAGGCACATTCCGTCTTTCTAAATTTTCAGTTCCGTCGCGGTTGGCGGTATTTTCTGTCCGGATTTCGTTTTCGTTACGGTTTTTCGTCCGTATCTTTTGATTGGTTCAGTTTTTACCGCGTAAGTTTCTGTATGTTGTTGATGTGCCGAGTGTGCACATTTTGGTTATTTTCCGAAGATTTTTGTCCGGGTATTTTTGATTCGGCGATGTTTTTCGTAGACTACAATTTTCTGTGAAATTGTAAATGCTCTGTGCAGTAGAATAAATGTTCTGGAATATGCTTATCTATATTCTGTGCGAATTCGGTAAATTTTCTTTGCAGGAAATTTTGTGTAAATTCTGTATACTGCCGTTGTGCTGCCCGATTTTTGGGTAATTTCTGAATTGTCCGGATTTCTTCTGAATTGAAATGCTATGTGTATAAGCTATAAAAAGGGAGTTATAAGGGGCCTGAATCCTATGAGATTCAGTTAGTGAAACGGGAAATTTGAAATGAGATCAAATCTGAAATCTGATATCTGTTCTGTTCCGGATCCGATGAATTCTGTTCTGGTGCTATAAGCACATCTGTTTTGGTGCCGTGAGCACAAAGGGAGACATAAGGGGCCTGGATCCTATGAGATTCAGTCAGTGTCTGGGAAGGGAGGCATAAGGGGCCGGAATCCGTAGAGATTCCGTCAGTGTCAGGGCATTTAGCTATATGTATCTGTTCTGTTTTCTGTATCTGTTCTGTACGAAATTGTGATCCTGATATGATATGATCTGCAAATTCTGATTTCTGATTTCTGTATAATTCTGACTCCGTTGATTTATTCTGTTCTGTGATCTGAACTGTACGATTCTGTTTCTGCTTTGATATCTGTCCGTATAAGTTCTGATTTCCGATTCTGTTCCGATTTCTGATCTGATTTCTGTCTGATGAGTTTGGTTTTGGTTTCTGAGAATTTAGATTGGTGGTTTGTTGCTTTGCTGAGCTGTTGAGCTCACCCTTGCTTTCTGGTGGTTTTCAGGTTCTGGGAAAGGGAAGGAAGTCCAGGACTAGAATTCAGAGTCTGATCAGTATAGGTACTTTTGTACTTTTGATTTTTGTACAGTCATGGCTTTTTTGTTCTGTCTTTCTTTCTGTTTAAAAGCCATGTACTGTTCTGTAGATGATTATTTTTGAGGAAATGAAAAGATAGATGTTTTGTTCCGCTGCATTTGATGTTTTTAGTAGCTCTGTTGTTCTGTGTGTGTCTGTTGAGTTAAGTATTTGGAAGATCAGTTCAGTAACCTAATCCAAAGCCAGATCCTGGATAAGAATAGCTCCGTCGCGATCCGGCTCGGGCGGGATCCGTCCCCGTCGGGTCGGGTCGTGACATCTAATACTATTAAAATTGCATCTATGTATTCAGTTTTAGATCTATTCACACAAAAACCTTTAGACTCCAAGGTTGATGTCCTTAATTCAAGTTTTCCTTTAGCCCCTCTCTCTAGTCTTATCAACAAGAAGAATATCTTAAGCAAAAAACATACACCGTGGTACATCCTCATGCAAATTTCTAGTAAGAATATCCATAACAAATAAAAAAGATATGGGCTTTAGAGTTGATCCTTAATGTAATCCAACTGAAATTGAAAAATACTTGTTCAAGCCACCTTGTGTTTGAACAGAAGTAGCATCTCATACATATATATACTTAATGACTTGAATATAAACATTATTAAGCCCTTTCTATTCTAGAACTCTCCATGGCATTTCTTTTAGAACTTTATCATATGCTTTCTCTTAATTAATAAATATCATATATAGATCATATGTATTCTTTATATACTTCTTTGACCTCGCATAAATCCAAATTGATTTTAAGAAATATTAGTATCACATCAAACTTATGCTCAATTATTCTCTCCCATATTTTTAATGTATGACACATTAACTTAATTCTTCTATAATTCATACACTCTTGTGCATCACTTTTATTATTAAAAATAGAAACCAATACATTCCATTCATCTAACGTCTTTTTAGTTTTCAAAATAATATTAAAATTTTTAGTAAGCTAAAAAACTCCATCTCTTAAGCATATCCACATCTCTATCGGAATATCATGAGGTTCAATTATTTTTTTCGCACTTCATTTTCTTTAAAACCTCTGTAACTTCAATTTATTAATACATCAATAAAAAAAATTTATGTATTTTCATTTAGGGTGATAAGGTTACTAAAGTCAATTGTCTTCTTATAATCTTCATTGAAAAACGTACTAAAATATCTTATCCACAAATGTTGAATATCCTCTTTTGAAAAAAAAAAAAAGAACTTTCTGGTCTTATCCTTAATGCATTTCACTTGAACTAAATCCTTACTTCTTCTATCTCTTTCCTTGGCTAATTATAAATACCTCTTTCTCCCTCCTTAATTATATAAATAGTTAAAAGCTAATTTTTTTCATCGAATATTACTTTATTAGACTCCTTAAGGCACCTTTATTTCTTTCCAAATTTTTGAGCTTTTACATCTAAACTAATTTTTATAATAAAGCTTTTTATTTTAATTTTTTTTTTGCACATTTTGATTCAACTTCCAACTATTTTTAATATTATGAGCTTTTTTATATACTCCAAGTATATTTTTATAATATTTTTAATAACATCAGCTGTTTTTTCATAAAATATTAGCTTCCTCATGCACAATCAAAATCTTAAGATCATAACTCTTACTCTCAAATATATTTTTATTAGTATTTTTTAAATACCACCATCTAATCCTATGATATTGGTTTACTTTATTTTTCGTATTCTATTCATTCATTTTAATTTCTAAAATTAATTAGCAAAGTTGAATACATAACCTCCCACTTGTAATGACTTTACAATCTTTACAATATAAATGATATATTTTTCTTATAAAAAAATAATTAGTCTGAGTTGAGAACTTTAACTACCATCAAAGAAGTTTTAGTTTCAAAACTTTCGTATGTGATGTGTGAATAAATTTGTCTTAACTAGCTCAAAAAAAAAAAACTAAGATAGAAAAACATAAACTACTCCAAATAAAATCTAAATTAAAGATATGTGAACTAAAATAATTTTATACAAATAATTAAGAGACTAATTTAAATTTTCTTTCAATAAAGTTATAGTTTATGATAAAACTCCAGTCCAAATCATTCTCCATTTTATATGCATTTTTTTAGTTAAGCTCAATTAAAATTCCATGGCCTCAAACTATATAAATAGCACACAGCTCACCTTAGCTTGTTGATTGAAAATTTAGGCTTCCAACTAATAGATATTGTGTTCGAGTCTTTGTGTTAATCGCCCCAAACAAAAACTTAAAAAAAAAATTCTACTTTGTTACCGATATATTTAAATTCAAAAGTTCAACAAGGAAACCAATATCCTACTTCAAATCACAACGCAAGCACTTCATACAATAAATCAAAGAAGCACATTTACTGACCAGTATTTTTTCAAAGCCTGAAAGTACATTTACGATTTCAATACTTGAGAAGCAGTTGGTTTGACTTAACGGGGAAACAAAGTCCCTCATAAACTCCCAACTCGACGTTACTATCCCAAAGCTTCCATAAAACAAATATAAGACAACTTATAATCTTTCTCACAAGTAATTATCACCACATCGTATGCGCCAACTCACCACTGAAACCCACCTTCGGAGAATTCTCTTAAAATGTCAGGTTCTAGATCGCCAAGATTCATGTTTTCCAGCGCATCCAGCTTAGCAGTATAGTTATTGTTACTTATACAAGAGTTATTACTTTTGGAAGGAGGCTTGGAAGTGTCGCTCGTAGTAGGGATCATTCCCTTCACATCACTGGATGTCTCACCGGTGCTGATTTCTGTTCCAATCCTCCCTGGTCCTGTGATCTTGGTTGCTGTAACAGGACCAGAACAACCAACCACATCAGCTGTAACATTACCGTTAACAACAGGTGTGTTCATGGCCGGCTGTGGAGTTCCTTTGTTCATCATTTCTTGCAGAAGTTGCTGTATCATATGCTGCTGCAAGTGTTGGTTTGCTTGGGACGAAGTTTGGTTTTTGTTGATCTGAGACAGATTTGTTGGTAAAGCTTGTTGCTGCGGGTTGTGAAAGCTTTGGCCGGGTGCGCTTGAAGCACCGTTGCCCTGAAATGGTACAGGTGGTGCCTGGTTGAGAAGAGCAAATGAGGCCTCGGAGCGTAGATGATTCTGGTCTAAGTTAGCAGAGTTTCTCGATAAATATTGGTAACTATTTAATGGCATTGTAGCCTGCGAAGTGTTGTTTAAGAAGCGGGTTGTTGGGTGAGTATTTCCTAAGTGGTTACCAAGCCCAGGACGCCCAGATATGAGTTTATCCTTGTTCTGGTCAATTGGGAGGTTCTGAGCGGCAGCAATTTGTTCTGCCTCATTCATGTTCTGGGATTGGAGCTTAGATGCTGCATGAGAAAAGTTCTTCAGGCTATCTGCAAATGAAAATCTAATATGATTATTGATGCAATGAGATAATAATCACATAACAATGAGCTTAAATAAGAGAATACAAAGGCTGAATAGGAGATATAGCTTTAATTCTTCCATTTAGAGCTGCATGACATTTTCACTTTGCACAACATCTAATCCTGTTATTTTGGTTCTCTCATTCCCTTACTAATCCTTTCATTAATTCATTTTACCCATCTAATAGAAATATCTTTTAACCTTATTGCATAATGGAGAAAAAGGATTTTGTAGCCGACCGCACATAGTGGAATAAAATCTTGATGTTGTTGTTGTTGTACATTTCCAAACTAACTGAATTATTTTTTACTCTTCTTCATAGGTTTGATTATATCATATGCCATGCTAACCTTCATAGTTCACCAAACGGTTATCTTAACATTCTCACGTTTTTTTTACACTAAAATCAGCCATCAACAACTTTATTACCTAATAGTTAGATCATATAGTATATTCACTCTAATTATAGTATTACAAAATTTATTTACGCCTCATGGCATTTTCTTTTGCACCAAACTTAGGATGCACTCCATGTAATTATCCAATTTTAACTCTAAAAGTTGTCTTTGTCGATGTCACAATCTTCTGCACATTTAGGTTCAAAATACCGAAAAGTATCAAACTTAGGCTTCGTTTGGGACGACTTTCTTACTGCTTCTTAAAGCAGATTTTTAGTAAAAATTTAATTTTTCTACTAAAAGAATGCTTTAAAAGCAATAAGAAAGCCGACCCAAACGAAGCCTTAAACATCACTTGATCTCCCAATAACATCAGTTTGCAATTATTAATTTCATATCACCAAATTACAATATACCCTCACGGATATCTCCATTCTTTTACAAGTATAAGCATATCCATGCATAGATGCCTCGAGAAGCAAGAAAGCATGCGAGCAATAACCAAAAAAATATCACCAGCTAAATATTGCAGACATCTGAATAAGGACCAAACCTATGGGTCCCATCTTCTGTGCTTGACTGAAATTAATCAAGTCTTTCATGCTGTTAACAACTTCAGAAATCTGCAGATTCCAATGGAAATGTATCAAAACCATGTCAAAAGAAGTTTAAAATTAATTGACAGTTATGATACTCATCGGATATGCAATCATGTTTAAAATTTAGTGATAGCTCATCCAAAGAGTTACCTTGTATATTTTCCAACGAAAAATCATAGAAATAACTTAGGCTTCGTTTGGGATAGCTTTCTTACTACTTAAAGTAGTTTGTTAGTACAAAAATTAAATTTTTTTTACAAGAAAGCTTCTTTCCCAAACAAGGCTTTAATCTTGAGCCACCAAAAAATGTATATTTAAAAAAAAAAAAAAACTGGATGGCTGATGCACCAGTCATACCTGCAAGCATCTAACATATCTTTTGGAAAAGCCTAGATCATTTAGTGATTGCAGTTCAAGATTTCTTGCAAGTTGCCAGCCTGCCGCCACAAACCTAAAGAAAAAGAAGTGCCACCATGTACTTTAGTCAACCATACTTAAGCAACCACTAGCACTGAAGTTTCTTTTGGGACGGTTTTTTTACTGCTTTTTAAAGCAGCTTTTTAGTACATAAATATTAATTTTTTATTATAAAGCTGTTTTTAGAAGCACGAAAAAAATTGTCCCAAACGAAGCCCGAGTCGTTAGCATCACTAAGATGTAGAAAGCAATCATTATCATCGTTAGATATAAAAAGCACAACATAATAAGGCAAGGAGTATACACTTGGTTGGTACACTTGCACAATTTGTATTTATGCAACATAATGTGCAAAGCAGCCCCAAACAAAATGAGCAATCCAAGTTTCTTGATCGATTTACTAAGCACCAAAGAAACCTGATGCAAAACTAAAGATCTACTTCGTTGAAAACACAAAAAATGTGTCTTACTGTTCATTCTGAAATTCAAATTTTAAAATTTAAATTTGTAACGTTAGTTGTAATTTGTTGGCTGAACCAGCACCTATATTACTACAATGAACGCAATTTCCACGGCAAGATCTGGGTCATAGATTCAGTTCTATTCTATAGGTTAGTATCAATTATAAGGTTTAAATAGACGTTCATTTGGATGGGTAATACATTATTCTTCTTCTGAGATTCTAATAAAATTAGGCCAAAAACATTATAATTTGAATTAATAGCACGCTTTAAGCAATTTTTTTTCTTATATAAAAGATGTTGCAAATAGCATAATACTACATCGCATACTTAGATCTACATCAAAAACCCAAGGCCCGGAAATTGCTTTCATCAAAAGAGCTCTAAAAGAAATATCATAGAAGAGAATGTCGAGAAAGAAAGTAAAAATAAAAGCAATAAAAATTTGTTAGACGCATCCAACTGTTGAGGCGGAACAAGTTTCGGCCTTTTTAGGTGGAACATGCTTCCACGTGTTTCCTCTCCATTAAAAAGTTTTGTGGGGTCTTCTTCACAATTTTCCAATACGGTTCCCAAATTTGGTTGAAAAAAACACCTACTTCCTATCAATTTGGATGCGAGAGCCCCTACTTATCAAATTGGTATCAGAGCAATTTCTTGGACGGAAATAGAAGTCTTCATAGTTGATTTCTGTTGTTTCCTCTCCGATCGTGTTGTTTTTGCAGTTTGGAGACCAGATTAGCATCAAAGTTGTTCTTTTTGTTATTGGAGCCTAAATCCGGATACCTATGTCAAGAAGAAAGGTAGAGAGTATTGGAATGGAAAATCAGACAAATGAAATATGAAATTTCATATCTCTAAACTCAACTTTCAAATTTGAAAAGTCAGATTTCAATCATCAATAAGAAGATGGATGGAAATTTTTCCATCCTGGAGGAGATGTTGAAGAAATTGCTCGAGGGTCTACCCAAAACGGCATCGTTGGAGGAGAGGGAAGCCTCCGACAACAAAGGAAGTGGGACAAAACATAATCATATAAGGTGAAGGGAAGATCATGTGGTAGAGAATCAAGAGGGAGAAGATAGAATGACACCTATTCCCAGGGATAAGCCAAGTAGAGGGTAGGTTAGAGGCGTGCGGAGGTCGGGCATGAACAAAGCAGTGCTTAATTTCATAGGAGAGATGGAGTTTGAAAGGGGAAAGGCTAATTATGACCAAAGGGGTACTGAATTTGAAAGGAGATGGATTGATTATGATCCAAGGGGTGCTGAATTTGAAAGGAGAATGTAGGAATTTGATGAAAGGTTTGTATACGAGCATAGAATAGATGATTGAGAAACTTGGGAGAAACCACCTCCTTGGGGAATGAAAAATTATAAAGGAAATAGGGGGAATGCATGAGATCCGAGGGTTAGGAAGCTAAAGATACTAATTTTTGAAGGAGATGATGCTCGTGGACTTAGAGGGAGTTTAAAGACTGATTATTCGAATGTTTCCGAACCAGCTGAAAAGAGGACTTCTATGAGCAGTTCTTCACCGTGACATAGGAGGGGATAGTAGTGGAGTATCGGGAGCAGTTTGAGCACTTGGCCAGCTAATTTGACTGGCTTCCGGAGATTATACTAGAGGGAAACTTTATGAAATGGCTCAAACAAAATATTTTGGCGGCGGTTAGAGTGATGAGACCTCGTGATTTGGGAGAGGCTATGGAGCTAGCCTAATTAATGGGAGGATAAGAGGCACCTGGAGAGAGGGGCTAGATGTAGCAACCCAGGAGGTTTATACAGGATGATCATCACCTTTTTGGCATCAAAAGAGCCGACACCGAGTACTCTTAAGGAGACCTTGAAAGATAAGACTATAAGAAAAAGACCTGGGGAAAACTTCAAGAGACGGAGCTACAAAAATAGAGGGCAAAGGGATTCTGAGTAGAGGAATAAACCGGGGCACAGATGAAAGTACCGAATTCTTCAAGTTCTCACCGTTTGTGATGACGAGGACGTTGAGTAAGGAGCCATCTTTTCACCTTGATACCCTTGGGAGGGGAGTATTGTTAGATGCTTCCGCCTGTTTAATTGGGGGTGGGGCCCATTAGTCCAAAAACAATTAAGAGGAAATTAAAGAGGGAATTAGGAGAGAAATTCAACTTAGGAGGTCTGTTTTGGCATTAACTATATTTTATATATTTTTAATATATAGTTGACCCTAGGGTTAGGTTTTATCTAGTGTTTGCTAAAATTTGGAGAGTTCTTAGGATTTGTTTGGGCTCTAGCCGTCGGCTAGAGATTGGGAGAGTCAGATCCTCCTCTCCAATTGAGAATCCAACTGTATCTTGTCATTTTCTTTCGAATTTCTTGGAATAAAAAGTTTTGTTTTGTCTTCTTTCCAATTTTCCATAACGATTTACTGATTTGGTTGAAAAAAGCACCTACTTCCTATCAAAATTATATAAGTTTGCAAGTATATGAAGCAATAACGTGTACTGCCTAATCAAAAGGGGCAAAGACAAGGTCAATGTTGAACGGAGTTGAAACACAACTTCTGATTTTTAGTTGCGGCAGTAACAAACACAATTTTTTGGTTGAAATGACGCCAAATTTTCCTCTTTTTTTTTCTTCAGTACCAGATCCATTATAATCAATAAAGTTTAACTCAGAAATGCATTAGCATGAGATGTCTCACTCACATGTTGCAACTGGCCTGCAGATCTTGAACAGAAAGCCCTGAAGTACCACTTTCATTTACAGCAGCTTGATATTTTTGTGCAACATGCAGCAACTGGTTCACCTGTGGGAATAGCATGACGTGTGATTAGGTACTCATAGATTATTTCTTTCCAGATACTGCAAGTTAAAGGTAATCTGAGCATACCATCTAAAGAAAAGCAATGTCACCTAAAAGTAAAGCCCGAGTGTGAGTAACTATGCAATGAAATTTGCAGATAGAACAAAGCAGTCATGAGGTTTCAATATCATCTTAGATACACGAATATGTTGAGAGCAAGCAGATAAAAAACAAGAGAACCAAGATAATATTAACTGTGATTCAGATAAAATACAAGGATTAAACCACAAAGCAGAAACCAATAAGCAGAAGTCATTGACAAAGGAAAAGTAAGAAAAAACACTAAAAAGAAGCAATAACTCTACTTAGAATAGTTGTGGAATTCATGCATTGTTGACATTACTAAAAAATAAAGAGACAATCAAAGATGACACAAAGATAAACACTAAACAAAGGATAATAACAGAATTAAAAAAAAATTGAGAACAAAAAACATAGTAAAGGTGCTTCATCAGAAATTCAACGTGAACACTTCACATAAAGTTAGAAACAGAAAAATATATAAATAAAAAAATAAATTGAGAACAAAAAACATAGCAAAGAGTTTCAACAGAAATTCAACGTGAACACTTCACATTAAGTGAGAGAGAAAAATCAGAAGAAATCTCATCCAGCTATGTGAAAATAAGGAATAAACTAAAATTGTATTCCAGTAGATTTACTTTGGGCATATACAGAGGATATAAGAAGATTTATCCATAACAAGATAGAAGTATCAATGTTAAAGGCATGGGACGAAAGAATAAAAAAAAAATTGACAAAAGATCCCATTTCAATGAGTTGTGCCTTACATATTCGCAGACCAAAGTTAATACAGCATGCAACACCCAACAAAAGTTCATAAAATGGTCCCAAATAGATGGAACATGGTTAATGATGATAATGATTCTCTTGAGACTATAGATCGATTAATAATTTTGTAAAAATCATTATCATATTTGGCTGTTGCCATGATTAAATAGAGAACAAATTATATCTAGGCCAATGCATAGTTTCTTAGACTTAGAAAAAAAACAGCCTAGTGCGATGGAAAAGCCCCTTTCAAAATGGCAGCAAATTGTAGATCTAGATTAAAGAACCCTCAACCACCTACATTTTGATAAGAAAGATCCTTACAACAACGACAACAATGTCAAGCTTTATCCCACTACGTGGGTTTGGCTACATGAATCCTTGTTTTCCATTTTTTCCTATCAAGAGTCAAATTCTCATTTAAAACTAATTAAAAAAATATCATTTCTAATATTTTCTACCCAAGTCTGTTTAGGTTTACGTCTACCTTTCATAACATAAATCATATCTAATACATCTACTCTCCTAACAGGATCATTGGAAGACTGACATTTTATGTGACCAAACCATCTAAGGCAAATCTGAGTAGTCTTATCTGCCAGTGGAGCTGCTCAAACCTTTTCACTTATATACTTGTTTTGCATTTTTTTATCTAAGTGTAAAATCACTAATTCACTCGAGCATCCTCATCTCTGCAATACTTAACTTAATTTTATACTTCTATTTTAATGGACAATATTCTGATCCATAAAGCATTGCAAGTTTCACCATCATCTTATAAAATTTTCCCTTAAGTTTAAGAGATACTTTTCTATCATACAACAGGCAGACCCAATGCATTCCTCTAGTTCAACCAGCCAACTTGAATTCTAATAATAATATCCCTATCTATTTCACTATCCCTTTGAACAATAGATCCGAGATATTTCAAATGTGCATTCTTTTTAACAACTTGATCACCCAATATCACAATTCCACCAATAGATCTATTACTTCTAAAATTACACTCCATGTATTTGGTTTTAGATCTACACTTATTATTAAAAATAGGAACTAATACACTTTTTCTCTATTCATCTGACATCTTTTTAGTCTTCAAAATAATATTAAAATTTTTAGCAAGCCAAGAAGTAACCTGATCTCATAATCATTTTCACATCTTCACTGGAAAATCATCAGGTCACACTACTCCATGCTTCATTTTCTTTAAAGCCTCTCCAACTTCGGTTTTATTAATACAACAAAAAAAAACAAGAATATTCATTTTCATTTAGGGTGCTAAGGTCACTAAAGTCAATCATATTCTCATAATCTTCATTAAAAATCCATTGTATTCTTACAAAAATATCTACAAAATATCTCATCCATCTATGTTGACTATCATCTTCTAAGAAAATAACATTTTGATCTTCATCCTTAATCAATTAATTACCAAATACAAAAAAGTTCCAATTAATAGGCCTTGCAACTACAAGCAGTCCACTGAAAAAGCTAAAAGACTGTTTTCCTGGCGTGTATCAACCCTTCCTCAAACTTTGAATTGTCATAGCCTTGGGTAACTGGGAACGCCTTTCTAAATGAAAGCTAATATAAGAACCAGATTCAAAAGCCCATGACAAACACCACTACATTTTGTTAAGAAAGATCCTTTTCAACTGAGCAGGAAAAATACCATCTCCTGAACACAAAATAAAAGTGCAACAACTTTATACAAGACCTACAACAATAAGCAATCCACCAGAAAAACTAGTAAACAGTTGGTTAAATTAAACTTACAAGGATTGACAAAATGCTAACCAACTGCAGAACAAAAAGTAAACTACTGCTGTAAATAGGAGGTACACCAGTATGAAAGACAATTAAAAAATAATAATAACAGGACGCATACCATTCCAAAATTAAAATCATAATCACTCTAAATGTTTTGAAGGGAAAAAAACAGCATAAATAGATATTTCAGTTAAGCATTCAATTATGTTCACAGAAAAACTTTGAAGCTCTAAAAGCATACACAAATGGATAGCATTTTAACATACTTGATTTGCCATCATTCTACGAGGGAAAAGTTCTTCATGGCGTCGAGCACAGAACTCCCAACACAATATCTGAATCACATAACAAATAGAGAACTATGCAAAATCAGAAAAAAAAAAAAAAAAAAAAGTCTGAAACAACAGGCAACTTTGCTAGAACAATCGGAAACATAGGAACATATTGACAACCTTCAAATCAGGAGTGAAAATTATTCGAAGTTGGCCTTCACGCACAACCCGTATTTGCTCATATACACTCTCTTGAACAGCTTTTTCATACTCCAAAACCATCATCCCAGATGGAAGCCGTCCTTCACGAGGCATCTCAAGATATAAAAGCTCGTCGATAACCCCATGATCAAATTTAATTTGATTGAGCCTAGGAAGAACTTCATAAGTGGCCTCTGCCTCCATACAAAATAATAAGCAAACAGATAGAAGGGGATGGATTTGCATTGGTAAAATAAATTGATTGAAAAAGATGCACAAACATCAATTGAAAATGTAAAGACCAGAAAAGCTAACACAAAATCTAACTGCAAAAGAAAACAAATTAGAAATAATTTTAAGATACAGCACTCGTCAAACAATAGCTACAAAATATTGAGCACTCGTCTGTTCTTTTCTTAGGCAGCATCCATGTCATACATTCATATAGAAAATTGTGCAAAGCAAAATAGGTTGAAAAAATCTGACTAAGGCTGCATTTGGGGCGACTTTTTTACTGCTTCTTAAAGCAGCTTTTTAGTTAAAAATTAATTTTTTTCTACTAGAAAGCTGCTTTAAGAAGCAGCAAAACAAAGAATTAAACATGCTCAAGTAGATACATATATGTAACCATGCATTTTCCTGTGCGTATGCTTAATACAGATTCCAGTTGGTAGAGATGGTTGCACGGCATGATAGAAGACCCTTAATTTTCCAATCTAATTCCAGAGAAATTCAAGTGTCACAACAGAAATGTCTTTAGTTCTGTGATTTAACAAGAGATAGGGCAGTATACAAACTTAATAAAAGCACCATTATTGTTTTCAGAGAGAACGGGATGAGCTTAAAGACACAGTTTGAAATATATCCAGTGCGAGGAATATTACAATAGTTCACTCAACAAGCAAACAAGGGCAATACACCACTGGCCATAGTTTACTTTTTGTTTTCCCCGCATTCAGGCTTCTTAATCTATTGTCTTTTGATTCAAATAGACCTCTGTTTAAGTTTCAACTAGTATAATTAAATGCAATGTCTTCATCTGTTGAAAATATTAACCAGGTAGGAATGTTTTTCATTAGTTTAAAGTAATACCTTTTCTTAAAACTAGTTATGCTAGGGAATATCATATCAAAAGAAAAATTCGTGCAATCTAGCTAATAGAAATTGTGGCCAGAGGTCATCAAAATTTCAGCACAACAAAGCAAACCACACATAAAGCAAGACAAAAATTAAAATAGATGCAAACATACTGACCAAAGCCTTTTCCAGATTTAGAACCACATATGCCACATTGCCATGCATCCTGTGCAAGCAGGAAAAAATTAGTAGAAGCTTGAGGAAAAGTGCCTAAAGGATGAACATAGTGCTATAACTAACCATAGAAGCTTGAGGAAAAGTGCCTAAAGGATGACTGCCAACACCATTATACAATGATAAACACCATCTTTTCTTTGCTTTGGGTGCAAAGTATTCCACAACAAATTTTCTCCAGTAAGTTATAGAATTGTCCTGCAGCAAAGAAAAAAAAAACAGTAGGCAAATCTCCATTGGGATTACTAAGAATTAATAAGTTATGAACTCACAGGAGGTCGATGACTTTGGTGGAACATATATTGCATCAGCCTCCAAGCACACAAACCGCTCTCAGAGGGGCGTCTTGCAGGAGATACTAGCTGCAAAGGGTTCAGCCTAGGCTGTTGGGTTTGTTGGTGCACCTGCATTCGCTGCAATTGCGGTAGTGACTGTAAAATTTGTTGTTGCTGCTGTTGTGCAGCCTGAGCTAACCTCTGCTGATGTATCATGGCCTGAATTTGAGGGCTCTGCTGCCTCTGCAACATTTGTTGGATGACCTGCTGATGATAAGCATCTCCCTGCCTCATGTCCAACCTCGGCCTCTTCTCAGCAGGCAGCATTCCAGATTCATGCGTTATTGACTGTGATAAATTGATGGAATTACCTTGCTTTACCATATGTTCTTGCTGAGGACTTTGCTGAACAATGGATGAACCATCCATGACAGAGGAGCAGGAGATGTTATTGGAAGAGAAGGACAGTGGAGATGCCGGAAGATGTGTATACGACTCATTGTTTATGCTGGAGCTCCTCTGCAACTGTGGCCCCCCAGAGAGGGAGGAATTGGCATCTGTGACAAGAGAGCTTGCCCCCATACTAGGCCCAGATGAGTTTGCAGCACTATTGAGGACTCTATGATTCAGGTCAGCGGAAGCACCAGGCCCAAGCCCAGATAAGACAGCCCCTGAAATGGAGCTAGCGGGTGCAGAGCTCTGCCCATCACCAAGGAAGAAGATGCAAGAGGCTGAGGATGAGGGTGAAGGACCGCCACCTCCAGCAACCCTCAAAGGGGGCACCAAGGGAGAGGGGCTGGAAGCCAGCGAGTGGCTACGCTTTAGATAACCCTCAAGCGCCAGCCCTGCAGAGGAAGGCGGCCCTTCCTGATACCTTGCAACCCCTCAACCAGAACTGGCGCAGGATGAATCTATTAGCTGCGCCAGGCACAACCAACCTATCAGGATGTCAAAGAATGAAGTCCCTCCAAGGATTAAGAAACGACCCTTTGAGAGCCGAAATCACCAAAAGAAATGTGTTTGCAGCATAAAATTGGAGTTAAGATCCTGCAAAACCAGGTTTCCAACAGATCTGCAAATTTCAAATCTGAAACGATTTCAGCACCTAATGTACGAAACTCACGAAATGGAAGAAATTTTTCCCTTCCGCAGAGCATGATCAAACCCTAATTTAACAAAAGCAACCAACTTTAAACTCTAATATGTAAAATCAGGTAAAATAACCCCCCTAAAAACACCTAATTCACCCTCACCGAAAGAGCGAACACAAAAAGCAGAAAAATTCGTTCAACATCTTTCTAGTGAATTTAAACTGGCATCGAAGATTCAGATGAGAAAGGTAGATAGGGCTGACCACTTACAGATCAAAATCAAGCCGGTGGAAAGCAATCACGACTAAAAACAATGGACCACGATACCAAGCAGAACACCCTCAAGACGCTATCTTTATCCCTCTCTCCCACAGTTTTGCTTCTCCCCGCGGCGATCATCTGCAGCTTCTCAGCATTCGACGGAGGGGGAGATGGAATTTATACATCGCGGGAAGAACGTGCAGGCCAAGGTCAAGTGACCGGCTGAACCGGTCTCCGCACGTTTGTGGCATTCGGCGATGCCGTTCGCAAACTCGGTGGCCACATCGCGCGGCTAGGAAATAGCTAGCCGACCATGCGGTAATTGACACGTGGAATGATTTTATTGGCAATAAGACGAGCTCGGAGACTGCGGGAGAACTGGGTCTGTGGCGAGTAGGTTGGTGTACGGCGCCTCGCAGTATGATTTGCTAGTGTTTTTTTTTACATGGAGAGTGGATTTTTTTTTTGAACTTCCAAGTCTATTCATTAAAATTCATGCACAAATGGCATATAAAAATTTCAAACTCAATTTTTAATTTACAGTCAAAGTCTCAATTAATAGCAAGGTTCTGAAAATCGGATCGGACAATGAACCGGAAGAAAGAGAGGTCCATGATCGAACTGGATGACGTAATAAATAATAATATTATTAAAAATAATAATAAAATTGATAAAGTAATGAAATATAATAACCATATAATTTCTTATAAATTATTCTTAATTTATATTACATATTTAGATTTAATTTATAAATATAAATTATTTAAAAACTTAAAACTCTCAATATAAAATTATAAATATAATTAAATGTTTTAATACAAAAATATTTTATTTTGTAATATAAACATCTTTAGAGTTGAAAAATAGAAAAACTGAAACTTTACAAATTTTTTAACATAAGAATAATTCATTTGATAAAAAATAAAAATTATTAACTAAAAAAATAAAATAAACATTTTACAAAAAATTAAAAAACTAAATATTATTCAAATCATAAAAATTAATTTTTATATTATAATTTATATATTATAATTTTTACTTGAGCCGCTTAGAGAACAAAAAAAAAACACATAAACTTCATAATATATATAATAAAAAATATTAAATATTAAAAATTAAATATTAATATTAATGAATAAAAAAATAAATATTATTAACTTAAAAGATAAATATTATTCATATTATAAAAATTAATTAAAAAAATTTGTTAAAAAACTATGTTGTATAGTGTGTATAAGTGTATAACTATATATGAACTTAAAAGTAACTTTTTGCTTTGTATAGTTTAGTCCCACATCACTTGGAGGTAGTACTTTGTCTTTGTTATATACCTCTTTTCTTTCTCTCGTGACATTAGCAATAACATGGAGAAAGAAGACATATGAGATGATTAAAGTAATTATTTGATTATGTCTTTAATATAAAATTTAAAATTTTATATTAACATTTAGAAGAATTTAACATAAAATAACTTATTTAATTATTATTAAAAAAATTTGAACCGGCCGTTTTTAAAAAACCCGGACCGGTTCATAGGTTGAGCCAAAATCGGCTGGTTTGAAGTGAAGGCGGTTTTAGGGTTGAACTAAACCGGCCATCAGACCGGTTCACGGTTGAACCGGTCGGTCCGGTCCGGGTTTTAAAGCATTGATTAATAGAACAATATGATTTAGGTTTGAGAACAGAAACTCAATTACATAATAATAAAAATTAAGGAGTATATATGATGTGTCCTAGAATATTCGCGGCGGTAAATAAGTATAAAGTTTAACGTTTTAGTGTTGTACAAATATTCAACATACACCCAAATGAAAGAGATTGTGTAATATTCATAAGAGACACCAAAATTTTTACATAGAAAACCCTGAAAATGAGAAAAATCATGGGGTCTGACCCAGTTTGAATGAATATACTATTATTTGCAATAGATTACAAATAAGGTCATTCCTTGGGGGAAGATATTGACTTGATGTAATAAATATACATCATACAAAGTGAATTACATGATGGGAATTGGAAGAATAAGTATTGACATATTTGTTTGGACGGCAGAACTATAGTTGGCGGGCGACGGAGGTCGGAAAGACCGTAATTTGGTTATGGTGGTCGGAGGGAGCATAGTGGGCCGCTGACGGAGGTCAGAAGTCCGACGTCAGACAGAAGTTTAACGATGGACGAAAGTCCGGCGTCTAATAGAAGTCCGACGAAAGTTCGGCGATGGATAGAAGTCCAACGACGGGTGGAAGTTTTGAGATGGATAGAAGTCCAATGACGGGCGAAAATTTGGCGTCAAGTAGATGTTCGACGAAAGTCCGATGACGGTCAAAAGTCCATCGACGGGGGGAAGTTCGACGTCGATCGATGGCCAAGAGGATATCGAGGAGGAACTTGGTGTCCAGAGAATTCTCTTCCTCTCCTCTCTTCTTTTCCTCCTTGCTTGGGCCCCTTCTTCCTCCCTCCCCTTTTCCATCAATAATGAGGGGTCTATTTATAATTTTATGAGAGTGTCATGATTAGTAAATAGTGAAAATATCAAGGGCATATTGAGAGTGTTTTGAATGGACGGTCGATATAAATCCTCTTGATTAGGAACCTTTTACTAGACATTTGAATATATTAATGATATTAAAATTCAACTTGAGCTCGTTGGATTTATCTTGTCGAGCCACTCGATTCGACTATAAGCATGTCATCACTACCAAAAAAATAGCCTTTCGCAGCACTTTTTTTACCCTACCGCAGCGGTTAAAACCCCTACAAATATTTTAGCAGCGGTTTATAAACCGCTAGATATCCGCCGTATTTGTTACTGCTGCAAGGAGTTTCCGCAGCACTAAATGAACCGCTGCCATAGCATGTGATTTAGCAGCGCTTTTTATAGTAGCTGTTTTAACCGCTACAAAGTAACTTTCTTGCAGCGGTTATGACACCTACTATTTTTAGTTTGTTGCAAAAATAGTAGCGGTTTTAACCGCTGCAATTATAAGATTTTTTTTAAAAAAAAATCATTTTACACAAACATTAAATGTATAATACTTATATTAAATCCAGAAAAAAATCCAATCCACAAAGACCATCCTAAATTAACGATCTAGGGATTTAGGATCTAGGGAAGCGCACAGATCTTGAATATCCAACACCAAATTCATCTCACAGTCAAATTCACAGAAATCAGCTGTAAGTGAACCAACCCAATCAAACCCACAAAATAAAGTACCCAAAGCCTAGAGAACTAAAAAATCAACTGAAGTAAAATTAATGCTCATAAGGACAATTTCCTCAACTAGTCTTTCACCAAATTCATCTCACAAGTCATGCATTTCTGCCGAGTATAAACATTGAAATTTTAAACAAAGATGCATTGCACTACTTGAAATTGGAGAGATTTAATTCGAGTCAATAAATTAAGCATTCGTGTACTTGTATCTTCACTGAAATTCATCTAGTCTTTCCTAAGCACCAAGCCACAAACAATCAATAATTGCACCAAATTCATACAAATGCGGGAGCAAATCATGCGGGGATGTAAAATCCTAAGCACCAAGCCACAAACAATCAATAATTTCTATAAGATGCTATAAGCAACCCAACAAAAAACAATTCATTTAATATACATATGTTTGATGGTGATGGAGGTCTAGAGGAGTGTTTGGAAGAACATGGGATCCAGAAAATGTGTAGTTTCCACCAAATTCTAACTGTGTTGTCAACCACAATTTTACTGAAAGGAAGAGGCTTACGATCACAATGTTTGCGTCCAGCAACCCAACAAAAAATATAGCACTAAATACAGCTAAATAATCCTGCACAAGATCCTGAGAAACTTCAGTCAAACTAGGAAATGCCAGAGCACACGGCAAATCTAACGTGTTTAGAAAAAAAAAATTTTTTGCTCAAAGCGGTGCATAGACTTTTTTTTTTAATTTCCTCAAAGAGTATAGAGTGAATACAGAAGAAAATGAATGCATTAACTACATCCCTTACCTCTCAGCCACACGCATGGATGTTTCCTTGACACATTTTTTTCTTCTACAGAGAATGCAAGCTCTCTCATTTCACTCCTAATCTTACCCCTAACACTAGCAGCTCTCTCTAGTTTCAACTGAAGATGATATCGCAGCTCTCTGCTCACCTTTTCCTTCAAAAGGCCCACGCTTAGACCCCATTTGATATCAATCCATACACAAGAATATTGATTGTAATTCTTTTTCTCTATTTTTAGTTGATCGCCAAATCACTGAATACTTAAATGCGAAGCTTGGAACTTGGCAAGAAACCATGAGCAGCGTTGTAGAAATAACAAAAGTTGTCAAGAAGAAGTTAGAGTAGAAATGACAAAATTTGAACATGCTTCACAAACATTACTATACTTGAGCTAAGTAATATCAAACATTACAAAATATATATATTACTAGTTAGAGCCGAACAAAAAAAAAACAAAATCCTTATACCATTTCAAAACAAAATATTAGTCATACATAAGAAAAATATCCTGCCCATTTATATTACGCCTTCTCTTCTTCTACTACACCTTGGATGTTAATTAGGCGAGAATTGATCATTGTCTCCCTGTTAATAATATAGAAGTCATCAGTAAAAAAAAGAAGATAAATAAATAAAAAATAAAAAAATTCTAATTTTTTAATTTTACATACCATAGTTGAGCTTCCTGGTTGTCCCTGACTTTTTTCCTTCAATTGTTTCACCTCATTTTGCAGTGTTCGCACCACCTCCTCAAGTCTTACAACTCGATTAAATGCAGTATTGCCTCCACTGCTACTTCCTGGAGTCGTTGTGGTATGAGGAAAATATCTGCTTGGAGTGACCCCAAAACCCTGTGTCCGTACCCTCCCTGGATGTTCTGGCCCCATGATCACCTTAAAGACCTTCTCATTGGCCTCGAAATTTCCATCTTCTGGCATCAACCCTTCCTCGGCAAGCAATTCAGAAGCATGTACCTAGATTCAAAAAAATATATATATATAAATTTTTATGCAATTACCCATTTGTTCAACTTCACGCAAAGAAAAATTGCAGTATCAAGAATAAAAATATTGCTAACATCAAGTTCAAAAATATTGTTTTGGACACACACACACACACATATATATATATATATATATATATATATATATATATATATATATATATATATATATATATATATATATATATATATATATATATATATAATAATGGCTATACGTAGACTAAATTCAGACACCTTAACTTTGTTTTAATATAAGCTTGATAAATATTTGCAGATATAAATGAAGTAATTCTAAAGTTAGCTCACTACTAAACAGGAGGGAAATGTCAATGCTGAAGTTAGCTTCCAGCAAAAAATGTCTTCAGCTGTTGAAAACTTTGAGAAGTGGCTTTTAACCATTCTATTTGAGCAGTGGAAAAATTAAATGATGATTATAATTGCTCACTACTAAACAGGCAAAAAAGTTGATAGAACCAGAAGCCAACACTGCCAACGACAAACAGAACCTCCGATTAGCAGCAAAATCAGTCAATCAACTGTTATTCTCACTAGAAAAAAAATCAGATAACTAGCCTCTATTCATTTCTCCACACAGAACAGCCTAACCAATGAAAAATGTGCAAATCAGCAGAAGAATCAACACCAAAGACTTTTAACACATCCATTGATGTGGCTTGTTAAACAATCACAGATCCCTGAGCAGTAGTTAGTGCCAAAACAAGTAGAAAGTGCCTCTCTGACTGAGTCCAGAAAATGACATTGCACTCTACAATACTATGATTCCTAATGCAGATTTAGAATGAGATGGATAAATTCACTTATAAAATCAACCTTCATAGTCCACTCATTATTTAATTTATAATTGTTTATGTTTCTTTCAATGAAACTTACAAAATACAAAGAATTCCTCACAAAGAAGAATCTAATGATCGTTTTAGAAGAAAGGTAGCAAAGAAATTTAAGATCAATAAAATTCATCAACCATATGATTTTATAATTGATACTGAAAAAATATTGGATTCCATAAAATAACAAAATCACAATCAAACTGTTGGAAGAATTTCCAAGTCCAGTTTTACTGCAATAGCACAAATAAAAAACATATGAATTCATCAACCATATGATTTTACCCATTTTTGTCTGGCCTCCTCAGATGACCATGACCCATCTTTACGAGTGCGATTGATTTTCCATAATAATAGGCGATCTTGTATACACTGCAAACAAATGTAAATTATTTATCTTCATATCAATATAAATATATATGCAATTGAAATACATACCGTTTCTTGTTGTCTCCTTACGGAGCTCACCCGACCCATCGTATGTGGACATGTTTGTTTTTTGGCATTTTCTGCATTTCTTGCTGCCCTCTCCTATAATAAATATTCGTCATATTAAGGACAATTTTTAATAAACTCGATAACAATATTTATTTTGCTAACTCACCTTGTCCTGAGGTTGTGACCACTTACTAACAAGCTGAGACCACTGCACTGGGTCTACTCCTGCAGGGACATCCTCCATGATCTCCTCTATTGGCCTACTATCCCAGTGCTCTGCTTTCAAATTAGTTTTATAATTGCGCCACTTCACACCAAGAGATTGTATTATCCAATGTTTAATACTTGTAGGGAACTCAAATTTGGCCTAAAGAATGTTAAATAATTTTAGATATCAAACAAGCATAAATATTATCTAACTATTTGTTATCATATTTACCTCTACTTCAGCTAACATTTTCTTCTTAAATGGTTCCAAGCCTTTATTGCGCCAATCTGAGAATGAAATCGGTGCCAAAATAGGATCTCTAGCTACAACCCCTAAGTATGAACCAAGCAGAGTAGACTCTGGTATATTACATGGCACCATATTCTCATTGACTTCTATGTGAACCCTTGTACCTGGTGTCATGCTCTGTATGTCTGCACAAGTACTTCGGCCTCTCTTTTTTATCGGAGCACCCTCATTATCTTAAAAACATAAAGATGTAAGAGGTAATTATATTATTAAATTATTAAAATTGACATAAATAAAAATATTTAAGTAAAAAAAAACCTATGAGCCAAATTTCATCATCTTCCGGTGGTACTTGTCTTCTTATTTGTTGAGATGGCTGACTCGCAGATTGTTCGTTGGTATTGCAGTCATCAGCATTAGATGAATCTGGATGCACCGGAGTCGATATATTATTAGAAGTTCTACTAGTCTGCTCAACATTGGAAGATTTTCGACGTGTAACCTTTTTAGCACGTCGAAATGTGCCACTACCTGTCATTCCTATTAATACAAACAAAAACCAGGAAAATTATTAAACAAACTCCGAAGATTCCAAATATTAAAAAAAAATTATAATGTTGCAATCTTCTTATAGGCTAGGAATGGACCTTCAAATTGATTACTTTAACAGCACCAGGCAACAATTGGATGAATTCCTAGGGAAGATTAAAGCCGGGGAACTAGTGCAGAAGGCAATTTTCTCAATCACCATTGGAGCAAATGATTTCCTTGACAACTACCTGACTTTCATATCAGATTTCGAAGCCCCAGATGCATATATAAATCGTCTCATGATTGCACTAAAAGATCAGCTTACAGTAAGCTCATTTCCCAACATTCATGCTCTCTAGGGTCATAAAAAAAAGACTGATATCCACATACATATCGACTATAAGTAAACGTGACAAACAAAACACGTTATTTAGCAATGCATCATTAGAAAAATGAATAAGTAGGACATCATGAATAAGATTTTTCATCTCTTTCATGAGCTAAACCTTGTGTTCAGCTTGATAGTTAAAAACAGAGCAGAATAAAATAATTAGCAGTCCATGAATTTGTATTTAAAGATTAAACTGTCCTTGTGTAAAATTTAACTAATTGTGTTTTAAATCTGTGCAACAATGCAGAGGCTTTACCAACTTGATGCAAGAAAAATAGTGATGGGGACATTTTTTGATAATCCATATCCTCATACATTCACAAGTCCAATTGAACATTATAATTAGATATAGCCCAGGTTTACCCATAATCTATACTGATTTCACCTCTTTACCCTCTGCATCTCATAACTTTCTCTTAAAATAAAATATCATGTACCTAGCATGAAAAGGAATATTATTTATGTCTATAATTTTTTTCCATTATAACCATGTATTTATCGAGTTCCTACACACCTCATTTCATGTAAACAATCCACGCATGGGAGCAATAATTTTTATGGGGTAACCAAAACCTTATGAGTATGAATGGGAAACCCCCTACAGAAAAATCTTCAAAGAAATTACGAAAAAAATTTCCTTAGAATGAAAGCATTGGCGCCGGCATCGGCGTCTTCGGCTCGGCGATGTACATTAGGATTGGTAATTTGCAAACTAGATTTTCAGTTGTTGTTTCTTTTCTTCCATTTAATTTCTAGTTTTAGGGATTAATATAAGGAAACGAGAAGATGAATGAGAAGAAGAGGGAGAACAATGTACATGAAGAAGAAGAATGAGAGGAAGAAGGTGAAGAGACTTACCGTGATCAATAAAGTCCGCCGGCCGAAATTCGCCTTAGGAGCTGCGACCGTCGAGCACGCGCCGACACTCTTTCGGAATCGCCTTAGGAGCTGCGACGGAGGAGGAGGAAGAGTTTTTTCGCGGAATTAGGGCTTGGCGCGCGGATTCGCGCGGTTTTAATTGAGTGAAAAATATTGCACCGGTTAAAACCGGTGCAAAAAGTATCTTTTAGCACCGGTTTCAAAACCGCTGCAATAAAAGTGATGCAAAAAGTATCATTTTTTGGTAGTGCATGTTTGGAAATTGTTTAGTAATCCAAATTATGGTTTGAACTTTCTATATCTGCTTTGAGTCTTTGATTTGGACTCATTTGGGCTCGGGTTGAGTCAAATTTGGTGTCATATGATTCATCTTTTTTATACGTTCAATTCGACTATAAATTTGTTGAAATCATAGTTCATATGGTCCCATATTTAATTTTTGAAGTTTCCAACTTAATTTTGTCTCGAGATCGTGCCCGATCAAGATATTTTTTATTGTATATCAATATATAATATTAAAATTTACCTCACTTAAATTTTATTATTTATATTATCAAGCATTTTCTTAGTAAAGTTAATGAAGTTTGTTGAATGCTTGTCAAGCCTCATCATGTTGCTTATCTATGCCTTCTCCTAGCGAGCTCATAGCAATGTATTCTACTCCCATCAATACTTTTGTAAGCTAGCTCATATGTGCAATTTCCTCTCTTCTTTATTGCCTAAGATTTTAGAAACTTTAGTAGAAGTGGAAGAGAAGTAGAGTGAGTAAAGAAAGAGAGATTGCCACTAGAGAGCAAATGAGGGTGAGGCTACCAGCTTCGTGTGAAAGGGTAACAAACCAGCAATGTGATGACGATGTAACATGATCGTAATGAGATGTATTATTTTTTATTTTATTTTAATGTTTTGAGTGTTATGTATGTAAATAGAGCAATTTTGATATTTAATATATAAATCGTTGTGTTTTAAGTGCTATGCATGTAAATATCTCAAAAGCAAACTATTTTTCATATTATATACAAAATCTGGTTTCTAAAAAATTACAATGGACTTTATGTAGATCAAAGAAAAAACTTTGAAAAATAAGAATATTCATGATGTGAGAACACATGCTTGTTTAACATTGCGCTAGGGCGCGATGCAGTGACCTTTGCACACTTCTTGTCATATTCAGATCATACAGCACACACTTCTAAGAAATGCCCTAGCATTAACACAATATATTAAATGATTAATATCAAAATTATTTGATAAGTTTTATGTTGACTATCAATTACCTAACATATCCCTTCACTTTTCTCATTAAATGCTTTGGAACAGGCAACAACAATGTTTAGAGAAAATAAAATAGTGGAAATATAAATACATTATTATTCATCTAATATTTACACATTGGGTTATATACAAAAATATATATATATATATAATAGTCATGATATTTAACTAAAATAACTAATCACTAAAATATATTAAAAGAATAAAATGAAGAACAAACAAAAATAGAAAAAAAAATATAAATTTGTTGCCCATATCAAGCTCACTCCATTGGTTCTGTGTCCTTATCTTAAAACATGAGAAATCAATAATGAGCACAAAATTCTAACAAATCATCAAAATCTTTAACTAAAATCAATGCACAAAATAAAAATAACATGCAATAAATCATATTCATATAAATAGTAATATATCATAAAAATTCTTATCACTTTTATATATCAAGTGAACCAATCTTATCATATGTGTCATATATTACGTGACCTCAGTCACATATTATGTATTTGTATCAGTACAATATTAGTCTTGCTTCATATCATCATATTTTTCATATAATGTAATCAGTCAATTAATCATATCGGTCAATCAATCTCATTAGTCAATCAATCTTAGCAATCAATCAATATTATATATTACATATCATGTGTCATATATCTTGTATCTTATATCTTACATATCTTGTATCTTGTTCTTGCAGTATCATAATTTAGTATCAATATCTATCAATTCATTCTTCAATGTTCCATATCAGAACACCTGTTGACACCACTTTTCAGTACTTTGAGCTCCCCTATCTTGTTTACACATAATCCAAATAATTTATTTTTCATGTTCAAATTATGCCATTAAACACAAATCCACACTCCTCTCATTCTATGTACCAACCCATAAAATCCTAGTTGTATCATATGTCATGGAAACCAGTGAAAGCTGCTTTTCATCATTTTATGATGTTAAATCTCTATTCATTTTTTTATAGAAATTCATATCTACAATTTTAATTAGTGAAAATGCAATATGATCTTATCAAAATATTCAGATTAATCATACATACAACATAAGAAAAGTTATACTGTGGAAACTTGCTAAATAAAAAATATTATATTTTTAACATATTCAAGAAATCAAAATCACTTAAAATAAATATAGAGTAGAAGTCACTTAATATGATCAGAACAAATTTCATAATAGAAGCAATGAATAAAAAAGCCACAAAGAAACTTCTCTTTCCTCTCTCTCTCTCTCTCTCTCTCTCTCTCTCTCTCTCTCTCTCTCTCTCTCTCTCTCTCTCTCTCTCCTCCACCCCTCTTTTCTTTCATGGCAAAGCAGCATTATTGGCAGGGGGTTAATACATAATAAGGCGGTGAGAGATATTTAGATTAATATATATATACACACGTTGTTGTATTGCTGCAGATATCTTTCTTTCAAACCACACAATGACTAATACCCTCATTGTGATTCCTAAGACAAGGATTAAAATGGGGACAAAAATCCATATGAATTCATAGACTTCTTTTAAAGATTCTAATCTATAAAAAGAATTAATAGATTGTACTTCTGTCGTATCAATTATCATTTCAACGATCAACTTCTCCCATAATGATATCTATACTACCTAGTATATCGTCATTGTATCAGGCAATTTCATTCTTTTAACTAGTGGGGAAGAATTTGCAAATTGATGAAACCGGGTGGACGAATTTTCCATCTCCAGAGGAAAACACTACTATCTCCTATTAAATAAATTCCTAATTCTCCTTTTGGGGCCTCTACCCTTACATAAAGTTCTTGTTTTAACAATTCAAAATTGGGTGAAAGTTTTTTAGTAATAAATCTATATTCAAAATTATTCCATTTGGAATCCTTTGTCCTATGAAAACGCCGGTTTTCTAAATTATCATAAGGACCTCTAGGAATTCCTTCTAGAGCCGGTTGAATGATTTTTATAGATTCTTGCATTTCACTGATTCTTACTTAATAACGAGCTAATGTATCGCCTTCTTTTTTTCCATTTGACTTCCCAATCAAATTTATTGTAACACTCATAGCGATCAACTTTACGAAGATCACATTGGATTCCAGAAGCTCGTAACATTGGTCCTGGTAAACCCCAATTTATTGTCTCCTCCCCACTAATAATTCCCACTCCTTCAACTCGTTCCAAAAAGATGGGATTTCGCATAATGAGCTTTTGATACTCAACAACTTATGTTAAAAAATAATCACATAAATCAAAACATTTATCTATCCAGCCATAAGGTAAATCTGCAGCTACTCCTCCGATGCGAAAATAATTATGCATCATCCGCATACCTGTGGCGGGTTCGAATAGATCATATATTAATTCCCTCTCTCATAAAATATAGAAAAAGGGAGTCTGTGCACCAATATCAGCCATAAAAGGGCCAACCATAACAAATGGGAGGCTATACGGCTCAGCTCCAGCTTATAAAATATTTTGAGGTATATAATTATTAGTTTTTTTACTGGATATGTATATAGATTTATTATTTTGATGATTTATAAAAGTTCTAATTAATTAATTAATCAAATTTGATTTTGGGGCATTACAACTATAGTGCCCCCTTAATGTAAAGTCTAAGGGGTAGGGAGGAGAAGGATATTACATTTGGGAATTAGTAGCCTGCCTCTTTGTAAGCAATATAATATTTGGAGGAGAAAGGAGTGTAAAGAGTGTATTTTTACTATCGGTTAATATCTAAAATAACTTGTACTCCTGTATTTTATCATTTATGCAAGCAATAAAATTTGATTTATTTTCTTCGCATTTTATGTATGTCTAATTTCATAATTTTTGGTTAATGATATGAATCAAATATTAGTACCAATATAAATTCTTGTGCTTTGAATAAGAAATATATATTATCAATATCTTTCATTCTTAATTTAATATATACAGTGATCATATGTATAGTTAAAAATTAGTATGATATATTACCTAGACAAAGGAATATTAGAATAAATAAGAATACTAGAATGCAATGTTTGCATGCCTATACATATGATGTTTAATCTTCTAGGTTCTTTAGAGAAAGAATCAATGTAGGAAGGTCATAAACCTCTCTTTTACATCCATACAAGCTCGATAGAGATTTAGAGATGTGTATACTCTGATCAATATAGCAAAAGAGAGTCTTATTAAGAAAACATTGGTAATTTGCATTCATTAGTCCAAATAATTTTATTATCTGGCATCTTATATTTTCTCTTGTAATCCTCTATAGTGATAGAAATCAATCCCTATTTTCTTTGGTAGGATAAACATTAAAGTTGAAGTAGGCATTATTAGTTTACTTGTATATTAACAAAATAATTTATCATGGGATTGAAACTCTCTTAATCACTTTATTACTTGATGAATAAGTGCATTTATATTTCTAGTGGGTATTGCATATCAAATAAAATATAGGCATATATTAGCCAAGAGCATAAATCTAATTCTTGCGTGCAATGCATCACACAGCCTTCGTCAATTATTCAAGTTACTTTATTTGTATTGATGACTTCATTAATTATTTATAATTCTACTTGATGGATATGATCACCATAGGAGTGAAATGTAACACATGTTAAATCTATGTATGATTGCACCTATTCTGACCCAACTTGATAAATATAATTTACTAAATTTATACGATTGAACCCTTTTACATGTGTTTAAGAATATTATCTATGCATATGAGTGTCTAAATATAGTCTAACTTTTTATATGTTATAAATATATAGTTATGGACATTTATGTATTTTTTGGGTGAATTTTCTCCATGTAAATAAAAAAATATTGGGGTTTTGAAGAATTAGAAAATAATTTCATCCCAAAAAATAAAGCTGTAAAAAAGCTTCAAAATAATGTTTTGAATAATCCCCAGTAATATGATAATATTATGAAATTATGAAAATTTTGCACACTATATGGTTCTGTTGCCTACCATTGAAGCATTCAATGAAATTCTAAAATTACTTTATTACCATTTATTTTGTTACAATGCAATGATATATATACTTAACTACTTGGATTGTGTGATTCAATGGAGATATGATATATGGCGAAAGTTTTGTTATGACGTTAAGTGCACAAGGAGTCATATGGGTCTAAAAATCTGAATATTTGATATGAGCTAGGCATTGGGAGTTATAATGGCCTATTTTCCGATATATAGTATGGGAGTCATTAGAAGCTATTTTCTAATGGGAGGTATAAGGACCCGAAGGAAATCTGATATTTTGTGCTCTGATATAGAAGTACTTGCTTATTTACTTCCACTACACAATCTACTTTATTTCAAATATCTCCAATTAATATTATGCTCGATCTATTACATTTCTTATGAATTCATTTTTAATTATGTTAAATGCATAATAAAATGAATTATCTGAAAATTTAGAATAGTGGGTGTGATATATTAAGTTTTGTTGGCTCACACCAGGGGTTCTACCCCTGCTAAAGCAACATTTTTTTTTTTTTGCACAACGCCCTGACGCTGCATACTTGAGTGCCCAGCCCTGTATACCCGAACAACTCGGCATCGTGTTCTTGACAACCTCAGTGCTGCAAAGTTTACTGGGAGAAATGACAAAGATCTTAGTGCTGCAGCGACGCTCTAAATTCGGCGCCGCAACGTTGTCAGATGGATCAATAATAGATGTTTGAGCACTGCGGCACTGCAAATTAGCATTGTAGCGCTTTGAGATGGATTGTAGAGTTTTCTTTCTCATTTTCTTAAGGGTGGTGTCTCTTGGTGTTATTTCCTTGATGTTCTCGATCTTTTGTTTTGTGTATGAGAATGGTGTAAGGGAGGAGAGAAGCAAGGAGAGAACTTGAGAGAAGAGAGATATGCAATTTCTCCCAATTTTCGTATTTGATTTCTTGGTGTGGTGTGGCTTTATGATTTTTTTTTCCAATTTTGAATTTTTTCACGTTAAATCATGGTGTCCTCTTATTTCTGTTGCTTTATATTTTTTGTGTTGTGTTTGTTGTATGGTTTACTTCCACTCCCAACAAATTAGTAGGTCTGTGATCTATTTAAATTAATAAAACAATTCTGATTAGTCGCCCAAAACTTAGATCATAGGTTAGTCTATCCCAATTCAACACTATATTACTTGTATGTCTTTGGGTCATTTCGGGTTAGATTGTGACATTAAATATCTCTAAAGTCAGTGAAAAGTACAAAAGGTATAGAGCAAAGACATCTAAGATACTTACATCATAGCAACTTAAGATTTACTCTTAAAATTTAATGAGCTTTTGAAGATAATATTTAAAAGTACTCTCTCTCTCTCTCTCTCTCTCTCTCTCTCTCTCTCTCTCTCTCACTTGTGAATCCTAAAAATATGACAGGAGTCTTTAAAAATTTATGTATGTTAGTCATTGGATGAGTATTTGTTAAGTTTTGGAATTATTCTTACAGATGACACAAAAATATTATATACTAAAATATTCATGATAGTAGACAAAAATTTTGACATCTTAGCTTTGTATGAATATCCATTCCACCTGACTATAAAAAAGAGTTTCATAGGATACACTAAAATTATTGAACTGATCAGTTCGACTACAAGTTTAATAAAATAAAAGTTATGATAATTCTAAATTTAATCTTAAATGTTTTCATTCTAATATATCTTGAGATTTGTGCTTTGATCAAGTGGATTTTCTAATGTCATATCATTTATTAAGTTCATTATGAGGGATGTCCCTTCATACCATTGTTTATACCCAAAATGGGTATACCAAATTAACTTGAAATTTATTCTATTTATGTGACCCAATAAAAACATGGAGTATCAAAATAAAATTGACCTAAAATTATTATTTTTATATAATTTTTATTTAGAGTGTGAAAAATATTATTATTTCAAAGCTTTAATATTCAATTGAACTAAAAAACCTTCTAAGAATTGACTTGAATTGAAAGCTTTAATATTCAATTCAAATTTACGTGACCCCGTATTGGAATTTCCAATGATAGAGCTTTGAAAGTATAATGACCTTACAGAGGAACTTTTATTCTATCCAGTGAACGTACGCAGAGGAAGGTTCGGTTTTAGGCAAAAAAATGCCTGTACCGAGTTTTTCGCGCCTGTACCTAGTTTTTTGAAAAAACTCGGTACAGGCGCTTTTTTGCCTAAAACCGAATCTTCCTCTGCGTACGTTCACTGGATAGAATAAAAATTCCTTACAGAGCAGGCATGCGATGGCAAAATCATTATTTTCAAATGAAATGAGAAGAACAGCGAGGCCTGGTGGACTTTGTGACCTTTGGATTTTAGTAAATTTCTTCGTATTATATATTTTTTTATTATAGTTTAAAAAATTTATGATTATAGAAATATTTTAATGTCTTGATTTAATATGAAAATATATCACATATAGATAAAAAATATAATATGAAAATAAAAAATTTACGTGAAAACATGGAAAGCGAGGAAAATTATGGAGCATGATCTAATTGAAATTATTCTCCAATTATACATCGTCCGTTATAAAAGATATATATTTTGTAATTAGGATATATATTAATACAATATGGTTAACATAAACAATGGAGGATGGATTCATTATGTGAATTGGATGAGGAATATTGAGTTATTGAGTTGATCTATAAGAGATTATTTGTGGTTTATTTGAACTTTTTTTCAAGGAGAGGAGAGCAAAGAATAAGAAGACGATTATAAATTTTGCTGTTGACATGCAATGTCGAAATTAGGCATCAGTCCTATTGGCGAAGTTGTGCAATGATGCTTTTGGAGAGAATATATGATAAAGTCCATGGGCATTGATGTTGGAGATGATGATATGCGCTAACCTTCTACACAATGGAGTGTGTCGACAATAATAGGCAATGAAGTTGATAGCGTCAATGTTTGTGTCAACATTGTGCATCGGTCTTATACGTGATGACGTGCATCGATGTTGTTGACGACAATGAGCAATGAGGTTTGTTGATCTTAATGGTATGTATTGACTTTATAAGTAATGGCGTGCATCGATATTATTGATGACAATATGTAATGAAGTCAACAAGCATGGTTCGACCGGTATATATATATACAAGGTTCTGAAAATCGGACCGGACAACGAACCGGAAGAAGGAAAGGTTCACGGTTCGACCGGTCAAACCGGATGACATAATAAATAATAAGTATTATTTAAATTTAATAAAATTAACATAATAATAATGTTATCATTCAAAGTACGAGACAAAAAATTAAACAAAAAAAAAAACTATGAAACATAAAACTTATATAATTAAGTAAAATAATTATTTTAAAATCTCACATAAAAGCAAAAGAAATTTAAATCTCATAATTATAAGAATTTACACTCATAAAAATATGATAATTTTAAATTTAAATATTTTTCAAATTTTGGATTTGATTTTTAATTTAAATTTAATTTACATATAACCATATAATTTAATATAAATTATTATAAATTTATGTTACATATTTAATATAAATTTAATTCTAACATAAGTTTATAAATTTAATATAAATTATTCTTATTTTATATTATATAATTAAATATATTTTACACGTTTATGATATGTTGTATACAAAAGTTATTTAATAAATTTATATCTAAAATCATTAATAAATAGATAAAATTATTAATGATAAATTATTTTTTATAGTGTATAAATAAATAAATTTTTATTATTAACTAATAAATAATTATCATTCACATAAAAATTAATTAATTAAAAATCTGTTCACATATAAACTATGCCATATATGTTTCTGTCTTGTCTAAATTCTATAAATACATCAGCTTGTACCGGTCTAAGAGATAATGAAAAATACTTCTTTCTATCTACTTTCTTGTTCTTGTTCTCTCCTTTGAGTTCCATTTAGATCGTGAGAATTTCTACATGGTATCAGATAGCTCGTGAAGATCACTGGGCTTCCATGGCGTCAACGACAACATCTATGATCGGCGATCATTTCGAATCATCCATCTCCATCACTCCGGCTCTTTCTTCTTCGCTCAAATTCGTCCTATCAAATCTCAAGAACACTGTTCAAAACCTTCTTTCTCCGGATAATTATCTGCTCTGGAGCTCGCAAATTCTTAAAATTTGCCATGCAAATGGATTGGAATCGCTTATTGATCCTCTGTCTAAGGCACCTCCTCAAACTATTCAACGAAGTGACGGTACGACTGCGCCCAATCCAGCTTATGCACAATGGGTTTTAAACGATCAAAACCTCACTGCGTCTCTATGCTCCACCATATCCGCTTCTATTTTACCATACATACTTAATCTTGACACAACGTCAGCTATCTGGGCAAATCTTCAAACTCGGTTCCAATCCACGAACAGATCGAAAGTCATTCAATTAAAGAATGCACTGCACAATGTGTCTCTCAAGAACCTGACTATGGTTCAATATCTAAATGAAGTAAAGTCACTGGTAGATCAAATCTCAGCTGCTGGTGGTCACATCGATGAGGAAGACATAATTCTTTATATTCTTCGTGGTCTCCCTCCCAGCTATCAATCCTTCAAGACGTCCATCAGAACAATGACGCAACCACTCAATCTTGATCAGCTATATGCCTACCCTCATTACCGAAGAGATACACATGGCGTCTGAGCTAGCACATCTTGCGGTGCCCGATTCATCTACCGTGGCTCTGTTCTCCAATAGAGGACAAGGCCGAAGGGGCAAAGGAAGATCTTATGGTCCAGCAAACGTCACTAAAGAACCTTCTACTCAGGTTCCAACGTGTCAGATTTGTCTAAAGAAAGGTCACACGGCGAATGATTGTTGGCACCGGATGAATGCTCAATTTATTCCAAAATCAAGAACGTCGAACAAAGCTCTGATGGCTGATCAGTCACCCGACTACACTGATTGGTACCTTGACTCAGGGGCTTCTTCGCTTCTGACTAAATCGCTGGACAATCTCTCCATATCTAATCCCTACACTGGGACCGACAGTATTACCATGGGCGATGGGAGCTCGGTAGGCATAGCACACTCCGGTAAAGGCTTGCTACCGACTCCCTCTCGTAAGCTAAACTTATCTAAAATTTTTCATTCTTCGTCTATTCATTACAATTTGCTTTCGATATCGCAACTAACAAAGGATAATAACATTGCTATTATCTTTGACCCGTCTGGTTTTGTGTTTAAGGATCTGAAGACGCAACAAGTCATCTTTCAACGCCCATGTCGTGAGGGGCTGTATCCGATCAGGACACCACCTGTAATAGCATGAACTGCTCCAGTATCGTCCAGGACGATCTGGGATCGTCCTGGGACGATCAGTTGAGGATTTGCTCCAGAATTTGCCCAGAAGTGTTCCAGGTGTTTTTCTGGAAGCATTGTCCAGGCTGATCGAGACTTCGGCCAGGCCGATTGGCACTGTAGAAAATATCGTCCGGACAATAGCCCTGGGAGCTGTCCAGGACGATCAAGTTGGTCGGATCGTCCCGGGACGATGTGGCGATCGGCCGGGCCGATCTGAAGATTACTTAAGGAAATTCAGTCGTTTTGAAGAGAGAGAAAAATCAAAAATAAAATATCTGATTTTGAGGAGAGAGAAAGAGAAAAAGAAGAAAATTGTAAAAGTTGATTTCGGGAAGACGCGGAGCTGTTTTCGTTCGAAGAGACTGTTGAGGATATTGCTGTGCACGAGGTAAGGCACATTCCACCTTTCTCAATTTTCAGAACCGTCGTGTTTGGCGGTATTATCTGTCCGGAATTGATTTTTGTTTGTGATTTTCGTCCGTATCTTTTGAATGGTTCAGTTTTTACCGCGTAAGTTTCTGTATATTGTTGACGTGCCGAGTGTGCACATTTTGGTTATTTTCTGAAGATTTTTGTCCGGGTATTTTTGATTCGACTGTATTTTTAGTCGACTGGATTTTTCTGTGAACTTGGAAATTCTTTGTGCAGTAGAATAAATGTTCTGAAATGTTGATATCTGTATTCTGTGCGAATTTGGTGAATTTTGGATTTTCAGGAAAATTGTGTAAATTCTGTATACTGCCGTTATGCTGCCCGATTTTTGGGTAATTTCTGATTTGTCCGGAATTCTTCTGATTTTATATGCTATCTGTATATGCTATAAAAAGGGAGTTATAAGGGGCCTGGATCCTATGAGATTCAGTTAGTGAAATGGGAATTCTGAAATGAGCTCAATATACATTTTGATATCTGTTCTGTTCCGGATCTGAGGAAAAATTTGTTTAGGTGCTATATGCACTATTTATGTATTCTGGTGCAATAAGCACACCTGATCTGTTCTGTTCTGGTGCCGTGAGCATAAAGGGAGGCATAAGGGGCCTGGATCCTATGAGATTCAGTCTGTGTCAGGGAACTTAGCTATTAATTAAATATCTGATATGATTCTGATATGATTTTGTTCTGTTCCGATATGATCTGTACGATTCTGATTCTGTTGATTTGATATGTCTAATCTGTTCTGTTTCTGATTTGATACGACTTCTGTTTCCGTACAGTTCTGTTTGATTTGATATATGTCCGATTCCGTTCTGATTTCTGTACAGATTTGTCTGATGTGTTGGTTTTGCGATTCTGAGGATTTTGATTGGAGGTTTGTTGCTTTGCTGAGCTGTTGAGCTCACCCTTGCTTTCTGGTGGTTTTTAGGTTCTGGGAAAGGGAAGGAAGTCCAGGATTAGTTCAGAGTCTGATCAGTATAGGTATTGTTTTGTACCTTTTGATTTTTGTACAGTCATGTCTTTTCTGTTATGTCTTTCTTTCATTCTAAAAGCCATGTACTGTATTTGTAAATGATTGTTTTGAGGAAAAGGAAAGATAGATGTTTTGTTCCGCTGCATTTGATGATTCATAGTAGCTCTGTGTTTGTTTGTCTGTTTTGTTTAAAATAATTTGGAAGATTCAGTTCCGAACCAAATTCCAAAGCTAGATCCTGGTTAGTGCTTCTCTCGTCGCGGCCCGGTGCGAACGGGATCCGTCTCGTTTCGGGTCGGGTCGTGACAAGCCTTTTTTTGGTATCAGAGCAATGGTTTTGGAATTTGGGAATTGTGTGAAACAGAGCTATAGGAAGTGATCAGTAAGTCTGTCTGGGGGTAGTTTTGGTTTGTTCGGCTTTTTATTGTGTTGTTTTTGTGATAGTTTTCCGGATTTTCTGGATTTTTCTGTATGGATCAGCCAGACCCAGACATGACAGACGGGCAGAGTGCCGATCAGGCAGCACCAGTGGGGAGTACAGCCCCAGTGGTCGGTGCTGATACGCTTTCTCAGTTTGCTTCACTCGTTGCTCAGATGATGAGCGAGACTCAGAGCTGAGCTTTTACTGTCCGATCTGATGATCTTGACAGACATTTGCAGTTGTTTTTGAGGTTGAAACCTCCGAGATTTGAGGGCGCTGTTGAGCCCAGAGCTGCTGAGGAGTGGCTGAGGAGATTGGAGAAGACTTTTGACGGGATGCAGTCTCCGTCAGATAGGAAGGTTCCGTTGGCTGTTTTTCTGTTAGACGGTGAGGCTGAGCACTGGTGGGAAGGCCAGCAGGCAGCCAGATTTCAGGGTAGACTGAACTCTTTGATTACTTGGGAAGAGTTCACTGAGGTATTCCGAGACTGGTTTGTTCCTCCTTCTGCACGACAGCAGATGCAGGAGAATTTTCTAAGGCTTGTTCAGGGGAGCAAGACGGTGATGCAATACGAGGCTGAGTTTACTGCATTAGCCAGGTACGCTCCGCAGCTGGTTAGCACTTCTGCTGAGAGGTGTTACAGATTTCTGAGGGGATTACGAGATACCTTGAGGCAGCCCCTGATACCGTTTCGGATCACCGACTTTGCTGAGCTTGTGGAGCGAGCTCATCTGATAGAGAACGATCTGATGGCTACTCAGCAGCGGTGGACTGCGAGTAGGAAGAGATTTGGAGGTGAGGCATCTGGCAGTGGTTCCTCTGGGAAGAGGAGATTCGTTTCTGGTTCTGGATCTGGAGATTCCAGAAGGAGCGGAGGGTCGTTTGGTACTGTTATCAGTATGACGAGTTCTAGATCAGTCAGTACGGCACCTGTGTGCTAGAGTTGTGGACGACGACACTTGGGCCAGTGCTACAGGATGGCTGGTCTGTGCTTCCGATGTGGTCAGTCAGGACATCGGATTGCAGAGTGTCCACAGATGGGGTTTGATCGGCGTTCTGAGATCAGATCAGAGGGCTTTGTTAGACCTGTCAGTTCAGCAGCAGGGAGACCGAGGACTGTTCCTCCACGCCCTGAGGGATTTGCTGGTAGAGGTGGTGGTTCTAGTTCTGCACCACGGAGACCACCTACGGTTCAGAGGGAGCAGAGTAGTTCTGTTGCTTCAGCCCCTGTTCCAGTTCAGCCCCGAGTTTACAGTCTGAGTCAGCAGGAGGCTCGTGATGCTCCTGATGTTGTGACAGGTACGATTCACATTTCTGATCAGCCCTGTCGTGTTTTGTTTGACTCTGGAGCGAGTCATTATTTTCTGTCCGAGCACTGTTTTGAGATTTTACATTTGGACTCGTTTTTGCTTCAGATTTCTTTGTCTGTGATTTTACCGGCTGGGAATCCTTTGATTGCTCGACAGTTTTGTTTGTGTGAGATTGAGATTTCTGGCAAGAAGTGGAAATCAAGTTTGATTCGGTTGCCGATTTCATCATATGATGTGATTCTGGGCATTGTGGACCTCCGAAAGGAACACCGCACGAACGGGTCGATTGGAAGGGCAGATTGGATCGTGCATACGACTAACCATTGAGGATAGAGGCTGACGCCAACACACCTCGATGGATAGTAATATACACGACCTAGTCACGGGTTTCCCCCACCCGATGCAAGAGCTTGAATGGGGTTTAGTAGATGTGGGACCAAGTTTCCCACGGGCGCAAGCCCCCGTGGTTAATTACATCCCAGGCCGGAGCCTGAGAAAACTCTCGATTAAGGATTATACATTATCCTCTCTTAAAATGGGATCGGCACAAGGGTATAGACTAGGAAATCCTACTCAAAGGGAAGAAAGGTCCGAAGGGCTGAATCGACATGCGTGGCTCAAACCAACATTCAGAGGCTCTAGGGTACTAGAGAGAAACTGGAGAAAATCAAAATCAAACATTCGATCACATGCGTGAGAGAAGGATAGAGGTGGCGTCATCCTGTGACGCAGATAAGTAGGATTTATAGTCCCTAAAAGGAAGGGACCTACCTACTATTTAAGGCATACTACGAGACCGAATGTAATAGCCTCGAATCCTAAATCTAGTTTGGACTTAGTGTTCGACACACACTAAGACCAGTGTCCTAGCTAATGCGATGCAAAGATTTTGACTTATCCCGGCCTGGATTGGGGGAGCCAGCTAACCACCTAATCGATTTAAAACCATGCTGTCAAGTCAGTTATGAAAGATGGGTGGGAGGTACAGTTTATTGGAAAGAGGACCGACATCTAGAGAATTTCCTAAGTGGTCCTGGACTTATGTTGGGTGAATGCCCCTAGCTAATGCAATTAAATTTTAATTAGTTGGTTACTAATGCAATGCATGATAGTTGAAATGTCAGCTCATGAATGCTTTGGATTTTAAAAACAGGCTTAATATAAAATAATTTTTAGAAAAGACTGAGTCTCCCTAGGTCCGGCACTTCATCCTCATAGGCCAGATTATCCGGACTCTACCCGCAGGCAGGGAGATGTCTTATTAGAAGGAGAGAGAAGATGCAGTAATATGCATGCGACCCCGGACGATTCCGGCAATTTCTTAGGTTCGTTAAGTTTCTATGTTGTTTAAAACTTAAACTTTTAGGAGTTAGTTATGAGTAGAAGAATTTTTAATCCTTAGAGAGCTAACGGAATCCAGGCGAAAACAAGAGCGGCATGCAAGAAAGAAACCTAGAAAAAGCAGATAATTCTACTGCGCAATCAGGTAAACACATCAATATAAATCCAACTAATCAAGTAAATGTCCATAGGCCAACTTCCCTTTAATTACAACCCAGGGTATGCAGAAAAGTAAAGTGGCTGGGCACCACTGCCAACAACCCGGATTTTCTAAGCCTATGACAGACGCCAACAACTTTGAGTGGGATATTGGGTCTTCAAATCTTTAGTCTTCTGGGTATCTTCTCCTTAGACTTTTTGGATCTGTCCTCCTTGGATCTCTCCTCCTTGGACTCCTTGGATCTGTCGTGGCTTGAATATCCAAACGAAGAAACAATTCCCCCAATATGGAGGTATTGCTTTTTCTATTTGGATATCTAAAGCCATCCAGCTCGATCTTCCAAATGGAAGAAGACTCTCCCCTTAGGGATGCCTTCCTCTTTTAGAATTCAAGCTGAATAAGAATATCCCAACTCAAAGGTTGTTTTCACAACTCTTAACAATTATTACATACAAATTTACATTTATTGAAAAAGCAGTAAATTCTAAATCACCTGCAAGGTTATCCTAATAATCATCCCAAGCAGTTTATATGAAAATAAAAAATGCTAACACCATTGACCCTGTGCCAAGCCATGCTCTGAGGGCTAAGCAGCTCCATCTGTAGCAATTATAATTATTTAATAATTTTAGCCCTCATTATATCAGGGGGGCTGAGCAAGCACCTGCATAAGACAATATTAGAAATCATAACGGTGCCCCCCTTTTCTTAGCTTGAGCATGGCCACCTGCATAGAAGAACAGTATATATATATATATGACGTTCCTAACCTAGGGGTAAATCTAGCGCCCATCACATCACAGAGTGCAAGAAAAGTAAGCAAACACATCAATTCAATTTTCAAACAACATGCAGTGAAAATTACGAAAAGCTCCGGCACACAGCAAAAATAAAACCCAGCGGCCTAACCTAGATCTAGAAGTGGTGTCCTAGCAAACCTTTCTATGTGTGTGTAAGGCTAGTGTGGTTTGGATAGATCCTAAGCGGGATAGTTAGTTGAAATTATGTAGAGTTCAGGTATGTTGGGGGTCTAAAAAGGATATTTTAATTGAAATTCAAATATTAGTGAATTAAATCCATTTTGATTATTTTTATTTGTTGATCAGTTTTAAGAACTAAGGGTATTCATATTTGAAGTTTGAATTGTATTAGCCAATTTTGGAAAGTTCTAGGTCCTCCTAGGAACTAGACTAAGGGTCCAAAAAGTCACTATGGGAAAAAGGCTAATTCTGGGTCTCCTATCACCTTAGGAAAATACTAGACCTTAATACGAGTAGTTAGACAGGTAGTAGACAGAAATCGGAGCTTCCTATCCAAAGTTATGAATTTTTTAAGTTTCGGGCCCTAGAATGTAGGCTGGGGTTGACCAAAAAGTTGACTTTCTAATCTAGGCCATTTTCTGGAAACCTAAGATTTTCAATAAATACTAGGCCCTAATTGGAGTCTAATGCAAGTGAGTTTGCCTAATTTGGAATTTTCTACAATTAGTTATGAATTTCTAAAGATAGGGTATTTAAGGGAATTTTCTAAATTAACTAGGAAAGGGCCCTTTTTTACTATTTTGATCCAAATGAGCTCCAAACTGATTGGAATCACTCCCAAAAGTCAGGGATGACCTGAGAAAGTGATCCCAAGTATTTGGAGAAAATTTGGGATTTTTAATAATTTTTAATAATTTATTAGGTGCAAAAAGGTAATTTCCACCTAGGGTCAAATTGTGGGTCAACCTGAAGTCAAACTAGGGAGCCCTATTTATCTAAGGTCAAGGGTCATATTCTGGTCAGTTTGAGGTATTATGGGTAATTTTCTGACCTATGATGTATTTATTGTAATTTCCGGAAGGTCTCGGGGCCTTAATTAGCAGGTTAATTAGGGTTAGTTAACTAAGGGGCTCTAAAAGCTCCTAAAAATTCTTAGAAAATTCAAGGAGGTTTATGATGTCACTAAGTTTAAATGTTGAAGTTTTCATGTCGTTCTGGGATCTATCCTAGCTCCTAGAAAACTTCTAAGTTCGCTAGACGGGTCCTTAATTGTTGTCCTTAAGGTGTCACTACGTTATATGGGTTTAAACTGAAGTTCATACTAACCCTCGAGGTAGTAAATGCATGGAGTACATAAACAAAATAAACACGCCATGTCCTTAAATCTAGAAGAGCCTAGACTAAGTACTTGTGGTGTGACGACCTACACATGCAATCTACGAAAGATAAAAAAAAGGAAAGACACCTAATGAAGGAATTAGTGAATGATTGGAACTCAATCACGCACTAATCCTCTCCCCCATGATTGCTCTTCATTCATAGAACCCATGTTTAAAATTTCATACGATAGCGGGTCTCCCAAAGTTAGAATTTAGGTATAAGTAGTTTTAAAATAATTTAAAAGTACTTATAGATATAAATATATTTTTGGAAAATAAAATAATTGAAAATAATTCAATTCATAATACATAAGTATAGGGAAACCCGCTGATCACCCAATCGAGGTTTCAAAATAGTTTGAAAAATAATTTTTAGTTTAAAAATAATTAGTATGATAATTAATTTAAATAATATTAAAATAACCGAATCATAGGATAAAACAGAAAACAGTCGAGACAGCCAAAGTCAAGGGCTGGAAATGGTTCCAAAACATAAAGCTCGTCTTGCTGAAAAGAACGAGGGGTCGCACACCGAAATCCGACTTAAAACGACGAATATATGAATTTCCGAAGTTAAAACATAAAAAAAATAATGTTTTAAAATAGTGTAGTTTTGTTGTTTTTGAAATGACAGGAGATACTGACAAAATTTTCATCTGGAAATAGTTTTAAAATATGCAGAATTAAAAGTACATCTAAAACAAGGTATTGTGCGTTGACAGCGGACTTAAAACGACAAAGTTATGTAATTTCAAAGTTTGAATACGATAACTAATTGTTTTATAAAATAAGCAATTGACTGACTTAAAACATAACTGCAGACAGGTTAAAAAATACTTGAGCCCAACCACCTTTAAAACATGCCGAATCCAAATACGATCAAAACAAGGGGCTGTGCGTTAAAATCGGGCGTAAAACGAAGAAGTTATGTATTTAGAAGTTTAAGGCAATAAATGATTATCTTAAACATAGTTTAAATAAAATAATAATAATAATAATAATAATAATAATAATTCATAAAATAATATTAAATTGAAGTATAAGAATTTCTGAGATTATAAGTATTTTTTAAGTACAAGAATAATAATAAAATAAAATAATACTAATAATGATTTTAAAAACAATATATATATATATATTTTTTAAAATAAGGTTAATGACAATATATATGTAAATACAAATAATAACAATAATAATAATAATAACAAAATAATAACAATTATGATAAATAACTATATTTAAAATAATAATATAAGAATTATTAAATAAAATAATAATTTAAATAATAATAATAAAAAAAGGAATTTTACTGTTTTATAAATAATTCAAAATATACATACCATTTTTATAAAAAAAAATTTTTAACATGTAGAGAATGAAAATACAAACAAAACGAGGTATTGTACACGAAAATCGGACGAAAAACGGATTTTCTACGAATTTTTGAAGTTTTCTGGATTAAAATACATTTAAAAATAATTTTTTAATTAAAAAAGCGGCGGCGGGACACGTGGCAGAGCGGGAGTGGTTTCCGCGGTTCGGCGCAATCATTGCCAATGATTGCGCCGCCGCGCAATCATTGGCAATGATTGCCGCGGCGCGGAAATCAGAGCCGAGCCACTCATCCACGTCGGTGGGTGCTGGGCGCCGTTGGATCACCCGCTGTCCAAATCGGACGGTCATGATCGAGTCGGATGGGAGCCTGTGCGTCAGAACCAAGTGCGTGGGTCGGATCGCCCGCGGTATGGCGCGATCCGAACCGTTGATCACAGGATCAACGGTTCAGATATCCCGCAGGCCATACAACGCCCGATCCGAAACCCTAGGGCTATTCTTGCTTCGTTCTCCCAAACGGCTGGACCAAATCACATGAAATTTTAGATCTAGGTTCTACTATTGAAGAGCATCCGTGGGGGTAAATTTCCAGTTCTAAAAAGTACTTAATGAAAAGCTATTTAACCCTAAGTGTTCTCAACTAGGGTTTGCGATATACCTCAATCCACACGGTGGATTCGGGAGATCTTGGGTTCGTTGGACTCGTGGACTCTCCAGGAACAACTTCCTAGTTGACGTTGAGATCCAACGCACGCTCGATCAACGGGATGAAGCCTTGGAAGGGATTTCGTCTCGGGTTCGCCGGAGGATCGCCGCCGGCGGGGTCTAAGCGTCGGGATTTGGTCGAGGGAGGTGAGGGGAAGTCCAAGGAACTCTCACACGAAAGTTCTCGGGCTTTGGGAGGCTAGGGCTCAGGGATTTTGAAAAAGGATCCTTCATTCTTCTCTCAAACTCCTATTTAAACTCCTAGACCTAAGGGGAACGGTTAGGATTGCATTAAGATTGAATTAGGAGGGAAAAGGGGCGGTTTAGGACGTGGAATTCAATTCCAAAACGAAGGGGAGGCTTTTATTGCATTAAAATTCTTTTAATTCTCTCAAAATAGATTATTATGACCTATTTAAGACTCGATTTGACCAAGTCAAACTTTGACCTGGTCAAATCAGTCAAGAGAGTCAAAGGGGAGGTGAGATCAAGCCATGATATTGATCGGATTTGATTTTGAATGAATTCGGGCTCTTAATGGGCTAGGTGGTCAACCCTGGTTGACTTGGTCAACCGGGTTGACCCAGGGTCCAAGTCCAGGCTCAACAGACTCGACTCGACTCACTGAACCCATCGGAGAGGGTCTTGGGGTCTGGCTTGGTCAATTTGACCAAGTCAACCCTCCAGGCCCGGGTCTGGGCAAAATCGAGGTCAACAAACGGACCCCCAACAGGAGTGGCGAACAACTAGTGAACCGCTCGTGTTGGCGTTGACCGACTAAGCCACAGAAAGGAGAGTAAAGAGCACAAGAATGTTACGGTACCAAAAGGGTGAAAGAAAGGTAGAAAACTCTTCTCCTAGCCTTACCCTACAGTGAGGGTAGAGCCTAGGAAAGGAGAAAGAGCAGCAGTGCACAAGTCCAGAATCATCAAAATTGTGAACTGGTAGTAGGGTCGTCTCCTGGCCTTACTCTTCGACGAGGGTAGAGCCAAGGATAGAACCAAGGGTAAAGATCACTTAAAAAGGTGAAAACGAGGTAAGGGGATTCTCCTATAACCTTGCCCTATAGCGGGGGAAGAGTAGAAAAGAGAATCAAAAGTAAAGGTCATCACTAGGGTGAAAAAGTAAGGTGGTATCTCTCCTTGCCTTGTCCTATGGGGTGGGCAGAACTAAAGAGAGAACCAAAAGTAGAGTAGTAAAAGCACACAAACTATCTGTCTGACTATATCGAATCAGCAGAGTAGAAGGTGAAGGGGGTCCCATCTCCTCCTGCCTATTTCAGGACAGTGGATTGGGATGACTCAGTATCTGCATAACCAAATCGGGTCAGCAAACAAAGGAATCACAAAGCCTGGTGTTTTCCTAATCGGAACAAGACACTCAGGGAAAAGGGTGGCGAGGAGTTCCTGCCAGGTGCTCTGTCAGGCCCTCTCTACCAAGTAAAACCAGCTACCCGCCTGACTGTATCTAGACAGCGGGGTGGAAAGTGAAAAGGATCCCGCCCCTCCTGATCCTTTCGGAACAGTGGATTGGGGTGACTCGATACTTCTGCCTGACCTCAGCAAAAGTAAAGAAGACACGAAATGGAAGCCTGCGTAGTCTTTTACAGGACATCCGAGTAAAGGGGTGTTGAGGAATTGCGCCTCCCAGGGACTCTGTCGGGCTCACTCAACGGTAAAGTAAAACCAACTACCAGGCTGACCGCATCTGGACAGCGGGTAGAGGGTGAAAGGATCCCGCCCCTCCTGCTCCTTTCGGAACAGTGGATTGGGGTGGCCACTACTTCTGCCTGACCTCAGCAAGAAGCTCGTGAACCACGAAATGGAAGCCTGCTTAGTCTTTTACAGGACATCCGAAGTAAAGGGTTGTTGAGGAATTGCGCCTCCCAGGGACTCTGTCGGGCTCACTCAACGGTAGAGTAAAACCAACTACCAGGTTGACCGCATCTGGACAGCGGGTAGAGGGTGAAAGGATCCCGCCCCTCCTGCTCCTTTCGGAACAGTGGATTGGGGTGGCCACTACTTCTGCCTGACCTCAGCAAGAAGCTCATGAACCATGAAATGGAAGCCTGCTTAGTCTTTTACAGGACATCCGAGGTAAAAGAAAGAAACGTTGAGGAATTGCGCCTCCCAGAGACTCTGTCGGGCTCACTCAACGGGTAAGCTTCGACATCTGCTGTAGCCAGTGCGGTCTTGCAGATGAAGAAGGGCTCAATACCCACCCAGTCATTTCAACTGAGTGAATAAAGAGTCGGGCTCTGATGCCTGCCTGATCAGGACAGTGCAAACGAGAGCGTGGCGAGGAGTACCTGTCAGGTGCTCTGTCAGGTCCTCTCTACCAGGTAAACTCAACTATCTGTCTGTTCATTTCAAACAGCAGGATAGAAGGTCAAAAGTCACCTCGACGTCAGCCTAACACGCATCTGTGTAGGGATGTGAGGGAAAAAGAGGTAAGTAAATGGGAATTTTAAGGGAAGAGCCGCCTAGGGAGCCCTTTCTAGCAATCTGATAACCACATGTTAGAGGATAAGTCGTCGTGGCCATGAGTATTCAAATGCTGTCAAGATCTCTTAAAGAACTCCGACCCTACACAAAAGAGGGAGAAGACATCAGAACGACATCTCTCAAGAAAGCTGGAAGAGATATACCCGCTGTAAAGTGTGTAAAGGAGCGATCTCATTCCAAAGGAGTAAAAAGAACTCGAGTAGCGAGGGGGCACCTCAACTACAGAAGGCAAGACTATGCCTGGTAAAAACAATCCTCAAAGAGGCTACAGTGGTGGACCCATACTAACTGATGGGAACCCCGTAAGAGGTAGAAACAAGATCAAAACATCCAAAGGACCTCTCCGGCAGCTAGGAGTCGGGTCTCGATGGGGAAACAAGTGGTGAAAGTATCTGAAAGAGCCGACCTTCTACTAGGGGATCAAAACTCAAGGAAAAGGTGGTGGTAGCATCTAAGGTGTGATGCCCTATATCACCAGGTAAGGGAAAGAGGACCAGAGTAGTGAGGGAACACCCTCTCTACTAAGGGCAACAACTCTGAGTAAGTAAAACCTCACAGTGGTAATACCCACACAAACTAGTGGGACCCTGTGGAAAGTGAAAGTGACCTAAACTCATTCATAAAACTAATCCGGCGACTGAGCCTAGTGTATGAATGGTAGGATAAGTCACGAAAAGGAGTATGAGAACTGTTCTTCTGCCAGAAGCTCAAAGTTCTCAAAGTAGTGATGTTGATATCCGAGGCAAGGTATACTACATCACTACAAGAAAAACAACTTTAGGTAGTAAGGGGACACACTCACTACCTGAGGATAGTAATCATGTACAAGATTAATAAAATATTAGAAGGTTCACAGTGGTTGCACCTACCCTGATCAGGTAGGACCCTGCGAGAAGTGAAAAACATTCAAACAGCGTCCGTAGGGCTACTCTAGCAGCTAAGAGTAGGGAACGAATGCTGAAAGTGAGTGAGTAAAGGAACCAGGGAGCTGATCTTCTATTAGAAAATCTGAGCTCTTAAAGATGTGATGCTAACACCTGAGAGAGGGTATACTACATCACAGCTAAGAAAACAACTCTGAGGTGACAAGGGAGCACACCTGACACCTAATCTGATAATCATGAGTGAGATTTATGATTATCATAAGGCCACAGTGGTAACACCTACCCTAATCAGGTAGGACCCTGTGCGAAGTGAGGGTAACACTGCCACATTCATATGATTACTCTGGCAACTCAGAGTAATTCATGAATGGGAGGTAGACTGCCAAAAGAGGGCAGCATGGGGCGATCTCTTCTCAAAAAGACCTAAGCCCAAAAAAATAGTGATGGTTACATCTCAAAACATAATGTACTACATCACTAACGGAGGAATGCATTCAAAATCATTTAAACTGATCGACCAACTAAGTGGGAACTCAACCTTGAAGAGATTGTCAAAGTACTCTTAAGGGAGGAGAAAGCAAAATTTTTGGGGAATTTGAGTTCTTAAAGAGTTTTACCGGGTTCCTCTTGCGACAAGGGCAACCGGATTTTTAACATGTAGAGAATGAAAATACAAACAAAACGAGGTATTGTACACGAAAATCGGACGAAAAACGGATTTTCTACGAATTTTTGAAGTTTTCTGGATTAAAATACATTTAAAAATAATTTTTTAATTAAAAAAGCGGCGGCGGGACACGTGGCAGAGCGGGAGTGGTTTCCGCGGTTCGGCGCAATCATTGCCAATGATTGCGCCGCCGCGCAATCATTGGCAATGATTGCCGCGGCGCGGAAATCAGAGCCGAGCCACTCATCCACGTCGGTGGGTGCTGGGCGCCGTTGGATCACCCGCTGTCCAAATCGGACGGTCATGATCGAGTCGGATGGGAGCCTGTGCGTCAGAACCAAGTGCGTGGGTCGGATCGCCCGCGGTATGGCGCGATCCGAACCGTTGATCACAGGATCAACGGTTCAGATATCCCGCAGGCCATACAACGCCCGATCCGAAACCCTAGGGCTATTCTTGCTTCGTTCTCCCAAACGGCTGGACCAAATCACATGAAATTTTAGATCTAGGTTCTACTATTGAAGAGCATCCGTGGGGGGTAAATTTCCAGTTCTAAAAAGTACTTAATGAAAAGCTATTTAACCCTAAGTGTTCTCAACTAGGGTTTGCGATATACCTCAATCCACACGGTGGATTCGGGAGATCTTGGGTTCGTTGGACTCGTGGACTCTCCAGGAACAACTTCCTAGTTGACGTTGAGATCCAACGCACGCTCGATCAACGGGATGAAGCCTTGGAAGGGATTTCGTCTCGGGTTCGCCGGAGGATCGCCGCCGGCGGGGTCTAAGCGTCGGGATTTGGTCGAGGGAGGTGAGGGGAAGTCCAAGGAACTCTCACACGAAAGTTCTCGGGCTTTGGGAGGCTAGGGCTCAGGGATTTTGAAAAAGGATCCTTCATTCTTCTCTCAAACTCCTATTTAAACTCCTAGACCTAAGGGGAACGGTTAGGATTGCATCAAGATTGAATTAGGAGGGAAAAGGGGCGGTTTAGGACGTGGAATTCAATTCCAAAACGAAGGGGAGGCTTTTATTGCATTAAAATCCTTTTAATTCTCTCAAAATAGATTATTATGACCTATTTAAGACTCGATTTGACCAAGTCAAACTTTGACCTGGTCAAATCAGTCAAGAGAGTCAAAGGGGAGGTGAGATCAAGCCATGATATTGATCGGATTTGATTTTGAATGAATTCGGGCTCTTAATGGGCTAGGTGGTCAACCCTGGTTGACTTGGTCAACCGGGTTGACCCAGGGTCCAAGTCCAGGCTCAACAGACTCGACTCGACTCACTGAACCCATCGGAGAGGGTCTTGGGGTCTGGCTTGGTCAATTTGACCAAGTCAACCCTCCAGGCCCGGGTCTGGGCAAAATCGAGGTCAACAAACGGACCCCCAACAGGAGTGGCGAACAACTAGTGAACCGCTCGTGTTGGCGTTGACCGACTAAGCCACAGAAAGGAGAGTAAAGAGCACAAGAATGTTACGGTACCAAAAGGGTGAAAGAAAGGTAGAAAACTCTTCTCCTAGCCTTACCCTACAGTGAGGGTAGAGCCTAGGAAAGGAGAAAGAGCAGCAGTGCACAAGTCCAGAATCATCAAAATTGTGAACTGGTAGTAGGGTCGTCTCCTGGCCTTACTCTTCGACGAGGGTAGAGCCAAGGATAGAACCAAGGGTAAAGATCACTTAAAAAGGTGAAAACGAGGTAAGGGGATTCTCCTATAACCTTGCCCTATAGCGGGGGAAGAGTAGAAAAGAGAATCAAAAGTAAAGGTCATCACTAGGGTGAAAAAGTAAGGTGGTATCTCTCCTTGCCTTGTCCTATGGGGTGGGCAGAACTAAAGAGAGAACCAAAAGTAGAGTAGTAAAAGCACACAAACTATCTGTCTGACTATATCGAATCAGCAGAGTAGAAGGTGAAGGGGGTCCCATCTCCTCCTGCCTATTTCAGGACAGTGGATTGGGATGACTCAGTATCTGCATAACCAAATCGGGTCAGCAAACAAAGGAATCACAAAGCCTGGTGTTTTCCTAATCGGAACAAGACACTCAGGGAAAAGGGTGGCGAGGAGTTCCTGCCAGGTGCTCTGTCAGGCCCTCTCTACCAAGTAAAACCAGCTACCCGCCTGACTGTATCTAGACAGCGGGGTGGAAAGTGAAAAGGATCCCGCCCCTCCTGATCCTTTCGGAACAGTGGATTGGGGTGACTCGATACTTCTGCCTGACCTCAGCAAAAGTAAAGAAGACACGAAATGGAAGCCTGCGTAGTCTTTTACAGGACATCCGAGTAAAGGGGTGTTGAGGAATTGCGCCTCCCAGGGACTCTGTCGGGCTCACTCAACGGTAAAGTAAAACCAACTACCAGGCTGACCGCATCTGGACAGCGGGTAGAGGGTGAAAGGATCCCGCCCCTCCTGCTCCTTTCGGAACAGTGGATTGGGGTGGCCACTACTTCTGCCTGACCTCAGCAAGAAGCTCGTGAACCACGAAATGGAAGCCTGCTTAGTCTTTTACAGGACATCCGAAGTAAAGGGTTGTTGAGGAATTGCGCCTCCCAGGGACTCTGTCGGGCTCACTCAACGGTAGAGTAAAACCAACTACCAGGTTGACCGCATCTGGACAGCGGGTAGAGGGTGAAAGGATCCCGCCCCTCCTGCTCCTTTCGGAACAGTGGATTGGGGTGGCCACTACTTCTGCCTGACCTCAGCAAGAAGCTCATGAACCATGAAATGGAAGCCTGCTTAGTCTTTTACAGGACATCCGAGGTAAAAGAAAGAAACGTTGAGGAATTGCGCCTCCCAGAGACTCTGTCGGGCTCACTCAACGGGTAAGCTTCGACATCTGCTGTAGCCAGTGCGGTCTTGCAGATGAAGAAGGGCTCAATACCCACCCAGTCATTTCAACTGAGTGAATAAAGAGTCGGGCTCTGATGCCTGCCTGATCAGGACAGTGCAAACGAGAGCGTGGCGAGGAGTACCTGTCAGGTGCTCTGTCAGGTCCTCTCTACCAGGTAAACTCAACTATCTGTCTGTTCATTTCAAACAGCAGGATAGAAGGTCAAAAGTCACCTCGACGTCAGCCTAACACGCATCTGTGTAGGGATGTGAGGGAAAAAGAGGTAAGTAAATGGGAATTTTAAGGGAAGAGCCGCCTAGGGAGCCCTTTCTAGCAATCTGATAACCACATGTTAGAGGATAAGTCGTCGTGGCCATGAGTATTCAAATGCTGTCAAGATCTCTTAAAGAACTCCGACCCTACACAAAAGAGGGAGAAGACATCAGAACGACATCTCTCAAGAAAGCTGGAAGAGATATACCCGCTGTAAAGTGTGTAAAGGAGCGATCTCATTCCAAAGGAGTAAAAAGAACTCGAGTAGCGAGGGGGCACCTCAACTACAGAAGGCAAGACTATGCCTGGTAAAAACAATCCTCAAAGAGGCTACAGTGGTGGACCCATACTAACTGATGGGAACCCCGTAAGAGGTAGAAACAAGATCAAAACATCCAAAGGACCTCTCCGGCAGCTAGGAGTCGGGTCTCGATGGGGAAACAAGTGGTGAAAGTATCTGAAAGAGCCGACCTTCTACTAGGGGATCAAAACTCAAGGAAAAGGTGGTGGTAGCATCTAAGGTGTGATGCCCTATATCACCAGGTAAGGGAAAGAGGACCAGAGTAGTGAGGGAACACCCTCTCTACTAAGGGCAACAACTCTGAGTAAGTAAAACCTCACAGTGGTAATACCCACACAAACTAGTGGGACCCTGTGGAAAGTGAAAGTGACCTAAACTCATTCATAAAACTAATCCGGCGACTGAGCCTAGTGTATGAATGGTAGGATAAGTCACGAAAAGGAGTATGAGAACTGTTCTTCTGCCAGAAGCTCAAAGTTCTCAAAGTAGTGATGTTGATATCCGAGGCAAGGTATACTACATCACTACAAGAAAAACAACTTTAGGTAGTAAGGGGACACACTCACTACCTGAGGATAGTAATCATGTACAAGATTAATAAAATATTAGAAGGTTCACAGTGGTTGCACCTACCCTGATCAGGTAGGACCCTGCGAGAAGTGAAAAACATTCAAACAGCGTCCGTAGGGCTACTCTAGCAGCTAAGAGTAGGGAACGAATGCTGAAAGTGAGTGAGTAAAGGAACCAGGGAGCTGATCTTCTATTAGAAAATCTGAGCTCTTAAAGATGTGATGCTAACACCTGAGAGAGGGTATACTACATCACAGCTAAGAAAACAACTCTGAGGTGACAAGGGAGCACACCTGACACCTAATCTGATAATCATGAGTGAGATTTATGATTATCATAAGGCCACAGTGGTAACACCTACCCTAATCAGGTAGGACCCTGTGCGAAGTGAGGGTAACACTGCCACATTCATATGATTACTCTGGCAACTCAGAGTAATTCATGAATGGGAGGTAGACTGCCAAAAGAGGGCAGCATGGGGCGATCTCTTCTCAAAAAGACCTAAGCCCAAAAAAATAGTGATGGTTACATCTCAAAACATAATGTACTACATCACTAACGGAGGAATGCATTCAAAATCATTTAAACTGATCGACCAACTAAGTGGGAACTCAACCTTGAAGAGATTGTCAAAGTACTCTTAAGGGAGGAGAAAGCAAAATTTTTGGGGAATTTGAGTTCTTAAAGAGTTTTACCGGGTTCCTCTTGCGACAAGGGCAACCGGGTTTTTGTACTCCTAGGAGCTTCCTCTTTTTTTTTTTTAACCCTGATCATATTCGTCACATGAACAGAACTGGGAAATTTGTGTTTTAGGAGAGTTTTACCGGGTTCCTCCTGCAACAAGGGCAACCGGTTTTGCTCTACTAAGAGCTCCCCTCCTTTATCACACATGAATTTTTAAATTGGGAGTATTGGATGGTTTTGATAACCCAGACCACATTCATCTCATGTGAATGAACTGGGGAGCACAATCGTATAGAGATTGATGTAAAACTGAAATTATCATCAGGATAAAGAATCAACACTACCATATTTATCTAGCGTGGGATGGTGTGGACCCAGTATCCTGTCTCAAAAGAGTCTAAGCCAATGACTCTAAAATCCTTTATCACATTCAACTCATATGAATGCACTAGGGGCTACATCTATCAGATCAAGACTGATAGGAAAAAGCGAAACTCAATTTGGGATAGTGGATCTCCATCACCCTCTCTGACTGTCATGGGGTGGTATGGACCCAGTATCGCCTCTCAAAAACTAGACTCAAACTACTGGTTTTGATATCCCAGACCACACCTGGGGCGACAGGTGAAACTGGGGGTCTAAGCCTTACAAAGGGGAGAACAAACTAAAAATTCTATGCGATAGCACCAACGTGATTGGTGCGCACAGACAAAAGTACAAAACATCCCTACGGCGTATTGGTGTATCACCTCTAAGGATAGCTTCATACTCTTCTAAGCGACGTCGCGTGGTAGAGGACAAATCGTCGTGGCCACGCAGACTGCTAAAAAGTAAGAGGAATCCTTTTAGGAGGTACATATACAGAGGGATATCTACAGGCGGTAGGGAGGCTCCCCTGTGAAGTACTAAACTCAGGCATAGTACTTTTTCAAGTACTGTCCGTTGATGACAGGCATCGGGTGAACGCCATTTGCATCAACAAGTAGGTAGGCACCACCTTCATAAACTTGCTCTACAGCGAAGGGGCCTTCCCAAACAGGCTCAAACTTACCACCTTGCCGACGGTGCGAGATGATAGGCCTACGCAAAACAAGAACTAACTCGCCTACTCGAAAGGCACGGGGTCTAACAAGGCGCTCGTAGTGCCGTGTCATTCGGGCCTGGCATAGCTTAAGGCACTGATAAGCTCGTAAGCGAAGCTCATCTAAACCATCAAGCTCTTCCAACCTCAGTCGGGCATTATCTTCCTCAGATAGATTATAATTAACTGCTACACGTAGTGAGGGGAGTTCGACCTCCAACGGGAGGACTGCTTCAGTCCCAAAAGCTAAAGCATATGGGGTGGACTGGGTAGGAGTACGGTAGGTAGTCCTATATGCCCATAATGCTTCAGGTAACTTATCATGTCATTCTCTCTTGTTTGCAACAAGGATTTTTCTTATCAGTTGCACAATAGTCTTATTAAATGCCTCCGTCAAGCCATTGGCTTTAGGGTAGTAAATTGACGAGTATCGCCAATTAATGTTATGGCGGCGGGCAAATCTGGCAATTTTGGTGCTTCTAAAGGACGGGCCGTTATCTGAGATTATACGGCGCGGAACACCAAAGCGATAAACAACGTTATCGCGGAAGAAGCGCATCACATCTTCTGATTTAACTTCCTTGAGTGGGACAGCTTCTGCCCACTTAGAGAAGTAATCAGTGGCGGCTAAAATGAACCTATGACCCTTAGAGGAAGGAGGGTCTATAGGACCCACTACATCCGTGCCCCAGCCCTCAAATGGCCAAGAAGAAACAGTAGGGTGCAACGGATTAGGGGGTTGGTGAATCACCGTGCCATGAATCTGACACTGGTGGCATCTTTTAGCGTGCTCCATATAATCGTGGATCATAGTCGGCCAGTAGTAGCCAAGGCGTTTAATTCTGCCTTTCATTTTAGGTCCAGACTGATGGGCACCACAAAGCCCTTCATGTATCTCGCTCATGACTCTTTTAGCCTCTTCTTTACTGAGACATCTCAACCACATTTGGTCAAAAGAGCATCGATACAAAGTTTCATTTACATAGGCGAATGATAAGGCTCTCTTTCTAATTTGAGCAGCGAGAGACTTATCATCTGAAAGCCTACCATGTTTCAAATACTCTATGAAGGGTTCTCTCCAATCTGACTCCTCATCCACAGCAAACACTGCAAGGGTCTGATTGGGAGTAGACAAGTCTGCGGGGCATAGAGCTTGACGATACTGGACAGAAATAGAAACTGGGTTTCCAGTAGGGTCAGCTAATTCTTTTGCTAACTTGGCCAATGCATCTGCTTTTCCATTTTCAGATCTATGGACCTTGGCCAAAGTTACTTCTGGTATTAAGCTCAGGAGCTCCATTGCTTTATTATGATATGGAATGAGCTCAGGCTTAAGTACTTTGTAGACTCCAACTATTTGATTGATTATCAGTTGGGAGTCTCCAAAGATCTTCACCCGCGCAAGACTCATCTGAATGGCCAACTCTAACCCCAAAATCAGAGCTTCGTACTCAGCTTCATTATTAGTACGAGGTTCTGATAAACTATAGGAGTACCGTAGAGTATGACCATCAGGAGACACAAAAATCAAGCCTAATCCTACCCTAACTGTAAGAGCTTCGTATGGACTTGAAGCTTTTACGGATGACGCACCGTCAAAGTAAAACTCCCAAGTAGGGGACTCCTGTTCATCCACACTCATGATGAATTCATCAGGTAGCTCATCGTTGAGTGGAGAATCAGCAGGGATCGGGTGATCGGCCAAAAAGTCAGCTAGAGCCTATCCTTTGACGGCCCGCTGAGGAACAAAAGTGATATCAAATTGCAGTAGTATCATAGACCATCGTGCTAGACGACCTGAAAGGGTCGGACGGGTCATCAGGTACTGCAATGGGTTGACTCGAGAGATCAGATTGATCTTATGTGATAGCATATAATGCCTAAGCTTCTGTACCGCGAAGATCAAGGCTAAACATTGTTTTTCTATCGCTGGGTACTTAAGCTCTGCAGGTATCAGTCGCCTGCTGAGGTAGTACAAGGCATTCTCCTTGCCTTCCTCATTCTCTTGAGCCAACAGTGCACCTAAAGACTCATCCAGGGCCGTAGTGTAGAGAATTAACGGCCTACCCGGGATAGGTGCAGCTAAAACTGGGGGATTTATCAGGTAGCGCTTTATACTCTCAAAGGCCTCCTGACAACTCTCATCCCAATGGAATCGGGCATCCTTCTTCACTAGTGCAGAGAAAGGATGACACCTACCAGAAAGATTGGAGATAAATCTCCGCAAGAAAGCTAGTTTACCCTGAAAGGATCTCAACTGGGTAAGACTCTTAGGGGGTTTTAAATCTACTATGGCCTTGATCATAGAGGGATCTATCTCAATGCCACGGTATCGAACTATGAATCCTAAGAACTTTCCTGCATTGACTCCAAATGCGCATTTTAAAGGATTCATCTTTAAATCAAATTTGCGCAGACGTTCAAAAACGATTCGCAGATCTCTGAGGTGATCTTCGCGGACATTGCTTTTGACGACCAAATCATCCGCATAGCACTCAACTTGCTCATGTATCATCTCATCGAATATGACAGTCATGGCCCGTTGATAGGTGGCCCCGGCGTTCTTGAGACCGAAGGGCATCACCTTGTAACAAAAGACACCTATAGGTGTCCGAAAAGCGGTAAACTTCTCATCCTCAGGGTCCATCTTTATCTGATTGTAACCAGATGAACCATCCATGAATGAGAAGATGATATGGGATGATGCTATATCCACCATAAGCTCAGGGATTGGGAGAGGAAAATCATCCTTAGGACATGCCTTGTTCAAATCACGGTAGTCGATACAGACTCGTATTTGTCCGCTCTTCTTCCGGACTGGAACAATGTTGGCAAGCCATGTTGAGTACTTCTCTTCCCTAATGAAACCAGCTTCTTGGTTTCAGCGATCACCTGTTGTTCAATTTCCAACCTCATCCTACGAGGTGCTTGTTTAACAGGGACTGCGTCAGACTTAATGGCTAACTTATGGACTGCTACCTCTGGATTTAGACTAGGCATCTCGGTGTAGTTCCAGGCAAAACAGTCTCTAAACTCTGATAATAACTTGATGTATTCTTGAGCCTCTGAATCAGACAATAGAGCACTATGAAAAATAGGCCTAGGGTCTGACTCAGTGCCTAAGTTTACCTCACGTAGTTCGTCCATGGCTGAAGTGGCGCCATCTTCAAACTCTTGTGGAGCATCAAGTATTCTATCATCACCACTATCCGGGTCTTCTTCGTCGGCAAGAGAAACAACCGGATAGGCGTGGGAAATGACACGAATGTTGGCATCACTGAACTGATTTAATCCCATGTAACATACGGCTCCTAGACCTTGGGGGAAATCAGTCCGCCAGACTCGGGCCTGTTGTAGAGCTTCTTCGTCGGGCCAAGTGGAACGAACGAGACCTCGCTCGACAAAACTCTCTACAGTAGGTGAAAAGTAACGAGGGGCACTCCTGACCTCTATATCCATAGCGGTCTCCTCTAAATCCTGTCTCACAGGACCCAGTGGTGCACCTATACTACGGGGTACAGAGGGACATTCCCTAGGTCGGGCTGGCCCAAATGAATCGTACAAGCGAGGTATGGGGTTGTGGCTACCCCAAATTGTGTCATTGTTATCAACTATGGGAGTGTCTAGAGATCTCTGACTGGAATCTTCAACTCCTATCCCGCATATCTGATGGGGGGAAGGTTGTCTGGTAGTAGTCTGACGTCGGAAGTCTTCTTCCTCGTCTGAGCTAATATCAATAACCAATCCACCTTCAGGTATTAAATGGCTACGAAGAGTAGGTAGCGAATCATAGCCTACGGAATAGGGAGGTGGTGAAGTGACTGGACGCTGAAGAATATCGATCATTTCATCGTCGGAAGAGTCGGACTCTACAGTCAAAGAAGAAGTGTAAAGGTTAGGGGGAGGAGGTGTACGAGTGTCTTGATTCCGCGGCTCGCGGACCGCAACTCTACCTCTCCCTCTACCTCTACCTCCCCTATCTCTACTAGGGGGAAAGTCGTGCCTCACTGCAAGCTGAGAGGGATCTCCATCAGAATGGGCAGTGGGAACACCTGGCTCAATACCAACCTGTGATGGACCCTGTACTAACGATTGTACAGGACCCTGTGCAGGTGGCTGCGTAGGATTCTGTACAATAGTATCAGGTATCACTGAGGACTGAGTAGGTGGAGCTCTACGAGTCTTCCGAGGTATGTAGTACTCGGCGTCGTCATACATAGAGATCTCATGCACAGAGAAGGGCTGAGTATCTCCAGGAATGGTATACTCGACATCATTCCTCAGAAACTTCATACACTGGTGCAAGGTAGAGGGCACCATTCCATACTCATGGATCCAAGGCCTTCCTAAGAGAGCCTTGTATGAAGTGTCAGACTCAATCATATGAAACTTTGCCTCAATTAGAAAATTTCCAAATTTCAGAGGCATGGTGATAGACCCTAGAGCTCGCTGGCCTTGGTCATTGAAGCCTTTCAACATGATCTTGTCGGAAGTGAGCTTCAAATGACCTAGGGAGAGGCTCTTCAAAGTTTCATGAGTTAGTATGTTTACTGAAGCTCCTTGATCTATGAGGACTCTGTTCAACTCATAACCATTGACTTCAGCAGTGACATATAAGGGACGATTGTGCTCAGTGGTCCCTAACAGGAGGTCGCGACTAGAGAAAGTGATGCATGGCATGTTGTATAAATGCCATGCCCCATCATCAGGGTCAGAAGTAAAGAATGTCTGGTAGGTCTCTGGTTCAAGCAGGGCTTTTACCAATGTCTCTCTCAAGTCGGGTGACAACATCAAAGCATCATAGACACTAAGAAGGGAAGGAATTTTCCTTAGGTGAGCCAACACATTGTAATCAACTTCCAGTTGAGGGCCTTTCCCTTTCTCCTTAGGCTGCTCCTGGGAGGAAGGGATAGAGTCATCCTGCTGGGTAATGATATTTTTATCTTTTGTATTTTTAGCCAACCTAGGTGGAAGAATCTTTTCTGAACGCAGATGAACTTCCTGTATTGAGTCATCCTCAACAGGAGATTCCTCTGGTTCAGTGGTGGTGGCAGGTGTTGGTTCTAAGGAAAGTACTGAGAGTGGGTTCTCGGACTCATGCTCTGAATCCATGTAACATCCACCCTCAGGTATTATAAAGACTGGTTCATCTTCATACTCAGACTCAGACTCTTCACTTGAATTATTATAAGAGACATGTAAAACAGTAAAAGAGTGAGTGCTAGTAGAAGTAGAAACAGAGCTAGAAGTAAAAGCAGTATGAAAAGAACACCAGAAGTAGCCAGAATCATCTTCTTCTATTATTTCTTCATCAAATGAAGGGAGAACAAAGTCCTTCAGCGTAAGTGCTGGAAGGAACCCTGTCTTCCCCTCAGAAGTTACAACATATTTTTCTCTTTCATACATTTTCTTGTTACATACATCAGAAGAAAAAGAAATGTGCTCAGTAGGCACTACAACAGAAAGAGAAGAAGAAGAAGGTACAAGTGCCGGAGTAGTAACTACAGGGGCAACTGTCGACTTGGCCTGTGGTGGCCTCCTCTCAACTGCCTCTGAACTCTGAACTGCACGGTCTATCATCCTCTTGGTCTTCTTGGAGAGTGCTAATTGCCACTCTCCCTCAGAACACTGGGGTAAGCTGCTACTACTGCCCTGACTGTCAGTCTGACTCTGACTGTGGCTGGGACTGGAAACCATCTGAACTGTCTGAGGGCCCTTGCCCCTGGGCTGCACTAGATCGCTGTCCTGGAGGTGTATCTGTCCTGTGGCCATCAACCTCTCAACCTTGTCTTTGAAGACAAAACAATCTTCTAACACATGTCCAACGTATCTGTGGTAAGGACAATAGAGTGGGTGCTCCGTCTGACCCTCTTCCTCCACTCTATTGTTGCTAGGAAAGGTGAGTATGTTCTTCTTAGTAAGGAATTTAAAGATCTTTTTCACACTCTCCCTTTTGAAGGGATATTCCTTACTAAGCTTCTCCTGCAAAAACTGCTGACTCTCTGGAGTCCTACGGGAGGTCCTAGGCTGTGCTGCTGGCTGACTAGCTGAGTGAGACTGACTAGCTGAGCGTAACTGCTGTGGAGGTGCTGAAGTGACTAAGGGCTTCTTGTCCTTATCTGATGGTCCCTGAGTACTGTGAACCTCTCATCTCCTAGGTGGAGGTGCCCCTGAAAACTCCTGTCGCTGAGGTCTGCGCGAAGGCTGACTCTCAACCTTAGGAGGGACTGCAGCGGGTATGCTGTCCTGTAGGCTGGTGACCTTGGTGAGGAGCTTCTGAAAGGTTCTAATGGTGAAACCCTTCAGGTATGGTGCTATCAGACCATCTATGTTCTTCAACAAGATCTCAATTGCATGTTGCTCCTGTAACTGTGGCTCGCACTGCAAACTGAGATTCCTCCACCTGACTATGTAATCTGTGAGACTCTCTCTAGGACGCTGCCTGGTCACCACTAGCTCTCCCACTGTAACTCTGTGCTCCGTACTGACAAACCTCTGCACAAACAACTGCTCCAGCTCTGCAAAAGTCCTAACTGAGTCGTTGGGGAGGTCGGCGTACCAAGCAAACGCCACCCCCGCCAAGCTGCTGACGAACAATCTCAACATCAGGGGATCATTCCCTCCTATGTTGCAGCATATTGTTCGGTACTGAGCTATATGCTGCCTCGGGTTCCCAAATCCGTCAAAAACTCTGAACCTAGGAGGGATGAAACCAGGGGGGTAAGGCTCCTGCTCGTACTCTACTGGGTAAGGACGCCCCTTGCTAACTGACTCTCCAGTCTTCCTAGAGGAAATCGCCTGCTCTACCTTATGGGCTATCAAATCCTGGATCTGACCTGCTGACATCTGAGCTGGCTGACTCTGAACTGAAGTAGTGTAAGGAAGTACCGTAGGTGGTGCTGGGACTGCTCTCTGGACCCTGTCCACTCCTACGGGGTCTACTGTAGCAGGTAGTACTACTGGCTGCTCTTTGGAGGTACTGGTAGCTGCTACACCTGTCACTTGAGGCATTGCCCCCAGAGCTGTCAACTGTGCTGTCATGGCTGCCATGGCTCTGGCCATCTCCGCCATTTGTGTCTGCAGGTGTAGAACGGTAGCATCCGTGTCAACTGATCTGGGAGATCCACCCACCTCGGGCTCTCCCTGCTCATCCTGGTCCTCGGGCTCTCTCTCATCCGAGTGACCTCTACGGGTAATCACACAAACCCGGTGAACTGGTATATCATCCTCCGACTCATCCACTAGTGTATCATCGTTCTCCAAGAAAGAGTGTTGGAGGGCCTCTATGTAGGGACTCATAGGAGAACCGATCCTATGAGGGCTAGCTGTGTCTCATCCCACTCTGGGGATCTATCTGGAGTAGGTACAACATCCTCATCACACATCATCAGGACCGCCTCGGTCTCGGAAGGAACTGCTACGTCCATCAAATCATCTACATCGCCAAACTGCTCTGCATCTGACGGTGGTGCTGCCTCTACTGGCTCAACTGGGTCGACAGGGGTGTCCGCCTGCCGACGCCTCCAAACCCACCTCCTACGGTGGGGTGCTGCACGGGCAACTGGCTGCTCTGGGACTGCAACCTCTGAACTGACCTGAGGCTGGGCAGGCCTCCGCTGCTGTCTCCGTCCTCGACGACGTGGGCGTCGTCCTACTACAGGAGCCACGGCTGGCGGCCTAACTACTGGAACTGCAGGCTGCTGGGGTGTCTGCCCCCTCTGCCAACTGTAGAGTCTCCTCGCAGTCTGTCGTCGTAACTGGAAGGTAGCCCGAGAAATCTGACGGAGTAAGCCCTCCCGACTGACGGGCCCTCTGCCACGAGCTAAGCGGACGATGTTCCGAATCCTCTGAGTGAGGGCTCGGACACTAGCGTCCCTGGGTAACCTAGCTCGGGGTAGAGTAGTGGCGACAGGAGGGGCCGCCGCTATACGGGCAACATCCTCCTCATCTCCACTATGCGCCAGTGGGGAGAAGCGTCCTCCCTGAACTGCCTCCAACTCGGGGGCTACCATCACCTCTGGAACAGGCGCAACAACAACTGGACGTGGCCTCCGCTGCTTGGGAGCCACTCTCCTCTACCTCTGAACTATCTCATCGTGAACGATGGCATCTGCCATCCGCTGCCTCTCTGTCTCTGACGCAGCTAAACGAAGTCTCCTGTTCCTATTCCTCCTGGCCCTTCTCCCAAGGCCGGAGGTGGAGGTCGAGGGGACATCTGAACCCACTGCCTGGGTGGCAGGGGGAACAGGAACAACTGGAAGTGTCGGGGTCTGCCCAACAATCTCAGGATGAGAAAGTCGGGCAAAAATAGAAACCCGACCAGTGGAAGGCGAAGGCACCTCGGTCTGGGCACCCCTCTTCCTGGTGGAAGTGGGAGGGGGAACCCGAACACGAGGTACTTCCGCTGGAACAGCGGGAGTAACAGTAGCAGCAGGCTGCTGGCGCTGAGGGGCTGGAGCAACTTGTGCTGCAGGAGTGGCAGGCACTGGACGCCGGACCACTGGACGAACAGGGGGAACTACAGCAGGCTGCCGGCGCTGAGAGGCCGGAGCAACCTGTGCAGCAGGAGCGACAGGCACTGATCGCCTGACCGCTGGAACAGGAAGTGGCCTAGGCACTGGTCGCCTAGCCACCGGGCGCACTGACTGCGCAGGAACAAGAACAGGACGTGGTGCTCGGACTGGGCGCCGAGCAGCAGGACGTCCAAACGGGCGCATGACTGCGCGTCCTCTCCTCTGGGGAGGAGAGAATGCCGCAGCCTCCGCCGGGGTCGGCCCGCCAAGGGTGACGAAAGCCGAGTTAGTGAAGGAACCAAAAGTGATCCCTCCCACTGGCGGACTAGTGAGCAGTGACTCAAGAAGAGTCACCCGCGCGTCCGAACCAAAGGAAAAAGTAACTGAAGGGGCGAAAGAAGCCATGGCACTGCTGCCAAGAAAAGAAAGTGAAAAGGTCAGTAAGAATGTAAATCAAGAATAAATGGACGAGTAAGGATTTGATAGGATAGATAAGAATAGATAAAGGACGGAATAGCCTGCTAGGCTGGAAAGAAGTAGAGTAGGGAAGAAAACCCTAGCTAAGGGAAAGGAACCCTAACTAAGGAGAGACCCTAACTAAGAGTGGGACGGACCTAACCTAAGGAGTACCAATCCCAGAGTACACACAAGAAAAGATAATATATGATCCAAAGATGGAGAGAGAAACTGGTCCCACCGTGGTCGCCAGAAACCTGTGGACCTCCGAAAGGAACACCGCACGAACAGGTCGATTGGAAGGGCAGATTGGATCGTGCATACGACTAACCATTGAGGATAGAGGCTGACGCCAACACACCTCGATGGATAGTAATATACACGACCTAGTCACGGGTTTCCCCCACCCGATGCAAGAGCTCGAATGGGGTTTAGTAGATGTGGGACCAAGTTTCCCACGGGCGCAAGCCCCCGTGGTTAATTACATCCCAGGCCGGAGCCTGAGAAAACTCTCGATTAAGGATTATACATTATCCTCTCTTAAAATGGGATCGGCATAAGGGTATAGACTAGGAAATCCTACTCAAAGGGAAGAAAGGTCCGAATGGGCTGAATCGACATGCGTGGCTCAAACCAACATTCAGAGGCTCTAGGGTACTAGAGAGAAACTGGAGAAAATCAAAATCAAACATTCGATCACATGCATGAGAGAAGGATAGAGGTGGCGTCATCCTGTGACGCAGATAAGTAGGATTTATAGTCCCTAAAAGGAAGGGACCTACCTACTATTTAAGGCATACTACGAGACCGAATGTAATAGCCTCGAATCCTAAATCTAGTTTGGACTTAGTGTTCGACACACACTAAGATCAGTGTCCTAGCTAATGCGATGCAAAGATCTGGACTTATCCCGGCCTGGATTGGGGGAGCCAGCTAACCACCTAATCGATTTAAAACCATGCTGTCAAGTCAGTTATGAAAGATGGGTGGGAGGTACAGTTTATTGGAAAGAGGACCGACATCTAGAGAATTTCCTAAGTGGTCCTGGACTTATGTTGGGTGAATGCCCCTAGCTAATGCAATTAAATTTTAATTAGTTGGTTACTAATGCAATGCATGCTAGTTGAAATGTCAGCTCATGAATGCTTTGGATTTTAAAAACAGGCTTAATATAAAATAATTTTTAGAAAAGACTGAGTCTCCCTAGGTCCGGCATTTCATCCTCATAGGCCAGATTATCCGGACTCTACCCGCAGGCAGGGAGATGTCTTATTAGAAGAAGAGAGAAGATGCAGTAATATGCATGCGACCCCGGACGATTCTGGCAATTTCCTAGGTTCGTTAAGTTTCTATGTTGTTTAAAACTTAAACTTTTAGGAGTTAGTTATGAGTAGAAGAATTTTTAGTCCTTAGAGAGCCTAACGGAATCCAGGCGAAAACAAGAGCGGCATGCAAGAAAGAAACCTAGAAAAAGTAGGTAATTCTACTGCGCAATCAGGTAAACACATCAATATAAATCCAACTAATCAAGTAAATGTTCATAGGCCAACTGCCCTTTAATTACAACCCAGGATATGCAGAAAAGTAAAGTGGCCGGGCACCACTGCCAACAACCCGGATTTTCTAAGCCTATGACAGACGCCAACAATTTTGAGTGGGATATTGGGTCTTCAAATCTTTAGTCTTCTGGGTATCTTCTCCTTAGACTTTTTGGATCTGTCCTCCTTGGATCTCTCCTCCTTGGACTCCTTGGATCTGTCGTGGCTTGAATATCCAAACGAAGAAACAATTCCCCCAATATGGAGGTATTGCTTTTTCTATTTGGATATCTAAAGCCATCCAGCTCGATCTTCCAAATGGAAGAAGACTCTCCCCTTAGGGATGCCTTCCTCTTTTAGAATTCAAGCTGAATAAGAATATCCCAACTCAAAGGTTGTTTTCACAACTCTTAACAATTATTACATACAAATTTACATTTATTGAAAAAGCAGTAAATTCTAAATCACCTGCAAGGTTATCCTAATAATCATCCCAAGCAGTTTATATGAAAATAAAAAATGCTAACACCATTGACCCTGTGCCAAGCCATGCTCTGAGGGCTAAGCAGCTCTATCTGTAGCAATTATAATTATTTAATAATTTTAGCCCTCATTATATCAGGGGGGCTGAGCAAGCACCTGCATAAGACAATATTAGAAATCATAACGGTGCCCCCCTTTTCTTAGCTTGAGCATGGCCACCTGCATAGAAGAACAGTATATATATATATATATATGACGTTCCTAACCTAGGGGTAAATCTAGCGCCCATCACATCACAGAGTGCAAGAAAAGTAAGCAAACACATCAATTCAATTTTCAAACAGCATGCAGTGAAAATTACGAAAAGCTCCGGCACACAGCAAAAATAAAACCCAGCGGCCTAACCTAGATCTAGAAGTGGTGTCCTAGCAAACCATTCTATGTGTGTGTAAGGCTAGTGTGGTTTGGATAGATCCTAAGCGGGATAGTTAGTTGAAATTATGTAGAGTTCAGGTATGTTGGGGGTCTAAAAAGGATATTTTAATTGAAATTCAAATATTAGTGAATTAGATCCATTTTGATTATTTTTATTTGTTGATCAGTTTTAAGAACTAAGGGTATTCATATTTGAAGTTTGAATTGTATTAGCCAATTTTGGAAAGTTCTAGGTCCTCCTAGGAACTAGACTAAGGGTCCAAAAAGTCACTATGGGAAAAAGGCTAATTCTGGGTCTCCTATCACCTTAGGAAAATACTAGACCTTAATACGAGTAGTTAGACAGGTAGTATACTGAAATCGGAGCTTCCTATCCAAAGTTATGAATTTTCTAAGTTTCGGGCCCTAGACTATAGGCTGGGGTTGACCAAAAAGTTGACTTTCTAATCTAGGTCATTTTCTGGAAACCTAAGATTTTCAATAAATACTAGGCCCTAATTGGAGTCTAAGAATTATTAAATAAAATAATAATATAAGAATTATTAAATAAAATAATAATTTAAATAATAATAATAAAAAAAGGAATTTTACTGTTTTATAAATAATTCAAAATATACATACCATTTTTATAAAAAAAAATTTTTAACATGTAGAGAATGAAAATACGAACAAAACGAGGTATTGTACACGAAAATCGGACGAAAAACGGATTTTCTACGAATTTTTGAAGTTTTCTGGATTAAAATACATTTAAAAATAATTTTTTAATTAAAAAAGCGGCGGCGGGACACGTGGCAGAGCGGGAGTGGTTTCCGCGGTTCGGCGCAATCATTGCCAATGATTGCGCCGCCGCGCAATCATTGGCAATGATTGCCGCGGCGCGGAAATCAGAGCCGAGCCACTCATCCACGTCGGTGGGTGCTGGGCGCCGTTGGATCACCCGCTGTCCAAATCGGACGGTCATGATCGAGTCGGATGGGAGCCCGTGCGTCAGAACCAAGTGCGCGGGTCGGATCGCCCGCGGTATGGCGCGATCCGAACCGTTGATCACAGGATCAACGGTTCAGATATCCCGCAGGCCATACAACGCCCGATCCGAAACCCTAGGGCTATTCTTGCTTCGTTCTCCCAAACGGCTGGACCAAATCGCATGAAATTTTAGATCTATGTTCTACTATTGAAGAGCATCCGTGGGGGGTAAATTTCCAGTTCTAAAAAGTACTTAATGAAAAGCTATTTAACCCTAAGTGTTCTCAACTAGTGTTTGCGATATACCTCAATCCACACGGTGGATTCGGGAGATCTTGGGCTCGTTGGACTCGTGGACTCTCCAGGAACAACTTCCTAGTTGACGTCGAGATCCAACGTACGCTCGATCAACGGGATGAAGCCTTGGAAGGGATTTCGTCTCGGGTTCGCCGGAGGATCGCCGCCGGCGGGGTCTAAGCGTCGGGATTTGGTCGAGGGAGGTGAGGGGAAGTCCAAGGAACTCTCACACAAAAGTTCTCGGGCTTTGGGAGGCTAGGGCTCAGGGATTTTGAAAAAGGATCCTTCATTCTTCTCTCAAACTCCTATTTAAACTCCTAGACCTAAGGGGAACGGTTAGGATTGCATCAAGATTGAATTAGGAGGGAAAAGGGGCGGTTTAGGACGTGGAATTCAATTCCAAAACGAAGGGGAGGCTTTTATTGCATTAAAATCCTTTTAATTCTCTCAAAATAGATTATTATGACCTATTTAAGACTCGATTTGACCAAGTCAAACTTTGACCTGGTCAAATCAGTCAAGAGAGTCAAAGGGGAGGTGAGATCAAGCCATGATATTGATCGGATTTGATTTTGAATGGATTCGGGCTCTTAATGGGCTAGGTGGTCAACCCTGGTTGACTTGGTCAACCGGGTTGACCCAGGGTCCAAGTCCAGGCTCAACAGACTCGACTCGACTCACTGAACCCATCGGAGAGGGTCTTGGGGTCTGGCTTGGTCAATTTGACCAAGTCAACCCTCCAGGCCCGGGTCTGGGCAAAATCGAGGTCAACAGGCATGGATTGGTTGAGTCAGTATGAAGCCCAGATAGACTGTCTGAAGAAGCAAGTGAGTTTGCTTATGGCTGGAGAGAGAGTTGTATTTCAGGGATTACGAGGTGTTCTCTCCAGTCTGGTTTCTGTGTTGGAAGTGAGCAGGATGTGGAAGAAGGGATGTCCAGTCTTTTTGGCTTCGGTGCGGGATCTGAACCTGGAGGTTGGTTCTGTTTCTGAGATCCCTGTGGTACGGGAGTTTGTTGATGTTTTTCCTGAGGAGTTGGTTGGTTTACCTCCGGATAGAGATGTGGAGTTCTCTATCGATGTTTTTCTGGGTACCGCTCCGATATCGAAAGCTCCGTACATGATGGCACCGAAAGAACTTTCTGAGTTGAAAGTTCAGCTTCAGGAGTTGGTTGACAGAGGTTTTGTGCGTCCTAGTGTTTCGCCCTGGGGAGCACCTGTTCTGTTTGTGAAGAAGAAGGAAGGTACACTCCGTATGTGTATTGACTACAGAGATTTGAACAAGGTCACGATCAAGAACAAATATCCTTTGCCTCGGATTGACGACTTGTTTGATCAGCTTTCCAGATCTTCGGTATTTTCGAAGATTGATTTGCGATCCGGATATTATCAGGTGAAGGTGAAGGAAGTTGATGTGGTGAAGACCGCTTTCAGTACTCGGTACGGGCACTACGAGTTTTTGGTTATGCCTTTTGGGGTAACCAATGCGCCCGCTATTTTCATGGATCTGATGAACCGAGTATTCATGGAGTATTTGGATCAGTTTGTGATCGTCTTCATTGACGATATTCTAGTATATTCTGCATCTGAGGATGATCATGCCAGACATTTGAGGATTGTGTTGGAGACTTTGAGGAGGCATCAGCTGTATGCCAAATTCTCCAAGTGTGAATTCTGGTTGAAGAGCATTTCATTTCTGGGGCATGTGATTAGCGGAGAAGGCATTTCTGTAGATCCCCAGAAGTTTCAGGCAGTTGCTGATTCGCCAAGGCAGACTACGGTATTTGAGGTACGTAGTTTCTTGGGCCTGACTGGGTATTACAGGAAATTTGTGAAAGGATTTTCACAGATTTCGACTCCTCTGACGAGACTGACTCAGAAGTCAGTACCTTTTGTTTGGACACCGGAGTGTGAGATGAGTTTTCAGAGATTGAAGGATTGTCTGACTTCAGCTCCGGTACTAGCACTTCCGTCAGGTACGGAAGGTTTTCAGGTGTTCAGTGATGCTTCACTGAAAGCACTGGGTTGTGTCCTGATGCAGCATGATCAGGTAATTGCTTATGCTTCAAGACAGTTAAAGCCACATGAGAAGAATTACCCGACACATGATTTGGAGTTAGCTGCAGTAGTTTTTACTTTGAAGATTTGGCGTCATTACCTGTATGGCGTCAGATGTGAGATCTTTACTGATCATAAGAGCCTGAAGTACATTTTTACTCAGAAGGATCTGAATCTGAGACAGAGAAGATGGCTCGAGTTGATCAAGGACTATGATTTGACTATTCAGTACCAGCCTGGGAAGGTGAATGTGGTAGAGGACGCTCTGAGCAGAAAGTCTTCTGGATTATCAGGTATTCAGCTTACTTTTGATGACTTTTTGATTCGTGATTTGGAACGATTGCAGTTGGAGGTGATTTCCTCCAGTGGTTTGGAGTTGGCTCAGATGAGTATTCAGTCTTCCTTGTCTCCAAGGATTCAAGAAGCCCAAAAGTCAGATTCTGATTATTCGAAGTTGATTGCTCAGATTGGATCTGGTAAGACTCCTGAACTTCGAATTTCTGATTCTGGTGCTATTTTCTATAAGAACAGGTTGTGGGTACCTGTGTTTGGAGATTTGAGGCAGGAGATTCTGTACGAATCTCATCATTCAGGCTACACTGTACATCCAGGTAGTGGTAAAATGTATGCTGATATGAAACTTTTGTTCTGGTGGCCTGGAATGAAAAAGGACGTAGTTGAGTTTGTGTCGAGATGCGAAGCCTGTCAGTTGGTGAAGGCAGAGCATCAGCGACCAGGTGGACTGTTGCAGTCGTTGCCTATCCCTGAGTGGAAATGGGAGGAGGTAACAATGGATTTTGCGATGGGTTTTCCTCGATCTAGACAAGGGCACGACGCTATTTGGGTAGTTGTAGATCGATTGACGAAATCCGCCCATTTTCTTCCGATCAGACAGACGGATTCAGTTGATCGCTTGGCACAGGTTTATGTGAAGGAGATAGTCAGATTGCACGGTGTGCCTCGCGTGATCGTATCTGATCGAGATGGACGTTTTACTTCCAGACTTTGGAAAGACATTCAGCAAGGCTTGGGTACGAAACTGCATTTCAGTACAGCCTTTCATCCTCAGACCGACGGACAGTCTGAGAGGACTATTCAGGTGCTGGAAGACCTGTTGAGGCTTTGTGTTCTGGATTTTGGCGGAAGCTGGGAAGATCATATCCCGCTGATTGAGTTTGCTTATAACAACAGTTTTCAGTCAGTATCGGTATGGCACCGTACGAGGCTCTGTATGGCAGGAAGTGCCGTACTCCTTTGACTCTGACGGAGGTCGGAGATAGACAGGCTTTGGGGACCACTTTTGTTGATGAAACTGCTCAGAAGATCAGTTTGATAAGAGAGAGATTGAAAGCTGCTCAAGATCGACAGCAGAAGTATTACAATCAGAAGCATAGGTTTGTTGAGTTTCAGGTTGGTGACTTTGTGTATGTCAAAGTCAGCCCGATGAAAGGTGTGAGCAGATTTGGTCAGGTGAGTAAACTTAGTCCAAGGTATGTTGGTCCTTTTGAAATTTTGGAAAGGATTGGAAAAGCTGCTTACAGATTATTGCTTTCGGATTCTATGCCTGATGTGCATAACGTGTTTCACGTATCCACTCTGAGGAAGTGGGTATCCGACTCTGGGAAGAAGGTATCTGCTGATGAGGTTGAGATTCAGGAGAATCTGGCATACAAGGAAGAGCCAGAGTTGATTTTGGCGTATGACGTCCGAAAGTTAAGAAATAAACAGATTCCGATGGTTAAAGTCCAGTGGAAGCACCGGACTGCACGGGAAGTGACTTGGGAGAAGGAGTCTGACATGAGACAGTCGTACCCGTACTTGTTTTGACTGAGTTTGGATTGGATAATGTCAAGGACGACATTTTTCTGAGTTGGGGAGATTGTAATAGCATGAACTGCTCCAGTATCGTCCAGGACGATCTGGGATCGTCCTGGGACGATCAGTTGAGGATTTGCTCCAGAATTTACCCAGAAGTGTTCCAGGTAATTTTCTGGAAGCATCGTCCAGGCCGATCGAGACTTCGGCCAGGCCGATTGGCACTGTAGAAAATATCGGCCGGACAATAGCCCTGGGAGCTGTCCAGGACGATCAAGTTGGTCGGATTGTCCCGGGACGATGTGGCGATCGGCCGGGCCGATCTGAAGATTACTTAAGGAAATTCAGTCATTTAGAAGAGAGAGAAAAATCAAAAATAAAATATCTGATTTTGAGGAGAGAGAAAGAGAAAAAGAAGAAAATTGTAAAAGTTGATTTCGGGAAGACGCGGAGCCGTTTTCGTTCAAAGAGACTGTTGAGGATATTGCTGTGCACGAGGTAAGGCACATTCCACCTTTCTCAATTTTCAGAACCGTCGTGTTTGGCGGTATTATCTGTCCGGAATTGATTTTTGTTTGTGATTTTCGTCCGTATCTTTTGAATGGTTCAGTTTTTACCGCGTAAGTTTCTGTATATTGTTGACGTGCCGAGTGTGCACATTTTGGTTATTTTCTGAAGATTTTTGTCCGGGTATTTTTGATTCGACTGTATTTTTAGTCGACTGGATTTTTCTGTGAACTTGGAAATTCTTTGTGCAGTAGAATAAATGTTCTGAAATATTGATATCTGTATTCTGTGCGAATTTGGTGAATTTTGGATTTTCAGGAAAATTGTGTAAATTCTGTATACTGCCGTTGTGCTGCCCGATTTTTGGGTAATTTCTGATTTGTCCGGAATTCTTCTGATTTGATATGCTATCTGTATATGCTATAAAAAGGGAGTTATAAGGGGCCTGGATCCTATGAGATTCAGTTAGTGAAATGGGAATTCTGAAATGAGCTCAATATACATTTTGATATCTGTTCTGTTCCGGATCTGAGGAAAAATTTGTTTAGGTGCTATATGCACTATTTATGTATTCTGGTGCAATAAGCACACCTGATCTGTTCTGTTCTGGTGCCGTGAGCATAAAGGGAGGCATAAGGGGCCTGGATCCTATGAGATTCAGTCTGTGTCAGGGAACTTAGCTATTAATTAAATATCTGATATGATTATGATATGATTTTGTTCTGTTCCGATATGATCTGTACAATTCTGATTCTGTTGATTTGATATGTCTGATCTGTTCTGTTTCTGATTTGATACGACTTCTGTTTCCGTACAGTTCTGTTTGATTTGATATCTGTCTGATTCCGTTCTGATTTCTGTACAGATTTGTCTGATGTGTTGGTTTTGCGATTCTGAGGATTTTGATTGGAGGTTTGTTGCTTTGCTGAGCTGTTGAGCTCACCCTTGCTTTCTGGTGGTTTTCAGGTTCTGGGAAAGGGAAGGAAGTCCAGGATTAGTTCAGAGTCTGATCAGTATAGGTATTGTTTTGTACCTTTTGATTTTTGTACAGTCATGGCTTTTCTGTTATGTCTTTCTTTCTGTCTAAAAGCCATGTACTGTATTTGTAAATGATTGTTTTGAGAAAAAGGAAAGATAGATATTTTGTTCCGCTGCATTTGATGATTCATAGTAGCTCTGTGTTTGTTTGTTTGTTTTGTTTAAAATAATTTGGAAGATTCAGTTCCGAACCAAATTCCAAAGCTAGATCCTGGTTAGTGCTTCTCTCGTCGCGGCCCGGTGCGAACGGGATTCGTCTCGTTTCAGGTCGGGTCGTGACACCACCTACATCCACGCAACGTGCTCTTCATACAAACAGCACAGCCTCCAACTTATGGCATAACCGAACGGGACATCCCAGCCGGAATACATTGCATAAAATTTCTTCTTCTCAACCTCACTTGCATATAGATTTACATTCAAATACTTGTCATTCTTGTAATAAGGCTAAGATTTACAAATTAGTGTTTGAACCTTCTAAACACAGATCTACGAAGCTCCTTGAATTGATTCACTCTGATGTGTGGGGTCCTGCACCCGTAAAATCAAATTTTGGCTATCTTTACTATGTATTGTTCATTGACGAGTGCACACGCTTTACTTGGTTATTTCCTATGCTGCACAAATCAGAAGTTTCTAACATTTTTATTACGTTTAAATCGTATATAGAAAATTTCACGTCGTGTAAAATTAAAAGCATTAGGACAGATGGTAGAGGTGAATATTTAAACTAAGCATATACCAGGTTTCTTCAGCTGCATGGAATCTCTCATCAGATTTCTTGCCCACATACGCCAGAACAAAATGGCGTATCAGAACGCAAGCACAAGCATCTCATTGAGACCACCAGGACGCTCATGCACCGCGTCCATTCCATACTCATACTGGCCGGATGCCTTGCTAACAGCCACTTACCTAGTAAATTGAATGCCATCTCCAAACACCAACAACAAGTCCCCGTTCAAACTACTTCATCATCGTGTACCTGATTACGAACATCTTCGGACATTTGGGTGCGCATATTTTCCTCTCACACCAGCTCCTCTTCGCAACAAACTGCAACCAAAATCTCAGCTCTGCGTGTTCTTGGGTTACGTGGAGAAGTACAAAGGCTATAAGTGTTTTGATCTCACAACTCATAAACTTATTATTTCTCGTCACGTTAAATTTGATGAAAATTGTTTTCCATTTCTCACCACTTCACTTGCAGTTGATCACACACCAACTGATATTGTCTCGTCCAATTTTCTCACACTCGTCTCCGTGGTTCAAAAGAAAAACAAATCCACTAATACAACTTCTGGATCAACAGACAACCTGAATACAGGCTCACATTCAGCACCTATTCCAGATCAACTCACCATCTCTGACCCGCATCCTCAGATCAGCACTGCAGCCAATGCCGGCAGACCGAATGTCCAGCATCCAATGCTAACCAGATATAAGACCGGGTCTCTTAAACCAACAAATCGTCTCAACTTATTTAATTACCAAAGCAATCAGGAATGTTCGTCAGCTCCATCCACATACACCGAAGCCAGCAAGCACTTAGAATGGCGACAAGCAATGGCCGCCGAATTTCTCGCACTGCAGATTCAAGGCACGTGGACGTTGGTTCCTAGGCCAAACAATTTGTCTATCCTAGGATGTAAGTGGACTTACCATACAAAGCTTCATTCAGACAGATCTATCGTCAAATAGAAAGCTCGTCTGGTGGCGCAAGGCAATCATCAAGAATATGGACTAAACTACACAGAGACATTCAGTCCGGTTGCAAAACTACCTACGATTCGTATTCTTCTGGCCATAGCACTCCAGCATGATTGGCCAGTTCATCAAATGGACGTCACAAACGCTTTTCTTCATGGATCACTAACGGAAACGGTATACATGTTAAACCAAAAGGTTTTGAAGACACCAATAATCCAGATCACGTATGTCGTCTTAACAAAGCTATTTACAGCCTCAAACAAGCTCCGCGCCAATGGTACAACACTTTCACTTCGTTTCTTCTTTCCATAGGTTTCGTTCATAGCAAATCAGATCCATCTTTGCTTATTTTTCGAAAACAAAATATTACTTTATTTCTCCTTGTGTACGTGGATGACATTCTCCTTACGGGTAACAATGCCATTGAAATTGGCGAGATCATCCATCAGCTAAATGGGAAGTTTGCAATGAAACAACTAGGCAATGCAAGCTCGTTTCTCGGGATATAAATTCACAAAGATACTGACAAATATTTTCTTTCCCAAGCACCCTATGCCAGTTCAATCCTACAAGCGGCGCAACTCACACGATGTAATCCTTTATATAACCCGACGTGCACGAAATTGCCTAAAGAAATCCAGTCCGATCCAATCCTAGGAGATCCAACCACGTACAGGAAAATAACTGGTGCCCTTCAGTATCTGTGCCTCACCAGACCAGACATTGCTTATAGTGTCAATCTTCTCTCACAACATATGCATCAACCATTGCCAGAGCATGCCTATCTTTTAAAACGTCTACTACGCTACATAAAAGGTACGCTTGAATGTGGCATACCGATTACAAAATCTAACTTGTCTCTCACATCTTTTTCAGATGCCGATTGGGCAAGCGATCCTATCTCAAGAAAATCCACGTCCGGCTATTGATCGTTCTTGGGAGACTCGTTAATCTCCTGGACGGTAAAGAAGCAAACAACGGTTGCTCGGTCATCCACCGAATTGGAATATAGAGCACTAGCTGCTCTAACGGCGGACATTGTGTGGCTTCGTCGTCTTCTAATAGACTTTGGAATTCCTCAGGACAAACCAACCGATCTATTTTGTGACAATACCTCAGCTATAGCTCTAGCAAATAATCCGGTGTTTCACGCCAGGACAAAACACATTGAGAAGATCACAGATTCGTCCGGGATCACATTCAACAACAAAACATCAAAATTCTACCTATCAGCACAATTGATCAGATCGTGGACATATTAACAAAATCTCTTTCAACACCAAGGTTCCATCTACTTCGAGACAAATTGACGGTTTAGAAACCACCTTCAACTTGCGGGGGAGTATTAGAGTCATAAAACTATACTCTTTCACAATTATGTACAGCTCTATATGTTGCCATATATGTTTCTGTCTTGTCTAAATTCTATAAATACATCAGCTTGTACCGGTCTAAGAGATAATGAAAAATACTTCTTTCTATCTACTTTCTTGTTCTTGTTCTTGTTCTCTCCTCTGAGTTCCATTTAGATCGTGAGAATTTCTACACGTACAAGATAACTAACAACTTCAAACCTCGAAGAATGCATATTTATAGTTATTTTGACTCAATTCTGATCCATCGAACTTCCAATGATGAAACTTTCCAGAGAAATTACTTCTATAAACTTTAAGAAATGAAGCTTCTTCATTAGTTTTTCTCTGATAACAAAGGCTGTAGTGATTTCTGGGACTTCCATTTCTTTTATGGCTATCAGTCTTTATTTTTAAGCATTCAACTGCTCTCATACCTTTCATCATTATCATCATCATCATAAACTAGTTTAAAATTTTGAACTATGAAATCCAAATTTTTTATATCTTATTAACCACAAAATAGATCTAAAATTTTTTAGGCTGACTGTAATAAAAAAATTAATCACGATATCCTAAAATTGCTCACCTAAAGTTTGAAGCTCCAAAAATAGTGAAATTATTTTGTGCGGACACAGTACGCGTCCAGAGGCAAATCAGAGCGCGTCACGTTACTCAGGTGCTGTGTGCTGCGGCTATGTACCTACTGTGTATCGGGTGACGTGGCACGCTCTGATTCTCCTCTAGATGATACGGTGTCCACACAAAATAATTTCTCCCAAAAATAAGAAAAGCATTTTCACCTGTGACATTTTAGCCTTGAACGGAAATATGTTGTGAGACAAATGTAAGGGGAGTGAAAATTGGGCTCAACAAGGGGTACATATATAAACTCTGATTAAACTCAAAAACTGAAAGCCCCATACAAGTAAATCAGAACAAATTTACTTGTTACTTATCTGATGCAACAATACAGTCAGGAAACAAGCAATGATCGTCATTAAGATTCTGAATCAGGCATCTGCTGATTATCATCTTCAGTGCTGTAGTCGGTCTTTGCCCACTTCAAAATGGTGATATTAATTACGTTTTTTGGATTTTTGAAGTGTTATTTGCTCGCTACAAGAACTTTTCCAAGCCATATATCAAGTTCTGCAAATTACTTATCATTAGAAGCTGTAATTAATGCTTAAAATTAAGCCAAGCAATATTGGGAAAACGTGGGAAGTGTTGATCAGGTCTAAAACAAAATTAGCTTTTGCTTCTTGGAATTTGACTAAGCGAAAAAACTTAAAATTTAGATTTTTGGGGGCTTTGAACGGTAAGTTTAGAGAATTATTGGAGAATTATAAGAAACTATAGCCTTTCTATATAATTCTTTTTTGGTACTACACAATTTTGATTCTTTCTAAATCGAAGTGTTATAGAAAGCGAGTCCTGAATATAGTTGGAGCATGGATGCTTGTTACCTTAAGACGCACCACCTTCCTGATGGCTATGATCAGACCTGGCATGAGGATTTGAACGTTTGTGATATCATGTCTCAACGTGTAAACCTGCATGAAACTTAAGTTGTGAATTCAAAAGTTAGGGTGGCATTGAAAAACAGTTTAGTGTATTCAAGAAGAAGCTTACCTCTCCTGCACCTGAGAAGTGAACAGTTGTGCTTGATGGAAGACCTGGAAGGACCAAGCTGTGGACACGAATGCCATCATCACTCAAAACCTGACCCCTTGCCTTAACACACAAAAATTATTGTTCTCAGCAACTGGTAAATGTATAGCTTCATTATCATTTGATTTTGAATATGTATCTTCCTTTGCATCACGTTTACCTAGTCTTGATGCTCGAAATATCCATCTCTTCTGCTGTTTGCGAGAGATTATTCTGTGTGTATATTGGACACAGGCTACGTCATCCAATACCGAGCAGTACTGAGTAGTACCGAGCTCGGTATCGAGAAGTACCAAGCCATGGTACGGGGTAGGAAGTGACGTTGGGCATTTTCATTAGGCTTTGGATGGCGTTCGGTGTCCGCACATAATAATTCATCCTCTTTTCTGCTAATGTTTTTGCATTGGTTAATTGTTAACTTTGTAGAAAAATGGCATGACTAATAAGACCAAGAAAAGCCTTTACCATATATATTAATTATGGGATTCATCGGATTAAAACGTCTAGTAGAAGCAACAAATGGAGTACTTTCATCATGCTAGTTACCATTAATATCCTTTTAAGGAAAAAGATATGTAACTGCAAGTACTTACTGCATTATCAGTTGAAACATCTTCCCTGTTGTACAGCTGCCCAAGATTAGTTAGATTGATAGCGATTTGTTTAGCTTCTGGTGAGGAGGTCCTGCCACGAAAGAATCAAATGGTGCATAAGCCTGAGTTGTCATATGATAGAAAGCAAAGGAATTCCAGTTATTCATATTAAGGCCTTTTCATGCAAATGTGTAAAATTAGTTGTGAAATTATTATGCAAGAAATTATAATTTCAAAATTTTATGGACATTTTAGATTTTTTTTCTCCTCACAAATATTAAGAGTAGTTTTTTTTTATAGTTATCATTTTCTAAGAAAATGCTGGAGTAGCTCCACTGAAAAATAAGATTAGAGAGAGTTGTCTTAGATCGTTTGGTCACATAAAACAATAGCCTTCTGATGATCCGATTAGGAGAGTATATGTATTAAATTTGGCTAATGTTAAGAAAGGTAGAGGTAGACTTAAAAAAGAATTGGTTAAAAAATGTTAAAATTACCTTTCTTTATTAGATTTAAATAAGAATTTGACTCTTAACAAGACACAATGGAGAATAAAGATTCAAACCCCACTGTTTTTGTTGTTATTATTGTATCACATTCTAATAAATATGTTATGAAAAATTCTTTTTTATCAAAGAAATTTTTAAAAAAACATCAAACTTATGATAGTCAAACAGAAATGTGACAATGATCTCTAAAATAAAATTATAAAAAAACTGTCCCAAATGCTCCTTTAGACTAGAACACCATAAATCCTTTATGAAGTAATCTCTAAATTTATGCTTTAAAACTATTAGCTGCGTAAATGGATACTACTAGAAACAAAGGCTATCGAAATTGTTGAAAGGTGAAGAATTGCTATCTGTTGCATTGCTATTGCAATTTTAAGATTCAACTATGCAATGCTTAAACTTACGGATGGAGTAGGCCTGGATTCAACAATCTCCACATTACTGTAATGGAAAGAAGCTGAAAGTGCAGCTTGCTGGAGGAGCACAGAACCCACAGAGAGTGTAGGAGCAACAAGACAACCCTGTCACATGATGCAAAGCAAATCAGAACAAAGAACTCTGTTAGTTTTGAAAGAGAGAAATGATTTTATAGTAGCATTTTACAATCTTGGTGACTACACTTTGCATATAAGTATATCACATAGCCTTACCATGCTTGCCTTTTCACAGAACGCAGATAGTGCTGAGACCGTCTCTAGCTCAAGCTTAGGCACATGAACTATGCTGCTTAAGACAAAAGCTGCTGCCTGTTTAGATTTGTAGCATAGGGAAGAAAAAAGTGAGCCACGCAGGTTTCAACCTTTGGCATGAAAAAAAGGATTTTATAGACTGTTTATTGAAGAAATAAGTGATGTAGACTTGCCTGCTTAACATTGTCAAAAAACTGTAGAGGGTTCGGTAAAATCTACAACCACACCTGTTGCCTTTGACTGCCAATTATTCACAAGCAAATGAAAGTCTGGGATAACATTAAGGGGGTGTTTGGTATCGGATTGGATTCAACTTTAGCAGGATTTAGTAAATCCTGTAAATCCGAATTTAGTAAATCCTAGGCTGATAAATCTTAGAAAGTGTTTGGTATGATAAATATTAAATCCTATTAAATCTAGAGAAGTTGTTTGACAACAAATTACAAGATTTATAACAGTTGAAGATTTAAAATTGAATGAGTAATATTAAGTAACATCAATACACCTGTTATAAATTTAAGATGACCCTATGCTAAATAATAATTCATTTATTTAATTAATTTGCTTAATTACTAATATTTTAAATTATATTAATTAAGACGATCTAGGGGTTGCTTTTCATCTTCTGTTTTTCGTCGTTGTTGTTTGGCTTAGTATCTTCGTAGGAGGTGTAGAGATTGCACAAGTCGTGCTTCTTTGTTGCTGCTTGACTTTGATCCTTCGACCACGTTCCCTTCCTGGCGGATCGGAAGTTAGAGCATTTCGATCAGAAGCAACGACAGGAGCTAGCTCATTGTGAAGTTAACTTTCTTCCTTTCGCGCGCTTCTTCGGCCAAATTCCATAAATCCGCCGAAGAATGAGATTAGAATTTACCCGGATTTACAGGGATTTATGCCATAAATATGTGAATCCCGGATTCGTAAGATTTACAGACGCGCAGAATGCGTTTGGCTCTATTTACGTTAAATTCTACTTAAAACTACAGCCAAATCCGATACCAAACACCCCCTAAAAAACATTAAATTGCATCTCCTTAAGCTAATACCTGTGAAATCGACCCTAAGACCATGGTCAGGTCATTTAGAATTGGAACTTCCAATGGCTCATCCATACCACTCACCTATAATGAATAGCTCAGAAACTTGCAGTAATGCTAGGATAATACATGAGCAAGGCTTCAATCAAGATGGAAAGAAGAGCACAGAGAACCTTTCCTGCATCTTCTCCTATTAATAACTTGTCCACAGCTCCAGATATCTCCATTCCTCTGGCTCTGGTTACTGCTGCAATGGCAGCCCTACCGATGTTCTTAGTCGCACCATTGTTCACGACCTTCTTTCATTAACAAAATCACCCAAAAGTAGCATGAAAGACCACTAGTGGGTTTCAGTACAAGCTTAAACCGCCAATTGGGCGTTATTTGACTAAGAGAGCTTTCAAGTTGTCAAAGCACCTTGATGTTGTTCTGAGATGGCTGTTTTGAGCAAGAGATGGATGGATTGGTTCGTCGAATCCTCATCCTGAACTTTCTAGGATGAAACTGGTAGCTTAAAGAAGCCATTATTGATCGCTTGCTGTGCAGTAGGTCAGTGAAGATAGGAATAGTAATGACTGAAGAGCTAAAGGCTCAGGCCTGGAACTCCCCCTAACCTCTCTTTCTCTCACTCTCCCCACTCTCTCTCTCTCACACATTAAATAAATTAGTGATGGAACGGCCTTATCTTCAATTTCAACAAGATTGGTGCGTCAGCACGTGACTGGATGGCTTAAGTTTTGACACTTTAAAGAAACTTATAGACTGACTCCAACCTCGTGTGTTCTTGGATAAGAAATAATAATGTTATCTTTTTCTAGATTCTCAATTTGACATCCAAGAAAATTTCAACAAGTATTATATTATGCCTTAGACGTGTGGAAGGAACTTAAAGAATAGTTTCAGCAGATTTATGGCTCCAAGATTTTCTAAGTATGACATGAATTGATTAACCTAAAGCAAGAATAGAATTCTTTCAGCTTTTACTTCACTAAACTCAAAATAAATTTTAAAGAATCGCACAACTTTAGACACATATACTTGAGTTATGTGTGTTCTTACAGAGGAATTAAACAAGTCCGTTATCATTATCAAAATGAGTAAACCATATCATTCTTCATGGGACTTAAAAATTAAAATCTGTCACAAAAATAAGAGTGCAAATCCTTTTAATGGATTCCCTTTCATTGATTAATAAGGTTTTTGCTTTGACATCTCCAGAAGAAAATCAACGTAGAATTTCCCAAATGAAACTTTTCATACCCCTAATGGAGAAAAGGGTAAAATATTTGCTATAGAAAAATCAAATGGCACCAAATCAAACAATCACAATTATACTAAAAAGAAACATGATGCGACAAAATTTTATCCCTTCTATAGTAAAGGGTCCAAGAAGGAACAACCAGTGCGTACATTCTACAATATCCACTATCACATAAGGGAGAGATGTTACAAGATATATGGATATCCACTTGGTTATCAAAATCAAAGGTCTGATACATCCAAGGAGGCAATACAAACAATTAATCATATTTCAATAAAAGAAGTTCAAGACCCTCATTCTGATCAAAAGTTCTTCCAATCATTAAACAATGACCAATAGTTACTAGCAATGATTTCCAACAACTTGAGCACCACTATACCAGGTATTGAGACAAACACACAAAATATCACTACGTGACTTTCTTCTTCATTTAATTTACAAATATATTCTTATTAACATTGGATTATTTGTAACATCATAAACTTTTAACTATCAAGATATTTTCTGCTTTGGCCTAAGAGCCTCATGATTTTATCATGTTGGTGTAACTTTTTAGTAAGTCACCAATCCCATAAATGCTCCAAGATGAGCACGCTTAACTACAGAGTTTCATAAATGAAATTCCGACCATTACACCAAAGGCATATTAGTTACTTAAGTGGGGGAGATTGTGAAACCTCTTAAGTAAAAGAAGCTAAACTCTTAAACATCGAGGTGCATTTTGGTGTAATGGTCAGAATTACATCAAGGAACTCAGCAATTAAGCGTGCTCATATCGGAACAATTATGAGATGAGTGACGTACTGGGAATTTACACCAACATGACAAAATTGTGAGGCTCTTTGGCCAAAGTGTACGATGTGTCGATAGTTAAGAGTTTGGGCTGTTACAAATTCGACCTCACATCAATCTACTGATATGTTTACCAAACTTCTACCTCGTAGATCTCTCTCAACACTAATATCCAAAATGTCCATCAAGAACATATACAACACATTTTGAGGGGGAGCATTACAACTATATATCAGCTATATCACTAGCAATACCACATTTTTTTACTTATTCTTGTACATATAACCATATAGCCCTTTTCTTGATTTCTATATAATCAAACTATATAACATTTATGAGTGAGAGTTAGTTTTTTATATTTTTTTTTTTTTTATTTTTTTCCACTTTTCTCTATCTTCGCTTCTTCCCTCATGTTCATGGATGTCTCACCGATCTTTCAATAAAATAGCGAAGCATTTTTCTATTATGTACAATCTTGTTGTGTTCAGTAATTTAGTTTCTCTTGTGTTAGCATAGTATGCTATCTCCTTTGGATAATTCAAATAAAACAGACAAAGCATTTTCTTTAATTGTTTCAATGTAAAACAAAATGTTGTGGAACAAAGTTTATTGATTTATGATTTTTAACCCATTTCTTTTTTTTTTTTTTTAATTCTAGAGCTTTTTGATGAACATATATTGACACATGTGATCTTTGATTGATTAAACTTAAACTTATTTATTATGCGTTGTGATAAAAATAAATAGATTTCAACAAATAGAATTTTTACTTATATATCATCATAAATTTTCACATGCATCAAAAAATTTTGCATGCGAAAGTTGGAAAAAATCATAGTTCATTGGAAAAGAATTTTAAAATTGAGTTACACTATAATAAAATGTTTGAAATGAAATGGGTTAGCTTGTAATGATATGGAAAGAAGGCATAAAATCCTTCTAACAAGAGAGCCTAATATTAATCTTGTCAATTAGAGGATAATCAATGTCTTCTATAAAAAAATTTTATGGTGAAATAAACAGCTTAAATGGTGATCCCTTGGGGTGGTGTAAGAACCTTATAGGCAATGGAAAAAGCATGTTAAAGCGTAGAGTAGATTTGGAGATGAAGATTGTTCTATGCTACCATTAAGCCTTTTCATATAATATTTATGTATTAAGAAAGTAGTTTATTTAATGATCCTTAGGAGTACTAGACATAAGTTATTTATAGGCTTTTCAAGCCTATGGCCACCCATAACTTACTTAAATCCCTTATAGCCAATGAAATACTACTGCATATGAACATGAATTTAAGCCTTCTAATTATTCCTAATTATATTTGAGAGGAAGGTGTGGGCATGCGACATGCCTTTTATGGTCAGTAAAGTGGCCTTGAACTTAGGCATATACATCATGTCATCATGAAAAGGCCACTCTCTTGCTTGGTTCCCTTAAGATGTATATTATTGAAGATGATTATGATCATGTTGATTCCCTTATATTGATTACATGCTTTTATTCAAATCTTGATCATGCATTTGTGCTCCATCAACTCAATCAGACATATAAAAACTCTCCCTTATACAGTTAGATTATTGTAATTTTGTAAAACTGTTAAGAAAAACTTTTTCAAGCTCTGTACACTAAATCTAGTGATGGAGTGCATATAAGCTTGGGGAACCATTTAGAGGCATGCTACTAATTAGGAAGGTAATCCAGTATTCCTACGTAAAATGAATTTATGCTTTCTACCAAAGGTTTAGTTTACAAAATTTTATGTACGATAATACCTCTTAATTGTAAGGTCGATCTATAATCTCATGAAAATTAAAGAATAGAGTATGTCAAGAGATTAGTCGAGATAAGTAGTCATCTGTATAATATTCATATTCATCATATACAATTTTATAAAATCATATGAAGGGGATTATATCTAAGTTAAAATAAAATTAACATTCTCATATTCTCATGATAGGTACAATTACAAATTAGTTTTAGCCATTTCATCATTATAAAAATCGTCTAATTATATCATAAGTGTATGCAAGTTATGCACTTTTTATATTAAGGATAATGCAAATGGCATACCAAAAATGATCAATCATAGTCACTAGATTAGGAGGCTTTAAAAATAGAACATCAAATTTAATATTTAAATAAAAAAGCATTTAATTGAAGGAGTTAGGGGAAAAAAGCAATGGCCCCCCGATACTAGCCGCCTCCCACCCGCACCTGTCTTGACTCCCAGATGCTAACACTATCGCCCGCCGCCACCCACTATCTCCATTAGGCAAAATACTAAGCAATATAGACCAATACTTATAACCTGTTTTAATCAACAAAATACAAGCGCAATAAAATTTTGAGTTAATATTTTAAACTTCATCATAATAAATACAAATATTTTTAGCTCTGAGAGATAAATCTGGAAAAAAAAAATCAAATAATAACTGCTAATATTATATCTTTATATTGCAGAATGCCAAGTCAGTGACATTAAGAAAATAGTACCAACAAAGAAGATTCTTCTCGATGCGTTCGTTGAAATGAATTATGTACATGTGCTATATTCCTACCTATTGATTTAACTCAAAAAATAAAGCTTTAGCTCGTTTTTAATGCTCGTCCTCAGCCTATTGGGTTGACTTATTTAATTATAGGCTCCGTTAATTAAACAGCAGATGAAGCAATTAATAATGTACATATCTGCAAAGTCTACTTGAGCTTTTAGCGTGTGCGCATTTCTCTTCCTGTCCTCCTCCTTCGTGACCTAACTTTTATTTTTAGTACTCTTTTTTTTTTTCTTTAATATTGAGGAAAAATTTTGCAAGTATATGAAATTTTATGGATTTCTTAAGGAGAGTGAAATCCTCACCATTAGAATAACTTATGAGTATCTTATAGGAGATTGAGGACTTTTTTGATGTAGAAAATCTGATGGGGAGAGAAACCGCATGATTTGATCAAATTGAAATACTGTGAGTTGAATATTATAAATGATGGATTCAGTTATAGTTAAAGAAGATAATAAAACAATGTAGTAGATGATAACCATGAAAAATAACTTTTATGGTGAAAGTAGGAGGAGCCTTGAGATGTTGGAGTTATAATCAAGCGATAATTGATTATTGTTAGGAAATTGTAAGGAATTCTTGAACTTTCTTAAGAGAGAGAGAGAGAGAGAGAGAGAGAGAGAGAGAGGGGGAGGGAGGGAGGAGAGATGACAGATATTTGAGGAGTAGAAAAATCTATCCAAAACTTTTATTAAATTTTTTCCTAAATTAATACATCTCATACCATGCCTATATATAGGCATTTACATTATTGTGATTTCTTGTGGACTAACCTAAACTAAACTTGGACTAATCCTAACAATCTCCACTTTGGTCCAAGTTTTACAATCAAAGAATTACATGAGAACCTATTGCGATTTGACTAGCTTCCTGCACTAGCTCCATGAGCAGTCCCATCGAACCGAGCCCAATCACGCTTGCGAATGGCCTCCACCGTGCATTCAAATCCACAACTCCAGCTTATTGTCCAGCACTGCCTCGCCAGTCTTCCTCGGACACTCGTGTGCGCTCCAACTTGCGACCTAGCACCACACATGTATGATTTTGAGTCTCTGACCAACCTGTCGCCCTAAGGTTCTTAATTTTGCCTTTCTTGATCCATTGCTCTTAAAAATTTGATTCCTTACCTTCTTCCTTATATGTGCCCGACTCGACGTCATCAACATGCATCTCTCAAAAACCTTCCAATCGAGGTAACAAACCATGACAATGACTCCATCAGGCCGCTCCGACTTCCCTTTAGGAGAAGATCCGTTTGCACCATAGCCGGTCGAAGCCTTGCTCCAACTCGTAGTGACCTTCTTGGCTCCTAGTCCCATAAGGAATCGCGGCTGCTTCTTGCATGCGTTTAGCCAAAAAAGCAAGACTACATGCACGCTTGCCTAAACCTTCAGCCTCCCGCTCACTTGCTTCTTCCCGAGCGTGCCTCCTAGTCACGACACCAAGCCCAACCCCAAATATGCTGCTACCTTGCTTCTCTACAGTTGCACAACTACCTCCCACACGAACAAGCCCGACGCTGGCTTCCCTCTTCGCATGAATAGCCCGAACATCGGACCTAGCCCGCTCATCCGACCTCGGTACCTCCCGTGCCTGAGTCCACCTCATGTGTGTTTCTCACATCTACTTACGCGACCCGACCCTCACCGATTCCTGCTCTGGGTGCATCAATGGAATTGAATCCTCTCTTTCTTGGATAATAACCTTCCTCCACCTTATATACGATCGCCTCAACGAGGCTCTCATACCAAATTGTTAGGAAATTGTGAGGAATTCGTGTACTCTTCTTGAGCTTTCTTGCAATAGAGAGAGAGAGGGAGGAGAGATGACAGATATTTGAGGAGGTGGAGAATCTATCCTAAAGTTTTATTAAAATTTTCCCCAAATTAAAAAATCTTATACAATGCTTATATGCATTTACATTGTTGTGATGTCTTGTGGAATAACCTAAACTAAACTTGGACCAATCCTAACAATTATCTAATAAGATGTTTTTCTTATAAAATGAGAGATGGATGACTAGGAAGTTGGTAATCAGTCATGTTAGAGATGATTGATGTTAAGAAGATAACCTTAATGGAGTTGATGGGTGCACCTTGGAGAAAATGGCATGTGTTTCCATTAGTTATAATGTTGGGCATTGATCTGGGTGATGATGAAGAGCAATAGTATTGATGGTGAAAATGGAATGTCGTCACTGGCTTATGTAGTGTGGGTGCACCGGGCCCACTGGCTTTTGGTATGAACATCTAATTAATACTATCTATGATGTTTTAACTATAGGATAAATCAAATAAATTTTTAACTTTTTCATCCCAATAGAAATCCTTTCCGTAGCTACAACTCAGAGTTTCGGACCATTCATCATCGCGCAAGGTCGATCCGGTTGGAAGAGAGAAGTCCAAACGTCACACAGTCGCCCTCGCGGCCTCGCCTTGTGTCACTTCCGCCTTCCAATGTTGAACGGCCATACTTAATTCGATGGTCCCTGACCCCTTTCCCACCCCGCTCGGGGACCGGCCATGTAGAGGTGAGGCGGCATTGTTCTATGTCCGAATAAGAGTAGAAGAAGCAGCTATTCTATGAGGCTATAAAAAAAATGTAAATATCTAAATCTTGAGATATATAAGCAGAGGTAGAGTCTTGATCTTTGCAATTTAAAGAGGAAGCTCTTCTTATTTCTGCTTTTGATATCGAGCATGAGATCTGCAGTTTTAGCCGAACATGCCTGAGATTGCTTGCTAACCAATTAATTTATGTTGCTTGTATTCACAGTTATTTGTTTTTTTTTACTGCAATATATACACTACTTATCATTGGCCTTTATGGCATATTACCTTTATGGCACAGTTATTTTCTTCTCTTAATTTCTGGTTTAGGAGAAGAATTTGATATATGCTTCTTTAGTTTTTTTTTTTTTCTGTTGAACTAATTTATGATGGCTAAGTTTCGTAAATTATAATCAAAATATTAATATTATTTTTATTCAAATTTTTATGGATATTTAATTCAAAAGAAAAGTTGAAGGAGATGATTGAAAAGTGTTATGTGAGAAAAATAATGCACAAATCAAATAAATCCGTGCAGAAATAAATTTTGCTAATGCGGGTCCCAAATCCATATTAAAAATGTTGATGATTTTTAATTACTTTAATGATTTGTGTCCCTGCGTGAAAAAAATCCTAGCTCCGCCGTGAACGTCATGACAGATATCCATCTTTATGGCAACGATGGGCATTGAACTTGGCATTAATGGCAGACATCAACCATGCTGGCAATGATGAGAGTTCATATTGTTGTTGAAAACAAACATTAGTCTTATGAGCAATAATAGATGTTGTTGGGAAATTCTTGATGAGGGAAGCTTCTTGATATTTCTAGGATGAGAAGGAGAGCGAGAGAAGATAGAGGGATTTTGGAGGAACCCTAAACTAATCTTTATTCCCACACGGCTCATGATTTTTTTCCTATTTTAAGTTTTTCCAAGTTAAATCCCAGTGTTCTTTATTTTTTCAGCTTCTTTTATTTTATTGCTTGTTTCGTCAATGTGGTATTTATTGCTCAAGCCTCATCCCCAATATCCCAACAATTAAGTACTCAAATATTGAATGAATAATCTATGAGTAAGGGAATCAACATATACCATTCAATTTAATATTTTGGATTCTAGACAAATTTACTAAAATGCTTATCTCAAATAATCTTAGAAAATAAAGAGCATCATTTTAATATGATTATAAAATTAATAATATTTTGAGACTGATCTATTTAGGGGCTATTTGGTTGGGAAACATTAGTATGTAAAGTACTCCAACTATAGGGGTATTATATAATTTTGATATTCGGTTGTATGAAAAATAAATTCAAAGTAAAATAAAGTAAATGTAGTATAAACCATTCTAATTCATTTTTGAGATAAAACGAACTCGTCCAATTTTGAACAAGAATGTTTTGCACCTCAAGCAAGCTCGTTTGATCGTCGACGACCGCAGGTCACCCCTGGTTAATGATCACCACCATCGTCGGTTGTCAGCCACCATCGTCCCTAGCCACCACCAATGCCTGCGCCCATCACAACCACTTCCACCCTTCGGTCACCACTGCAGGCACTCGTCGGCCACCACCGTCACCCACTAGTAATGGCCGTCATTTTTAAATTTTATCCTACGCTCATTTTTACTTCAAACTAAACAAAAAAAATCATTCGTTTGAATTTATTTTGCACTCATCCAAACAACTCAAAAATATTACTTTTACACTATATTTCTCATACATTATATTTCTTTTACACTGCATTTCTTTTTTAACCAACCAAAAATTCTCTTATTGACACTTAGACACTAACTTTTCATGCTACAATTTAGACTTTCATCTAAAAACCCTGTGTCTAAAATTATGTATATACGATGCGCTTAAATTTATGATTAAATTTGTTAGAAGTGCTAAGAGAACAAATTAAAGCACCAAGTGCCTATCAATGGCGGTTTAGATATGCTTTTCCTTTATATTTATATCTCACATCAGCGATTGCGACATCGAACCGGCTTAGAGACTTGATGTGATTAAGAATTTAATATTCGTATAATTAAAATAATTAATCATTGCATCAAATGACGCGTCACTTAAACCTAAATGAACTCTGAAAGAGATATTGAATGCTCAATAGTGCATCAATCAGTTATAAAAGCCAATAGAGGTTGAAAAGGCGTAAAGTTAAGTAAGGTTTTTGATGGATTAATTCTGATTTGGCATTTATGAATGAATGATAGTGGGCCCGGGAAAAAATATTTGAATCATTGTTACCGTGCATTGTGCACTGTTTATGTAGCAATCGTTTGATTGTCAAATCTCATTACAAGGAGAGATTATTAGGTGCGGAGTGCGAATGCAGAGAAACGTCTGCACAAATATTGAGCACCTAGCGGTACCCACATTCGGTACTACTGCGGTACCCAGTACTTGTTCGGATGATGTGCACTCTGTACCTAATAATTTTTCCATTATACAAGGCCAAGGTGAAACTGTATGGTACTGAGAGGAGGCAATTGCCCTCCTAAAAAAATTAAAACTCTTAGTATAGTAAATATTATTTGCAATCTACATCTGAATTTTATTTTTTGTCCACAGTCGATTTTTTCCCACGTAATTTGCCCCTTTAAAAATTAGAAAGCCTCTTGACCACCCGCTATTTTCATCCAATTATTTCTAACACTAATAAATTGCTTTCATCCCTATAATAACATGAGAGATTATTACTTACGGAGTCCTTGCCAAACTTTTTCCAGGACTTCAATAATTTTGTTCTCTTTTGTATACATTCTATATATAAAAGAGAAAAACAAATCTACTTATCTTCACCTCATTGGAATTCAAATTTTTTCATTACAAAAAGTAATCCATGAGTGAGGGTGAGGACAAATAAGGGTTCAAGCAATATGAAAGAGGCTAATTTGATTGTTTAGAGTTTAGAAAATAAAAAAAATTATTAGAATTCTTATATGGTTGTGTAATTAAATAAATAACAAAGAATTTTAAATTCCATAGATAACTCAAATTAATTTTGAATTCAGCTACAAAATGATGGAAATTGGAACCGTCAATTTCTAAAAAAAAACAATCTTCATCTTTGAGAGATCAAAATGGCCCTAAGTGGTGGAATATAAGGCACACAATTAAGATTTGATCAAGTTAGCTTTCAACATTAGATGTTAAATTGCAATTAAATATTAGATTTTTTTTTTCAAACTTTATTTTTTTACTTTTGTGAGCACGGGAAAAATTTTTAGACATTTCTTTCGAAGAAGCATATTTATGATTCATACGTTTGCATGAATCGTCTTGATCTGACTCAAATCTCGAAACATATATGAGTTGGTAATTTTCAAAATTAAATTTGTGATCATTTGAATTCTAATTTCAACAAACTTATAATCAAATTGAACATCTCAAAGAGAAGAATCCAACAATGCTAAAATTGGTTCAATTTGACATCAATTGGGTCCTAGAAGCATATTTGAATGATTCAAAGCATTAATTGGAAGACCAAATGATATCAAAATATAACATGCTTATAATCAAATCGAACGGCTAGACGAGACAAATCCAAATAAGCCTAATATCATTTAATTTTGGCATCATAAGGCACTTAAATGATTGATGAATGTTCTATGATCAAAAGAATCAATATGGGTCGTTCGAAAGAGCACTCCGAATTCACCCTTAACCTTCATCATATTTATAGGGCATGTCACTCACAAAATCTATAAATAAACTCCTCTTCCCACATGAAATTGGGGGCTTGAACCTTTGTAAGTTTGAACTCTTTTGCTGGAGATTGGAGAGAGCTCTAAGGCTTCAAGGATCCTAATGTTCACCCTAGGCACCACTGCCAGCAAACTTGCTTGATCGCGGCCGGACCACAGCCGACCATCACTGAATCACCGTCGATCCATTGATCAATACTAAACCTCTGCCCTACCATTGTTGTTGAACCTTCGTCTAGTAACTACTGCGGGCCTTCTTCTGACCGCCGTCACATGTTGACTACTATCCCTTCGACCTCCATTGCTTGTCGATTACAATTCCTCTAGCCTCCATTGCCCACCGACTATGGTCCCTTCAACCCCCATCAATTACGGTCCCTCCGAACACCGTCGTCCGACTACAATCCTACTAGCCAAAAGAACAGACCAACACTCTCTTGAGAATAACTCTCATATCATTGGATTCTTTCAACCCCAATAATGTAATATACGTACTCTATATGATGTATATTTGTTACATTATGCCAATGTCTTCCTCTGACGAAATAGCCTCATTTGTAATCAACAACAAGGACTAGTGGATTCATTTTAACTAGGTCAGACTCTGTGGTTTTTCCCTTTTTTTAGGATTTTTCATATAAAAATCTTGATCTCTTATGACTCTTGCACCTCTCTCTATCTTATTTGTCTGTGGGCTGGATCTTCATTCAAAGCTAAGACATTGAGCTTTTTATCTCTCTACCGCTGCGAATGTTCCATGACGCAATAATAAATTATTTAGTTAAGATTAAAAATATATATTTTATAAAGTAATGCTAATTTCAATATAAAATTTAAGTTGTAGCGTGGCCTTACCCTATCAATAGAGCAGTTGAGCCGTCGCTAAAACCCTTACCAAATCCTCATATATTTTCTTAGCTCAAATAATTTTACCATAATCTCTCTCTCTCTCTCTCTCTCTCATTTTCCGGCATTGCTGGACGTTAGGCGAATTTGAAAGGGAAAGACAGCCTTCCGATCTTTAAGAGATTATCACAAGTTAATTACTTCACTAATCGCTTTCTCAAATTTTTATTTAAAAAATATTATATGAAAATATTCTAATGTATTTTACATCAAAATAAATTTCTTTTTATAATAAATGTTTTTATTTTATAATTCACATATTATATCATAACGAAAGCATTAATAAATATATTTGTATTATTGATTAACATAATTAAATTATTAGATTTTTATAAATATAAATTTTTTAAAAATATTGTAAATATATGAAAATTTAATTATTAATTTAATAATTAAATATATTTAATAAACATAATAAATGACGTGACATGAAGTATTATTCCTTTTTATTTGTATTTATCATTATTTGTTATGAAAAAAAAAAAATCTCCCTTGTGCATTTTATCTTCAGCAATTCGGTCAAATTATTGGGTTCGGACACCGGACATGTTCCGAGCCCAACAAAAATACGCTACATCACCTCCTACTTGGTACTGAGCTCGGTATCGAGCTCAATACTGCTCCATAGTCCATACGCTGTACTTCTTAATATCGAGCTCGCAAGCTATATCGGGTGTCCAAAGACAATAAACTCTCCAGCATTCGGCATCGCTGTTGGCCGGTGGCTTGTCCTAACATAGTGTGTTACACTATCCCTTTCTGCCCTTTACGAGCGAGGTGTACGGCGGATTTCAAGCCCACGTCGGTAGGAACAGTTGTGTCGGTGCTCACCGGGTTGGAGTAAACCGAAATCACACCTAAAGTTTCACCCGCCATCCTAATGCTTTTTCAGGTGGGACCGAGTCGGTAAGTTTCTGGGTGAAGAAAACCTGGCTTTCATTTCTTGCCTGCTACTTTTGTCTGGTTCAGGACCTACGGTGCAATGAAAAGTGAGAGCTGTCGGTTTCTGAAGATTCGTGCAGCGAGGTTCATTCACGCACGCAATCTGGAAATACTACGAATCTCTTCGGCTTACCAGTGTTGAGCCGTAAGAGCATATTTTACGACAGCTGGACTAAACGAAAATTACGAACTTGTCCTCGTTCTGCCTATTGAATCGGAGTTTATTAGCTCAAAATAAACTCCGATTTATATGTAGGTTTGACTTGGCATTTTAGCTTATATTGTTTATATTGTGAGTCGATCGAAACCATTTAATCATTTAAAAAATAGACATTTTTGTACATTTGCAATTGATTTCAAGCTTGGTCAAACTAATGCATGCCTAGCTTGGAATCAGTCCAAATAAAAAATTGGCTTGTGGCTAAAGCCATTTGGCTCAATCCAGAGCCAAAAATTGATTTAGGATTCGTTTGGAATAGCTTCATTAATGTTTTCTAACGTAGTTCTATAATAAAAAAAAAATGAAATAGAAAAATTTCTATTAGAAAATTAAGTTAAAAAGAAGTAAGAAAGTTTCTTTAAAAAAACAGTAAGAAAATTGTCACAAATTAAAAGTTAATGTGTGATATTTGAAGATTGGAGTCATGCTTCAAACCATCCGCACCAACATGGGTAGATCCCCATTGATCTCAAGGTGGGCAAATGCCCACCCTAAAAATATATATATATATATTAGCGGGGTGATTTTTGATATTTTGCCCTCTCAAAACGACCTTTTTTTCCTAATATTATCATCCTAAGCATCGTTGCCCATCCCGCAAGTTCGCATTTCAGATCCTCTTTCGCAATTAGTGCATTTGACTTTCAATATATCCCTGCCTCGCTACCGTCTTGCAGCCGTCTTTTTTCCAGCCGCATTTGACGTTCAAGAGGTTGCTCGGAGTTCGCAGTTCGCCGGCTCTTCGCAGTTCGCACTTCACCGACTAGTTTGAAGAGGTCCCTACTATTCCACTTGCTCTATTTCTTGATTCTATGTTTTCCTTACCTGCATATTGAAAAATTGCTAGTATACCATTTGAGAACTGAGAAGTTTGGTTAGATTTCTGTTTGGTTTCAAGTTGGATTTAACTCAAGTAGGATTTCGTTAATCCTGCAAATTCAGATTTTTAAATCTCAAGAGGATTAAAACTTGAAAATTGTTTGACATGTCAACTGTTAAATTCTTGATGAATCGCCTTGCTTATATTTTCTGAGATGTTCATTGCACTTCTTTTTTGTTAGTTTTTTTTCTGTTTGGTTACAAATTGGATTTTATATCTTGTATTTTACCTACAATAAAATTAGAATAATGCATTTATGTTAAAGCCTTAAACCGCAATTTAAATATATGAAAAATCAAATGGCTGTAATTGGAAGATAAATGATGTAATTTCTATAAAAAATTGAAGATAAATATTGTTGCGTCCTGGAGTATTCGCGACGGTAGAGAAATATAAAGTTTAATGTCTTCGCATTGTACGAAAATCCGGCACGCAATCAGATAAGAGAGATGGTGCATCATTCACTGGAGATACCAAGTTTTTTACTTGGAAAACCCCTGAAAAAAGGGGACAAAACCACAGGGCCTGGCCAAGTATAAATGAATCCGCTAAAGATGTAAGACCAATCCGATGTTATATGTCAGAGCACTTTGCTCGATGACGTTAACCTATGTGGAAGAGGGCGCGAGAATCCACCAAGGATGTAAGACCTATCCGAGGATGTATGTCAGAGCACTTTGCTCGATAACGCTAACATGTATGGAAGAGGTCGAAATGAATCCACCTGGAATCGATTTGCCTTGATTGGGAGGGGGCGAACGTTGCATGTATCCCGAATTAAAGGTTATAATGGTCTATTTTTAGACCATTACTAACTTTTTGAGGTCAAGATTAAGTCCTTGCCCAAAGAGTAGAAATCCAGATATGGAATGTAAAGCTTGTAATTGATTGGAAGTATCCTTGCTATTGAAGGAATTTTTCTGAAATATCATCTTGATATTGAAAGCATTAGAGGATCTTTTTTACCACGGATGGAGTCAAAGTTACCCCCTCAGTCCGCATCTATTTCTTATGAAATTAATACAATAATGAGTGATATCAAAAAGTTGACTTGAATGACCTTCTGATATTGGAGCCAAATTAGCCCCCAGTTGGGAACCACATTCCCACAGACGACGCCAAATTGTTGAGTCTTAGAGTATTCGCGGCGGTAGAGATATATAAAGTTTAATGTCTTAGCGTTGTACGAAAATCCGACACGCAATCATATAAGAGAGAGGTGCGTCATTCAGTAGAGTAACCAAGTTTTTTACGTGAAAAACCCATGAAAAGAGGGGAAAATTCACGTGGCATGGCCCAGTATAAATGAATCCACTAGTATTGTAGTTGATTACAAATGAGGTCCTTCCTCGGGGGAAGGCCTTAGCTTGATATACATATTATAGAGTACATTACATAGTGAGAATACAAAGCATCAATATTGATGTGATAGTTTGGTCTAAAGGACTGTAGTCAGTGTGTGATGAAAATTGGAAGGACCGTAGTCGGCGGGTGACGGAGGTCGGAAGGACTGTCATCGATGGGCGACGCTAGTCAGAAGGATTGTAGTTGGCGAGCAACGTAAGTCTGAAGAACCATAGTCGGTGGACGACGGAGGTCGGAAGGACTGTAATAGGCGGGCGACGTAAGTCTGAAGGATCGTAGTCAGCGGGCGACAGAGGTCGGAAGGACTGTAGTCTGACGACAGATGTCAGAAAGACAGAGTCTAGTAGAAGTCCATCAATGGGCAGAAATTCAACATCAGATATATGTCTGGTGAAAGTCCAACAATTGGCAGAAGTCCATCGTCATGTAGAAATTTGGCGAAGAGCAGAGGTCCGACGTCATGTAGAAGTCAGACGTTAGTTGGTGGCCGAGGAGAACTCCGACGTTAGATGATATTCGACGAGAACTCCGATGTTACTTGGAGTTCTGGTGAAACTCCGACATTACTTGGAAATAGGGCGGAATTCCCATGTCACTTTGAGGTCGGATAGAATTCTAGCGTCGAGCAGAACTCCGGCATTGTTCGGAAGTCCGGCAGAATTCTGGTGTCGGATAGAACTCTAGCGGTGGTCGAGGAATTATTCCCTCCTATCCTTCTCTTCTTCTTCCTTCTTCTTGATTCTTGCTTGGGTCTCCCTCTCAAGAGAAATGAGGGGTCTATTTATAAATTTTCTGGAGTGGCATGACCCATAAATAGATGAGAGATCAGGGAAAAATATGGAGTGGTTCGGATGAACGGCCGATATTGAATCCGCCGATCGTGAACCATTTATCAAGCATTTGAAGGTTTTAATGACTTCAAAATTTGGCAATCTTCGGCACGTTGGATTCATCTCGTCGAGCCGCTCGATTCGACAATAAACTTGTCAAGTTTGGAGACTGTTTGGTAACTCAAATTATGGTACGAACTTTCCAACAATGCTTTGGGTCCTTGATTTGGACTCATTTGGGCTCGGATTGAGTTGAATTTGGTGTCGTTGGTTTTGTATTTCTGAGACGCTCAGTTTGACTTTAAGTTTACTTAAATTGGAGTTCAGGTGATCCCGGATTTAATTTTTGAAGTTTCCGGCTTGATTTTGCCTCGAGATTCGTGCCCGATCAAGATAATTTTTCGAGGATATATCAAAGATATAATTGAAAGATAAATGAAAAAAATTTACTCATTTAAATTTCATAGCATTATGTTGATTAATTTTTTTTTCAAATTTTATTTTATTATTATTACTATTTAATGTTATTATTATTATTATTATTATTTTATATTTTATATATTATTTTATTTTTAGTATTATTTTTGTTGTTGTCTAATTAATTAAAAATTTTTTCACCCTGAAAAAAGAAGTTGGATCTCCCCTTAATTTTTTGAAGTTTTATCAAGATTAATATTATTTATAAGTTTTAATTTTAATATAAATATAAAGATATTTAAGTTCTTTCTAACGAAAATTATATTAAAATATTCTTACATAATTGTATTTTCATGCGTCAATTATTAGTGAATTCTTTTTAATATATATGAGAACAAATTTATAAATATTTATAAGTTATTTTTGTATAGAATAAATAAAATAAAAGTAGCATGGTGAAATGCAAAACCAACTATTTTTTAACAGGTCAACAATATCATATGATTTGTAAAATAATTTAAACAAACGTGATTATATATTTGTATGTATACTAATTAAACCTCATAAGTATTAAAATATAATTTGTTTTTTTTTTTTCATGGGTCTCACCCATCCTTTATATTAAAACATAAATTTTTTTATCATGCGAGGCTATCTTCAATTGTGGTGGTCTATGATGATGTCAAAGGTTGATAACTGGTGGTGAATCTTAACAATCAAAGGGTGATGAACATTTGTGTCAATCACCAAGAGGAATTAGATGATGAACAACAAGTGTAAACATTGGTCAATGGTGGATGCCATATAATAAGTGGCAATGGATGTTAAGTGTTGGTGTCGGTCAACGACATGCATCAGAGGGGAGGTGGCAATGGACATCATGAGTTAGCATTGGTCAACTAAGGGAGTTGGATGATGATTGATAATGATAATATGTTGTCATGAGGGTGGAGATAGTTGGCTTCATCCATCTCCTAATAGCAATGAAAACCAGACAAATGAGAACATGTAAAGGAAGCCTATATTGGTAGAGCACTAAAGACAAAAGAGTGGAGAATCCAAATATTGTTTAGAATTTTTTTTTTTTTTAATTCTAGAATTTCTCTCTTCAAAAATCTCTCTCAATTGTGTATAAATAAGACCTATTTATACACTTCGGATTTTAGCAAATTAAAGAACTTAACAAAGTTTAACATACACAACCATAATTACGTAAAATAAATAAACACGCTTTATACTAAATTTATACGAAGACATAGATTTTCTAATTCCTAAGCAGCATATGCAAATATGATTGGAGCTGTCTTTGAGTCGGACAACATTTCAGATGGAACTCGAACTCATATTAAAGATCTTGCCAGTCCTCAACATTGAAGAACTGTATAGGGTTACCATCAGGTAATAACTTCTTCATCCGATCTTTACAGAAATCCAGAATGAACTAGTCAAAGCTCAAACATCAAACATAATATAAAATGACATGCTAAATGTCAAGGTGGCTGCAGTCTGTATTTGGTGGGAAATGACCACCATCTCTAAGGTGTTTCATCTCATGGTACCATATCTATAAGAAATGAGGACTGACAAGGTGACAATTCTCTTTCCGAAATCTAATTTCAAGAGATTTCCATTCAACGGCATTTAAGAAACTTCTTGTCATGTAAAGTTTTACGCTTATTAACTTAGTATGCATATTCTAAAAGCAATCATCATCATCTTCTGACCATTATTCATGTACGCAATACCTAAATATCTCATTCTGCCTTATGCTCCAACAGAGTGTCACTAGATAGTGATATATAAGCATGCATTTTTTATCTTGCATTATCAAACATTTCTTTGTTGGGAATATCTTTAAGTTTCTCAATACATGGCCAAAATATTATGAATAACTGAAGTAATAACTCAATAAATATACTTCACGTGTCTTCTATGCACCCTTTAAATAATAGAGATTAAAGATATCAAATCATAACTTGTAGTCATATAACACATTATGACTTGATTTAACCTTACAACTTTACAGGCCATCTGATGAGATAGGCTATTGCAAGCTACATGAAATGTCAGTGCACATTAAATGTGAAATTATAAGTATCTTATACTTTGAATGTCACTGGCTATTTGAGGAATCCAATGTCCACAACAGCTACACATTAATTGCTTGTTACAGAGAAATCCAATGTCCAACAGAATTACACATTCAAATCATATTTTAATAAATCTTTTACAAATATAAAGAGTGTAAACATAATTATAAATATAGATTTGTTGCTTCATGGAATATTCAAGATAGTAGATAAATATAAAGTTTAATGTCTTAGCTTTGTACGATGATTCAACACACAATCAAATAAGAGAAAGTGTGCAATATTTATAAGAGTCAACAAAAAATTTATATGGAAAACCCTGAAAAGGGGAAAAAGCCATGATGTCTAGCCCAATTTGAATGAATCCAATAGTATTTGCAGTCGATTAAAAATGAGGCTCTTCCTAGGGGGAAAGCCTTGGCTTGATGTAATAAATATACATCATATAAAATGCATTACATGATGGGACTTAAAAGAATCACTATTGATATTTTTGCTTGGTTGGTAGAATCATAGTTGATGGATGACGGAGGTTGGAAAGACTATTTTCTAGTGACGGAGGTTGGAAGGGTCGTATTCAGAGGATCATAGTCGGTGGTCGATGGAGGTCGGAAGGATCGTTGTCTGGCGACTGAGGTCGAAAGGACCGTAGTCTAGCGGAAGTCCGGCGTCGGGTAGAAATCCAGTGACGAGCGAAAGTTAGGTATTGGGTAGAAGTTTGACGAAAGTCTGGTGATAAACAAAAGTCTGACGACGAGTAAAAGTCTAGAGATGAGTGGAAGTTCAGTCTCAAGCAGAAGTATGGTGACGAGCGAAAGTCCGACGTTAGGTAGACGTCTGGTGATGGATAGAAGTTTGGCGTCGGGTAGAAGTTCGATGAAAGTTCGAGACTGGTAAAAGTTTGGTGGTTGGTAGAAATCCTACGATGGATATAAGTCCAGCGATAGGTGAAAGTTCAGCGTCGGGTGAAAGTTCAGCGTCGAATAGAAGTTCGACAAAATTCCTGCGACGGGTTAGAAGTCCGACGAAAGTCTATAAAAATGTAGAAGTTTGGCGATGGGTGGAAGTCTGGCGTCAGGTAAAAATCAAGCGACAAGCGGAAGTCTAGTGTCGGATAAAAGTCCGACGAAAGTCCAACAACGAGTAGAAGTCCGGTGACTGGCGGAAGTCTAGCATTTTGTCGAAAGAAGTTTGTCAATGGGTAGATGTCAGACGACGGGCATTAGTATGATGCCGGAGAGAAATCCAGCAACTAGCGAAAATTTGGTGTTGGTCAGTATTTGGGTGGTGGTCGAGGATGAGTATGCTGGCAAGAGAATTATTCTTTCTCTTCTTAGTTGCGCCCCCTCCCCCATTGCGCCCCCCCACCCCCATGAAGGGGGGTTTATTTATAGTTTTTTGAGAGTGACATGTGACCAGAAATATAGGAGGAAGATCGAAGGTAAATTAGGAGTGGTTTGAATGGACGGCCGATGTTGAATCCTTTGATCATGACCGTTTACTAAATATCTTAATGATATTAGAATTTGACGATCTTGGGCTCATTGGATTCATCTCATCGAGCCGCTCGATTCGACTATAAGCTTGCTACATTTGAAAATTATTTGGTAATCCAAATTATGGATTGAACCTCCAAATGCGCTTCGAGTCTTTGATTTGGACTCATTTGGGCTCGGATTGAGTAGAATTTAGTGTCGTTGGGTTCGCCTTTTGGAGACGTTCATTTTGATTATAAGTTTGTTGAAATCAGAGTTCAGATGATTTTTTATTTAATTTTTGAAATTTTCAACTTAATTTTACCTCAAGATTCGTGTCCGATAAAGATTATTTTTCGATGATATATCAAGATTACCCTTTAAAAAAAAATTATATAAGTCTCCGGTTCAAAGGGTGACTTACCTTAAATAGAAAGTAGCCCATTTAAGGGGCGAGTTTTATTTTTTTTATTTTTTTCATTTTCAGATGTTTAATACTTAATTAAATCTTAAATGCTGTTTAGTTTAAAAAAACGACATGTTAATTTAACTTATTTTATTTAGCATAATTTAATTCCAAAACAAACATGCCCAAAAGCACGATCTCATAGTCAATCCAATATAGCTGTGTGGGCTTTCTTATTCATTTTCAATGAATTAGTTTATTTACAAAATAAAATACCACAAATTTATTACACTAAATATATAAATTAACAGAATCATTTTTCTTGGAAAAGACAACATTGAAAGTGGGGCATCTCCGATATTTGTAATTGTTTGATAACTAACAATTAATCATCAATGATTGCCAACAATTACAATAATAAAATAAATTAATTTAACTATAATAAAATTGAATGGTATAATAGTTATTCATCAATAAAATGTGTCACATCCACTAATCACCAAGTCAGAAATGTAAAAATTTATTTTGTGCGGACATCGATCGTTGTTTGAAGACGAATCAAAGTACGCCAAATCACCTCTTTTTACTGTATGCCGCAGCTGTGTGCCCATCATTTATAGATGATGTAGCGCTCTATGATTCGGCAAATTATTGTGTCCGGTGTCCGAATTCGTCCAGACACCAATCCGGTGTCGCCACGTCACCAAAATACACTGGGACCCAGTGTATTTGAGTGACATGGCGTCATCGGATTGGATGTCCGGACATCCGGTGACCCGACGCAATAATTCGCCCTATGATTCACCTCCGGATAGTCCCGTATCGGCACGAAATATCCAGAAATGTATAGGTAATTAGAAATATGATTTTTTTATGGAGACTATCCCGAATCTTAAAGCAAGTTCTTCAGAAATATTATGGCGTGCTCTGCTCGGTATGGAAGCTTCAGTTGTAGTGAGCTGGCAAAATAAAGCAATTCATTCGCCCACCCACTCTGACGGCACCTAACAGAGCTTCCAAGTTCCAAAACGAGTCATTTCTAAGAAATGATTCGCATAAATAAATTAACCTAATGTTGTAAGCATTTTATTGTAAAGGGTTGATTTGCATATAGTTTTTTTTTTTATATATTTATATTCATTTAAATTTAAAATTATATAAAAATATTTTTAAAAATAAATATTAAAAATATTTGCTGACATAATTTTTTAATATTAGATATTTAAATACACAAATTTTTATTTAATGGAGGTCTACCATAACTGATGGTTGGTGGTGTATCTCTACTTGGGGTTTTTTTTTTCTTTCATTTTCATATTTTATAAATAATAATATTTTCATCCTTCCTCTCTCGGCTATTTTGTCGCGCTCGGCTCGCGGCCAACATTCACGGGCCGTCGGCGGCTCTCTTTCAATATCTCGTAGAACTCTCCAGTTCTTCTGTACCGGCGGTATTTCTCCCCTACAGTCGGGTACAATCCCCGTTAGGATTTGGAAATCTGCGGTTTTTGCTCCGGAGTCCGGCGATCCACCAACTGGAATTTTTTACGGCTTGTTGATTTATTAGCGTCGGATCTGATCTGGAATTTTGTAAGATGATGCGTATGAGGACAGCGGCGGCTGTGGCGGCGGAGACTGGGCCAGTGAAAGCGTTTGTACCTATGAAGGATTCCCCGGCGACGATTCCGGTGAACGAACAGGCGAAGTGGGAGGTTCGCCCGTGCGGCATGCTTGTGCAGAAACGGAGCTCGGAAGACTCTGCCGTCGCGGCGCCTGTGCCGACCTTCCGCCTGCGTGTCAAGCATGGCTCTATCTACCATGAGATCTACATTAGCTGTCAGGCTACCTTCGGTAATTAGCAATTCCTTTTCTTTTTTCTGATAAAGATAAGAAAATATTCGCTCTTCTAAGTTGCAATGAGAAAGCTCACGGTTTTGGTCTTGGGGAAGCAGGGGATCTGAAGAAACTGCTTGCCGAGCGAACAGGTTTGCATCCGCAGGACCAGAAGATACTGTTTAAGGACAAGGAACGAGATTCCGCCGCCTACCTTGATATGTCTGGTGTTAAAGACCGATCAAAAATGGTGGTCGTCGAGGATCCGGCGGCCCAGGCCAAACGCGTTCTGGAGATGCGACGCGCCGCCAAGATGGAAAAGGCCGAAAAGTCAATCTCCGAGATCAGCCTCGAGGTCGACAAACTAGCCTCCCAGGTTCGTACTCTCGTCGAACACCTCATGTGCATTATCTAGTCATCCTAATTTTTTTAAGGCGTTCAAATCTTTACGGCGAATTCTTTTCCTTGATTTCATCGCAGGTGTCGGCGCTGGAAGTCGTAATTTCGAAAGGAGGGAATGTTTCGGAGAATGAATTGCTGAGACTCATCGAGCTGCTGATGAACGAGCTGCTCAAATTGGATGGCGTAGTCGCCGACGGCGATGCCAAGTTCCAGAGAAGAATGCAGGTATCAATTCAAAAACCATTCTTTTGACGATTTCCCATCAGATTCTCATTTGTCCTATTTTGCTATCTCCAATGTACTGGTTCCTGTGAATCAGGTCAGAAGGGTTCAAAAATACGTGGAGAGGCTGGACGTGATTAAGTTTAAGAATGCGATGCCCAAAGTGTATAACGGAGAAGCTCCGTTAACGGCGCCCCTGCAGCAACGGCAAAAAAAGCAATCGTCCCCATCCCCGCAGCCGCCGTCGGTAATCGTAACAACAAAGTGGGAGACTTTTGACTCCCTCTTCTCACCCCGGGCCTCTGCATCTACCTCCACCACCACAACTGCTTCCTCCACCGCCGCTTCTTCCGCCGCGCCCACCCCAAGGTTCGACTGGGAGTTGTTTTGATTGCAGAATAGATCAGATTGTAGGAAAAAAAGTTTACATGCGAGCTGTAGTACGCCGACGGTCACCTCTTTATAATTCAGATTTGTAGATCAAAGATGAGACTTTGGCCGTCGCTGATGATTGTGCTTGGTCGTTGTCCTCTTCGTAGTTCTTTCTTTGTGTTTCTTCTCTCTTCCTTCCACCTTTTTCACCTTTCTTAAAACCATTGTTGTTATTCTTTACATATTTGAATGTGCAGATCTTGTGCCCTGGGTTAATATTACTATTTCAGATAATGATCACCTTGTAAAAATAAATTGGGTTTATATAATAAATCAATGATATGAAGCTTCAAGTGCAATCTTTTTGTGTCCAATGATTGCAACGACACCTCATCTCATCTTTTGCTTTTTGTATAGTAGCCGTGGTCGTGGATTTAGCTTGGAAAAATGACTTCTTTTTTAGCCTCTAAGCATGTTAATGATCTAGGCTTGAAACCGGAGTGCAAGAGATGTTTGAGATCTTTTGTAGCTTTGAAGGGACGATGCTTTACTTGATTCTTATCCAACCATGTGGGGTGGGAGAGAGGAGAGAGAGTATGAATTGCAGAATTGGATTGGCAACTAATACGAAAAGGATGTGAATGGTTTGGGTAGAGTGGGCAAAAGCCTAATGATTTTAGTTTATAGGGATTCTATAGTTTACCTGATTAATTTATTCAAGCATGAATTTTTTAACACTCTTTAAATAAAAAAAAAAATCATAAATTTTGAATATTGTCAGATATCATCCATACTCTATTATTAGCATATTGACAGCTGAAACAATGTATTTTAATGTGATGAAATGTAATTAAAATCATATGAATATTTATATTTTTGAGTCATGAACCTTCGCGTTTGTTCCGGTCTAAGGGGGGCAATCAAGCTCTCTCTTCTTTATTACATGATCTACATAGGTCGTGTAGGTCATGCGGCATAGGGCCACAAATGCCCTATAGCCATTTTTCAATCACTCGACATATAATTTGTAAATTCTTATCGTTGAAAGGAGTCATGTTTTAGGATTGCAACGAGTTGCTCTTGGTTACATGCAATTCATAAGTACTTAGGATCTGCCATTTGTAGTGTTAGGACTTAAGATGCTTTCGATAAGAAGAATATTGTCATATTCTGGGTCTGAAAAATGGTACACATTCGCAATCAAAGAAAATTTGATGAAAAGATTCAAAATTTATTTTGTGCTCACAATGAAAAAATCACACACAAATAATAAACATAGAAAATTATAAAGATTTTATTATATTAATATACATCATAATAAGAGTATATCAATGAAATTGGAATAAAAATAATTAAAAAAAAAAATTGAAGTAAGAACTATAGAAATAAAACTGCCCAAAAACAAAGGAAATATAAATATACAACTATAAAATCTTAAATTTTCAAATGAGATCTTATTGTTGATAAACTTGCTCTTATTTTGATGGTCCACCAAGTACCCAATTAAAACTTATCATGAAAAAGTTTACAATGAGTGAATTTGATAATTCAAACACAACAAATAACTACTATCTATTAAAATATAATTGCAAAGTATTTGGGCATTGGATATGAATAATATAAATAGCTAGAATAACTCTATAATGGTAGGTAATCAATGTCATCCTATAACAAGGTTACAATATTACTACAATATGTAATGAATCTTATCACATGTTCTAAAATAATTTCTAATATGGTGATGCATATTCAATGCATTAACAACTATAATTAATGCAATTCTATTCTAACACATCAATATGCATATATATATATATATATATATATATATATATATATAAGTAATAATCATGCCTCCCAAGTGATGACTGATTAGTCCTGAGATATAATAAAAGGATTGAAATACTAAACCTATAATTATTTCTTAACCACAATATAATCGACCACAACTACTATGAAACTCTAAATAATAAAAGCAGTTCAACAAAAATTTTCTTTCAGCAAAATCTATATACATTAATCCAATTTCAGAAATTCTATACATCAAAATAATTAAACACTCGAGTATAAAGATAGTACATTTTCACTCAGTTATTGAGGAATGCAGTTTATACTTTTCTACTCGAGTCTTTACCTTTTCACGAAATATAAAAAATAATAGAAAGATCATAACAAGCCCAGTAGACTTCTTTCACCAACTCATCACAAACATCAATATCCAATTTAAAACATTAAATGGGAATATAAATTAAAAACACAATAATTTGTAAAGAATGAATAAAGTAATAGCAAAACATGATTTTATAGGGTTTTAGTTTATATACTTAATTTCAAATGCATCATAGAGAATCTACATACACCACAGAACACTTGTCATAAGAGATTCATTTGCAGTTGCCTTTCATATTTAATTAGGATTCGTATAAAAATTAAAAAAATGACTTACATTTAATTTAGAATATTATACTTAATTTATTAAACCATTAGCATATGCAATGCGCATATGTCATGATGTGTGCTTATAACTTCACTTTCATTTATGTCTCCTTTAGCCTCCCACACCTGCATATATCAAGTGGGACCATAATTGAAATAAATAAGTACCAAATAACCTCCTACACCCTCTTTTAGTAAGTGGTGCCAAAAGTCCTCCCACATCCACACTAGGCAAATGGGGTCAAAATATAACATATATGATCCTTGTAACATATCAGAGAGTGCATTTTTTTAACATATTAGAACATCTTTAATGCCATGTTATGAAAAATGAAAATGCAAACACAATAATACTTGAATTATGATTTCAATGGAATACTCAGATAATGCATGAATTGCCAGTAAAAAGCCACATTACATGTATAACATTATATCTATTAAACTTTTCTTATTCAATTTTTAATTTCAAAGGGATATTCATATGAACATTTTAAGATTTTTATATAACTATTGCAAATGCTAGAAAAGCCTCCATCAGGTTATATACTCATAAATTAAGTAGGTAAAAACAACATGTATAAAATTAATTTCATATAGTCAGAATATTCAGAATAAAATGTATAACACTATATCAAAAGTTAATACATTAAGAACTTCAAATAATATGAGAAAAATATATTTTATTCATGAAACCACTAGAATTGAAATTAGATTTAGGAGTTCATAAGTCTACCTTGTGCTCTACATTATCATGAATAAGCCTGATGGACAAATCCTGAGCTTCAACTCCCAAATATTTTTTCTTTCCTTCTCTCTCCTATTCTCCTCTCTCCTCTCCTCCTCTCTTCTTCAGCAAAGGGATAGGGGTGAGGGCTATGAAAACCCAACAATGTAGTGTATGCTTAATTAGTTTCACCACTCGAGAACTAAATGTAATAGCACTGACAATCCATGCACCATAGCGCTTACATGAAAATTTTGATAACTAGAATTTCACTTCTCCTTCCAAGTTTTGACTTATAGCTTTTTTAAACACTCTAGGACATATAATCACACATTAAATCAAATTTAAATAAATATTGCATTTAATTAGCCTTAATTACAAATATTTCTTGACATTGGGTATTACATCATCCCTCCTTACAGAAAATATCATCATCGACATTTCAATACATGGTACAATTAGAATAGTTCATGATATAATTGCCTCATTTTCACTACTTTTTTCCAGAATCATCTATACAAGTTAGTAGATTTCCCGATCATCTCAATTTAGCTTGCTATCCTTTCCAAATATGCTCACTCCCTTCACTAGATTAACCTTACTATATACAAAATCATCTATATGAAATTCCACAAACTTGTGCCTAAGGTCAATTTATTTTCTCTACATGTCATGAGCTATTTCTAAAATTTTCTTGATCGGTCTAATTTTCTTTATAGCATTGTGCATCAGCTTATAACCTATCAACATTCTTTCTCTTACTTTAGTCCAATACAACTTAGCTCTGAACCTTTTCGATACAAAGCTTTATAGGGAGTCGTATAAATACTTACTTGAAAGTTGTTATTATAAGCAAACATAGAGGTATATAGTCTTCTCAATTTTCAACCAAAATTCAAAACACAGAGTCTAAATAAATCTTCTAACACCTGAATTATTCTCTCAAATTACCCATCTATCTAGGGGTTAAAAATCATTCTAAAATTCAATCTCATTCCCAAACATTCATAAACACTCTTCCACAACTTTGAGGTAAACCAACCATCATGATAAAAAATGATAACCTTGAAAATTCCATGTAGTATGATAATCTCCTTCACATAAAACTAAGCTAACTTATATAAAGAATATGTTTGCTTTATCGAAAAAAAATGACCAGACTTGATCAATCTACCCACAATCGCCTACAACATCTTGAACTTGCCTTAACCTGAGAAAACCTATAGCAAAATTCATAGTGATCGCCTCTCATTTCTATTTAAGAATTTACTATGGTTGCAATAATACACTAGGCCTCTGATGCTTAAATTTCATGATTTGATATGCTTCACACTTAGAAAAACAAAATTTGTCACTTTTTGCTTCAACCCAGACCACTAGAATATATACTTAAGATTATAATATATCTTATTATTATTTGGATAAATGATATACCTAGAATTATGGGCTTCATATAGAATATCCTTTCTTAGATCACCACTATCTAGGATATTCTACTTACCATCATAGAAGATCACACCTTCATCATTTACTTGTAACTCATATATATCTCCTCTGCGTCTGAATCAAATCTATCAACTGCACATATTTTTTATCTACCTACCGTGCTATTTTTTCGATCATGCAATGAGGGTTGAACTCTTATTTGAGAAGTGATTCTAATTGACATATCAAATGAATGTACCCTCTCTAACTTGAATCTTTTCATTTCTCTAATCAATGCATGCTTAAAAGTAATCAAATTGGTCGTCACTCCTACAGACTTTCAGCTCAAAGTATTAGCAATGACATTCTTATATTCATCACAAGGTCTATATTTGTGTCGATCAACATCTTGCTGATATACTCCGCTGGGCGGGCATGGCCGATTATAAGCCCATTTCTTCTCCAATCGCCTCGAATTTCATATCAAATCCCACAGTTCCTGCGCCTGTCTTACAGTTCGTGCTGCATATGACTTTCGCCATTTGGTTGGATCCCTTTAATACTTAACAATTACTCACCTGAACATTGCTTATATAGTTAATAAACTATGTCAACATATGCACAGTCTACATGAGGATGATTTCAAACTCCTAAAACATATACTTCATTATTTTAAAGGTAATCCCTTTTTTGGTTTGCCTGCTAGCACTCTTTGTTTGTATACTTATTCAAATTCTGATTGGGCTGGCAATCCTCTCGATCATAAATCTACCACTGAATAATGTGCATTTCTTGGCAGCAATCTCATTTCGTGGCATGTGAAGAAATAAAAAACTATAACTCGCTCATCTACCAAAACAAAATACTATGCACTTGCTACTGCGGCTACCACCATTATCTGGCTTCGTTGGCTTCTCCAAGTGTTTTGAATTCCTCCCTCCACACCTACAGTTCAGCTCTGTGATAATATCTCATCTATTGCACTTGCAAACAATCCTATTTTTCACGCTTGGACTAAACACATTAAAATCAATTTCCAATTTCCATTTTGTCCGTGAATGTATTAAGAACAAGGGGCTGACAATTTCACATGTGCATACAACTGATCGGGTAGCTGACTTTTTATTAAATCCTTGCCTAATCCTCGGTTTCAAGTTGTAAAACAAGCTTAATATTTCAGAAGCCAATGTTAGTTTGTGGGGAGGTGATAAACAAGCTAATGTATCTCTATCAATCCGTGCTTAACTTCACATGCCCACTACTCCTATGCAGCAAAGCACACCTTCTTAATTATAAAAATTGCTTAATCTTCCTTTGTTTGTAACCACTTTAATCTTCACCATTGAAGTCCTCTTCATGTATTTGCTTTTATATTGTTAGACGAAATGTAAGGAAGACGAGGGAATAGTAAACGAGAAAAGACATATTCTGGCTTGCTACTCCATTACTCTGTAAGCTCGTTGTTAGCATTTGACTTTTTCAGTTGTATAAATAGGCCTTATTTATACACATTTGAGAGAGATTTTTGAAGAGAGAAATTCTAGAATTTATATATAAAAAAATTAAAATTCTAAATCATATTTGGATCATCCACTCTTTTGTCTTTAGTGCTCTACCAATATAGACTTCCTTTACACTTCCTCACTTGTCTAGTTTTCACTGCTAGAAGGAGATGGATGGAGCCAACTATCTCCACCCTCATGACGACCTATTATCATTATCAATCATCATCCAACGACCTCCTTCGACAAATGTTAACTCATGATGTCCATTGCCACCTCCCATCTGATGCATGTCGTTTACCAACACCAACACTTCCACTTATTATATGTTGTCCACCATAGACCAATGTTTACACTTGTTCATCATCTAATTCCCTTTAGTGGCGGACACAAATGCTCATTATCGTTTGTTTTTTAAGGTTCACCGCTAACGATCAACCATCGACAATATCATAAAACATCAAAATTGAAAATAGCGCCACATGATAAAAAAATTTATGTTTCAATCTCAGGAGATGGGTGAGCCCTCAAGAAAAAAAATATTGAGGTCATTAGATAAAAACCAAAAAATATTTTATTAGTTAAGAGCTTTAAATGGTATACATACAAATATATAATCAAGTATGCTTAATTTATTTTCTTTAATTTATGCAAAAATAACTTAGAAATATTTATAATTTTTTCTCACCCATTTAAAAAAAGAAGTCAATAATAATTTATTCATGAAAATAAAATTATGTAAGAATATGCTAATATAGTTTTCGTTAGAAAGAACTTAAATATCTTTATATTTATATTAAAATTAAAACTCATAAATAGCATCATAAATAATAATAATCTTAATAAAACTTAAAATTGTTAAATCCCATTTATGCAGAATATCATTACACCCTTAAAGGGCTCAACACGGAGGACTGCACTATTGATCGTCCTCATTTTTAAATTTTAAGTATTCCATGTAAAATGATCCGGCACAATTCGGATCAACCCGAACACGACCTGTTTTTACAAACGGGTTGATTTTCTGGACCCGAACCCGACCCGCTTCGGGTTCTGGTCAACCCGATCCGACCTAGGGACACGGCAAGCCCGTGAGCATATTCGCGGCAGCGGCGTCCGACGGCTTAGGCGGCATCTACGGACTTCAGCCGGCATCCGGCAGCAGCGAAACACGATAACGGGGCCACTGCTGGCCAGATGCAACGCGAAGGCGGCGGGCAAAGCAACGCGGGATGCAACGCGGTCACGCGAGGGGGCAGCGAGTCAGCCGGGCAGCGCAGCGGGGGGCAAGGCAGCTCGTTCACGCGTTGGGGCAGGCGGGTCAGCGCGGTTCAGCGACAGACAGCTCGGTCACACGGGGGCAGCTTGGTCATCGGGTCAATCCGGGTTATTTTCAGGTTTCCGAGTCAACCCGAATTCGACCCGATTTTTTAAACTTATCAAAAACTTTAACCCAAATCCGACCCATTTCAGATTTCGGTTGACCCGGACCCAAAATTTCTGTGTCAGATTTAAATCGAATTTCCGAATCGTGTCAAATATTAACAATAGTCTTCAGTTATAAAATAGTTCCACACTATAGTTCTCTTTACCAGTCACCGCGTGGCCTATTTTGTCTAAGTCCCACGTGGCAAGCTCTCTGTTGGTGCGGGTTGTGGTGAAGTGCCTTTGCATTTCTCCGGTAACGCCAAAATACATTCAAATTTTGTAATTCCAACGGTCGGATGGCCTGCCATGCACTCCACGACGTCCGTCTGATCCCCCACCTTGCGCTTCGCTTTACCCAGCCATCGAACTGCGAGAAAGGACGAAAATATAAACAAACAAGCACAAGCATTTCGAGACTTCGATTCAAGAAACATAGCTCTCTGCGATTTTGAATCAAAAATTTTTGAATTGAAGCTGGAAGAGAAGAGACAGAGGGAGCGAGAAAGAAATGTAAGACTGAATCGGCTGCTTCGCTTCTGTTCGATACATTCGTTCTTTTAACCTGATCTTTTCCACCTCCTATCATCTTGTGGGTTCAAAGCTTATAATACTCGCTTCTTTTCTTATTGCAGACCTTTTTCCATTAATGCATGAGAGCATTATTATCTCTGCATCTTCCGGTTCTAACAAAGTCCGAAGCTTGGTCTCTTGCAGCACTCTTCGCCGCCGCAGTTCTTTTGCTCCTCTTCAGACCCAGAAAAACAGAGCTCGAGGGAGGAGCCGCTGGAACGCCGAGTCACCCCGAGGCCTTTTCTTCCGGTCACGCTTCTAGCCCAAGCGAAGAGATATCGAAAGGTACTTCTCGAACACCTTCACTTTTACTTTTGATTTTTCTAGTTTTGAGAATCTGCCTTAGAACCCACTCGTCTTTCCTCTCGCCTTTTATTCTCTCTTCGAAGCCAAGCTTCCCCTTTTGGTCTCTATCGTATTGATTTCTGGGGCCGGCAAGTATTTCTACCGGTGGGGAAACCGGCGGCGAAACGGCGAGGTTGTCAATATCATTTCACTTACTTTCGAGCACGGTCTCTTCACTCGTACATCTTGCGCTAGGTCTGCGACTATAAGCCACAAGGGCATTAACAAAATGATCAGGAAATTAATCTGAATAATTATTTCGTGGTCCGTCCTTGTTTTGGGTCTGACAGAGAAAGTTACTAGCTTTCTGTTGTTTATTTGAAATAATTTTTTTAACAAAACTTCTCCCAATTTTTTTTCCAAATAAAAGAACCAAATTAGACTTAATTTTCCATTATTACTCCTCTGAGTTTCGTAATAAATTCGCATGCATCTACAGCACATTGATGAGTAAACCAACACCGATAAAGTTATGGCTCAGTGATATCTCCAATAACCAATTTTGTTAATGAAGACCTTAACTTTTTTTAACCTTCATTGACTAAGATCATTTTTCGTTGATCATGATGATTTGGGCCAGTTGGTAGAGAAAAAAAAAAACATCAATGTTATGTAGATTCATTTCCAAATAATATGATGGATGCATATGACGCAGTTATATATGCGTTCCCTTTGAATACATTTTGAATGGTTAGAGTTGTCTTTTTTCTTTTTTTTTTTGTGATCTCCCTACTATTGAATGTTTTCCCTACTATTGAATGTTGAAATATTTGTGGAAATAGAGAGACAATTTATCCATGTTGAAATCAAAAGTAGCTTATAAGAGATGACATTTTTATGTGAAAATCTGAAATGGAAAAAAAAAAATACAGGGGTTAAATCAGTTAAAATGATTCCATCACTATATATCATAAATTATACATGATACATTGACCCGCAATTGAGGAATTGTTGTCTATTAAACATAAATTGTGAAATCGGTGGAAGTTAGATTAGCCTTGAAGTGTTAAAGTTATCTTCAAGAGATCGTTGGTAATCTATTTAATCATTCTCCTTAGAGGATGGGAGATTAAATACGAAAATGTCATGTGAAAACTTCGGGTGTTAGAGTTAATGCGTAGAAAGGCATTGACATCATTGGCGATGACATACATTAATATTTGTATCAATAACGTGCATCAATTTTGTTGGCAATTACGGACATTAAGTTTGATGTCGATGAGGCTCATTGGTCTTAGTGATGATGGTGTGCATCTGTCTTAGTGCAATGGTGTGCCTTAGCATTATTTATCAACAATAAGCATTAGCCTTTTTAATGATAGCAAGAATAAGCATTGTTGTTCATGATGAGGATCAACCTTATTAGAAACGGTTGTATCAAAGTCTTTGGCGATGGTTAGGTGATAATAGAAGGCGACGCTAGTCATGAGATTATGGCAGTATGATAATAGTTAGTCAACAGTGGTGTGATAATAATGGTTAAGTGACGATAGACTGACAACATTATTCGATCAATGGTGGTTGGACAACAGATCGAAGTTATTCAAGACTATAGCTAAGTGATAGCAGTCTGATGATGACAATATGGTAATGGTGATCGGACAATAATACTAGGCCCAAAAATGATTAGACAATTGTGATCATAGTCAAGCAACTTTAATTAGGTCATAATTGAGCTACTAAAGTTGAGCGACGATAGCTTTATCCAGCAATATATACTATTTTTTGTCGGTACATGCATATGAAATGAAGTGTGAGCTTATCTTTGTCAAAGCTTTTATGAAACTTATAATAATTTCCAATTTTTTAAATTCATTCTTTAGTATTTCACCATTGTACCTTGGAATAGTAATTCGTAGCGGTTTAGACAAGGCGCTTCTCATGAGGTCTTTCATATTACCCCTCAGCGGGAGGAGAAATTATTCTGTGCAGCCGCCGGACGTAGCTCTATGTCCGGAGTCAAATCAGTTGTAGCCACATCAGCGGTACCGAGCCGCGGTACCGAGCACAAAGGGGTGACATTGAGCATTATGATTGGTCTCCGGATAGAATTTGGCATCCGCACAAAATAATTTTTCCAATGTGGGAGCATGCTAAGGTGGATTCCACGGTATTGGTGTCGATGGGTTCTTGTTTTGTTGATTATACCCTTTTTCCCTTCATGATTCATCCCCATCATTAAATTGAGCATAATTTGGACAGCACACTACTCCAAATACCTTAGCAATTAAGCAAATGAACTTTTTCCACTTATTATTTTAACAAACTACGGAAAATCAATAAGACCACGATCATTAATAATTAATTCGTAGACGCTCCCTACTTTAACTAACTGCATGAAAGTTAGCTGTTTTCGGTGGATTTTACAGTGGAATAATGTTCGTCGAAATTACCAACGGATTTACGATAAAAAATTTCTTAGAAAATTTTTTATTACTTTGCGGCGGATTTCCGCCTCATGCTACAAATTTACGGTGGAAATTCCGCCAAATATTCGTAAATATTTGCAGCGGAATATTTGCTGCGAATATTTATTTTAAATTTGCATGGGTTAGCTCGGATTCATGGGTTGGCTGGGTGGGCTATGGCCTTGATGCGGGTGGGCCGGTGAGCTTATAGTAATTTGGAGCGGAAATTCGGCCACAAATCCGCTACAAAATATAATGAAAACGTTGTTTTTGGAGCTCAAAATATATTGTAAATCCACCGCAAAATATTTGAGATAGATTCATTTTTCCAACGTTACTTTTAGCGTCGGAATATATTCTACCTGAAAAATACTTATTTTTCTATAGTGACCGGATATTTGCTTTTCTGCTATTCCCGCTTGGCTCAATAATGTACATATCCAAATTGAGCCTTTCTTTGCATTGATTTGGCATTATTATGATGGCAAGCTCTCTATCCAGCTTATTTGGCACTGTTTGTATTGAATTTTTCTCTTAGTATGACAATACTTGTAAGGAAAGTACTATTGCTCATAAATTAATAAAAATCATTACGTAAATATTCAATTAGATAAAATTTAATTATAAATTATTTAGTTACTTATTGCAAAACTTAAATATTTATGTGATAGTAATATTTTATTATATTAACTTAGTCTTTGTCAACCTTGAATAATTAACTTAATTATAAAAACGTATGATAGCATCTCAATTGCTAATTAATTTGTAACTTACTAAACTAAATAAAAAATTCCATCTATTTGGTCAAATAAAATAAAAAATAATATCAATTTGCTTAAATTAATATCTTTTTAATTAACTAATATTAAATATTAAGTTTGATTTAAGTGTTTTTCATTACTATATTAATATTTATTCGATTGAATATTAATAGTTTTGATTAATAAATTTTTTTATCAATTCAAATTAAACAACTTAAATTATAATTAGTATAAATATCTTAATTAATCATTAGTGGTTATTTGTAAACTAATTAACCATAATGCTGTGCTTCTTGCATGAGGAAGCTCTTCTTGATCTTGGATGAGAGAAAGAGGGAAGGGAGGAGTGGAGCTATAGGAATCTCTAATTCCTTTTATGCCATAAGCTTCAAGGAGGTATAACCTATGTATACATTTATATATTGTGTGATAACTTGCGAATCAACCTAATCTAAAACCGGACTAATACACAACAATGTCCACCTTAGTTTGATTTTACAATAAACTACATGTGCGCCTATTGCGATCTGACTAACTCCCTGTATTAACTTCACAAGCAAATCTTTTGAACCGAGCCCAATCTCACTCACGTTCAACCTCCATTGTGTGTCACGATCCATGGCTCTAGCTCGCACTCCCACGCATTCTAATTAACGCGAGTTTGCACTCGTTGCTATTCCTCATGTGATCCACATGTGCCATTCCTTGTGCATTGCATTCTTTTGCGTACTTTTAGCACACACATTTTGCTCCTATGTGGAACGTCAGCACTCCAGCATTGAGCACACTTTGGTTCGCCAATCTTCCTCGGGCACTTGTGCGAAGCCGTGACCTGCGACTTCGCACACACTACCTGTCTAATTTCAAGTCCATGACCAATCTGCCACCCTGAGGTTATTGATATTGCCAGTTTGTCTTTGCTGCTCAGACACACAAAAAGCCAATCTACACAATTCGACAATATGTCCAAATTATGAACAATACTCACCTATGGATCACCCTGCATGCCCAGCTTCGTTCACAAACGCTTGTTTCGCAATTTGCCCAGTTGCTATAATTTCTACATCTCCATCTCGTATTGCGATCATGAACACGACATTAGGCTTCAATGGCGGCACCCACATAGGCTTATACTCCAGCTCCCGCAGGTTCACAAATCCAATCTGCTCTACCTCACGAGATTGAAGTCACCTCTTCTTGTGCAAGTTGCAAACAACACTAGGCCGTCCACTCCATCAAAAAAGAACAAAACATGCTTCCCCATGCATGGATAATCCTACAGTCTTCTGGATTCACCCATATGAGAGCACAATGAATCCACCCGCCTGCACTCCACTCAAAATTTGTCTTCAGCCTCGCTCCTGCATGTTAATCCAGTCCATGCAGATGCAGGTAGGGGTATAGACGAGTCGAGTTGAGTCCAATAGTAACCTTATTGACCTTAGCTCGTTAGTCAGAACATCAGCTCAAACTCGAGCTCGAGTCAAGCTCAGAAGGTGAGCTCGAGTTAAACTCGTCACACTGTAGATTAGCTTGTCGAGTGGCTCGAGTTCGACTCGTCCGATTTTCTTGCCTGTGTTTTGAATTCCCACTCCATCCCATCGAGCGCAAACGACACGAGATCAGCTCTGTCCCGTCGAGCGCACAAGGCATCTGCTCGACCAAGAGGTTCACTTCGTCTGGTTGAGCGCATGAACGCTACCTCAATCTGCACACACACACGACTCACACTTCGTCCTATCGAGCGAGGCACTCTTCTCGTGACTCATGCAACTCCCGCTCGATCTCGAGGTCTGCCACCCTCTTACTGCTCGATCTCGGGGTCTGCCTCGAATCGCTGTATAGTTAATATATTATTTTTTTAATCGAGTCGGCTCGATGAGCTCGCAAGTTGAGTCTTATTGTGTGATTATAAGCCCGAACTCGACTCGCGAGCTTGATAAGCACGGCTCGCGAGCCCATAAACGAGTCGAGCTTGAGCTGGATCGCGAGTCATCTTGGCTCACTTACACCTCTACACGCAGGTGATCGTGCACCCAGAGCCTGCAATCAGTTTGCGCTCCACCTACGCGCGAGCGTTCGACCGTGCCATGCGCAACTGCGACCCTCACCTGTGCAACACCCAGGCACGATTTGTACGCCTGCGTTGCGTGTGCAAGCCGGAGACCTAGCCTACGATAGAATCAATGACACCTCCAGTGCTTATGTTTGACCTCGCATCACACATGAACAGATTCACGAATCCCGCCTTCATATGGTGCAATTGATTGACTGTTGGCCATCCTGCTCAGCCAGCTCCAGTGACTCCACCTCTTTCTTGAATACAAGAACCGTCTTCTTCCTTCTTTGCCCGATCACTCCACTAGGCTCTGCTACCAATTGCTTTGTTTCTTGCATGAGGAAGAAGAAGCTCTTCTTCATCTTGGATGAGAGAGATCGAGAGAGGGAAGGGAGGAGTGGAGCTACAAGAATCTCTAATTCCTTTATTCCATAGGCTTCAAGGAGGTACTATATACATCATTCTACAGTGCTTATTTATAAGCATTTACATATGGTGTGATAACTTACAGATCAACCTAATCTAAAATCGGACCAATACACAATACATAATAATTCCTATCTAATTAAATTAAATTACAAAAAATAGTAATTCGCTTAGTTTAATTTTTTTAGTTAAATAATTTTAATTATTATGATTCATTCAAAAATTTTTAATTGTAAACTTATTGTTGCTCTGTAATATTATTACTGGTTATAAACTTATCACTAAACACCAAATGTCCAAAATCCTCATCTTTCTCCACCTTCCGCTCCTGCCCAAAATCCTCAACAACAAAATAAAGTTATGATAAAGAGCTTAATGGTAAAGGAGGAAAGGAGTCGTGAGACTTGCGAATTTAAGTTAAATCCTCTCATTGGAGTAAAATAGAATTTAGAAAACTATAAATTTTAAAATTATATATATATATATATATATATATATATATATATATATATATATTACTAATTTTATATTAATTACCATTTCCAACTCATATTAATCTTCACCGCACGTTATAATATTACTAATTTTATATTAATTACCATTTCCAACTCATATTAATCTTCACCGCACGTTATAATATTACTAATTTTATATTAATTACCATTTCCAACTCATATTAATCTTCACCGCACGCCTGGGGGGATTAAACCTCTGTAGTGGATGACAACGGTGCACTCGTGTGTAATTGTTGGAGAAGTAATTGCTCTGTTATTATCTTTGTTTGGTGATACACGCCTACCTTACAAATCACTTCAACCAATACGTTCTTTTATTTTTGTCGCTTCAACCAATACCTTTGGAATTACTCTACAATAATCTCAAGTTAGTCCACCTCGCTTTCCCTAAGCTATTTTTGTCCGATTTGCTAGCCATTGGTGTTCTTCTACTGCTTTCATCAGGCCTCACTCTTCTTCTCTGAAAATTTTTATGTTGTTTAATCAGTTCTCCGGACAACGGGATTCATCCGGATTTACTGTGCTTTAACTGATTTTTTGATGTACAAAAGAGCAGCTAAAGCGTAAGCAAAAGAACAGCAAATTCGGACGGTTCTTGCAGTTCGATGTCCGCAAAGAATAATTTCTCCTTATATTAATTAGATCTGATCTACTGTGAGCATGATAGTTAAAATAAATCATAATTGAATTGACGGCAGGAATGAATTAGCTACGTGACGCAATTTAATGAATCAAAATTCATTGCTTTTTCGGACCTTACTGATATCCGTTTCTTCCTCTGGTCATTTTCATTCTTCAACGCTTCTCGTCGCCAATGGCTTTTATGTACTTTTATGATTTGGCCGGTCGGATATTGTTTTTATGAAACAAGACCTCCGTGTCGTAAGAACGAACCTTCTGAGCTGAGTTTACTGTTGCTTTATTGCCTTCTACTCTATCGCCACACCGAATCCTTCGTCTCTTTACCACGCACCTGCACTGCTTTTGCCCTTTCCCGTCCTCACCACATCTTGCCATTGCACAGATTACCGGCGTTCCGTACACACCATGGCCGAAGAACCAGACCTTGCTCCGGCAGACCACTGGCTCTCCCAAGCTCGGTTTCTTATTCCTACGGCTCTCGACAGAGCCAGGTCCGCCTCGGGCTTTCCGGGCCGCTGGAAATCCATCATCTCGAAGCTCGAGCAGCTTCCACCCTGCCTCTCCAATCTTTCCAGCCACCCCTTCTTCTCCAAAAACTCTCTTTTCCGAGAGCAGCTCCAGTCCGTATGCGCCACCCTTGAAGAAGCCATCCTCCTTGCTGGCGGCAGTACCGCAATCGCCGGGAAGCTCCAGATGCAGAGCAACCTCGATTCTCTATCCGCAAAGCTCGATCTCAACCTCCGCGACTGCAACCAGTTGATCAAAACCGGCGTCCTCGGTGACGCCAGCGCGCAGTCAGGCCAAGCCGAGGCGGCGCGGTTGAGAATCCAGGAGCTCCTCGCCCGCCTCCAGATCGGGCACGCCGAGGCCAAGCATCGGGCAATTGAAGGGTTAGTGGAGGCTATCACTGAGGATGAGAAGAGTGTGCTCCTGGTGCTCGGCAGAACCAACATATCTGCTCTGGTTCAGCTCCTCACGGCAACGGTTCCCAGGACACGGGAAAAAGCCGCTACTGTCTTGTGTATGCTGAGCGAGTCCAGAATCTGCGATAATTCACTAATATCCGAAGGGGTTCTGCCTCCGCTTATAAGACTAGTGGAATCCGGGACGCCGCTCTGCAGGGAGAAGGCAGTGATGACGCTCGAGAGGTTATCGATGTCCGCCAATACCGCTCGCTCTATTGTCGGTCATAGCGGCATTCGACCACTTGTCGAGGCCTGCCGTGCCGGTGACTCCATTGCACAGTCAGCCGCCGCCGCCACTCTTAAGAATCTCTCTGCAGTGCCGGAAGTAAGACAGAGCTTGGCCGATGAAGGGGTCATCAAGCTCATGATCCATCTCCTCGATTATGGAATCATGCCGGGATCGAAGGAGCACGCGGCTGAGTGTTTGCAGAATTTGACATCAAGCAATGAGAGCCTTAGAAGGACAGTGGTCTCCGAAGGAGGAATCCGTAGCCTCTTGGCCTATCTAGACGGGCCCCTGCCGCAGGAATCTGCGGTGGTTGCGCTGAAGAATTTGATTGGTTCCATTTCAATGTCGGCTGATAATCTTGTTTCCATCGGGCTCCTTCCTCGGCTTGTTCATGTGTTGAAGGAAGGATCCCTAGGAGCACAGCAGGCAGCGGCATCCACCATTTGCAGGATTTCAAGCTCGACAGAGGTGAAGAAACTGCTGGGGGAGTTCGGGTGTGTTCCATTGCTGCTGAAGTTGATGGAAGCCAAGACAAATGGAGCAAGAGAAGCTGCGGCTCAAGCTGTAGCAAATTTGATGAGTTACACGCAGAACTGCAAGGAAGTAAAGAAGGGAGAGAAGAGCGTGCCGAATCTGGTTCAGCTACTTGATCCCAGTTCTGAAAACACGGCTAAGAAGTATGTGTTGGAAGAGTAAGCCGTGACAGGCTTTTGGTGAGAGCAGAGAAAGGAATCAAGAAAGTGGAAATTGTAAATTGTATTTCTCAATTCATTCATTTAACTGTTGGATACAAGATGTATATATAGAGGACAGAGTTAAAGAAAGTACATTGTGTAGCTAACATAATAATAGAATAAAAGATAAACTATGCCACGTGTATGTGTGGCTAACATCCCCCCTCAAACTCATGCTGGAGTAGCTGCTGTGAGTTTGTGAGTGAGCCGACTGAACCGGTGATTTGGCAAAGCTTTGGTGAAGAGGTCGGCGAGCTGATCTTCGGTGCAGATATGATGAACGAAGATTTTATTTTTCTTGATGCAATCCCTTATGAAATGACAATCTACTTCAATGTGTTTGGTTCGGGCGTGAAATATAGGATTGTTTGCCAACGCTATTGCGGAGGTATTGTCACAGTAAACTGTGGTAGGTTCCGCTTGCGGTGTATGGAGATCATCCAGCAGTTGACGGAGCCAGAGAATCTCGGTGGTTTCCGTAGCGAGTGCCCGGTATTCTGCTTCGGTGGATGAACGGGCGATTGTATTTTGCTTCTTGACTTGCCATGAGATGATGGAGGAGCCAAGAAAATTACAATACCCAGATATAGATTTGCGATCTTGACTGTTGCTGGCCCAGTCGGCGTCGACGTAGCCTTGGAGGTGAAGATTGGATCGGTTGATAGGAATGCCGAGAGTTAAGGTACCTTGAAGGTAGCGAAGTAGACGTTTTAAGGAGTCTTGATGACAGTTTAATGGGTGCTGCATATGTTGGCATAGCTGTTGAACCGCCGTGAGATGAGTGGTGGCTCCGCTATCAAGAAACCATTCGGAAGGGGTGGACGAGTGGGATGATGTTAGAAGAGCGGTATGTGGATCGGAGTTGTACATCTCGTCATGTCGGTGCCAACATTTAACCGCCGAGTGACCGGGTTTTCCGCAGATTTGACAAGATATGGATGGCCTGTTTGATTTTCCACCTCTGTTGGTGTTAGGCTGAGAGTGGTATGATCTTGAATTGTTTCTTCCACGACTGTTGGCTGATCTGCCTCTCCCACGGCCACGGTTGGCCATAAGAGCGGTTTGGGAGCCATGAAGGCTGAGGTCATGGAGATCTTTGGTGGTTTCGTGGAGTAGATTTAGCTCCTCGCTGCATAGAAGAGTGTAGAGTTCATCAAGGCTTACCGAGCGGAGATTTGTGCGGATGGCAGTTTTGAATGCTTGATAGGTATTTGGTAGCCCATTGAGAGTGTAGTGGATGACATCTTCTACGTCGACCGGTGCTCCTGCGGCTGCGAGAGCGTCGACTTTAGATTTGACGTCAAGTAGGTATTGCGTCATCGATTTGTCCTTCATGTTGAGGTAATGAAGTTCGTTCTTGAGCTGGGAGATTCTTGATCTGGTTGAAGATTGCAGTCGGCTGTCAAGAATTCTCCATATGTCGCTGCAGTGATCGGCCGAGAGGACGTATGGTAGGATTGAGGCCGAGATGACGGAGTATAGGGCTGCTGCTAGATTTTGGTCTAGCAGAAGCCAAGTTGTGTGGTCTGGGTTTGAGTTTTGAGATCCGTCACGAGAGGTGGTGAGCGGAGATGGGCAAGAAAAGGAACCGGTCAAGAAACCTTCGAAGCTGTTTGCTCGGAATAGTTTGATGACTTGAGATCGCCAAAGAGAGTGATTCTCTGCTGTTAATTGTTGGGAGATGACATTTTTGATGTTGCTCATTAAAAATTTCAGAGATGACGGAATTTGTGTAGAGGGGAAGAGACCGTCGGAGGTAGAGGATTCCACCTGGGTGGATTGAGGTTGGTTTGCGGAATTTTCCATTGGAGAAGATGAGGGGAGTGGGACGGGTACCTAGACTGCTGATACCATGTTGGAAGAGTAAGCCGTGACAGGCTTTTGGTGAGAGCAGAGAAAGGAATCAAGAAAGTGGAAATTGTAAATTGTATTTCTCAATTCATTCATTTAACTGTTGGATACAAGATGTATATATAGAGGACAGAGTTAAAGAAAGTACATTGTGTAGCTAACATAATAATAGAATAAAAGATAAACTATGCCACGTGTATGTGTGGCTAACAGTATGCGGTTTCCTGCCTTCTCTATCTGTCATCAAGCAAGAAATGTAAGAAACTGATGTGCTCTTATGGCGCCATTGGATATCTCAAGAAGCTTTCGGAGATTGATGTCCCTGGTGCGAAGAAGTTGCTGGAGAGATTGGAGAAAGGGAAGCTGAAGAGCTTTTTCAGCAGGAGATAGATGCTGACAGTTCTCTTCTTACTATATATGCCACTGTAATGCTTTTGCTATAGCTCTGTATCACCTTTATGCTTCATTATCTCCATGAAGTCGCAAAGTTAGTTGTCCTGATCATCCAAACTTTCTGTCTTATCTCCATTACTTGTTATTAAGTTGTTTTTATATGTTTTTGTTGCTTTATGAATTATTCTTCACATTCCAATCGGTTGAAGCAACATTGAGTGCTTAATTACAGCACGCATCTTATTATAAACAAAGGTACAGTGCGACAATATAACAGCTTTGCTTTCAGGTTTGGAAATCAATAATGTCAACTTTTGTCGTTGGTCCCTTCTTTGATGTAGCTTTAAGATTAGAAATGGCTTTTGGATTATATTTGGTGATGAACTATAGCTGCTATTATTAAAATTATCTTTGATATTAAATAATAGATATACAAAACATTCTTTGAAAATTTGGGGGCAAAGTTACAAGTGTAAGAGAAATGTGCAAAACTAAGAGGGAGAGACTATTAAAAAACAGAAGGCTCCAAAAAATATTTCAGAAACCAGATGCAAAAAGAATAATAGAAGCAGCTTGGCCTAGGTTCAGGATATGTAGTGAAATAATCAACATTTAATTTGGCAGCAGCTCCCCTGGTTGCTCGAAGATCATCTAAGGGGAGGGTCTAAGGCAGGAATTCATCATCGTCCAAGGCCCAAAATCGCAAAACGTGCCCAGACCATAGGGAGGTAGCACGAAAATCATCATAGATAAAAAAGCGCTGAGGCAACCAAGGTAAAAGCGATCGAACCAAACCTCAAGAAAAACAAATTTCAAAAAAAAACTGATTGGTTCCCACAGGGAACAACCCAGGAGCAAGGAAGAAATTGGGAAAGGCCGCCAAAGACGGTAGGGAATCCCCATGATCACCTAGTCTGATCACAATTTCAGCAGTTCCTTCAACAATTCCCCATATCTCCATTTTGATATCTTTAGTCTAACCGCTGTAGCAATCTTGTAACAATGGGTCACAGTACACACAGCAGACGAACAAAACTTTCTATTATTCCGTTCTGTTCAAAGATGGTAGATAATGCCATTAAGAATAAGTAAAAGACCATGTTTGAATCTCTCTGTAACAGGCAAATCCCCAATGAATTTAAAACCTTGAGAAACATTGGGCCTTAAAAAGAAATTCTGGAAAGCGGGAAGTAAACGAAGCACCACCGAGGAGTATTTGCATTCAAGGAACAGGTGAGAAAGAGTTTCATTAATACTACAACAGATGCTACAGGCAGAATCCTGCACATGAATGTTCCTTCTACAAAGCTCATCAACAGTTTTTAAGCCTCCCCTTAAAAGACATCCAAGAGAATACAGAAAATCGAAGAGTGTGTTTCTTATGCCAAATCATGAGGTGCCAATCATAGGTAGTGTCATCCATGAAAAATTCAAAGTATAACTTTGTATAAGAGATATTATCTTGTTATCCCAAATTAAATGGTTCGGCTTTGTTTGAGAGATGGGAATGGCAGAGATAATATATCTGATATGTTAACTTATAAAATCAAGAATAGCCCAAGTGTTATTAACAGTCCAACCTGCCAAAATGTCGGTGCAAAACAGAAATTCAACAACGAATGATCAAGGAAGGTATTGGAGAACAGGTATCCTAAGCACCAGCGATTCTAAGGCTTTGTTTGAGATGATTTTTTCCTGCTTCTTAAAACAAATTTTTAGTATACTAAAAAAATTTTATACTAAAAAAACACCTTAAGAAACAATAAAAAAGTCATCCCAAACGAAGCCTAAATTAGATCAGAAGGTTTGAAATTTAAATGTTGTTGATATTGCTTCAATACTTTGATATTGAGTTTGTACATCCACTTCTGCCACTATGACATGATTTGAATCAACTATGGTATTATTTTTTTTCGGAATATTTTGACCAATTAAGATACATCATATATACAAGACTCGAATCAAAGACCTTTTGGCTGATAGCCAAAGCTATCAATTCACAGATCAAGATGAGTTGTGTAATCAACTATGTTCACGATCATGATCAATGACTAGTCCTGACCATCTTTCGAATCACCCTGTTTTTCTTGCATCTAATGTAAGTAAAAGTTCATTGCTCAATGTTCAATAGAGATTTAAATATAAGTTGAACTGAGATGACATAATAAACTTTAAATAATTATTTAAATGATGAAAAAAATGGTGCAAAAACATGAAAAAAAATCATCAAATATAATACATCAGCATAAATAATTTAAATTTCAGAAACAAAGAAAACTTAGACAGAAAAAAGAGTACATCATCGGTCCAATAAAAAAGCTCCAAAATATGATATAGGCTTGATTTGAGAAAGCTTTCTTAATGCTTTTAAGGACGGCTTTTTAGTACAAAATTTTTTGTAAAAAAAAACTATTTTAGAAAGCAACAAAAAAATTGTTCCAAACAAAACCATAATCAATACTCCATCCAGAAAATTTTGATCCAAAGATCTCCAAAAATTATCAATGGCCATCTAATGAACTCCAACAAAAAAGACATTAGCAATGTAAATCGTTGTATCAAAATGTTAAACCGCAAACTAGATATCAAACTCAATCTTTGCCAGCCATAAATATAGCATAAATGCTAAACCTGTGAGTAGACAATTTCCGGTAAACAGAAATTGCAACAAGAAGGAGAAAACCCAGCAGCCCAAAACCATCCATAGCCATTGAAGACCCAACAACATATAACATAGTAGAGAGCAAAGATGGCAAAAAAAAAAAACCATCCAGCCACCAAAACATAGTAGCAAAGTGGAGCTATTGGAGGTAATACCAATCTTAAGAAAGTGATGCAGACATGTTTGATAATTTGGATTGGAGGATTGGGAGAAACATTGGTAACCGTTTTGAATAGAAGTGCTAACTTTGGTGAACCAGTCAACCACATTTATCCCAAAACTCAATGAGAGATTTTCCTTAGAGCCAAGGATCATGATAAGTTGCTAAAATAAGGAATGATAAATCATCAAAAAATCGCTTTCATCTGGCACAAATGTCGAGACATTGGAATTAAAATTTTCAAAATTAAATTTAGGATCATTCGAACTCTTATTTTAGCAAACATATAGTCGAACTGAAAATCTCGATGAGATGAACCCAACAACAAAAATGATATAATCCAAGCTAGAATAAGCCCAAATTAGGGGATAAAAGCATAATTATAAAATTTAGAATACTAGTGAGATGATTGAATGATTTTCAAATTTGACATGCTTATAGTTGAATCGAGTGGTTCGACGAAACAAATACAAAAGGCCCAATGTCACTTAATTCCGACACCAATAAGACACCTAAATGATGCACAAATGCTTTATGATTTAGAGAATTAATATGAGTTGTCCAATTGAGTGTTTCAAATTTTGTCCATATTTATAGACATACCTTTAAGAAAATCTATAAATAATCCCGCATTCTCTACATGAAAGGAGAGCTTGGACTTGGACCTTAGACTTTGGCTTGGCATTCAAGGAAGATACAAGGTTCTAGGGGCGTCAATACATGACACAACCCAAAAACTCGACATGAACATTTTGGGTCCAGGTTCACCCGTTTAACAAAGGGGTCAGGTTCGGGTTTAATTTTTCAACCCAATTGATATATCGGATTTGGTTCGAGTTAACCCGCAAACGTGATTGTAACCCTTTTGACCTTTCCGTCGCCCACTCACGCTCGTCCGTCACACTAGTCACAATTTCTCACATGTCGTGCTCGCTTACCGTGCTTGTCCAATTTCCCTTGCAATCGCCCACTCAAGCATGCCCATGCATGCTTAATTGAGTTAGCGGGTCTCGTCGGGTTGGTTTAGGTCTAGATTTTTAACACGTATGCACAAATGTGTTGGGTTCAGTTAGATGTATTAAGAGTGGGTTAATTTTGGGTTTGACCCAAACCCGACCCGAAAACCTATTTTAACATCGTATAAGGTTCTAAGGATCTCAAAGCATCACTTGAGGACTGCTATCGAGCCACCTCTCGACTGTTGCCATCGAAGCTTTGTCGGCCCACCCCTATGACTCTTAGACCATTGTTGTCCTACTACAATCCTTGAATCACTATTGCTTAACTAGGATTCTAGAACCATCACGTTCAATAAGGGTTATTCCAAACTTTTTCACCCACTAACTAACATTCTCTAACCATTGTCATCACAACTATGATCCTCCAACCACTATTGCATGACTACGATTCTTAGAAAATTGTAGTCTGATTAATATCATTTTGACTTTTGTTGCCATTGACTACGGTCTCCCCACCATCATCGCTTAACAACGATCCTTAGATAATCGTTATTTTAATATGGCCCTCCATCCATTATCACCCAGCTATTATCCTCTGACCACCATTGATCAACTGCTATCCTTCAAACTAATATCTCTCAACTATGATTTTTCCAACTATTGTCGCCTGACAATGATCCTTCCAACCTCTTTCGCCTACCAATTATCATCATTTGACATTCTTCGCTTACTGCTACGATTCTTCCAACCATTGTCGGCTGACAATGATCCTTCCAACCTCCGTTGCCTTCCAATTATCATCCTTTGATCGCCTGCCAATTAGAATTGGAGTTTTGCCCAACTGTTGCCTGATAGCAGAGTTCTGTCCAACCCCCGACTAACGTCAGAGTTCTGCCCAACTGCCAACTAAAGCCAGAGTTCTGCTCGGCAACCAATTAACATCGGATTTCTGTCTGACCGTAAATCGAAGCCATATTTTCGCCTGGCCACCAAACGTCGTCGGATTTTTTATTTTCGTTTGTAGCAACTTGACAGTTGATTATTGTAATCTGATCGTCCTTAATTTTGGGAACGAGTTAGTCACTTGTAGTCCATTCAAATATTAGTGGAATCATTTGGGTGTTGCCCCATGGTTTTTCCTTTTCCAGGATTTTCCATGTAAAATTCTGGTGTTCCTTTTTTTTCTGTTTGTATGCTGGATATCCATACAAGACTTAGGCGAAAATTTTTAACTCTATCACCGTGTGTATAATTATTGAGGGGGGCTCCCCCCAATCGGATTCCGCCCTTGGATGTTCTTTCTTTTTTATGCATTTTCTTTTTTGTTTTTATTTGGTGCATGGTTTACTTCCCCAACCCTATGCTTTACCTATTTTTAGAATTGTGAAGTTTAATCTCTATAGCTAAAAATCATTTACCTAAATCAGGCTTATGGATAGTACAACCATTCATGAGAAAAAAAATAAAAAATTACATAGCAACCAAGGAATTGCTCTTCTTCCTAAATTTGAGAAAACCATATACATGTATATTTAATCTGAGAGATTCCCTCTTAAATTCTTTCACAATCCACCATCTGCAGGGCTAAATTATAAAACTGAGTGCGCAATGACATCTAATAAGTAAAGAGATTCTTGTAAGCCCCTTTTGCCAATCTTTTGTAAACTTCAAGACCTAATTTTTTTTCTAGAAAATCAAACAAATAAAGCTGCTATAGAGATTCGGCTTAAGGAAATATTCGTAAATAAACATTGTGCATCTGATTCGGCTTACCAACTTGAATCAGAATGATGGATAAGAACCGTTGAAGGGTTAGTGAGGCTCTATAGCAACATTTTGTAGGTATTAGATTCCGCGAAGCATGGATAGTTTTAGCTTTAATTTTAGCTTTTGGGATGAATAAATAGGAAGAGACAAAATTAAAGTTAAACCTAAGGGCATCTCCATCAGAACTGTTTGTCGTTCTTGCTTCACTCCAACCGAACACCATTTGATTGTGGATGAACAGTGCGACGCCAATATTGGCGTGGCACTGTTCGTCTGCGTCTCTATCAAACTTTAGAAAAAAGGCGCGAATGAAGAGAACTACGGTTTACGGGGAAAAATGACGTTCTATTGGAGATGAATCACGACATTTTTTGGTTTCACTGTTTTGGAGTGAAAAATGAGATTTTCGGTTGGAGATGCCCTAACACCTTCATGAATGCCTCTCTTAGGCCTTTCTTCTTATTTGATTTAAGAACCAAAGTTTCAATCACATTAACAGAATAATTTAACAAAATTAAAAAAAAAAAAAACACAACCGCCATAAAATAATGATAAAATTATTATAATTTTTATCAACAAAATCGTTAGATAACAAAAAGGTTAAATGCTATGATCTTAAGCATCAAAATTATCTAAAATTAGATTTTATTTGAGACAGTTTTATTGTTATTTTTATAAAAAAATATGTTAGAAATTTTTTATACTGTTTTAAAAAGAAATAAGAAAGAAGTCCCAAAACGATCGATGACGCTCTAGGTCGCCAGATAGTCGAGTTAGCCTGGTCAAACTCTGGTTTTCGACTAGTTTTTTAAACAGGTCAAAAATCTGAATCCGAATCCGACTCGTTTTACAAACGAGTTGACCCGAACCCGGGTGTTGAGATTAATATATTTTATGATATTAAATATAAATTAAAAAACTTTTTTTGTCTAATCTAATAGAAATTGGATTAGGATATTTTATATAATTTTTTATATGGTCCCCCATCGCTCAACAAGTTATGGATCAACAACACAATTTGGCTGGCCCAAGAGCATGACCTGACCCGATGCACCTTTCTTTAGCCCAACTAAGGTATCACACTTAACATATATTCCAACCCACCCGCTCTTAAACGGTCTGGGCCGGTACCTCACCCGACCTGTGATCACCAACCGCAGCGCCACCACACCATAACCCTCGTCATTCATCAGCTCCGCCTCGACCTCGGCCGAAACTGGCACAATATCCGCTCCGAAGACCGGAGACACCACCACAGTACCTTCCGCCTCTTGATACAGCGACGGAAGCGACGACGGCGGAGTTATCGGCTGATCGCGGTAGGAAACGTAGGCACAGAGGCGGTCGAGCTGAACGGCGGCGCGGCTATTCGGGTTGCGAATGGCGACCGTGAATTGCATATTGGTGGATATGGCGACGGCTGGCACTGCTGAGGCCGATTTGGTTAAACGGTAGATGGCAGCGCCGAGCACGGTGAAGTGGGGGCGAGAGGGGCGGTAGACGAGGTAGAGCACGAGGGCAGTGATGCCGGCGAGGATGAGGAGAGTGGAGATGGCACAGCAGAGGAGTCGGAAGTTTGTGCTGGGAGGTGTTCCTTTTTTCTCCATTGGAGATGAAATGCTGTGTTTAGGGTGAGAAGTGGTGATTGATATAGAGAGAAGTGGGGGTGGGGAGCTTGATATTGACGAAGGAATGGAATCGAATATTGTAGTGGGGATTAAAGAGCGGATGGAAGCAAGTTTTTGAATTGGTAAAGTACGAATTCTGATTTGCCACTTTGGAAGGTGTGTATGATTCTCAACTCAATGAAGGTTTTATAGACAAATTTATATAGCGAATTAGTATAAAACCTTTCAAAATGATTAATACTAAAATCAATGAACATGAGAAAAACAACTTTATATAGAGAAGGGAAAGTGCTTTGGATTTTTATCATTCTAAAACTTTCTTCTCTTGCTGTGGTCATTTTTATGCAAATGCATGCCTCAGTAAGGCTGGCCTGCCTGCATATGCAAAATAGCTAAAAGCATGTCATGGCCACCTGGTAAACTATGAGATTGATTGTACATATCGCTGATTTTGTTCTATAAATTTTTGGAGTCATTTTGATAAATTAAGACAAATTCATATACGCATCACATACACAAGACTCGAACCCAAGAGCTCTTGTTGGGAGCTTTGCTAAGGACATCTCTAACCGAGAAACACATTTTCCACTCCAAAATGCTGTAATTCATCTCCAATCGAACGACATTTTCTCTCTTATTTCGTGTGCTTCTTGTAATGGTCATCATTTTCTCCTCTTTCACACGCTTCTTTGGCAAATCATGTAACCCAATTTTTTATCGTAGGGTGAGCAGTCTGATGCCAATATTAAGTTTGGATGAACCGAATGGCCGACGACATACGGTGGTATGCAGTTCGGTTGAAGATGATCTAACAGACCAAGATGAGTTTCTTATTTTGCTTTATAATAAATCCATGAATGTTTTTTTTAGCAAGATGTATGGCACTTCTTACTTTTAGCAAGATAATTGGACGGGGAATGATTCTCTTGATTTATTTTTTAATACTCATTCCTCATCTAAGTTTGAAAGTTTTTTATTTTATCTCGAATGGTTCTTGGAACTTCAATCCTTTGCTTGACCACATTCCTAAATCTGTTGCTGATTTATTTGCGATGTTCCATCAATATTAACACTAAGGACCGACCTATTTTCAAGTTCTCTGCTGATGGTGATTTTTGTACAATAGCTATTTGAAATTTCTTCAGGCACAAATCTACTTATAATATTGTGTTTCACAAAATCTGTAATTTGGTTATTCCTACTAGCTTTTTCATTTTCTCCTGGAGAATCCTTAATGGTTTGATCTCTGTTGATGATAAGCCAAAGAGTAAAGGAATTTTCATTACTTCTAAATGGCAATATTATTTTCTATTGGAGACTATTAAATATGTCTTTTTGGATGGACCTATTGCCATCAATATGTGGTATATTGGGTAATGCTATAGGGATTAATATGAGGTACGTTAATACTACATGTTCTGCTCTCCTTACAATTAGTTAAATAATTGCAAACATCTAGGAATCAAGATAAGCTCTAACATAATCATAATAGCGCTTAAGAATAAAATTCAATCAGCTTGTATCTGCCAAGTTGCTTCTTCCAAAGCATTTTAAGGGTAATAAAATTTGGGCCTCTTTTTTCAAGTCTCTTTTGCATCTAATAACATAAACTTAAACTCTAGAATTCTATATTGAAAGAAGCTTTCTTTGGCTCAATATAAATTAAACATTAAGAGTTCTGTATCCAAACTTAGAGCTGGATGTGGTGGAAATTTTAGAGATTATCAACGTACTATGATGTTTGCATTTGCTTCTTGGCTTCTTGCTTGTAAGGTGATTGTTGCTAAGGCTTCTGCTATATTGATGAGCCTTAAGTTTTGTTTGGAATACAACTTTACCAAGATTTGGATTTAAACTGATTCCTTGCTATTGATTAATCTTATTAATTCTAATAATTATGATAATGCTAATTTGTACTTCATTTTTTGGAAAATCATGTGCATTCTTAGTTAGATTGATTTTGTGATCTCTCATATTTGGATTTCTTATTCTTGTTCCGCTTTTGTCTCTCCTTGGATTGTCACCCAAGTGGTCTCTTATCTTTTTCTGCTTATTTACTTGTTCATTTATTTGGAGTTATTCTCTATAGTTGTTGTTTTTTGAAGTTTGTACAATTCTCTTGGTTTCTCTCACCTTCCACATATGTGTAATCAATTTTCTCCTTTATTTTTTGGTCTTGAAGGTGTGATTTTTGTCTTTTAAGTAAATAATTTATATTTTTATTTCAAATATAAAGAATAAAGTTCATATAATATAGATACGTATCAATACATATTTAATATTATTTTATATTTTAATTAACTGAGCTCACAACTATTTTGTCTAATAGTATCAAGCCTTTATAAAGAATACAGCAATATAGTTTTTTGATTGATCTGCCCTCAGTTAATCTCACAAATCAAATGAATTCAATTATCTTTATTGATGTAATGTATTTAGTATTTACTAAACTAATTTGATGGTTGTAGTTTGTTTCAAAATACTCTGTCTTAATATAATAAAAAATATATTTCTATTTAAGATTTCAATAGAATACCTAATTTGTTTTCATTTGAAGTTTTAGCTCTATTAATAAATTTCTTAAGGATTTATGTAGGTAAATAGTTTATGCACCAAAGAATTACCATAACTATTATTATAAAGTTGAATTTTTAGAATAACAAAATTTTGATGCAACATATGTTCAGAGCATCATGATTGAAATATTTGATGATCTTTTACAATATGAGGTAAGATTTTATATTAAAGGTATTATCACCATCATGTGAAATCTTGTTGATGTTCTTGTAATTAATTTTAGAACCATGTAACTAAAAATGAATATATTTAATTAAGTGGCAAAGGATGCCTAGCAGTCTCCTCGAAGCCTTCTCTTGCTCGCTCTGCTAGGGCGTTGGCCAAGTGGATCTCCTTGACCTCTGACAAGTTCCCTCCTTTTATGGTAGCCTTCCTCTTCATTTTGGTCGGCTTCGTTGGTTTAGGTGGTGTGCTTCTATTTCATATGCTCTGAATTTTCTACGTCGTAGTATTTTCTTTCTGTTATTTTAATTTTTCTGTAATCTAGTGGGGATCTTAAGTTCTTAGGGTTTTTTTTTTTTTTGTTTGGCTGTAGCTCTCTGAGCATTACTAGCTATTGGTTTCCTTAAAGACTTGTATCAATTTTATGATATTAGCACGTAGGCTCATCCGAGGGTTTTATCTTAAAAACAAATTGAAAACGTATCCATTAAAATGAGCACTTGATGTTTCTTTGGGAAATTACTTAGATTCATTAATCATCATGGGGTATCAAAATTGACCCTATAAAAATTAAAGCCATCTTTAAATTAAAAGGATAAAAAAGTCAAATAAAGTTGAGATCCCTTCAAGGAAAATTAATTTTTTTTACGTATTACCTGCCTAAGCCAAAATCACCCTGATCAGAAACTCCTGTAAATATTTTTTTTTTTATCCAAATACACTTTGAAGGAAAAAGTTCTCTATTGTCAATCAAGCCTTCTTATCAAATTTGAATTTGGCCAACTTCAAATAAAATTACTAGGTTGGATTGAACTAATTATAGATTTGTCTTTCTTGCAACATTTATCCTTCAAAGATCTACTCTCCATCTTTAGTACAGAATCCTTATACAATCATGGCCTACGAAAAGAGTAAACCAACTATAAAAGTAGAAAAGTCAAATGCAAATTCTTAAAAGGATGATTTGTTCGCTGTTGTCAAAAATTAGGGGTGTCAATTTCGAGTTGCGGGTCAGGTTCCGATCAAACCCAGAACTGACCAAACACTATTTGGGTCAACCTAAACCCGACCCATTTTTACAAACGGGTAGGATTTTCGGACCCAAACCTGACCTGCTTCGGGTTCGGGTCAACCCTACCCGACACGGATTTAGGAATTTTCTGATTTTCCGAGTTGCCGAACTCCCATCGCTTTGCATCGTTTGTGAGCTGCTGAGCTCCTGTCGCTACTTCCGATAGTGAGCCATCGACGGGTCGAGCTCCCGTCGCTACTTCAATACTTTTGACTGCGGAGCTTCTGCTGTTTTGAGCTCCCGTTCTTTTACTTCCGACTGCAGAGCTCCCGGACGTTGTACGTGATTACGCCACTGACGACTGATGTCATGACGGCGAAGAAGTTATTGACGTCGTGGCACAGATGACTGGGCTGGCGGACGAGACTGACGAACGTGGCATCTATTCAAACGGGTCATGCGATTGACGCGACATAGAGCGGGAAACGGCCAGTCTGGGTTAAAACGGGTCGATTTCAAATTTCCAGGTCAACCTGGACTCGACCCGTTTTTCAAACGGGTTGAAATCTTTAATCTGAACCCAAAATTTCTGTGTCGAGTTCGATTCAAATTTTCAGGTCATGTCAAATATTGACAACCTTATTAGTAATCTCTCAGGGGAGTAGTGTTGAAGATAAGAATTAAGACATATATTCCATATTCAAATTGGCTCGATGCTTTCTCTCAAAATAAGACAAGCTCAAGAATCAACCTAAGCTCTGTCCGTTGACTCAAAAAGATTAGGAAGTGTGGTGGTCTTTATATATATATATATATACTTTTAGGCCAATTAATTCAAATTCACACACATTATATTACATTATTCAAATTCAAGATATCTTGATTAGTAGCAAAAGCATCCAACCAACACCCTAACCTTAAAATAATTAGCAAGGAAGATATTACACCCGTTAATCTTAATAATGAATTACTGACCGACTAAATTATCCTTCTACCATTTTTTTGCTAAGTAAAAAAATTTAGTTAGAATATATTAATTAAATTTGTAGTTAGAAAAGAACTCAATGATTATTAATTTTTAATAAGTTTAATATAAATTTTAAGTGATTAATTATATGATATAATCATCATAAAACAAATCAAATAATTTCCAGATAGTTCAACTTTCGTCAATATTAAATCAGTTATTTATTCGCTGCTCAAATTTTGGAAACGGTATTTAGCAGCGCATCTTAGCACTCCCTTGTTATCATTTTACCGTTCCCTCGTCCCTCTCTCTCTCTGTCTCTCTTAATAGTCACAAGCAAAATGATAATCTTATGTTATACTCTTAGAGCACATCCACTCGAATGGAGAAATAAAGATGCAGAACAAAAGCATCAAGTTTTATGCATAATAGTTCAAACTTCATCAAATTCAGGTAGTTATTCGCCTGGAAACGGTTAGAACTCCCGAATTTTAAGCCATTTATCCCATATTTATCTCTCTCCTCAACCGAACCAGTTTCCTCTTCCTCTGTTCCCTCTCTCTCTCTCCTTCCTGTCTCCTCTGTGTCTCCTCTGCATTCTCGCAATCAACTAGAGAAAGTCTTCTCCAGTCAAAGGTCTTTCTCTCTCTCTCTCTCTCTCTCTCTCTCTCTCTCTCTCTCTCTCTCTTCGAATTGTTTATTCAATTTCTCTCATTTTCTTCTAACCACATTTGCAGCAAACTAATGACGATAACTAAAAAAAGAGGTATTTTTTTAACTGCAGGGGCTGTCGATCTCTTGCATATCATCAATGGCTTTAAGCTTCCTTTCCCAATTCTTCGAATTTGACTCAGAAGTCACTGACGCCGTCATGGGCTTGCTCATGCCTGAATGCTCCTCTATTCACTCCGTCGACTTCGTCTTCTCATCCCCTCCGCTGCCTCCTCCACCTCCGCCGTTGAGTTGGCCGGAAAGTGGAGAAACAGTTCGCCAAATTGTTTCACCGCAGAGTGTGGCGGCTCGGGAGCGGCGAAAGAAGATTAGCACCAAGACGCAAGAGCTGGGCCGGTTAATTCCCGGCGGGGAAAAGATGAGCACCGCTGACATGTTGGTGGCGGCTCATAAGTATGTCAGATTCCTCCAAGCTGAAGAAAGCGTTCTTCAGTACATGAACGAACAAAAGGTTATTTTTATTAGGATACAAAATTTAATATAATATTCTAAAATAATGTTTTTTTTTAATTATTTTAATCATATCTTATTTTTATTTTGACTAAAAAACAATTGGGCAATACTTTTGCTATTTTATTTATTTATTTATTTATTTTAATGTTGTTGGTAATTAAATTTTAATAAATAAAATTGTAAATTTTGATGAAATATGTTGCAGGTAAGAAAGGGTGAAGGAGAGGAACTCTTGCAAGTGCTATTAGCTTCTCCAAAAATTCAAGAAAGATTGTCGAGTGAGGGAAAGTGTCTGGTGCCTAAAGAGATGGTTGATGACCTAGTTGCTAAACATCTCATTGTAAATAACTAATTTAGTGAGAGAGATGAAACTATTTATTGAATTTATTTAAAAAAAAATAGAGACCAGGCTTTCAGATTTTTTTAAAATAGTAGTCTGTTCACTTTAGTACTAGATAGATGTATGATGGTCTTGTTTGTACATATGGTTTACTCTTTTGAAATGTAATGTTTAATATTGTCTTTTCGTTTGTTTAATTGATTTATTGTCTTTTTAGTTTATAAATCAACATATTTATCAAGTAGTTCATGATATCAATCTAAAGCTATGCCAGAATAGTAATCGAATCAGTCATAACTATCAAGAGATGGCCTGCTCTATCTCCATATCCACTCCAATTATATATAAAAATACTATTGTAACTCTTGATTCTTTGAAGAAACGAAGATAATGTGACAGACTAAAGTACTCTCCCGACTCTTCTGTTCATATCTTCCTCTACGTAGCAATAGCTTCCTAGCTTCAGCATCTTCTTCATGATTTAAGAGCTTCTAAGCAAATGACAATTCCTAATCCCTTAACCGTACCACCAATCCAACGCACAAAATATTTGGACACATCAACGACAGTCCACTCCTCTCCTGCATAAGAGACGCTCCCATTTCATCCTACGATATTTTTTTTATTTTTAACATTAAGAACATCATCTCCACACAGCTTACAGATGAATTAAATCTCCCCACTTAACAATATAAATCCCTCGAAATCTTCCGTGCCAATTGCATTCAAGGATATTTGGCGATACCACATCAAGTTGAACAAATATATTATAAATAATGACGACTCCACCTTCAACCCTCCACATACTTTTTGAAACCATGAGGGTACCTTCTACTCAACAACATCTTCTTCTCTAATGTCAAATGCCATTACCCTCAAAACTATGTTCAAATATGATCTACTATACATAATTACCTCCGATTGAAAAATCACTCTCCATAATATGTAATCACAAGACAAATCAATGACCCATTGCCTTGTTGTTGTGAAGGCCAAAGGCTATTAAATAGAAGCTAATAGAACCCCTTACGTTACCAAGGATATCATTCTCTACACCCTAAATGGAATATCCCTAGGTTGCCAAGGCCGGGATTAAAAATGGCAATCAAGACAAACCTTCAACCAATACGCTATCTGAACTCTAGACCACGCTCTACCTAGAGGAAACAATATTGGCAAAAAAAGCCTCCCACCCCTTGTAAACATCCCCCTTAAACCAACACGTAGCCCTCATAGCTTCTTATGGTAGAGGCCATGGCTGCTCCAACAATCTTTCATCAACTAGAGGTCACGCCACTAGCAACTACAAAAATAGTCATCCCAACTTCCCTTAGAGTAAACATCCCCCTTAAACCAACACGTAGCCCTCATAGCTTCTTATGGTAGAGGCCATGGCTGCTCCAACAATCTTTCATCAACTAGAGTTCACGCCACTATCAACTACAAAAATAGTCATCCCAACTTCCCTTAGACTAAACATCCCCCTTAAACCAGCACGTAGCCCTCATAGCTTCTTATGGTAGAGGTCATGGCTGCTCCAACAATCTTTCATCAACTAGAGGTCACACCACTAGCAACTACAAAAATAGTCATCCCAACTTCCCTCGGACTAACACTACAAAAAAAACAAGTTTTAAGGACATACATATTAAGGCATTTTTAATTAACTGCCTTAATAAATATTTATTAAGACACACTCTTTTCCCGCTAATTAGTAGAAATTTGGCGCGAGGGTTAAGATGTCGGCAAAAGATTTTTTTTTTTCCTAATTAAAAAGAGTTTGCAAACAGGCGGATAGTTATTAAAAGTATTAAGCATCTCGCGCGCCCCCGCGCGCGGTTATTTCATCCCCCGCGCGCACTTCTTATATTTCATCCCGATTTTATTTCTTCTTCTTATTTCATTTGCCTCCTCCATTTAATCCATCGTCTTTGTTCGTTCGCCGCCTCCACCGGCCATCACGATTCTTGTTCGCCGCCTCCATCACGATTTGTTCGCCTCTTTGATCGCTGCCTCAAAATCCACAAGGCGACTGTGCATCAGGTAAAATGCTTTTAATCGGCCTTAATCGTTTGAATGTCGAATGCCCACTATCTAGGGTTCCATACAATTTCATTCTTTCTTCTTTTGATTTGTAGGATTTTTTGAGGTTCTCCTAATTTTTGAAAGACCTACCGAACGCGGACTTTGAGACATCAGTAAAAACCCAAATTTTCCGCTAATCATCCAGACGTTGGTATGATTTTAGTTCCCTTCATTTTTCTTGTTTGATTCATTGCATTACTTTTTTTTCCTGATGCTTTGCCATGCTCAATATTAATATTGAGCCAACAATTACCTTACAATCAAATTTTGTTCTGTAACAACTAATGTTTTTTTCCCCGTAGGGCTTTGCTCAGAATCTTCATCACGGATGAAGATTTATGCTCTAGATTCACACTTATGATAAATTATTTATCTAAATAGACTTTTGAATTTCATATTTTCTTAAAAGGTGTTATCATACATAAATCTATGGTATGTCTATGTAGTCTAATTTTTTAAAGAAAGTTATTTTTATGATTTTGTTAGTCAAGAAACAAAAAAATAATTATATGTTGTATTGTTAGAAGTAGAGAAAATTTTGATAGATACTTCATTAGCAGTTATGTCTTATTATGTCCAATTGGTTTATCAAATTTGGTATGAATGATTTGCTAAATCCTAAAAATAGTTATAAATTAGAATTTTATATGATGTTTAGGTTCGAAACATACCCTCATGCTCAAATTTAGTTTTGTAAAGATAGCCAATAGGATTTCTGTAATTTCATTTGCTTTCCACGTCAGCATGTACTTTCTTGGTTTCTCCACTGCTCTCTCTGTCTTTATATACACCGTGTACCTTGTATTAAAGGAGATTAACGAAATACATTTTTACTGTTGATCATCTTCTTTCTCTCGTCTCTGTTGCCATTTTCGTTCTCTCAACATGGTATCAGAGCCATAAGTGCTCCTCAGTTTTTTTTTCTCCATCTATTCTTTGCGATCGCATTTCTTGCATCCGCTCCAATGGGCGACGAAGCCTCCGTAGGCTCTCAGCAACAACAATCCACCCTCTCCACCCAAGATTCAGAGCTGATTATTCCGGCTCAATTGAAATTCCTCGTCTCAACCACCAAGAACCTCGTCCCCACTCTTCTAACCTCTGAAAATTACCCTATCTGGCGCCTTCAGCTATATCAACATTTCGCGGCCAATGGATACGAAGATCATCTTTCTGGCGATTCCACCATTCCTACAGATTCGCCCGTTCTTGATCAAACTCGATGGCGTCTGATCGATCGTAATCTTGTCTCGGCGCTTCTTTCCACCATCTCTCCAAGTATTCTTCCCTATGTGATAACTCTTCACACTGCCAATGAGGTCTGGATCACTCTCGAACGGCGTCTCCAACCCACAAATCGCGCTCGTGTTATACAACTCAAGAACGAGCTCCATCAAATCCGTATGGCCGACCGAACAATGCAGCAGTATCTTGATCAAATCAAGAAACTGGTGGACAGCATAGCGGCCGCAGGATCCACAGTTGATACCGAGGACGTCGTTCTTTACACCCTGAACGGGCTTCCGCCCAGCTACAATTCCTTTAAATCTGCTTTGCGCGCATCTCTTCAACCCATAAGCCTCGACGATCTTTACTCTCTCCTCAGTAGCGAGGAGATTAATCTACAACATCAACTTCGTCAAGATAGCTCGCCATCTGATTCTACTGCACTCTTCACCAATCGCAACAACTACCGTGGTCGTCAAAATAGATACAGCGGCAAATCTGCAAATAGTCGTTCCCAGCAGAACGATAGATCTCAACCTTCGTCTGAGGCTCCGACTACTTCTCGCACCTCCCAAAGCCGTCCGACCTGTCAAATTTGCGGCAAGCTTGGACACTCTGCCGGCAATTGCTGGCATCGACAGAACTTGAACTACGCACCACCCACGCACAACAGGGCTCTCTCTGCTCACCAACAGATCGCGGCCACTAACGATTGGGTTCTCGACTCCGGAGCGTCCTCCCATCTCACATCCGACTCTACCAACCTGCAACATTCGGTTCCCTACACTGGCTACGACTCAATTTCAATTGCGAACGGCAGCAATCTGTCTATCCAAAACTCCGGCCAGGGATTGCTACCGCTTCCCGATTCTCAGCGTAAGCTACATTTAAATCAAATTTACCATGTGCCCTCTCTAAAACATAATCTTCTGTCGGTATCCAGTTTGGCCTCAGATAACAACATATCTGTTTCATTTACCGCTAACGAATTCATCATTAAGAATTTACAGGACAACAAGGTGCTGCTACGGGGTCCCAAACGCAATGGGCTCTACCACATTAAAGCTCCGATCAGCTGCAACAACGCGGTGTCCACCTCGTCTGTACCACCTTTGTGGCACGCTAGGCTTGGTCACCCTCACGGCCGAAAACTTCAAATTCTGTCTAGTCTTGATTCGCATATTATTCACTCTTCGTCTAAATCTGTTTGCATTTCCTGTAATGTCTCTAAGAGTCACAAACTATCCTTTCCTATGAGTAATTCTGTTTGTAATAAACCGTTCCAGCTCGTTCACTCGGACGTCTGGGGTCCGGCCCCGATCAGCTCCTTAAATGGTTTTCGTTACTTCGTTACTTTTACTGATGACTTTAGTCGTTTTACTTGGTTATATCTGTTACATACTAAAGACGAAGTGCTAAATAAGTTTCGGCATTTGTCTAACCTTGTAATGAACAAATTTAAAACCAACATCAGCACGCTCCGATCTGACGGCGGCGGAGAATACAACAACTTATTATTTCGCTCTTACCTGGAACGTCATGGCATATCTCATCAGATGAGCTGCCCTCATACCCCGGAACAGAACGGAACTGCCGAAAGAAAGAATCGGCATCTGTTGGACCTTACCCGGACCCTTATGCACGCTGCTTCTCTCCCCATTTCATTTTGGGCAGAAGCTGTTTCTACTGCGAACTATCTCATCAACAGGCAACCGTCGTCCGCTATACAGGATCAAATACCATACTACAGACTACACGGTCATCACGCCTCATACTCACATTTACGTACATTTGGTTGTTTATGCTTCCCATGGACGAAGCCTTATGCTCAGCACAAGTTGGCATCCCGCGCCCAGGCCTGTCTATTCCTCGGCTACTCTAGTCATCACAAAGGATATCGATGTCTCCAGGTTCAACAAAATCGCATTTACATCTCTCGGCACGTCGTATTCTACGAAGATATCTTCCCGTTCTCGTCTGACAGTGCGGTTAAACACACTAAACCAACATCATCCTATGTACCATCATCCCTTCTGGTTCCAGCTTCACTGACCTCGAGCTCACATAAACCGTCTCAAACACCGGTTCAGCAGACTTCGAATACACCTGCAGTTGCATCCCTTCCTTCGGAACCAGAACCAGAACGTGCACCACACATAGAAAATCAGATTCTCTCAACACATCCGATGCAAACTCGCCTTAGGTCCGGCATATTCAAATTTTATCTTTTGCTCAACTTTATGTTTTTATTTATAAATATGTCCTAGTATAAACTCTGATATAGAATCATATTGTAATTATAACTTTTTTTTCGCATGTAATATATCATTTAAAGAATATTTATGAACTTTTGTTTTTTCAAAACTTAAAGATTTTTCATACTAGATACTTGTATTAATATGGGATTGATATGCCTTATATGAGATTCAACTTTTTTTATTTCTTAGGAATGTTAAGCTCTACTAAAGTAGTTCTAAAATTAGAATTATGTTATTTCTTAAAATTTTAAGCTATGTATAAACTCTTATTTATCGTGTTTAGTGAATTTAATTTTAATTCATGCTTGATTTTTTTGCTTAAGATCTTTAGGAAACATGTATTGATTTCATAATAATATATAGTCAAATAATATTTGACTAAAAGATCTTTAAACTTTATAAAATATTTAACCATGCTAGAGTCGCATTGTGTGAAGTTCTTAAATTGATTATGCAATTGATTTCTTTAATCAATGAATGTCATATTTTTCCTTAAGTTTTTGCATATTAGCTATAGCTACTTTTATTATAACAACAACACTTAGCCAAAAGTATTAAGCAAAATTCAACTCTTTGGGAATCAAATGTCATGTTTTTCAAAAGTTATACGTCAAATTTGAAAATATCTCATGATATCTCCCATCTAAAGTGGAATATAAATACATGTAATAGTCATGTTGAAATTATCTAAGATCATTGGTATATTGATTTTGCTTAAACTGCATCATTTTGTTGTGTCGTTATTTATTCCTGATATTATATTATCCTGCATCTAAAAGACTATATATTATCCAATTACTATATAAACATGTAGTAATTGGATGTTTCAGAGCTAGTGATATTTAAAACGGTAGTAAACTAAAATTGTGCTGCTAAATCTTGAGAATTGAATGCATAAAAAAAGTGGCATGAAGTGGTGAAGTGGTATAATGTTGAAAGAAAGAAGCATAAGAGAAATAGGGGAGAAGAAAAGGAGGAATACTCCATGCATTCCTGAAGATGTAATCAAGCCCAATTTATAGAGGATTACAAAGAAGAAAAACAAGCAAGGAATTAACGTATCAAAGAAAGAAAGGAAATCTATATATTGAAGTAGTTTTATTTTTTAAATTTAAAAACCTACTTAATATATGATAGAATCCCAATAAATAATCATCAGACAGTTCTATACCGACAGCTTTCCAATATTGAGGCCCCTAGCTCATCAATTTGTGTGCTTCTTTGAGAGAAATATTGGACTTCAACTATCACAAAACAAATACAGGAAAGAAATCACTAGCTAAAATAATTCAAAAATCAACCATTTCAACCATTCAATTTTTTTTCATAGCTTTAGATGCAACGATGTATTCATCTTCAGTTGTAGACAAGACTACAACTGATTGCAAATCTGCCTTCCAACTAAATGTGTTTCCAAATTTATTAAATACATAACTGTAAGGGATCTTCTAGTATCACATCCTATAAAATCTAAATGTACAGATGCAGTGGTAAATTCATTCTTAGAACGAAAAATTTTCAAATCTTAATACCAAGGTTATGGTTCCATTTAAGTATTATAGCATCTGTTTTGTAGCTTCCCTATAATGTCTTCTTGTATCTACCATGAATCTACTTATAATGCTAAGTGAATAAGCTAAATGTAGGCTATAACAGACCATAACATACATGACACTATCTACAACATTTTGATGGGGAATCTTTTTCATAGATAATTTTTCGGCATCATAACCTGGTTCTTGATCCTTGCTCAATTTAAATTTCAGTTGTTTCAAATCATAGAATCTTTTCAGGTTTTGTTTCAGTTTTTTCTTAATCATTGCCTTCAAGAATTTCATGGTTCTTTGACTTCACCTCAATTTGCAATTTATTATTTACATCATCATTCTTGGTTTGAGCCATTAGAGCTAAATTTGTCATTTGTTTGTACATTAAAAATCTTCTGAATGGGAATTACTCAGGTTCTTGATCGAACCAGCAAGCCACCACAAAACAAAAAACAAAAACCAAAATAGAGCAAGTGAGGGAGAGACGGAGAGGAGAATGAATTAGATTGTTTGAATACAAGGGTGGGTGGTCTTTATAGTGGGTATTTATGTAAATATAAATTTATAAATATAACCTCCAATACAAAACAGTTAAAAATAGCTTCAAAAAAGAAAAAAAAAAAAGAATTATAGAACATAACCCAACAGCCAAAAGTCCCGATCAAAGTACACCAAATAGTTCTGCTTGCTCAGCCCTACAAATTTTGATGTCGAGCATTCACCAAGTACTTCGTAGCTAATTGTTAATTATTTGATTACCTTAACTTATTTATTTATTTTGCAGATAAAGAGAGATTAAAATACTTCAAAACCTTGTGGTGGTCCCAATATTGTGAAGCTTCTTGACATTGTCAGATATCAGGTTTCTAAAATTCCTAGCCTGATATTTGAATATGTGAACAGTACAGATTTGAAAATCTTGTATCCGACACTAACTGATTATGACGTACGTTATAGTTTTCTGAAATATATAGATGAGGACCGAAGATGTTGAGACTATAAGAATAATATGTTTCAAATTGATCAGGATCGAGCTGGGCCATTGGATGTCTTTGGATTAATCATAAATCAATTGATTTTAGTGAAGCATCAACTGGAGGGAAAAAAAGATTCCACCCTTATACTAAAGTGAACGTCATAATCTACTATTATATTTTTTGAGGTGTTTAGCATCCTTTTTCTGAATCCTTCTGCAATCATCGTTGAACTTGGCTGCTGCAGCCTTGCAAGTTGCTTCTTGGAACATGCAATAAGTAGTAAGGTGGGGAGTAAACACATTATACCATCTTTGAAACTTGCTACACTTTCTAAATCGACTTCTATACAGAACCACAATGCTTATATTGTTACGGGGAAGGATTATACAAAGTATTAACTTTTAATTATGAATTATAATTGGGTTTTTTGTTATTCATTATAATTTGATCAATGAGGATTGCAAGTTTTTGAACTTGTCATTTATTGATATGACATTGACTTATTAATGATTGTTGGAATGTTAATATTACATGTCTCGTTTATGTTTTATAGTGATTTTCTTAGAAATGCAGTCAATAAGTCAACGTTTCTATGATTTTGAATATATGTATGTCTTAAAGGTGCTACTTTTAAAACAACTATAAGTCAATGGCTAATTGAAGATCTTGATAATGATCTTCAAATTGTCACCTAATATAACAGTTGATTAATGAGGACATGTAATTAGCCATTGACTTATAGTTGTTTTTAAATGGTTCAGTTATCATATCAGATTTTCTTTTTTGTGAAGATTATTTTTTACTCCTTGCAAATCAAAGATTTTACTTTAAACCATTTGAATATGCATCCACTAGCTCTCATGATTTTTATTGTCTGATGGGGCTTAAAGCCTACAACTTCAATGAATAAATAAATTTTGCATTCTAGAATTTACTCATATGCAATATTACTATCAATGTTATCATTATAAGATTTTATTTATTTTTTGAAGAGTTTTTTTACTCCTTGCTTATTCACTTGTTTATTTATAATACAAATCAAAGAATTTACTCATGATTTCTAATATTCATTTATCTTTTGCTATATGAAGGTTCTAATATGGAAATGAATAGAAGTTGGATGTATTGTTCAAGGAGTAGTATGGTTTTTAAAGAAGGAGTTAAAAACTTTCTAAATTTTGCATTCAATTATGGAAGTTCAAGTGGAATGATACTATGCCCATGTAGAGATTGTGGAAATGGCATTTGTAGGACAAGAGATGATGTTGAAGCTCATTTGCTTTGGAGAGGATTTAAACCAGGATATTACAATTGGACTGCTCATGGAGAAACTTCATTTAGAAATGACATTGGATCACATTCTCTCAATGTTGATGATGTTAGTGATGATATGGAAGGGCTATTAAATGATGCATTTGGGTTTGAAAGTAATACTGCAGATGAACAAGAAGAAATTAATAAACCAAATGCGAATGCTACAAAGTTTTATAAGTTGATAAGTGACTCACAACAAGAATTATTTCCCGGATGTAAAAAGTTTTCAAAACTTGATTTTCTTGTTAGGCTACTTCAACTTAAATGCCTTGGTAATTGGACTCAGAAATCATTTACTATGTTGCTTGACTTGTTAAGGGAAGCAATTGAAGATATTCGTCTACCAGAGTCTTATTACGAGACAAAGAAGATAATTCAAGATTTGGGCTTGAGTTATAAAAAATATGATGCATGTCGTAATGATTGCATTTTATATTGGGGTCCTGATGAATTTAAGAATGAATGTGATATTTGTAATGAGTCAAGATGGGTTGCAGAAGATAACACTTCAAAAGATATATCAAGTAAAAAAAGGAAAAAGGTGGCAGTAAAAGTCATGTGGCACTTCCCATTAACATCAAGATTGCAGAGATTGTTCATGTCATCTAAGACTGCATCATATATGATATGGCATAAAGAAGATCGCATAAAAGATGGTTGCATGAGGCATCCGGCTGACACTCCAGCTTGGCAGCACTTAGACTACCAAGATACAAATTTTGCTGTAGATCCTAGAAATGTACGATTGGGTTTAGCATCAGATGGATTTAATCCATTTGGGACAATGACTTCAACTCATAGTACTTGGCCTGTTGTATTGATGTCATATAATTTGCCACCAAACCTGTGTATGAAATCACAATACATGATGCTTTCTTTGCTTATTCCTGGGCCAACTCAACCTGGAAATGATATTGATGTTTATTTACAACCACTTGTGGCTGAGTTAAAAGAGTTATGGGAAATTGGTGTGCAGACTTACGATGCATGTTCTAAGAAGAATTTTCAAATGCGAGCTGCATTATTATGGACTATAAATGATTTTCCATGTTATGCTAACTTATCAGGTTATAGTACAAAAGGGAAGTTTGCATGCCCTATTTGTCAGGAGAGTACATGTTCTGAGTGGTTACATTTCAGCCGTAAAAGATGTTATATGGGACATCGGAGGTTCTTAGATCACGATCATCCTGATAGAAAAGATAGTCGATCTTTTAATGGTTGTGAAGAACATGGGACAATACCAACACCAATTAATGGATCCAAAATTGTTGATATGTTAAGAAGTATAAATGTGAAGTTTGGAAAGAAAACACGTGCTAATCCAAATTTGCCTTCTAATTGGAAGAAGTTTAGCATATTTTTTAAGTTGCCGTATTGGGAAAAAAATCTTTTGCGCCATAACTTAGATGTTATGCATATTGAAAAGAATGTATGTGATAAGATTTTGGGTACGTTGTTGGATCTTGATGGAAAGACAAAAGATCATTTGAATGCACGTAAAGACATGGAAAAAATGGGAATACGCCCTACATTGCACCCTATTTGTACTTCATCTGGACATACTTATTTACCTGCAACATGCTTTACAATGAACAAAAAAGAGAAAGAAATCTTTTGTAAAGTCTTGAAAAATATTAAAGTGCCAGATGGATATGCATCTAATATTTCAAGACGAGTGCAACTGAAACCATTAAAAATACTTGGATTAAAGAGCCATGATCATCATATAATAATGCAACAATTGCTTCCATTATGCTTAAGACGAGTCTTGCCTAAGTCAGTTCGCTCTCCTTTAATTCGTCTAAGTCGTTTTTTTCAAGGCTTGTGCTCTAAAGTTCTTCTCCCAATTGAGCTTCTTAGATTGGAAAAAGAAATTGCAATTACAGTTTGTCATCTTGAAAAGATATTTCCTCCTGCTTTTTTTGATATCATGGTGCATTTGACAATTCACTTGGCCACCGAGGCAAGGATTGGAGGTCCTGTATATTATCGTTGGATGTATCCTATTGAGAGGTTAGTAATTATTTCATATATTATTATTTCTTTTATTATATCTAACTTTAATAAAAAAAATTATATCATTTATCAAATAATTTTTTTAGATTTTTGGGCAAGTTAAAGTCATATGTTCGAAATAGAAGTCGTCCAGAGGGATCAATTGCAGAAGGCTATATTGCAGAAGAATGTTTAACATTTTGCTCTTTATATTTTGCTGAGCATGTGGAAACAAGGCATAATCAACTTGGAAGAAATGAGTTGGATGAAAATATTTTGAATGAAGGACTTAATATCTTTAATACAAATGGTCGGGCACTTGGAAAAAGAGAGGTCAAGATCTTCAATGATGGCACACTCATAACAGCACATCGATATGTCCTTTTCAATTGTGAGGAAATAGAGCCATATGTTAGGTAAAAAAAAAATAGTTGAAGAATACATTTTCTTTTTTTATATAATAATTATTATTATACTCTTATAAAACTTATGATTATATGCAGTGAACATTATACTACAGTTAAAGAAATGTTAAGACAAAAAAGGTCTCGCTATGGAGAGCATGAAGCTAAAAGAGTGCACAATGAGGATTTCATTTCTTGGTTTGGTAATAAGGTTAGTGTTATAATGCTAATGTAATTTACATAAGAATTTTTATTGATTACATCTACTTTATTTTAATAGATTGCTTCAATTGATCCATTGAAGGATGATACTATTTCTACTGATTTGAGGCGCTTAGCTAGAGGTCCTTCAAATGTTGTCACTCTATACAAGAAATACCTTATAAATGGTTTTAGATTTCATGTTGTAGATTTGATGAAAAAAAGAAATACTCAAAAATTGTGGAGTGATGGTTAAAGCTTTAACTTCAAGCTTTGCAAGTATCAAAGATAAGAACCCTATTTCAAGTAACTTGACATACTATGGGATCTTAAAAAATATAATTGAATTGGACTACACAGCAGAGCGAAGTGTTGTTTTATTTGAATGTGATTGGGTTTCTAAAGGAAAAAGACTGAAGGAGGACGAGGATGGCTTCATCTTGACTAATTTCAATAAAATTAAACGACATCAAGAACCTTTTGTGCTTGCTTCTCAAGTTCAACAAGTTTTTTATGTGGAAGATCCTATTGATCCTACATGGTACATTGTTGTTACAACATCACCAAGAAATGATATTAATAACATTCACATAGACACGGATGTTGATGACTACTTGCAAAGTGAGACTTCTACTCAACAATATTTTATTGATGATGAACTTCAGTGGACTAGAGATGAAGTTGATGGCATACTACTAGAGTAATTTATTTGTGCACTGTTTATTTTATAATGTTAATTTTTTTTTTACTTATATCATTAGATCTTTATATCAATCTAATTACTATATAACATGTTGTGATTTTATGTGCTTATTATGTGTGTTTATCTAAAGATTGCATTTAGTTTTTATGTAGTGAACCTTACATTTTTTTTTTATATATTACATACTTTATTTTTCTCCATAGATTATATGAGCAACATGGGTGATAAATTGCATTATTTATCTTCTATTAAACTCTACTCACGTATATGTTTTATAATGATTTTTAAGAAATGGCACCACACAGCAGAACACATGTTAGAAATACAGGATGTAGAGAACAAACTGAAGATGCAATAGATGTTCCAACAAATACCATCGAAAATTATGTTGCAGGTATGCCTCTTATTTAAGATATTATCAAAACTTTACATGCTTATTTTACATTTACATTTATCTTACTTACAAGACTTTAATTTCAATATTTTTTTTTTCATATTAGGTACAAGCAATGAGGAGCAAAAATAAAAAAGAGGTCCAACATATATGTGTAGTATTTGGGGATATCATGCTACCCAACATGGTGGAGAACGACTTGTTGTTAATTTTAACAAATATGGTCAACCAATTGGAAAAAATAAATCATTATTTGTTGAGTTTTTAGGAACTATTGCTCGGAATGGAAAATATGCACCTATTGATATCAGAAGTTGGGATCAAATGCCAAAGTCTTTAAAAAAAAATATGTTAGAAGTTGTTCAGGTATTTATCCTTATAATATGTCTACTTGTTTTGTTTGATTTTAGTTACATTCATAAAATAACAAAATTCTTTGGATATAACAATAAAAAGTTTATTTTTTTCAGGAGAAATTTGAGATTACTCGTGGTAGTGATGTATGGGTTCTTCAATCAATTGGGAAGAAATGGAGGAATTGGAAAGCAGACGTTAAATCTCGATATTATGATCCAAATATGCCTACAGAATTACAACTTTGTAATGTGCCAAAAAGGATACTCAAAGATCAATGGAAAAATCTTCTTTCCTATTGGAATTCAGAAGAATCAAAGGTATATTATCATAACTTGTAAATTTTAAAGTGTTATTCATGTTATTTTTTTTATTATTTCACATTTGTGTTTAGTGTATAAGTGAGCGAAATAAAAAGAGTTTGATGCACATAACTGGAAAAAGGAGTTTCGGTCAAGTGCGTGAAGATCAGGTAAATTTTATATGTAAATACATGTTTCTGTCAATGTGTGTGTTATACTTAAATTTTGAAGTCGATTATTCTTTTATTTTAATTAACTTTTATATTTTTTATTAATTTTTTTAGGAGAAAAGCATAGGTCACTCACCAACGAGAGTTGAAATGTTTGAAAGGTGTTACACAAAAGAAGGAATTGCTAATAATAGTGAAGCTTGTGAAGCTTTGGTAAGTATTTATAATAAATTACTTCATAAATTAATTATAAAGTATGCAAAAATTTATATGAAAGAGTTAATATTCATTATATTTAGGAAAAAATGAAGGAAATAAGAAGTCAAACATCTCAAACAGAAGATGTTGGAAGAGATGATATTTTCTCAAAGGTTCTAGGAAATGAAAAGGCTGGAAGAGTTCGCATGTATGGATTTGGTGTAACTCCTTATGTTGCATGGGGAGAAATCCCAAATCGAAGTAGCGCTTATCGATTAATAGAAGGTTACAAGGAAGCATTCGAAAAAATGGAAAAACAAGTTCAAGAACAAGGTGAGGTAATTGCTAAAATGAAGTTGGATATGCAAAGTACACAACAAGCTACTAATAGCACCCCATTAAGAGCTACTCAGTATTCTCAAAATGGTGATGTACAATCTTTCAATGATAGTTCTCATATTCAAGTAAGCAAACTATTTACTTATGAACTTATAGAGCCATATTTTAATCTTTCAAATGTTATTACAAATTTTTGTTAAATCTTACAAACTTCATATGTATAGGTTGGAACTAAAGTTGCAGTCAAAAGTGTTCTTTATTCTACTAAAATTGTGGCAATTGGATATGTTCGAAGTATGGATCCTACACATATGGTTGGTAACTATCCATTAGGTCCTAATTGGTGTTCAGTTCATATAAATATTCCTGTGAATTGGGAAGAACACTTGATTAGACCGTATAGTACTTTAACAACAATTGGACATGCAATTGGAACTGATGTTGCATGGCCTCAAGCTTTAGTAAGTATTTTTTAATTTTAATTTTTTTTACTAAATAATCAAATTACTAATATTTATGTAATTAATTTAATTCAGGTTGTTCGTGAAGAAGATTAATATACACCAAGAAGTATTTCTGATGAGTTTACTTGGATTTGAATAGTCTTACATATACTATAAAATTTGTTTACATATGTGTTGATAGAATTTGGTTATATGGTTACTCTTTCTTCATTAGCATTTTTCTTTTGCATATTCTTATGTAGTATTGAAACATGAAACAAGAACCATTATTAGAATATGTTTGCAAAAATTTAATTCAGATTGTTCGTAATGATATTTTTCTATGTTATTTGCTTTCTACTGCATGAAGATTGGGCTTTATGCTAATATTCTTTGATGTTTTCTCATTTGCTTTTTCGATATTTTTTTTTAATACTGTTTATGCTATTTCTCAAAGGAGAATGTCTAATCCGTGGTCACAAATGTGAGTGGAGATGTCAAAATGAGCTCTTTTTGGATTAATGGTTTAATACAAGACGTTGCAATTTTAGGATGATTGTTCAGCCTTCACCAATAAAGCTTGTTGCATTCAGGACTAATTTTCTTTGTTGTTGGCTTTCTTGCTTATGAGAAAGGCTGTCTAATATTGCTGTAGGTAATGACTAGAAGCCCAGAATGTGCCACACTGGACACTACAATTCTTGATGCTCTACATAAGATGCATGATGGGAAATTCCTTCACCTTCCGGTGTTGGATAGAGGTGAATGTTTACACATTATTGTTCACTAAGCTGGTATCTATTTTTCTGTCATTTGACTTGCAATTTTAAGCTATAGACGGACAGATTGCGACTTGCTTGGATGTTTTGCAAATAACTCATGCTTCGATTTCAATGGTGAGAATGCATAAGTATACATGAATTTACCTTACACTTTTCTTTGATTCATGAGCTGGCAGTTTTCATTTCCTGTACTTGCTCTCAAAATTCGCTCCTTAAAGATTATCTAAATGCATGCAAATTTACTCTTTGAAATATTCATTTCCAGTATTGTTTTGTGTTCCTTGATTCTTATGCTAAATATTTATTGGTCCTATATTCACAATATTTGTGTCATAGGGTTTGTTTTTCATCCGTCATTTATATTCTTTTTCCTTAAAAATAAAGTTATATTAACCTTGTTTTTTGTTAGCTGAAAATGCAGCAATACTTCAAAATTAACTTGGTTGAACGCAACATATTTTATGGTAAATTGTTTTTGCTAAAAAAATTATGCAATGAGCTGCATAGCTATGTATTTCTAGATCCATTTTCAAGAGTAATATTCCCATTCTCTCGTGATCTCCTTTATCAAGCTGGCAGATTTTCTGAACATTCAGCCTTTTCTATAAATTCTCCTTGAAGGTTGAGGGAAGTTCTGATACGGCAAATGAAATGGCAAACACTGTGATGCAGAAGTTTTGGGATTCCACGCTTGCTCTTGAGCCAGCTGATGAGGAGTTTGATACACAAAGGTCTCATTTTGATTATTTTCTATGCTTCTCATTGCTAACTAATCATTTTATTCCTGTAATTCTCATTTTAGTAAATTCTACTAATTTACAGTGAACTTTCTGGTATGATGGCATCCGAGTGTATATACTAACAATATATTTGAGTCACGTCACAGCATGTGATTCTTTATCTGTCCTATCATATGCATATTGAAAATAATGAAATTTAAGTAACATGTAAGTTGGAAAAAGATGTTTTGAGGAAACAAAAATATAATGCGATTTTTTCAGCTTGTTTTAGTTTCAGATTTATATCTCAAAATTTAACGGGCCTTATTACAACTGTTTGTTAAACATAGTTTTTCAAGTATGAAAACACATAGAAATAGAAAATATTCTGGCAACTTGATTATCGTCACTGTGGTGATCTTATTATTCATAATTGCGTTACGCAATTAAACAAGCAGCTAGGGCTACATTATTTAAAATTTTGACGGTTTTGATTTTTTAATAGAAATCTGCATAGATTTACATTTGTTGAAATCTTATCTTTTCGGATGTGAATTTTTGATGTGGGGGTTAAAAAATAAAGAATAGTGATATAATTAATAAAATATTAAAACCTAAAATCTAAAATAAATATATAAATAAAAATGCTAAAAATAAAATTTTTAAGACTCTCGATTTCTCCTCTTGTCTCTAGCCCTTTGCTCATTTCCTGCACTCAGCTTGAAGATAACTACGAATGCTAATCCTACTCCCCTCCCACTCTGGCTCTGTCTCACACTTGCATAAAGAGGAAGACAAACTCTCTCGGGTGGTTGACCTCACATCCTTAAACCTAAGGAGTTGAATGAGTCAAATGAGTAAAGTGAATATTTAAGTATATATGATTTATAAGTATAATATAAAATAATATTATTTATTTATTTGAACTCAATGAGGTGCTACCACAATTGCTAAGAGTTGTACGTCTCCACAAATAAAAAAGAGCCTCGATATCACTATTCTTTTGGTTTAAAGTTCGAAATATTTCTACTTATCTTTTTCATTTTTATGGTCTTTGCTGTTCCAAATATTATGAGCAACACTTTGTTGGCATCTTCATCTTGTATGGTGGCGGATGCTACTTGGATGAGCACCACAAATTGTACAATTCATGATAGTTTGACTGGCTAGACCATTTTAAGTATTCATCTTTTATTTCTTTTCTGTCTGAAGCTTGATTCCTTTCGTAGTATATTGATTATCCAACTTCAAACAATGCATCGAAGAACATTAGCAAATGTTTTCTTATTGGCTGGTGAAGCATTCTGTGGATTACAAGCAACTGAGTTCAGGAACAGATTAAAAAGTATTTCTGAAAACTATGTTGTAGCATTTCACAGGCAAAAACATGTGCAATTTCTTTCAATTATCTTGTTATGCCTGCACGTATGTCTATGTGATTTGATATTTCTTTTTACATTTTCATTTTATTTCTGGAATTTAAGGAACCTATAAAGACGATCTCATTTGCAGTGATATTATAATAATTGATCCTCAATTTTCTTATAAAGTCCTTAATCACCATCATTAGCTTTCTTAAAGCTGCCTGGGGCTTTTATTTCCAATGCATCCTTATTAAGAGCAATAGTTTTGTGTTAGTTTTAAAGAAGTGCTACATTTCAATCATATGTTTTTTTTCTTAATGATAAACTAGAGACTCTTCCAATGGACATCCTTGACTGTTAAAAAATGTAATTTTGAATAAAACTATATCTTTTAATATTCTTAATATATGTTTGAAACATTCTTGTTGCATTACTGCATGCCCATCTCATCTAGTGTGAAACATGATTTTGTTCAAGTTTCTTAGTCATGTGGCAAAATGAATTCAATATTTTATTCATCAATGTAAATTTTGTTACTAGCAGGCACTTAAAATGGTATTGGAGAGGGAGAATTGGATGAAGTTATCTCCAGAGACTATGCAACTAATTAGTTTGGCTGGCCTCATAGGTGATGGTGCTCCCTTGATTGTTCCTTCTTCAAGCAATTCTTTAGCGGCCTATGCAATTCAGTCCAAGAAAAGTTCTGATGTGGTTTACAATGGGAAGCAGAAGGATGGGTTTTGTTATTGGCTTAGTATTGAAAACCCATTTTCTTCAAAACTATCAAATGGTTCCAAACAACTATCAAAGTTTATCCACCTATCTCTTTTTGCAGGGCTCTGATGCACGTTATGATTTTTATATTTGCCGTTCATTTGTAAGATATTAGGAGGGCTGTCAGCTGAATAAAACTAAAAAAGGGGGAGTAAGTCAGCTGTGTAGAATGATATTGATATTTGAAAGTTGAAAAAATTTAAGCATCAAGTTGCAACCATATTACTACGGGTGTATGCCAACAAAAATTTCTATGTAGAGACCTTACCTTTGTTTTTTTTTCTTCTTCACTTTGCATTAGAGCTGACCAGCTTTCTTGATTTGAATTTTAATAGTAAACTAATTTGAAGCTCCTAAAATTTTGATTTTTTTTTCCAGAAAGACGGGATCACTGTTGATCATATAAGTTACCTCGATGCTAAGGTAGGTTCTTTCTCTGTTCTTGCATGCAGGTTGATCCTTCATTTGAAGGATTGGATGGTGGTGCAGGTAGCTTAATAAAGTGGAATTCAGTAGCAAATGTGGATGGAAAGGATATCTGGAACTTTCTCAGAACCATGGATGTTCCTGTTAACTCTCTCCATTCTCAGGTAATGATACTGTGAAGAAACTCTTTGAGGAAAATTCCTATGCAATAAGTACTTACAAGTTACACCATACATCAGTAATGCTATAATGGAAGAGCAATAGGATTGCAGACCAACCAAAGGAGTCATCTGAGCAAAAACAACTAAGATCAATGCTAAGTAAACTTGCAATGATCAACGCTAAGTAAGCTTGCAATAACCATCCTTGAGTTATCAGATGCACTTCCATTTACAACCATTTCTTCCTTGTTAGTTGAGATGGTTGCAAGGCAAGAAGGGACATGAGGTGCACCAGACAGTTTACTGATGAGGGTACAAAAATCACATCAGATAGTGTCACGAGGGGAGAGACCTAAGACTTGGTTGATACTGTGTAAAAAAATTGCCATGGTGATAAGGGCTATTTTTTTTAGAATTTCATGTAATGTTTGGTGAAGGCATTTATTGTAATATATTGATTATGTACATATATGAAGATTGAAGTAGAACTTTTGTTATATTTAAGGTGGAAATTTATTGTAATTTTAGATTTATGAAATAAATTTTTTATTTGAGGAAAAATATTTTATGTAAGCTCTCATATGTGTATGTGAAAGTTTTAGAAATTTGATTTGAGATTAATTATTTACAATTGAAATATTATGAGTTAGCATAAGTAATTGATAATTGAATGTAATTTTATATTGGATATAGCACATATTGAGGCACATAGCAATGTCATTTTATTAAAATTATTTCATTAAATTTAAGTGTTGGGAAATTATATATCTTAGGGTAATTTAAACATGCCTTATTATTAAACATGTTCTATTAAATAAATGTGTTAGGAAAGCTTACTTATTATGACACATAATATATGTCGTATTTATTCACAAATTTCATCATATAAAGGTGTTAGGAAAGCTTCTGTAATACGACACTTTATAGGTGTTGTTAAAAAGACTATGACATCAAAATTACATGTCATGAAAGTTAAGTTTTTAGGGCACACAAAGATGCCCTTAACCCTATGCCAACGGCCACCTAAGTGACACCATTGTTTGATGCCCCAATATATTATGTGCCCTTATAGATACATATTATGGCACTTTAAGGTGCCCTAATAGCCATTATTTTTTGTAGTGTAATATAGCCATAACTTCTCATCCCACCATATAATGCCAAATTTGTGACAAGATAAGACATTATGTCGTAAAGTGCTAGTATCACATTAGCCTTATTTACGTTCCCTCAACTTTGGCCCAAACTCTATGTACTACCTTTCAAACCATCAACCATGAATGAATCCTTATCTCTTGTGCAACAACTCATTTAGCTTCTGATAGGGGTGTCAATTTCGGGTCACGAGTCGGGTTCGGGTCGAACCTAGAGCTGACCCGGGTTCAAACGAGTCGACCCTAACCCGACCCAAGTAGACAAACGGGTTGGAAATCCGAACCCGGACCCGACCCAGCGGGTTGCCGGGTTGACCCAAACCCGACCTGGTTTTGGGTTCTGTTGGTGCCGGAACGTCAGAACGGCGGCGGGCAAACGGCGGGCGAGGGGGCGGACGCAACACGCAAGGGCAGGGGTAGCAGCGCGGGGTAGCGGGCGCGGGCGGGGGCAGCAGCGCTGGGCAGCGGGCGCGAGCGCGCGGGGCAGCGGGCGCGCGGGGCAACTGGCGCGCGGGGCAGCGGGCGCGGAGTAGCATCGTGGGCGGGAATCCAAATTTTTAAAATTAAATGGGTTTCCGGGTTAACCCGGCAACCCGCTGGGTCAACCCGAACCCAACCTGTTTTGAAATCGGGTCAAGACCAACCCGAATTTTTCAAGTCGGGTCCAGGTCGGATTTTCGTGTCGTGTCAAATATTGACACCCCTAGCTTCTGACATCAACTGCCTTTCCAATCTAACACCATTTTCTGACCAACAACAAATTATAGTTGGAAATGAACGAACTCTCTCTATCTTACATGCTGATAATAGTATTATTTTGACTCCACTAAGTACGATAAACATACCCTCAATTCTTAATGTATCACATCTATCTCACAATCTTATCTTTAATAATTAGCTCACTAACAATAATCCATGGTATGTCAATTTTAACATGGCTTGTTACCTCATTTAGAATCAAAATACTTGAAATTCTTCTCTCAGGTTTGTTTTAGTGGCCTCTACCCAATCATATGCTCCACTTCATTATCCAACCACTCATCTAGCAAAGCCCTCTTATCTACGGCGAATTATTATGTCTGGTCACTGGACGTCCAGACACACAGTCCAGATGCGCCACGTCACCCAAATACACTGGGTCCCGGTGTATTTTGGTGACGTGGCGCATCTAAATTGGTGTCTGGACGAATCCTGACACCGGACGTAATAATTTGCCCTTATCTACACACTTCGCCCCATTCAAATGTCACAAAAGGCTTGGCCATCCCCATTGGTCCATTGCACTGCTTGTAGCTCAACCCAACCCCAAGACATGTACTGCATAAACCAGTTTTCAAGAACTTCTTATAATTTAGCGAAAATTCACAAATTATTATTTTCATTTACATATTATACATTCCAATATATGGGGTCATTCACCCATAATTTAAAACTAAGGTTATAAATCTTATGCTTCATTCATTAATGAATTTTCATACTTTTGTAGGGTATTTCCAATTAAAAGTAAATCTCACTTAACCTCAAAATTTATAATTTAAAATACTAATTAAACACCAACTCAACACTCAATTGAAAACACTTTGCTCCAATGGTGAGAAATATACAAACCACGCCCTACAAAAACAGGGCATTTCTCATCCAATTAGTAAACCAGACACCCTAAATAAAATGGCATAATCAAAAGAAGTCAACCCCCCTTGACCCTTAGTTTAGTGAAAAACAAGGTCAACCTGTAGGAGCAGCTGCAGATGTTCTGGGCGTAGAAGGTGATGTAATGGAGAATCTTCCTTGCCGCTACGTCCGCGGCTGCGGACAGAATAGATCTGTGTGAGGGTCCGCCGCTTTGGTAGTCTTTGGTTGCTTCAAATGCAAGATTGATTTCCTCGCTGATTAGTAATGATTATAGATTGTCTAGACAGATCGAAGGGAGCTTCGTGCGGATGGACATCTTGAATGCCTGATAGGTGGATGGAAGACCATTGAGAATTGCCATGAGGTATAGTTGTCGTTCATGAGTTGAAGCGGAACAATGGTCTTTATATTGGAGAGAACAAGTCTGAGAGAGGAGGGAATAGGTGGGGGATGCTGATGATTGAGCCATAGCTGAGGTAAAGCTGGATTACCTCACCTGCTCTGATATCATGAAGGCAGAGCTCTCACAAAGGGGATCTTTCATTCAGCAGGAAATAAAACAAATATTGTACTAAAAAAAGTGGTAGTGTATTCATTGGATCATATGAAGTTACAGTGTCTACATGAACTTTTATTACATCTGGTGAACGTACGCTCCTCTACGTTCGGTTTTAGACCAAAACAGTCCAATACCGAGTACCGAGTTGTACCGCGGTATTGCGCTGTTTTGGTCTAAAACCGAACGTAGAGGAGCGTACGTTCACTGGATAAAATAAAAGTTCGTGTCTACATATGTAACTGCAATGAACCTTATCTTGTACACGTGTAGGTATGAGATGCATTTAGTTTGCGATAAATGGACGGTGGATATTATCTATGGTTGTTGCTGTGTCAGGTAAGTGGTGAGCTGCTCTTTCAGAATGCAAGAAGGCCTTTAGCAACATGACACATACTTACCTTTTAATTCAGATAAGAAATCCTTTCAAAGATGCTGAGACTACCCAAATCTCCCTTATTTCGATCAGCAAAGCATTCAATAGAAAGCTGGCGACGAAGGGCAGAGAATCATCAGTTTCAGCTAGTTTCATTGTTTGTTCTGAAAGTGTTAAAGCTATATCAAAATAACTGAAACTCTAAGCCATCAAAATCCAATTATTACCAGAAAATTAAGTTGAATTCCTCAAAATTATTGAATCAAAACCTCTACAAGCAGGGGCGAACCCATTCTTAATTTTCAGATGGGACAAACTTATAAGTAATTATTGGTATTGCCTCGAATTTGGCTCGACCCTTCGCTACAACAAAATGGGTCAATAACGATAAAAAAAAATAGACAAAAAAAATATGGCCGCTAAAGATGATTAATCTTTCAATTTCTACAAAATCTATGTTGAAGTTGCATTGAATTTGACTCGACCGTTATTTGTTCATATACTTGATCTCCATATGCTTCGCATATATGTTGGGGGTCTAAGGGGGCCGCGTCATCTAGCGGGATTCGACCTATTATTTTGGTTGTAAGTATACTTTCCGAATTTAAATTAATAAATAAAATGATGAATTCTCTTTATTATTTCTCTTTGTAGTTTGTTCATCGTTTCCTAACAATTACACCTCAATAAATATGTTTAATTATAATGAGAGCAATTGTCTAAAGAATCAGTGGCGAGGCAGGGGGGCACTGATATCCCTAGTTCCCCACTGGCTAGATGGTTTTTTTTTTTTTTTATAAAAAATTTTATTTATAAATATAGATTAAAAATCTAATAGTTGCCGCCAATGCAAAAAAAAAGAATGCCTCTCCTCATCTTGACATTACCGTGGTCGTCCAAGTCTCCTGATCAAATTTGCGCATTGGCGTTCTCTCATCCGCGAACTTTTATTAAGTCCGGTGTAAGGACGTAGAGGAACGTACGGTTGGAGGTAAAATCCCGCCAAAAAACTCGGTATTTGTTTGGTACAACTAGGTATTATTTGATATTAACGAGAAATACCGCTCTTTGAAGACCAATACCGAGTTATACTGAGCTGTACCGAGAAATACCGAGTTGTACCGAGTTTTTCTAGGAAAAACTCGGTACAACTTTTGTATAACTCGGTATTTCTTGATTTAGCTAGGTATAACTCGGTATTGGATCTTCAAATGATGGTATTCCTCGTTATTGTTTGGTATTGTTCGGTATTTGCTCGGTACAACTCATTTTTTGGCGGAATTTGACCTCCGACTGGACGTTCCTCTGCGTCCGATCGGAATAAAGTGTAACTGTGACTCTCTCTCTCTCTCTGAAAACCGTATTATTTTGTTCTCGGTGTTTGTGAAAGGTCATCTCTCTAGCTGTCTAGCATCCCTATAGCTGGTAAGTGACAAAATGAATTTTAAAAAACGATTTTTGCTTTCTCTACTATTTTGTATTTTTATATTGTTTTCTTTTCACCAAATTAATTAGTTCTATTTTTCAAAAAATAAAATTTGTTAAATTAAATTATTTTTTAAAAAAAAAAGTAGTATAATTTTGTTTAATTTTAAATATATTTTTTTTCCATATTGTTTTTATTTATTTTTGTTCACTCTAGTAAATTTTAATTTGTATATGAATTCATTTTTTAATTTGTCCGATCATTCTCAGATGAGTGTATTAAATTTATGTAAATTCTAATCTCTCTGAAAGAAGTTTTAGATAAGAAGGTTTAATAAATTAAAATTTGGTATATTGTCAAGAGGACGATCTTAATTTTCGATTCAATGTAAAATATTTGCATATAAATTACATTTTATTCATTAAAAATATTTTGTTATGTTTGTTCTCTTATTTAATAATATATCATCATATTTTTTGTCATAGATATAGAGAAAATATTTCAAAAGAAATGCTCAATTTGTTGAGAAAAATGTTAATTGTGTTGATACTAATACAAAGTTCAAATATCTTCGTGTTGAAAATTTTGATGATTTATTGGTTAACTTTGGATTAAGATTTTTTTTTATAATTATCATCATAATGATGAGGATATAATGAGCAGAACATACTTATTAAGAGGTCCTTATCAGCCTCGAGATTATGAATTCCCACAAATACAAATTGAAAATAATTTGCATAGGTTTAATTTTGCATGGTTTAATAATTACAAAATATGGTTAGAATATATTCCCATCAAAGATGCAGCTTATTGCTTATTTTTTATCTTTATAAATCAGAAATAGGAATCAAGCAAGTGGTAATAACTTCGACATAAGAAGATTTTGAAATTGAAAAAGAAAGGAAAGATTTCAAATACATTTGAGATGAAAATGGTTCAGGGTACTTTTCAGTATTGATAATTTGTGCCTCCACATAAAAAAATTTCTGATTCCACCACTATGAGCAATTGCCTAAAAACCCTTGTAATAAAGACTTAAAAATGAATGGAGAGGGACAAATTACCTAAAAATTCATATAATAAATTTTATAGTGGTGGAGTTTGTGAATAGTGCGACGCCAACATTAATGTTTGACGGCGCAATATTCACCTCGATCAAAATACCGCTGAATCTAACATTTTGTTGGAGCTCACGTGACAATTACATTTGACGTTGAGTTGGAGATGTCCTAGGACAGAAGATACGTGCAACAATGTGAGGCACAAACAAAACTGGTCTGAAATGCGTAAATGTAAATAAAGAAGTGCTAAAATAAAATGAACTGCGGTCATAAAGATAATTATGCAAATAAAGTGGGCAGCTTATAAAAAGAAATACATGAAAAAGACATAAAACTAATTTCTAATATGTGGAAGATTTTCACGGATGAAGACGAACTTAGAAGCTTATGGAACAAGTAATCAATCAATTTTGTTATTGGACTAATTCTTGTCAAATGCAGTGTATCTGCCAATAGTGTGGCCAATTCTACAGCTCACAGGATCCATGCCAATACCCCAACGGCCAACGCCAACAGCCGTTTGCCGGCCCTTCCCACTTTCCCAATCCTCCCTTAGCCGTTAAATCTCCGTCAAGGAATCGGACGGTCAAAATCATGGAGTTTCGAAGATATAAGAGCCTAAGAAATATATTATCGATCAATACAGTACGATACGAATTGTAGAGGAGGCACTAGGCCTAGAAGATGTCAAGTTACGAAGCAACTTGGTGAAGAAGAGGCAACCTATGGGCCTCTAGTAGCACATGTACACCCTAATATATCTTGTCTTTGAGGTCGACATAGAACTGCTTACCCTAATCATGTACAAAAATTATAAATATTGTTATTACTAAATAAATTCTTCAGTGTATTATCTTATGTTTAATACAAAATAAATTGTAGGAGACTATTCTTGAAAGAGCATCGCACATGCTCATGGTTCAAGATTGGCCTATTCAATGTTCAAGATTCATAGCAACCATTAGAATCGTTGGATTGCACTGTGTTTGGCAGTTGATGTACATCAAACTTGATCACCATCTTTTAACAACATTGATTGAGAGATGGTCTTCTCAGACCAATATATTTCATCTTGCAGTGGGAGAGATGAGTATTACATTATAGGATGTAGGAATGATTATGGTCCTCATATTGATGGATCTGTATTAGTTGGCCCATCGATGGTTGGAATTGGGAAATGATGGATTTCTTGGACGAATTACTGTGATGATTTACTGGATAGCCATCTAGATACAAATGTTACATACCACGACTCGTTGAATCCTCAAGTAACTTCTACATTTCGTATGGGTCATGCTCATGTGATGACATGCATACCATTGAGGTGGCTACAATTTACCCACAAGAGGGACTCCTATGTTGAGCTCAATGATATGGAGTTCTAGAAGCATGTTAGGGCGTATATTCTGTTCATTATTGGTTGCTTGTTACTGTCAGATATATCTGGCTCTGAGATTCATCTTCAATACCTCCCATTACTTGAAGAAATTTAGTTATTTAGCACTTACTCGCATGGTGGAGCTTTCTTAGCACACCTATACAAAGAATTAATAGAGGCAATCAAGCCCAAGCGGGTTAACATTATCGAATGTCTTCATATGCTATAGATTTGGTATTGGGATTGCATCCAAGTTGCGAGACCTACATTGCATGTATTATATTCAGAACTACTACATGGGTGTAGCGTTGGAGGAAGTTACTTATCATATATTTTAAACCATATTATTACACCTGCTATTATATATAGGCTAACTATATTATAAATTTTAACAAATAAAATGGCATGAGGAATGAATTAGGGAGATGCAAGTTGGAAATATCAAAATTTATGGAAATGAGTTAGATAGTCTCCTTTAAAGTTTGGTATGCCTTTTTTCAAAATTAAAATTACGTAATTTTAAGTTATGAAAGGTTATGACATATGTTAGTTTTGGTATATGTAATATGGGAGCTGTATGGATCAGGTATCCAAGAAATTGATGTAGAGATGTGTTTGGTAGGCAAGGACATTTGGCATGCTTATGATTCATTTATCAGCTGGAAGAGAGTTGAGTGATATCTACCTGATCAAGTAATTATACAATTCGAATTCTCACCAACTATTGATGTTCAACCGATGGATCCAAATTACGTTATAGTGGATGAATGTGGTAAGGCAATTATATATTAGGTGATGTACCATTAGTTCTACATTTTTATGTGGAGGGATGATGAGGAGTAGTAGTCTATGATGTGCATGATCATGATGGTGGGGATTAAGCTTTAAAGTAGGACTTGCATTGGTATAGATCATGGGCAGCTCTTTACCTTCTATAGGCTCATGTTGAACCACCGAGGTCATACTACCCACAAGCGTCTGTTGAGCATATGCTGGCAGTAATATCTTGTGCACTATAGTATCCTATGTACTAATCAACTAAAAGATAATTACTATAGTATGCTATGCATTATAGTATCCTATGTATAATTCCAAAATTAGTACTTTAAACTCACAAAATTAACTACATTTACACTAATTATAGATCGGTAAAGATTTGTTTTCAACACATTTGATTACATTTACAATAAAAAAAATGCAACAAAATACAAAGAGTAAAAAATATTAAAAAAAAAAAAAACACTAACAACCAATAATTAATTTACTTAAAAAAACACCTACTACTTAATTCCAAGTACCATCTGCTCCTACTTAAAAATTTTCCAATTGAAAAAAAAAAAAAAACATTCAACTTATTAATAAATTAACATTAATATAAGATTTATATAAAATAATCGGTCAAATCATCTAAAAATTAGATATTATTAATTAATATAAATTAGACATTATCAATAATAAAATTTAATTTATTGATAATCAAAATCATTAACATGCATCTAATCATAAATTAATATCATAAATATTACTTAAATAAATTTTTATATCAAAAAATTAACGTAACTCTTTTAATATTTAAATTCAAAATTATTCAAAATACATTAAAGACAATATTATTATCTAATAGTTATCTCTCCTAATGGCTGTTCCAAAACAAAATAAATTGTTTTAACTGTTGGAGCAGGAGCCGTTTAGTTGTATTATTATTATTATTTTTTTAATTAATTAGTCGCCCGGGTGCCTGCAATTGGCTCCATATCAGCGATCAGTCACTAGAACCGCCAGCGACTATGCCAGAATTTATTTTTCCGTGACGTTTACGCTTATAATGATAAAATGACGGTTTATAAAATTTGTCAATTTTGTGTAGGCCTGTGTCATTTTAACCTTAGGCCATAGATCCCTGTGAGTTCCCCACCCCCTCAATGGAATAATTATTATGTACAAAACTTGAAGGTCGTTCGGAGATCAATCAGAATATGTCACTTCGCCCTTAGTTCGGTATTATGGCTCGGTACTGTTGACATGACACATTCTGGTTGGTCTCCTTACAACATTCTGCGTCCGATTTCCGCACAGAATAATTTCTCCTCAAATGATTTATAATTTGCAATATGAAGTAAAGCTATCTAGTATCTACTATCTTGATTTTTTACTTAAGAAAACCCACCCTTTGCTCATCCGTAGAAAGTGATGGAATAATAGGAAGAGTAGGAAAGATATTGATTTTGATTATGAAGAGGAACATCACCAATGAAGAGAGAGTGAAATGCTAAAGGGCTTCATTAGTAATACCATGAATTGAATAAATAGTGTCACTGGGGTAAGAACTTCCTTGATATGATTTTTATCCTTCTTTTTTTTATATATAAAAAAATTCAAGATGTTTTTTCCCTCTAGTAAGCTAATTGCACTTAGCCCTTTATTGGATCCAATTATTTTCCCATTTAGTAGTCTTAATAGGCGTAATAACTTAAAAAAGTTTAAAATGAATTTATTCGAAACACATAAAAATTTTATCCAGCAAGTATCACTATGGCGCTGGATTAGTAATAACAACATTGACAGAAAAGCGTCGCTGCGGCGCTGAGCTCTTTATTCTATAGTAACTTTGAGGGTGATATGCAACAATGCTTGTACGTCACACTCATTTTGCTTGTCCGAGAAGGAAAGTGATGTCTCCAGGACCTGCAAGGAACTCCAGACAAAGAACTAGAACCTGAAACAGAGAAGAAAACAGGAGAGGCTCACCTCCCGATTAGAGAAGAAGAATAAGTTTAGCAGAACTCAGTCTTTTTAGAATTGTATCAAAAACTGCCTTTCTACAGTCTCCTTTTCCTATATGTATTAGATACCGAATAATACTGAAAAGAAAATACTAATTAAAGCAGGGAAAACAGAAAAGTGAAAAAGGTGCTGAAATAACGGAAAAGGTACGACCACAATCGTGTGGTATGATGTCCACTTTATTCAGGTGGTCTACTGTGCTGCCATATCACTATAAGCACTGCATCAGTCCTCCCCGGCCGTCGAAGAGCTCGACTCCGACGAGCTAATTGTAATAAGCGAATCATCTGGAGGATGATACGGCCAGATGTCCGAGACATTAAAGGTGGGAGCTGTATTATGGCCGGCGGGTAGATCAACTGTATAAGCATTATCATTGATTTTTGCAACAATGGGGACATGGCCGATTTTTCGTCGGCAGAGTTTGATGTACGTGCCCGGTGGAAACCTCTCCCGGCGCATTCGAACCATAACAAGATCGCCCACCTTGAACAACGATTGTCGCCGGTGTCGATCTGCTGCCAATTTATATTTAGAGTTTGCTATCTCTAACTGCTTGTGAACATCAGCTAGCATGTCGGTATATTGACTGGAAAAATTTGTTGCGGGGCCAGATTTGCACTTCGGTAGGATTGCTACATCCACAACAAGGTTAGGAGGTTTGGTGTAAACTATATTGAATGGGGGCTTACCGGTAGAACGGTTCACCGAGGAGTTGAAAGCAAACTCAGCAATGCTGAGCACCTCTTCCCACTGTCGAGGATGATCTTGCACTAAGCAACGAAGCATACTTCCCAACGTGCGATTCACGACCTCAGTTTGTCCATCTGACTGCGGGTGGTAAGCCGAGCTAAGCCGTAAATCGGTGCCCAACCTCTTCCAAAGCTCCCGCCAGAAATGGCTTATGAATTTGACGTCTCGATCGAAAGTTAAGCTTCTGGGAATCCCGTGTAAACGCACAACCTGATGAAAGAAAAGATGTGCAATATGAAGAGCATTTGAAGTTTTCTTACAAGCTAGGAAATGCGCCATCTTCGAGAAACGATCGACGACGACCATGATGGAATCATTTCCCTTCGATGTGCGAGGGAGACCGAGAACGAAATCCAAGCTAAGGTCCTCCCAAATGGAATCCGGCACTGGTAAGGGAGTGTAGAGGCCTGTATTTTGAGAACCTCCCTTGTAACTTTGACATACGGTGCAGCGCTCTATGAACCTGAATACATCCCGACGAAGTCGGGGCCAATAGAAACGGGATTTCATTTGAGCTAACGACTTATCTTTTCCCAAGTGAGCTGCAAGGGCACCACAGTGAACTTCTTGGATGAGGTGTTGTCGCCATGATGACATGGGAACACACAAAAGATTGTTATAAAAAAGAAAGCCATGCTTAATTGAGTAAGAGGGAACAGTCTCATTTTGTTGGCATTTAACCCAAATTTCTGAGAAATCACGATCGGATTGATACAGTTCTTTAAGGCATGCCAAGCCCGCGAATTCGGTCTGCAGCTGATTGACTAATAGAACTTTTCTACTTAGAGCATCAGCTACTTTATTATTTTGCCCAGCTTGGTGTTTAAGAACAAATGAAAATCTCTGGAGGAAGGCCACCCAACGAGCATGCATTCTATTAACATGTTTCTGGCTGTTTATGAACTGTAGAGCTCGGTTATCTGTGCATAAGATGAACTCCTGATGCAAGAGGTAATGCTCCCACTGTTTTAAAGCGCGGACAAGGGCATACAACTCTTGTTCATAGGCTGACCAGCGTTGTCGTGACGGGCATAGTTTTTCACTGAGATACGCAATCGGTCTACCCTCCTGTGACAAAACGGCGCCAATGCCGATAGAGGATGCGTCGGTTTCTACCAGGAAAAGTTTGTCAAAGCTGGGTAAACTGAGTACTGGAGCCGACGTGAGTGCCTTCTTGATGGCCGCAAAGCTGTTTTGTTGCGGTTCCCCCCAGCTGAAAGTCTTGGATTTCAGACAATCCGTGATAGGACTCATTATAATACTAAATCATTTTATGAACTTGCGATAGAAATTCGCTAAACCATGGAAACTGCGAACCTCGAAAAAAGACCGAGGTGCTGGCCAATTTTGTATTGCCGCAACTTTATCTGGGTTCATTTGAACACCGGTCCTTGATACAATAAATCCCAGAAAATGAGCTTCATGAGAGGCAAACTCACATTTCGGCAAGTTTAAAAACAACTTGTTCTTTTGCAGTATCAAGAACAGTTGTTTAAGGTGTTCCAAATGTTGCAATAAGGTACCACTGTATACCAAGATGTCGTCGAAGTAAGCAATACAGAATTTTCCCCAAACCGGCTTGAGAATGTCTTGCATCATTCGCATAAACGTGGATGGCGCGTTGCACAACCCGAACGGCATTACTCGCCACTCATACAGGCCCGAACCAGTCTTGAAGGCTGTCTTCCACTCGTCGCCGAGTCTGATTCGAATCTGATGGTATCCACTTCGTAGGTCCAGCTTAGAAAAGATACACGCACCTTCCAATTCGTCCAAGAGTTCGTCTATCCGCGGTACCGGAAATCTGTATTTTATGGTGATTTTGTTTATTGCTCTGCTATCAACACACAATCGCCATTCACCATTTTTCTTGGGCACCAACAATGCTGGAACAGCACATGGACTGATGCTTGTTTGGATGAGCTGCTTGTTCAGAAGCTCCTCAATTATGGCCTGCATAGCTTGCTGTTCCTTGGGGTTTAATCTATAATGAGGATGATTTGGTAGCACAACATTGGGTACCAAGTCTATTTGGTGTTGAATATTTCGGAGGGGAGGCAGCGTATCGGGCAACTCATCGGGACAGATGTCACGGAACTCCAGTAATAATGGCTGCACCTCATCTGGAACGCTTAATGAGTATGAAACTGTTGGCTCCGTTATAACCAGCGCCCACATTGGAAATGACTCCTTCCAGCTGAGAAGAATATTGGGTCCTGAGACCAGTTGCATCACGACGGAGGGCGATGGATCAGCTGGGGAGGTCTTAATTTCACGGAGACCAGGTAGTAATTTGAGGCACCGACCTTTCCATTCCAATGAGTACATGTTGGCCCTACCATCATAGACCACGCCGGAATCAAACTGCCAGGGTCGTCCCAAAATCAGATGACACACGTCCATGTCCACAACATCGCAGAGGACATCACAAACATACAGGCGCCCAATCGAAAATGTGACTTGGCACATCTCCGTAACAGGAATGTCAATCCCTCTCTTGACCCAACTGATTTTATAAGGTTGAGGGTTCTTAGTTGTCTTGAGCTGTAATGCTTGAATCACTGATCGGGATATGATATTTTCGGTACAACCGCTATCAATGAGTAAGTCACAAACCTTCCCAGCAATTGTACATCTGGTCTTGAATATAGCATGGCGTTGAGAAGCAGTGGGATGTCTGGGAGCGATTAATAGCTTTTCTAGCACACAGACGACGGGATCGCCTTCATCTCCTTCCAGCTCTTCCACCACCTGTTCTTCTGACTCGCCAAACTCCTGTGAAGCTTCCCCTTCCTCATTTTCCATCAGTTGTAGCTGTTGTCTCTGCGGGCATTCATTTGACTTATGACCGGGCTGAAAACAACGAAAACACTTCAGAGTGTTTGGCTTCGCGTAGGGGTTATTCTGCTGCGGAGCTCTAGTTTTGGGCTGTATCTTAGTGTCCGCATTCAAATTACTCTGTGACGGTTGTTTGGACAGATTGGGAATGGGCAGAAGAGGAGACCCACTGTTCACACTTTGGAATTGAAGGGAGCTCCCTTTTGAAACTTCAACCCCAGATTCCGGAGTCGGTCGCCGATTGAAGCTGGATCGACCAGATCTATTGAGTTGTATTTCTGCTTTCAAAGCGAAATTGATGGCTTGTGAGAGGGACCAAACTGAGTTCAACTCAAGTCGGTCTTGAATGTTATATTTGAGGCCTCCAATGTATCTTGCGACCAACTGATTAGTGGATTCCATGAGATTGTTCCGTGCGCTTAATCGATGAAATTCCTCAGTGTATTCGCTCACTGACCGACTGCCTTGGGTACATTGTTGGTACTTCATGTAGAGGATCTGTTCGAAGTCAGTCGGCAGGAATTGTGCCCGTAATAGTTGCCTCATTCGATCCCAGCTACGTATGGGACCTCTGCCTTCTCGTTGCCGCCGTTGTAACAACTGTGTCCACCAAGCACTCGCACCGCTTCGCAATCTACAGGCTACGTATTTGACCTGTTTGGTCGGATCGATTTCCATATAATCGAAGAAGTTTTCAACAGCCTTCTCCCAATCTAAATAATCTTCTATGTGTAGATGGCCATCAATATAAGGTAAGTCTACCTTGACTTTAAATTCCGCCTGATGATGATGGTTCACTGGTTGTCGTCTGCGGCGGTAATGATCTCCAATCGGATCATCGTTCACAGGTTCTTCATCAGCTTCGCTTCTGTCTCCGTCCCGTAACCTTTCAAAATCTTCCTCAGAATCTGATTCTCCTTGTGCAGGAATGGGGATTCGACGTCGTTGCCGATCAATACCCGCTCCACGCCGGACGCCCGGAAAGAACTGCGGTGTCTGTTCCCGGCGTGGTTGACAATTCATCTCTGGTGCCCGATTGAGATTTAACTCACGGTGCACTGTGAGGGAAAGACGTTGCACATCTGCGGACAACGTCTCAAGCTGGCGCAGAATGGCTGTCTGGTTTGCCCAAAGTGTTTCGAAGCTCCGATCGTCGTCGGCAGCCAGTTCTTTGCCCCGTTCTGTCATTCCGTTGTCTGGATTCTCTGGCTCTGATACCACCTGATGTCTCCAGGACCTGCAAGGAACTCCAGACAAAGAACTAGAACCTGAAACAGAGAAGAAAACAGGAGAGGCTCACCTCCCGATTAGAGAAGAAGAAGAAGTTTAGCAGAACTCAGTCTTTTTAGAATTGTATCAAAAACTGCCTTTCTACAGTCTCCTTTTCCTATATGTATTAGATACCGAATAATACTGAAAAGAAAATACTAATTAAAGTAGGGAAAACAGAAAAGTGAAAAAGGTGCTGAAATAACGGAAAAGGTACGACCACAGTCGTGTGGTATGATGTCCACTTTATTCAGGTGGTCTACTGTGCTGCCATATCACTATAAGAACTGCATCAGAAAGTGTAACACCTCCATGTTCAACATTTTGTTTTACCTCTTTTGACTTGAATTGAAAAGGATCAATATTTGAACTTTTATGCTTTGAATTCTTTTGCATGTGTTTAAAATTGATTTGTTTATGAAAAGGTCTACAAGTGTTTTACGTGAGTTCCAAGGGTTTGAATGCACATTGGAAAAAATTTAAAATTTTCCTTTGGAGCATCCCAATGTTGGGTGCTCAGATACCGAGGTGTTGTGTTGATTGGCGTCTAGATGCTCAAAAGTGGCTCCCAAAATTGTGCTCTTAGATTTTTTAAATTTGAACTAGCAACGCCATGCAGAATGGAGGCGTCGCAACGCTAGGCCATTATATATACTTAAATATAATATAAATCCTATATTCTATTGATTCAACCCCCTTTGGAAGTCGAAGAAGAGATGGATGAGAGAGATTTGGAGAGAGAGAGAGAGGAAGGATTTTTTGGGTCACTTCGGGTCATTTTGTATCATCAGTCTATTTAAAAAAAAAAAAAAAGTTCGGATCGAGATTAATCACATTACAACTATCTCAGTTTTCAGACTTGCGGAAATATCTCAATTTTCTAATTAAATTTATATTTCTTTATTACAAAATAAGGATAACTTTGCACATGTAAAAATTTCGCTGCGTAACTATTTATTTTTTTATAGATATTAAGATTCTGAATATTTTAAAAATTTTCTAATAATTTTATAGTAGAAGTTTTGAATAAAAATAATCTGAACTCTGAAAAATAATGAATAATATTTATCATATTCCACCAAAAAAATCTTGCCAATAACATTGAAGGCAATACATAACAAAGCAGCACTGTTCCAGAAAACCTCCAGTAACTTCAAAAAGTAGCTATGGTGCAAAGAGAGAAAAAAAAAGGGAGCAACAAGCCCCAACCAAATAGAACCATCAAAATAATAAAATCAGAGCAAACAATTGACAAAATAGAGTTAAGGAATAAGCTGGTTAATTAGCCCAACATTTCTCCATGAAGCAATTTTGAGGAAAAGAGCCTTCTTAATCTTAGTGAATGTGATAGACGAACTATCAATAATCACACCAAATCTCTTAGGGTTTCTTTCTCTCCAAATGTAATACAAAGAGCAAGTAATAACCAAGTATAAGTAATTATTAGCATTTTCCCAAAATTATTCAGATTTGAAATGTAAGAGAATAACTATAAATCAAAATAACTATGGAGAGCCCCATTGATGCAAATAGAGAAATTAACATCCATAATACAAGTATTGATCCAAGAGACAGAGAGGGCAAAATCTTTTTGTTGTAATATTTAGATAAGCAAATTTATTGAAATATTATCAAAGACTTTAGACATATTAAATTTGGCACAAAAGTATTATTAATTATATGTAAAAAAAAAACAATTATTAAAGTCTTAGATAGGTCTATAACAACGATTTTATAAAAATATTAAATAAAGATATAGATAGATCTATAATTAGAAATACTATATGCATGAGAACTCTTAGGGATTAACTCATCTAAGAAATAATAAAATCGTCATATCCCAAGGAATCTCGTACGAATATTCCGTTACTGTCTTGCTCTTCGTCATCTGAAAGCTGCCCTACCCTTCCACTTTTATGTACCGACTTCCCCCCTTTTTACCTTCCGACTTCAACTACGATCCCGCTCAATCCATGGCCTCTCTACCCCTCCTTTCTCCTCTCTTCCCTCTCAACAATCACACAACCAAGCGACCCAGGGTCAAAGCCTCTGCGGCGAGCAACGAGAGGCGGCCTTGGTGGACGCCGCTTTTTCACTCGGCGTTCACCGGGGATCATGGAGGATCGGAGGAGCTGGAGACGACGGGAGATTCTGTAGAAGAAGTGAAAGAAGGAGGATCGCCGGCGGCGATCAGTTTCTCAGTGCTTACGCCGGAGAAGGCGAGGGTTCTGCGAAGGGAGTTGCGGGCGACGAAGACCTGGCATGACGCCATGTACCACTCCGCCATCGCCTCACGCCTCGCATCCCCGGATCAAGCTTAGCGTCGCCGCGATATCTTTGTCTGCGCGGTGATGGTTCTGTTATTTTCTAATCGCTGTAAAGAAGCTTTGATCTACTGTGCAGAGCATCGTATGCATAAGGTAGGTTTGGGTTTTTTCTTTCTTTCCCCCTTTTTTTTGGGCCGGAGGATGGAGAAAGTGGGAAACTGTACTGCCTGTGTAATGTATGAAACCATATGTGTTTCTTCTCTGTGTGAACTGGTGCGAATCGTTGTGCGCTTCTTCTCTTTGAAGTTTTGGAAATCTGTTGCACTATGTATTTTTAATTATATATATTAGTTATTTCCCAGATCAAAATTTTCGATTTTTCTGCTTTCCCTAATCTGTTAGAGCGATCTGTATGAGATCCAGTACTTACAAAATTTTCATCACCATCTTCTACTGCTCTGTGACAGCCTTTTTCATTTCTGAATCCCTGTTTTTTTGGAGTGAACACAGATAATTTTCAAAACAGTCTTGAGTTCGATCTTTGACGGAAGAACGACATAGTAAATTGATTCACCATTTGAGCCTGGGAGAGCCAGAGGTAGTTCATTAAATGAGTAAATTACCCGGAATCATCACGACTGTTGTGCTCTAGAAGATGCTAGAGATGGAGCTTGTGGAGAACGATATATCTGATTTGTCTTCAATTTTTTCCGATGCACGCGTGTATGTAGCCAAATAAAAAATAAATAAATAAATAACTAGAAAGTCATACAAAAAATTTTAAGCGAAAATTATTAAAAGAAATATCGAAATATCTAATGCAATTGACACGACCCATAAATTCAATACGAAAATTCTACTCAAATCCGTCCCGAAAATTTTGGGTTAGGGTCAACTCGGACTTGAAAAAGGTTGGATTTGGGTTTAGCAAATCAACCTGTTTAAAAAATTGGATCAGATTTGGGTTGACTCAGTAAATCAAAATTGATTTGTTTTTTATCCAAAAATTCGAGATTGACTTGCTTTTTACTCGAAAATCGAATATTTATCTTTTTTTATCTGAAAACTAGCAATTTTTGGTCGATCCCAGGTCATTCGGATCGTGTCGAGTTTATCCGGACCCAAAATGGGTCGGGTTCGGGTCCGAAAAATTGTCCCATTTTTTGCAAAAAACGGGTCAGGAAAACAAGTCAGTTTGAGTTGATCTGAATAATGTCGGGTCAATTTCGGGTTCGACTCAAACCCGACCCATGAACCGATTTATATATTTATTTATTATGATGCTAGTCATAGTGAAATAATGGTTGGAAGTTGTTAGGATTGTAAACATGTTATGTCAAGCTCCACTAATCCCTCATTGGAGTTTGAACTTAAATAATCTAATTTGAGCATGAGCTTTATTTAAGAGTTCAAATGGCTCATTTTTTTTATGAAAGAGATTATGATTCAAACAATTATTATAATAAGAGAAAAATGAGAAATTAAAAAACATTTAATAAAGAATCACTTAGTCTAAAAAAATGAGATGTCATTTTTAAATTTTTAATAATTTTATATTTAAAATTTTTAATGTTAATATATTTTAATTTTATTTTATATTAAATTTTTTTAAACAAGCCGGTTCACGAGTTAAATGTTTTAAGTCAGGACTAGTTTAAGTTTTGTTCGTTAACTTATCAAGTTCGACTTAAGAGCCATTAATTGAGTCAAGCTTGAAGCAATTCATAGGTCGGTTTGATTCATTCGCACTCCTAGAAGATTGCAATGCACTAGTGCGGGAGTAAGATTACAAATGCAGGTCTGACTAAAGTGAATATTATGACAATTGAGACGCATGTGGGGTTATGATCATAGAAGAGATATTTGTTAGAACATAGAGAAAATATTGAAAGAGGCAACTGTGAAATATAAGCAAGAAAAGAATCCTCGATGCTCTGCTAGGGTTAGGGTTTTCTGTTTCCCTCCTCTTTCCCGCTTTGCAGTTTTTTCCGATGCCGACATATGGATCCCTCCCTATATGCAGCTTCCTTCCCTCCACTACCAAACTCCTCAGCCCCTTCTTATTCTACTAGTCCCAGCAATCCTCTCTCTTGGGACCGCATTCTTACAGATTCCCCCAATCCTTGTGAGTTCACTATCTCCTCCATTCCTACATCGGATGAACCCATTCCTTTCCCACACGAAGACGTTGTTGCTGCCTCAAAGAGTGGAACTTGGCTCTCGTTCGTTATTCGCTTGGCAGGCGGCCATACTACGAGACTCTACTAAACGCGGTTCGCAAAGCTTGGAAGCTAAAAGGTACTCAAAAGTTTATCTCTCTCAGTGATGGTTTCTATCTATTCAAATTCTCAACCCTTGAGGATTATGATCTGGTATTGTCTAAAGGTGCTTGGTCCATCCTAAGAAAGCCCTTTATCTTCCAAAAATGGAATCCTCCCTTTTTCCCCAAGTGTGAAGAATTTAACTCAATTCCCATTTGGTTTAAAATACATGATATCCCCCTATGCTGTTGGACCCCTATTGCTATATCCAAAACATCCACAAAAATTAGTCTACCTCTTGGTGTGAACGCTCTTACCGCCTCCAAATCCCGACTGACGTATGCTCGTGTTTGTGTCCAAGTTAACTCCTCTTCCACCTACCCTGAAACCATCCCTATATTAGTTGAAGGCAAGATTTTTGACCTAAAAATCTAGTATGAGTGGAGACCTTCACTTTGCTCTCTCTACAAATCCATAAACCACTCAACATCCTCTTACCCCTCTAACCCAAACCCAAATCCTGAAACCCAACTAGCCTCCAAGGGTCAAAGTTTCAGTCGAAGGCCTAGGCCTTTAGCCCAAACACCCAAGGGGATTCTCCCAATTCCAAATGCCTCCACAAAAGCTAGCAGCTAATACAACCACTCCTCTCCACTTAAAGACCCCACTATCATCCCAGCTGAAAATGCTCCTCAATCCACCACTATAAAACCCCAAATCCCAAACGATCACATAAACAACTCCATTCCAAACTTAAACTCTCTAAACATGGCATCCTCTTCCTCAGACACCATCACCCCCATTGCTGAAAACGCTCATATTACATCCCCTAACAAATTCAATATTCTTCAAGAATTACCTGACTCTGAAGCTTCCTCCAATCAAGATTCTGAAGAACCTCATACAGAGAACCCTCCCCATGAACAAATAAATTCCACTACCTCTCCAGTTAACCAACTCAGCCTATATCCCTCCATCCAAACTTATCGGACCTATTACTATTTCCCAGGGACACAAAAATATTAGAGGCAAGGGCGCTAAGAAAGGCCCTACTTTATCTCATAAGAATCCATGACCCTTCCCATAATAGCTTCTTGGAATATTAAGGGCTTTAACAACCTTGAGAAGGTATTCTGCTGTCAAAAATTGGCTTGCAATGAGTCTTGCTATCATTTATATCCAAGACAATTGCATTCTTCATATCAACCTTGATGATCCTTGGTTCTATTCTACTCATAAGAATTTTGAATAGGAACTTAGTTATAATAATTTTGATCTTACATCCCCTTATCGGATATGGATTAAATGGAACTCCATGAAGCTTACTTTTACTCCATCCTATTCCACTAGTTAAATGATCTCTAGAATAATTTAGGCTGACACCCAGATGCATATCCTTCTGACTGTTGTTTATTCCTCCAACTCTTTTGAGGAGTGCTTTCTCTTCTGGGATGACCTCAAAAGGGTAAATCCTAATAATGCCACTCCTTGGGTGGTCATGAGAGATTTTAATTGATGATGCTTTCAATCTGAAAAAGCGGGAGGGAAAATTATGCTAGTTTCTAGACTCTCTCCTCTCAACTCTCTCATCTTCAAAACCAACCTGCTAGAACTGCCCTCCTCTAGTAACTTTCATACTTGATACAACCAAAGAACGGATAAGCCGATATACTTGAGGCTCAATCGGGTGCTTGTTAATGAAACTTGGGTTAATGTCTTCCCCAATTCCTATTACGAGGTACCCAATAGTTCCATTTCAGACCACACTCCGCTTATCCTTAAAGCTATCAATGACTTGAAGAATTCTTAGAGATTTATGTTCAAAAACTATTGGTGTAATATTCCTGAATTTTGGGAGATCCTAATATATATTTATGTCATGCGTTTTCAAGGCAATCCTATCAGATGCTTATAAAACAAGCTGAAACAGTTGAAAGCATCTATTAAATTGAAGAAATGGGGTAATTCTAACCAAATTGCAGCTAAGTGTGAGAATTTGGCTGAACTCCAACAAAAATGTCAAAGGGAATTATATTTAGATCCTCTTAACAGAGAGTTGTGTAGTAGCTACAAGCAAATCAGTAAGGAACTTGCTTATTACAATTCCATCTTGACCTCTTAGACAATCCAAAGACCGAAAATGAAATAGCTAACCAATGGGGAGGAAGATTTAAAATTCTTTTATTTTAAGATTCACACTAGGGAAAGTTTCAATAAGAGTGCCCTCTCATATTCCATTATTGGGTGGGATCAAAACCGTTCAGCTAACATTCAAGGTATCATCTTCCCTCCTGACCAATTCAGACATCAACCAATTCAAACATCAATCAATTCCCTGTTGGAAATGTTATCCCCTGTAAGATCTCGTTCCCTTACTGTTCCTCTATGAATTGGATTTTCCTCCCAGAATCGGCCAGGATGAAGTTGAGATCGTCCAGGCCGATCAGTGCATTGAAAACAGCTGATTTCTGGAGCAAATTCTGGACAGGATCGTCCAGGACGATATTGAGATCGTCCAGGACGATCTGCACTGTTCACAATACCGTCCTGATCATCGCCCTGGGAATGGTCCAGGACGATCAGAATTGGTCTGATCGTCCAGGACGATCGAGACGATCGGCCAGGCCGATCTGTGTTTGATATAAGGAAATGAGCTCGTTTTGAGGAGAGAGAAATTCATTTTAAAATATCAGATATTTTGAGGAGAGAGAAAGAGAAAGGGAAAAAGAAGAAAAGCTGGTTTTCGGAGACCGCGGAGCGCTTTTCGTCCGACGCTGCTGTTGGAGAAAGTGTAGATCTCGTGGTAAGGACTCCGAACCCTATTTCTGTTTTCAGAGATTTTGTGTTTTGATCGAGTTGTGCACTGTTTTGTGTTTTCGTAGTCTACTTTTAGACATGATTTTGATTTGATACAACTTTCACCGCACAACTTCTGGTACATTATAGATATGACTATTGTACACGATTTGACTGTATTCTACGAAGATTTTATCGGTCGGAATTGATTCTATGCGATTTGAATTGAATAGAAAATTATCAGGACTTGATTTGATTTGGATTCTTTAAATTGATAGTCTTGTATTGATGCCGTGGATATTCGTTGGTAATTTGGAGAAATTCGGAATTTGTATCTTTTGCAGGATTTTTGTGTAAATTCGACAGACTACCGTTACTCTGCCCGATTTTGTATGATTTCTGAATTGTCTGGAATTGATAGATTGATTAGATATGAATGTGACAATTGATATGATTGCTTTAATATTGACTATTGAATTGCTTATTGATTGAATTGACTATTGATACTGATCGCAAGTGAAACCTGGTTGAACATTGGTTGGAGATTGATATTGATACTTGTACAGGATGGTGGGCCGACGGGCTTTCCTTTAAACATTGATTATTGATATATTGATGGGAGTCATAAGGAGTTTATTGATATGCCGACGGGCGAATAGAGTGACGACTCTCTTTATTGAAACCAATGTAAATGGATATCTACAACAGCAATATGGATTCTACAACAGCAACATGACCAGTTGATTGTACTTGTTCAGTATATAGTATTGAATTGCATGTTTCCTGTATTCGATTTCTACTTTATTGATTTGATCGGATTTACTGTATAGTACGATTTCATTGATTTCATCGATTGATTATCGAGCATTGATACTACTGAGCATTGATATGAACATTGATAGATATAGATATTGCATTGATAGTATGGATATGGACTTCGTATAGATTCATTGTACTACTGCCTATGGATTTTATAGATTTGCTATCGCTACTGTTTCTGCACCGTATTGACTGCTTCATAGATCCATTATTCCGTATTGCTTTTCTTGATTAATTTCATTGATTAGACCGTATCGATTTGATTGACGGACATTGATTGATTGAGTTGATTTATCGATTTGCCTGCCGCTGCATTGACTGTTTTATTGACTATTGATTTCCGGATTGCATCGACTACTGATTTGATTTCCGTTGCATTGACTCATTGACCATTGACTGATATGGACTTGATAGATTGACATGCATATTGATAGCATCGCCGTGCTTTGATTTCAGTTATAGGTATTAGGTGACCTATTGGGCTTTGTAAAGCTCATTATATGTGGTTGATATTTTCAGGTCAGGGCTCGGGAGCAGGAGATAGGATTTGATCCAGATCTATAGGTTTTAGTTCTTTTGGTCGATTGATGATTCTTTTGTACTCAGGACAGGATAGTTTCTTTACTTGTATTGATAGTATAGTTCCTGAGTATTGTACATGATGTTTTGAGATATGAATCGACTGATATATTGATGTTTAAATTTTATAGATGTTTGATAGATTGCTTATTGAAGGGTTTTAGATAACTCTGGTAAATTGTCTGGGTAATTGATTGACATTCTTTCCAAGTTTGATCTTAGGGTCGTTACAGTTGGTATCAGAGCAATGTTATTGGAAGAATGGATTGTTACCAGAGTTGTAGGATTGGATTGAGAATTGGGTAGATTGGGTAGCTTTAAGAGCTTCATTGGCATACATCGTTGCATGTGTGTATTATTGTTCTGAATTGTGCAGGTTAAAAGATATGGATCCTCCGGCAGAATCCAGTGTACCGAATGAGCAACACAGCGCAGCTCCAGTACCGTCAGAGAGTATGATGCAGTTGGCTACTGCGATTGCACATGTTATGGGTGATGCGCAGAGCAAGATGAGTGGGAGCAAAGAGGAAGAAGTTGATAGACACTTACATATGTTTCACAAGCTGAAGCCTCCGTTGTTCAAAGGGGCTGTGGGACCCCAGGCTGCTGAGGATTGGATCCTGAGAGTGGAAAAGATCTTCGACAATATGCAGTGTCCGGGAAATAGAAAAGTACCTTTGGATGTATTTTTATTTGAAGGAGAAGCGGAGAGATGGTGGATTGGACAGCAGAGAGAGAAATTCCAGGGGAAGACCAATGTTGAGATCACCTGGGATGAGTTCACTGCCGTGTTCAGGATGTGGTTTGTACCACCGTCAGCTCAGCGACAGATGCAGGAAGCTTTCATGAGATTGGAGCAAGGCCGCAAGTCAGTGATGCAGTACGAGGCCGAGTTTACTGCACTTGCGAGGTACGCTGCTCACTTGATTCCTACTGTCGAGGAAAAGTGTTATAGATTTTTGCACGGATTGAACAGAGAGCTGAGACACCCACTTGTACCTTTCCGAATCCATGAGTTTTCTGAGCTGGTGGAGCGGGCTCGATTGATAGAGATTGATTTGGCGACACCGGTACCGAGGTACGAGGATATCAGAAGGAGGAGAGATGAGGTACAACGAGATGATTCTAGCAGAGACAGAGATAGAGAGAAGAGAAGCAGGTATGAGGGTTCGAAGGGATCTGCATCACGATCAGCATCGATAGTATCATCTGGTGGTTCTGGCACGTGCATTCACTGTGGTAAACGACATGCAGGTCAGTGCTACCTATTGACGGGATAGTGTTTTCACTGTGGACAGCAAGGACACAGAGCAGCAGATTGTCCTCAGAAAGGACTGGGTGGAAGGACTGATTCTGGCACGGGTACAGGACAGTAGAGGACTGTTGGCTCGAGGGCCTACAGTGAGAGATCAGCAAACAGGATGGATGATAGAGCTGTCAGGGATCAGAGGGAGACAGTTGCGCCACGACCTCCAGTGGTGCCACGCATCTACAGTCTACAGAGTTTACAGCATCGAGAGGATCAACAACGACCAGAAGGTTCTACTGGTAAGATTGATTTGACTAACCGATTGATGTTGACATATGAACATTGCATATTGACATTTGATTGATTGCATTGTGTGTTCTGTATGGATTCCGACGAGTTTTGATTTGGCTTTGGATTTCGATCGAATCGTTTTGCATTGTTTGTTTTGCTTCGTACCTGTAGGGAAATGTCGGGACGACATTTTTCTAAGGTGGGGAGATTGTAAGATCTCGTTCCCTTACTTTTCCTCTCTGAATTGGATTTTCCTCCCAGAATCGGCCAGGACGAAGTTGAGATCGTCCAGGCCGATCAGTGCATTGAAAACAGCTGATTTCTGGAGCAAATTCTGGACAGGATCGTCCAGGACGATATTGAGATCATCCAGGATGATCTGCACTGTTCACAATACCGTCCTGATCATCGCCCTGGGAATGGTCCAGGACGATCAGAATTGGTCTGATCGTCTAGGACGATCGAGACGATCGGCCAGGCCGATCTGTGTTTGATATAAAGAAATGAGCTCGTTTTGAGGAGAGAGAAATTCATTTTAAAATATCAGATATTTTGAGGAGAGAGAAAGAGAAAGGGAAAAAGAAGAAAAGCTGGTTTTCGGAGACCGCGGAGCGCTTTTCGTCCGACGCTGCTGTTGGAGAAAGTGTAGATCTCGTGGTAAGGACTCCGAACCCTATTTCTGTTTTTAGAGATTTTGTGTTTTGATCGAGTTGTGCACTGTTTTGTGTTTTCGTAGTCTACTTTTAGACATGATTTTGATTTGACACAACTTTCACCGCACAACTTCTGGTACATTATAGATATGACTATTGTACACGATTTGACTGTATTCTACAAAGATTTTATCGGTCGGAATTGATTCTACGCGATTTGAATTGAATAGAAAATTATCAGGACTTGATTTGATTTGGATTCTTTAAATTGATAGTCTTGTATTGATGCTGTGGATATTCGTTGGTAATTTGGAGAAATTCAGAATTTGTATCTTTTGCAGGATTTTTGTGTAAATTCGACAGACTACCGTTACTCTGCCCGATTTTGTATGATTTCTGAATTGTCTAGAATTGATAGATTGATTAGATATGAACGTGACAATTGATATGATTGCTTTAATATTGACTATTGAATTGCTTATTGAATGAATTGACTATTGATACTGATCGCAAGTGGAACCTGGTTGAACATTGGTTGGAGATTGATATTGATACCTGTACAGGATGGTGGGCCGACGGGCTTTCCTTTAAACATTGATTATTGATATATTGATGGGAGTCATAAGGAGTTTATTGATATGCCGACGGGCGAATAGAGTGACGACTCTCTTTATTGAAACCAATGTAAATGGATATCTACAACAGCAATATGGATTCTACAACAGCAACATGACCAGTTGATTGTACTTGTTCAGTATATAGTATTGAATTGCATGTTTCATGTATTCGATTTCTACTTTATTGATTTGATCGGATTTACTGTATAGTACGATTTCATTGATTTCATCGATTGATTACCGAGCATTGATACTACTGAGCATTGATATGAACATTGATAGATATAGATATTGCATTGATAGTATGGATATGGACATCGTATAGATTCATTGTACTACTGCCTATGGATTTTATAGATTTACTATCGCTACTGTTTCTGCACCGTATTGACTGCTTCATAGATCCATTGTTCCGTATTGCTTTTCTTGATTAATTTCATTGATTAGACCGTATCGATTTGATTGACGGACATTGATTGATTGAGTTGATTTATCGATTTGCCTGCCGCTGCATTGACTGGTTTTATTGACTATTGATTTCCGGATTGCATCGACTACTGATTTGATTTCCGTTGCATTGACTCATTGACCATTGACTGATACGGACTTGATAGATTGACATGCATATTGATAGCATCGCCGTGCTTTGATTTCAGTTATAGGTATTAGGTGACCTGCTGGGCTTTGTAAAGCTCATTATATATGGTTGATATTTTCAGGTCAGGGCTCGGGAGCAGGAGATAGGATTTGATCCAGATCTACAGGTTTTAGTTCTTTTGGTCGATTGATGATTCTTTTGTACTCAGGACAGGATAGTTTCTTTACTTGTATTGATAGTATAGTTCCTGAGTATTGTACATGATGTTTTGAGATATGAATCGACTGATATATTGATGTTTAAATTTTATAGATGTTTGATAGATTGCTTATTGAAGGGTTTTAGATAACTCTGGTAAATTGTCTGGGTAATTAATTGACATTCTTTCCAAGTTTGATATTGGGGTCGTTACATCCCCCATGCTAATAGTCAGAAACTAATAATGCATGTTACAAATGAAGAAATATTTGCTGATGTTCACTTGGGTAGCTCCATACAACCCCGAACCCAGATGGATTCGATTTTGAATTCTACAAGAAAACTTGGAGTATTACTAGTAACTTGATTTGCAATGTTGTGAGATCGTTCTTCAACAAAGGTTATCTTCCCAAATGTGTGAAAGCTACAACCATTACCCTTACTCCTAAAAAGTCTCATGTTGAGAACATTCAAGATTTCAAACCCATTGCTATATGTGATACCTTTAACAAGATTATAGCTAAAGTACTTGCTAATCGTATGAAACCCATCATGCCTAACATCATACACCAAAGCCAAGTTGCTTTCATTGCTAAAGGCTTTCCACGGATAATCCCTCTTGGCTATAGAAATACTTAGTTTTTTCAAGAAAAATAAAATAAAAAATATTTTTGTGCCATATTTGACATAAGGAAAGCATTCGATACTGTGTCCAGGGGGTTTCTTTATGAGAGATTAGCGCAAAAAGGATTTCCTAATCCTTTCATCAATTGGATTAAAGCTTGCACCAAAGAGGTTAATTTTTTTATTTGTATAGAAGGGGCTCTAGAAGGTTTTTTCTCCTGATCATTGGAAATTAGAAAAGTGTGTCCTTTAAGCCTGTACCTCTTCTGCATAATCATGGATGCCTTCTTATCTCATAGACTCATCCACCTCTTATGGATCCTTTGAAGGCTTTATTCATGACAGATATCATCTAACATACTTATCCTATGCGGATGACCTACTTGTGTTTGGTAGGGCTAATATTCAGAATTGCAACTGCCTTATGAGAATCCTTAATGCATTCTCAAACAGCTCTGGACTGCATCTTAATCTTCAAAAGAGCTCCCTTATGATCTAAAAATAAACATCTACACCTAATATCATGGGCTAACACATGCAAATCCCTTTCTAAGGGATGCCTTTGTATTCCTTTTCTTCATATCTTAAGATTTGCTTATAATTATCAAATGCTACAACATATCTTCTCCCCATTCCAACTGGTTAAAAGCTAGATATATATTGCCATCAAAACTTATCAAATCAAATGTCACAGCCTTTTGGAAGAGCATCTGTAATACTGCGACTTTGGCTAAACACAAATTCAACTTTAACATCCTATCCAATAGTCCTGATGTTATATTATGGGATCATTGGTGTCAGGGTGACTGGCTTGCTGACAAAATCCCTAATATACATATATCCTCCTACTGCAAAAATAACGCCACTCTTGGGGATTGGATGTCTAATAGCTCCTGGGCCATTCTTGAAGCCGTCAGTTCACATATTAGAGATTTTCTTAATGGTTTTTCCATTTCTATTATTCACACGAGCCATCTCTCTTGGAACAACTTAGAGCATGCTTCCTTTAAAGAATACTATGCAAAGTCTTTTGTTAATGAAAACACCATTGAATGGCATTCCCTGATTTGGCACTAAAAACATTCTATGAGATTCTCTATTTATTCCTGGCTGCAAGGAATGGCTTAAAAACTGTGAAGGAACTATCCAAAAGGAACATTCAAGTTCAAGATAAGCTTTGCATTTTTTGTCGTGGGTTTAATGAAACTTTATCTCACATTTTGTTTGAATATGAATTCAATATGGTTTACATGATTTCAATATTGTTAACAATTGAATATATTTATATATAAAGGTATAGAAAGAGATAGATAAAATAAGGTTATTATTCTTGAGTAATTTTACCATTTAAAAGCAAACTCGAATTCAAAGTCAAATTCATAAGCTGGAGAATATCGATACAAGAAATTATTGTAACAGTCAAAACTCTTAACCATCAAGATATTGTTCATCTTGTTCTCATAGTATTCAGTGTTGTTCATTTGGTGTTACTTCTAGAAAATCACTCATCCTAGGTATATTCTTATAAGAGCATGCTTAACTTTGAAATTTTTAGTGAAATTTCAATCATTACACCAAAAGACGCCTTGATGTTTAAGAATTTAGCTCTATTTTTTTAAGAGATTCATAATCTCTCCTACTTAGATAAATGGCTTGTGTGTAGCCTGTACATTGCCCATGGTTAATATATGTTTTTTGGGCCATTGGTTTAGAAAGTGTTCATCACATGCAGTTCATCCATTTAGATCAAAATCTTATCACAACTTTGATTGAGAGGTGGTGTCCTATGACCAATGGTTTCCACCTTACGGTTGGGGATATGACTGTTATACTATAGGATGTTCAAGTCCTTGGGCTCAGAGTTGCAGGTCTGGTAGTTGTTTGCCCTATCGTGATTGGCGAAGAGTTATACTGGTAGAGTTGGCTTGATTATTGTGATGAGCTACTTGGTAGTCACTCTGCATGCGATACTGTGTACCATGCTCCTGGAGATGCTAATGTACAGGCCAGTTTCATGATGGCCAGTGCTAAAGTGGATTCTATGGTACCTCTTCGGTGGCTTAGATCAACTTATTATAGAGACTCCTATGATGATTTGCCGCCGATTTTATTCTTGCAGCATGTTCGGGCGCACTTCCTTTTCATGATAGGATATTTTTTTATACATGACACGTCATGATCACACGTGTCCTTGCAGTGGCTACTCCTACTGCGAACTTGGTCACATTTGACATGATATATATTAGTAGTATCGTTTTGGCACTGTTGACCTCATTATTCGAGGTCAATTTTTCCCAGAATCGACTCTAGTACCTAGGTTTTCGTAGCATAGTGTAGATACGCACCCGCAGGATTTCCCTTAGGTGGACACCTAATGACGTAGCACGGACTCAAACCTATCACTCAACTCGAATCGAAATCCATTCAATCCAATTTTTATTCAACTCCAAACGAACTCAAATCAAGCTCGATTTATGATTCGTCGATGTCGATCGACTCAATCTAATTCGGTTTCGATCAAATTGATATATCATTGGACTTAAAACAACTCACCAATCAAATCAAAATCAAATCAAATTAACTCAAATTGAAATCGATTTCAATGGCTCTGATTAACCCGTTTTGACTCGTCACAAGTATATATATAATAATAATTGATAGGTCGTCAAAAATTATCTTAATCGGCACGAATCTCGATGCAAAATCAAGTTTGGAAACTTCAAAAATTAATTCGGAGACCATCCAAACTCCGATTTCAGCAAACTTACAGTCGAACTGAGCGTCTCAGGAATATAAACCCAACGACACCAAGATCAACCCAATCCGAGCCCAAATGAGTCCAAATCAAGGGCTCAAATTGCTGTTGGAAGGTTCAAACCGCAATTTGAGTGACCAAACGGTCTCCGATTTTGACGAGCTTATACTCGAATCGAACGGCTCGACGAGACGAATCCAATGAGCCCAAGATCACCGAATTCCGAAATCATTAAGGCCTTCAAATGTCAACCGAACGGTCCACGATCAAAGGGTTCAGCAACAACCCATAACCACCCACTCTCCCTCTCCCTCAACCCATAACCACCCACTCTCACTCTCCCTCAACCCAAAAAACGTCCAAGCCTCCCTCCTCTCATACATGACACATCCAAGCCCCTCCTCTCATCTAATCTCCAGCCCTAGGAACCCCAAATGAACCCCTCTATGCCATGGCTTGTTCAACTAGATGCAACAAAAAGTGGTAAACTTTCTTTTTCAATTTCTCTTCCATTTCGTTTATATCAACTTCTACGGCTTCTTGAAGTAATGAAAAAGATATGTGCCTTGATTGTTTTCTTTAAAGGAAATTAAAGAAAGAGAGTTTTATTTCTTGTTAGTTAAGATAAGAGTTGGATCATGAGTTTTCTACGATTCAAATTTCAGTTAGATTTACAAAAGAGTATGGATCATTTTTCTCTTGATTAAATAGTTTTGTCCTTAACACAAATGATTTTCGGATTAGGGAGTTTAATGGCTGCATCTCTCTTTCAGTTTGAAAGAGAGATTGTTATTCTTCATATGTAAAATTAGAAGTGTTGATGAATTGTCTTTCTTTATAAATTTTTGGAAAGGATTGTAGTTATATTTATCACTTCTTTGAGTTTAACATATGTTTACAAATGATGCAAGATATGATGATTCTTTTACAACTTGATAGCTTTTATTTTTTTATTTTTTTTTACATTATAAATAAATTATAAAAGAGTTTATTGCTATGTTGAATATTAATGCGTATATTATCGTTTCATGTGCTATTTGGAAAGATGAAGGTTGTATGTTTTAGAAGATGAAAATGTATGTGTTTTGAAAGATGATATGTGTCTATGTTTTTGAAGGGTGACATGTGTAAGTATGAAAAGTAAAGAGTTTGCCTTTTGGGGAAAGTATTGTGTGGAAAAAGTTAAAAGTAAGGTGTTTTAAATTTTGAAAAATGATTTGTATGCTTTGAAAAATAGAGAAGTGTTGGAGGATATTCATGTGTTGCAAATCTACTTGAAAGTTCGATGGGGATGTTAAGCCCTATGAACTTAGTCCCAAACTAACCAAGAGGGGGGGTGAATTGGTATTTTAAAAACTTCGTTTTTAAACAAAGAAATAAAGTCACATAAACCAAATCACACCACGAAAATAATGCGGAATTAAGCGTGCGGAAGCAAGAAAAGAAACACAGAGATTTATAGTGGTTCGGTCGACTCGACCTACGTCCACTCCTTGGAGGCACCCTCCAAGTATTGCACTACACAAAAAGTGACTCTCCTTTAGCCCCCACGGCTAGGTGGAGAAACCCTCACAAGAACCTCCTTTTTGCCACCCCGGCAAGGCAGAGAACCTATCTCCTTTTGCTTCCTCCTGAAGCTGGCAGAGAACCAGAACCAAAAGCACAACTCCTTACCTCTACCGACCCTTCCACGGACGAGAAACTCTAGACGAAGACGACGCAGAGAGATCCTTGAAGCAACCCTTGTGAAACACCTCACAAGCTCCCCCTCACAAGATCCTCTCTCTCTCTTTCTCTCCTCAAGGTCTTCTCAGGTCAAGACAGCAGCCAAAGGTCTTGAAAAACGTTGAACAAGAGCTCTTTAAATAGAAGAGCTTCAAAAGAGCTCATTAATTGCAAGTTGCCGACTTTATCGTCCAGGCCGATCTGTACATCGGCCTGGCCGATCAGTACAAATCAATGAAGATCGGCCAGAGCATAGCCCTGGATGCAAGATTGGACGATTGAAAATTAGCTTGATCGGCCAGGCCGATATCACGATCGTCCTGGTCGATCAGTTCAAATCAGACGAAAATCGTCCTGACAATAGCCCTGAATATGGTCTGGCCGATATTGATCGTCCTGAAGTAACTTAAGGTTTTTGACTAGATCGTCCGGGCCGATCCTGCGATCGTCCAGGACGATATGATCGTATCAATCATCCTTAATTACTTCCTTGATTTCCTGAACAATTATGGTATAATTTGTTAATATCGTCCCGGCCGATCCGAGGATCGTCCTGGCCGATAATTTAAAGATACATTATACCATACTTGTCTATGGCGGCTACTTCTTTCTGTTTTGAGCTTATCGTCCTGGCCGATACACGTATCGTCCAGGACGATCGGTTAACGTTGGCTGCCTTAATCAAGAATCCTTAATTAGACTTTCTGTTTTAAGCTGATCGTCCAGGCCGATCAAAGATATCGTCCTCGAAGATCGGCCAATGCCCGTTACCATGTTGGAGAGACTAGCTCTTTAGTCAGAGATGCTAGGACAATCCAACATGTCCTTCGCACCTCTGTCATTCCAAAATCCGGGGACCGTGTCCACATTACCCCTCTACTTTCCCTCACTACCTTCTACATCATGGCACATAGGGAATTTAACACTGCAGATCTATTTTTCCGTTACATTGATCACCTAACAACAATTCGCGATCCAGGCCACAGAAGAAAGCCAAATCTAGCCTTAGGACATATCATAGCCTGAACCACGGGAGGCTAGAGAGGAGGAGGCTCCCGCTCCAGCTCCCTTTCCTGACCCTGTCCCTCTCCACCAACATTCACCGGTAGATCAGTTGATTGCGAGATTTGATCGTTGGGAGACCAGGTTTGATGCATATGTTGCTGCCCAAGAGCAGCAACACTCTGAGGACATCGCCCGCTACGAGCATCACCGCGCTGAGAACTTAGCTCGTTTTGACAGTTTTCTCACTCACCAGCAGCAGCAGCATGACCAGGACATCGCCTGGTTCAATGCTCAGTTTACTACCCTTGCCAGTTACTTTCAGCAGCCACCTCCACCTCCACCATCTGATGATCAGGATCCCTCGTTCTTTTAGTTTGTGCTTTGAGTTATTGTTTCTTGTCTTTTTGTAGTAGTCTTTTCGTGATGTTTGTTGTTCTTTTTTTACTGTTTCTGGACTCTCTTTTTGTGATGACAAAAAGGAGGAGTAGGATAGGATGTGGTAAGAAAAAATTGATGTTGTAACTTTGTTTTTCTAATGAATCTGTTTTATTTTGATTTTCCTACTTGTGTTTTGTCATCATCAAAAAGGGGGAGATTGTTGCAAATCTATTTTTTATGTCTTATGTTTTGATGATTGACAAACACTGCTTTTTCTTGGACAGCTTGTTGCTTCTAACTTTTCAGGAATCGACGATCGGACAATCAAAAAGGAGCCAAGTTCAGGAATGCGTAGGTTTAGGGTTGAGTCAGTATGTACTTTTGTTTTTTACCTTTTGAGTCCTCTTGTAATAGTCAAAAAGACTGATGCTTTGTAACCCTTCACACACACACTTGAGAAAATTAGAAATTCTGTTTTTACTCATATCGGCCAGGACGATATCTTTGATCGGCCTGGACGATCAGCTTAAAACAGAAAGTCTAATTAAGGATTCTTGATTAAGGCAGCCAACGTTAACCGATCGTCCTGGACGATACGTGTATCGGCCAGGACGATAAGCTCAAAACAGAAATAAGTAGCCGCCATAGACAAGTATGGTATAGTGTATCTTTAAATTATCGGCCAGGACGATCCTCGGATCGGCCGGGACGATATTAACAAATTATACCATAATTGTTCAGGAAATCAAGGAAGTAATTAAGGATGATTGATACGATCATATCGTCCTGGACGATCGCAGGATCGGCCCGGACGATCTAGTAAAAAACCTTAAGTTACTTCAGGACGATCAATATCGGCCAGACCATATTCAGGGCTATTGTCAGGACGATTTTCGTCTGATTTGAACTGATCGACCAGGACGATCGTGATATCGGCCTGGCCGATCAAGCTAATTTTCAATCGTCCAATCTTGCATCCAGGGCTATGCTCTGGCCGATCTTCATTGATTTGTACTGATCGGCCAGGCCGATGTACAGATCGGCCTGGACGATAAAGTCGGCAACTTGCAATTAATGAGCTCTTTTGAAGCTCTTCTATTTAAAGAGCTCTTGTTCAACGTTTTGCAAGACCTTTGGCTGCTGCCTTGACCTGAGAAGACCTTGAGGAGAGAAAGAGAGAGAGAAGAGAGAGAGAGGATCTTGTGAGGGGGAGCTTGTGAGGTGTTTCACAAGGGTTGCTTCAAGGATCTCTCTGCGTCGTCTTCGTCTAGAGTTTCTCGTCCGTGGAAGGGTCGGTAGAGGTAAGGAGTTGTGCTTTTGGTTCTGGTTCTCTGCCAGCTTCAGGAGGAAGCAAAAGGAGATAGGTTCTCTGCCTTGCCGGGGTGGCAAAAAGGAGGTTCTTGTGAGGGTTTCTCCACCTAGCCGTGGGGGCTAAAGGAGAGTCACTTTTTGTGTAGTGCAATACTTGGAGGGTGCCTCCAAGGAGTGGACGTAGGTCGAGTCGACCGAACCACTATAAATCTCTGTGTTTCTTTTCTTGCTTCCGCACGTTTAATTCCGCATTATTTTCGTGGTGTGATTTGGTTTATGTGACTTTATTTCTTTGTTTAAAAACGAAGTTTTTAAAATACCAATTCACCCCCCCTCTTGGTTAGTTTGGGACTAAGTTCATAGGGCTTAACATCCCCATCGAACTTTCATCATGTGCTTTAAATATGATATTGTTGTATTGGTGGTTGGAAGATATATGTTGTGATTTGTGAAAGAGAAATGGTGAACATTGATTTATATTTCATAAGAAAAAGCAAATTCTTATCAAGAGAAGGAAAATTTTAGAATGTTGGTAGAATTGAAAAGTGTATGAATTTCAAAAGGTGAAGTGTTTAAAGTTTGGTCTTGAAAGATAAAGCTCTAAGTTTGGTAAAGAAAAATGGCTTATAAGTTTGTTTTTAAAAGGTGAAAAAGTGAAAGGATGGGTTTGAGAAATGAACATGAGTGATTTGAAAAGTGAGAAGTATGTATCTTAAAAGTGATGAGCGTATGCTTTAAAATGAGATTTATGTGTTTGTTTGGAAAGTGATATGTGTAAATATAGAAATATGTAATAGTAAGGTGTATGGAATGATGAAGTGGATTGTATGTATATATTGAAAAGTTTTAGATGGGAAAGATAAAGAGTGGTTTTTGAAGAAATTGTAGAATATTTTAGGAAGTAAAGGATTAATGCAGATAGCAAGATGTTTGGGTGTAGAAGAAAAAGTGATTTGTGTGTAGAAATATAAGTAAATTTATATGAGTTTTGGAAGGGGAGAAGTGTGCAAATGCGAAGGGTAAAGTGTTTATTTTGTGGAGATTGTGTAAGCTTGGAAGAATGGAAGTGAATGTTAGAAAAATATACAATATGCTATTAAAAGTGAAAGGATTTCAAAAGCAAAGTCAACAAAACTAGTGATCGAGCCCGAAGAAAGGTACGTCTTTATTTTCAGTAAATTTCAATTATTTCATTCTTATTTATTAAATGAACTTTCTAATCCCTGTTTTTCCCTATTTTCTTTTTTTATTTGCATGAACTACGAGGAACGGTACCGGTCGAGGGAACAAAAGGACAAGGAGCTAAAGGCGTTAGTCGCCTATATCCAACCGGGTAGAGGTGCTACGGGCGGAACCACCGGGTCGTAGCCCCCGGTGACTGTGAGTATTTCTAAACTTAGAAAACCTTTAGGGGCCCCCTTAATGTGGTATGCGTGAACCATTCCTTTAGGTCCCTGTAGTAACTTCAATTTAATTAGGTTTACTTTTTTTGCTTTATTTTAGATCCCTAAACCCCTTTTACACACGCTCAAAGTCCTAAGGGTTAGTAATAACAAATTTTTATCCCATACAACAGTAGTGACACTTAAGGACAAAAATTAAGGACCGGGTCTTAGAAAATCTAGACTTAGGAAGCATGCACACTTTAGGATAGAAACTTATAACATAGAAAATTTAGTGACATCTCACTTTAGAATTAGTAAATATCTTTAAATTAGAATTCAATCAATTAGAAAGCTTTAGCCAATAATTGACCTAGGACATATCAAAACCTCACAGCCTACTGCACACATTTAGATTTGTTTGCTAGGACAACCGACTCTAGTTTTAGGTTAGGCCGGTGTTTATTTCCTTACTGCACTGTGACGGGCTTTTTCTCGAGTTTTATTGCATGCTGGTTGTGAAATGTTGGTGTATTTGTTTATTTTTACTGCACTCTGTGTTGGTTTGATTGACGATTAGATTACCCATAGGCTAGGAGCGATCTGGATTGTTAATATGATTTTCTGCAGGTGGCCACACTCATGCAGGGCAGAAAAAGAGGGGCTAATTAATTAATAATAAATAAACGCTACAGGTGCTTCAGCTGCTTAGCCCCCAAATGAAGAAGAGTGTGGCCAAGTGTGGCTTAATAATTTAAATTCAATTGCATATATACATATAACTGCGTGGGATAATTTTTGTTATAAATTGCTTAGGATAACCTTGCAGGTGGACTAGATTTTCCTTCCCTTTCTGTGAAATGAAATGTAATGTAAATATAATATATCAAGAGTCAATAAATGTGAAAGTGATTTTGAAAGTGGGATATCACATTCAATTTGGAATCTGAAGAAAAGAGAATATACCTTAAAGGATTATTCTCTTTTATTTAGAAAGCCAAATTAGAATGATTCAATATCCAAATAGAAAAGAAAATACCCCTCTTAGAGATGAGTTTCTTTTCATTTGGATATCCAGAACCCGACGGACCCGAGAAGTTCGTAGAAGAAGAAAAGACAGAACAAGAAGATTGAAGAAAGAAGATGAAGAAATGAAGATTTAAGGAACAGTATATCCCATTTCAAAAATCACTTGCGTCATTCTTAGGATTAGAATCCGGGTTTGTTGTCAGTGGTGCCCGGCCACTTTACTTTTCTACAAATTCTGGGTGTAATATGGACATTGGACATTGGACATTATATTTGGATTATTAAAATTGATTGTTTACATTGTTTGTGCAGTAGATTTTTTTTAGGACCTTGCATGCCGTGTTTTGTTTTAGCCTGGATTCGAAACGGAGAGATTTTTTTCGTAAGGGTACGCTTAAAATTCTTCTACTTGTAATTTTAAATAAAAAATTTTTAGGCTCACATAGTAACTCTAACGATCTAAGAAGTAAGCTCGGGACCGCCGAGAGTCAGCATAAGCATATTAATACTTTCTCTTCCTTGTTAGGCACCTCCCCGCCTGCGGGTTTTGGCAGACCACTTGACCTATGAGGGTGCAGTTCTGTCAAGGGGAAGTTGTGCAATCTCTAGGAAAAAATCTATTTTTTAAGCCTAAATTTTTAAACTGCTTCATCATCATTTTATGCATTCGAGTCAATTAGCATGCATTGCATTAGATACAAATTAAAAAGAGTCTAAAATATTAATTGCATTTCTAGACATTTATCACCCTACATAAGTTGAGGGGCTAATTAGGAATTATCTTAGATGTCAGCCCCAATTCCTTAAAACTTAAACAACATCCCTACCCATCTTTCATAAGAGACTGGACACATGGTTTTAAAGCGCCTAGGTGGTTAGCTGGCTCCCCAATCCAGGCCGGGGTAAGTCCAGATTTGCACTTCATTAGTTAGGTTCGGATCACTACTTTGTAGTACCCAAATTAGATTTAGGTTCTGAGGCAGATTCTTTTTAGATCTTAAGTCCTCGCCCTCCGGGAATATAATCCCAAATTTCTAATAAAATGTCAACTTAAACATAAAATTTTCTCTTAAAATGTAAAGCCCAATATAGGATAGACTGAGGTTGTCTCTGAGCTTCTCAGAATCCGACATCTCCTACTTTTCCTCCATTGACTCGCTAATAAATGTTCAACATTGAGCTTTCACCTTGGAAAATTCCTACTTCTGTTTCTTGTCTTTTACTTTGTAGTCAAAGGGTATGAAATCACTGCTTTAATCGAGAGTTTTCTTAGGAGCATTCCTCCTAAGATGTAATTAACTATAGGAGCTTGCTCCTATAAGGATTTGAGAACCTCAGACTAAAATAAACCTTGTTTTATTCCTATAAAATAAGGGAAAAATCTTTGGGAACGTAGATATTTTTAAAACCTTATTTTTAATTTTGAATAGACTTGTAGAATGTTATTATTATCTTTTCAGATAATATAATATTATACTTGTTATATTCAACTTTAGAAATAATGAATTTTATAAAACTCATTCTTGCTTTTGAATATCTTGAAGAATATTATGTTCGTCTTTTAAGATGATATAATATTCTTCTTATCATATCTAAATAAAAGAATGAATAAACCTTTTTTCAAAAACTATATTTCTATCTTTAAACATATTCTATAGAATTTCATGTTTATCTTTTGAGATGATATGTTATTCTTTAAACTATGTTTAATTATAAAAATATCAATTTTCAAAACCCTATTCTGATATTGAATCCATTGTAGAACATTGTGTCGGCCTCTCGAGACTGTATTTTATTCTCAATGTAGTATTCGATTACAAAATAGGAGAAAATCAAATCTGCGTGGTGACACAATTTTTTTCCCACCAGACACATCTATACAGGGAGTTGCATCATTCGACTCGACATATACGCACATATATTGTCAGTTCTATGGCTCTTCTACAAGTATGTCATGGGAGCAATTGTACGTAAGAAGACCAATTCTTCGAGTACCTCATTGGTTGACATGGATAGAAGGCCACTTGGCTACAAGTATGTATGCTCAGTTTTTTTTTTTTTTTTTTTTTTTGTACTTACTAATTATCATTACAACGATTAGCTAATACTTTTTTTTTTTGTAGGTGCGGTGAGGATCGAATATGAGAGATCCCTACGGGTAACACAATGACATATAGGGATGACCATGATGGTTTGCAACTTAGCCAAGTTCATTAAACTAATTTTAACTTGAAACTTATTTTTGCAAATTAAACTAATGAACACATTCTTATGTTTTAGGTGAAGATGACTCCATACACAAACACAGTTTTTGCCTCCCTACCACAGAAGTGTCGTATGTATAGGTAGGTATAGATAACACGGGTCTCGATTATCAACCAAAAAATGTACGAATTTGGGTGAGAGATAATTCGACGGGGTTTAGTTCACATATTTCGAGCCTATAAAGAGAGGGTAAAAAAGGATAGATGGTTGAGGGCAGGCCGATATAGACTAAACAAATCAGTATCGAGTGAACAATAAGCTACGGAACAACAAACTTGCATATCTTGTATATATCTTGTTCTAGTGATTCCACAAGAAGGAAATGGTAATCAGGAGTTGGGGACATACCTATGATGGTACAGGTCTTGGGCATCTATTTACTTGTTAAGCCTAAAAAATTGATACTAAAAACTCTTCTCAAGATCTCTCGAAGAGTGATTGGTATTATGTATCCTCACTTAGTTATAATTCCAAGAAAGTCTTAATTTTTTTCAATTTGTACGCCAAATAATACCTTTTTTAAGAATATATAGACTATGAAGACTACTGCTTAGGCAACTTTGACATTATAGAACTACACAGTATGCACAGGGAGAATGTCAGCTCCCTGTAGTTGGCCATTAATCATGTCGTTAAGCTAGTGAACAGTGCAGAGATTGATGCATGTTGATTACACAAAAAAGATATTTTATAACTTCTCACAAGACACTACTACGTAGCACAATAAACTACATTAACACATTAGATATACATTCTAATAAGCATGGGGAAGAAAACAATACACAATCAAATATAGATACTGAAAGTTCGAGATGTGTCAAGAGGTCGGTGGATTAATACTTTTAAAAATAAGCCTAAACAGGAGTACTAACTTTTTGTAGATTTTTTAGACTTTTGAAATAAACAATTTAATGTCATAATGTGGAAGCTAATAATTTTAACAATAATTCTAGTGATGATGATGAAATTCTAAATTGCATAACATAGCATTGATCTTGGAAATTCACCAAGCAGTTATAACGAAAATGAAGTGCAAAAAGTATAATAAGAAAGAACACACCAGGAGTCACCTATTACAGGCATTGCACTATCACTATAGTGTCTCTTCTTTAGCCCCCACAGCTAAGTGAAGAAGCACTTACAAACTCTCTTCCACCAACTCGATGCAACAAAGGACCGCGCTCCTTTCACAAGCAGAAAATCTTGACTCATTTTCACCCTCCTAGTGAGACAGAGAACATGTACTCCTTTTAACCCTCCTAGTGAGGCAGAGAACCTTGAATCAGTTTCACCTTCCTCGGTGTGGTGGAGTAGCCGAGTCCTTTATTAACAAAGATATCTTCTTCTTCCTAAAACTTCCCTCAAGACAACCCTTGACTATGATGGTACTAAGGTGCAAGCTTGCTGGAGCAACCGTGTGAAACCCCCTCCACACTCCCTTAAAATCCACAAGGATTTTCTCCCTCTTAAACTTCACCCTTTTGTTTCTCCCTTTCAAGGCTCTCTTTTTAAATTTTATCCAGAAGAAAAATGACTCAATGTATGCCAAAGACTCTTACAAAGTCTTATGAGAAAGCTTAAATATAGGACTTCAAAAAACCCTAAAAAATCAGTTCAGCTATCAAAGATCATACAGTACGATTGCAGGATCATCCAATACGACGTGAAGAATTTGACCTGTTAATATTATACGATCAACCGTTAATACAGTACGAATAATTTAATTTGCATGTTAGTTTTGTACGATCATAAGCATGAATGACCAATTGTGTAGTACGATTAATTCAATTGAAATGCAGTTCGTTTAGGATGAATCATGGGATGATCAAATATAGTTTGTACACTATAATCCAATTCGTACAGTAGGATCCAGTTCGTACAATACGATCCAATTCGTATATTACAATCAAAATATCAAAATTAAGCAGATTCGATTGATTAATCAGAAGATTAAATTATGGAATATTTTAAACATCATACATTATGATTAGCTTCATATACTACGAATAGAACAATATTTTAAATTCAAATTTTTGCCTAATTTAACAAACGACAGGGTTTCTAACTATAATAGATCGTTGAGTACGATGTGGTGTCCATACTATACGATTAGTTATATTTTAAATTATTTTTTCATAAAAATAAAATATTTTAATTAATTTTTGTAACACTATATTGTACAGTATGGTGCACATAAAATTAAAATATTTAAAATTATTTTTTCTTCCATTATGTGTGTGCATGGTCACCAGGCTTACATACACCATTACAGAACTTGACTCAAGGAATAAAAAATAAATAAATAAAAATTATAGACTCATTTAACATAATATATTCTACTGAATCTTGAGCTATGAATCTTCAAAGAATAGTGCATGATGTACCTAAAATATTAGTTAACACACAAACAAATATGGTATACAAATACTAGGAGAAATAAAGAGGTAATCAATAATATTTGTTATCATCAAAATTATAAACTCGGGAGCCCGAGTTGCAACAAATACTAATACATATCTTTACTATTTCCTAAGCAACATATGCAGACGTGCTTGAAGTTGGGTTTGAGTTGGGCAGCATTTGAAGTTAAACTCAAACTCATACTGAAGGTATTGCTAGTCCTTTTATTAAAACTCTTCACTGGCTTGTCTTCAGATAATAATTTCTTTCTTCCAATTCTTATAGAAATTCAAAGTGAAATCATCCATACCAGAATAGCAAGGAGAATATAAAATTATATGATTAAGGTCTAGGTTGTTGCAAGTAGCATTAGTCGAATTCTTTCTCACGTATCTCATGACATCGCAGTTGAAAAAATGAGAACTAACATGATGATGATCACGTTCCAGGTGCCTCATTTTTAGATATTTCCAACTAGCAGCATTTAGAAAATCTCGTCTTTTATATTTTTATCCTCATTATTTCAGCATGCATATGCTAAAGTACACAATCCTCATCTTCTAACCAAGCAAGGTTGCAACACCTAAAAATCTTATTTGCATTTTTCTTTCACTCCAACAAACTATTAACGACTCCTGTCATGCAAGCATGCATTCTTCTACTTGCACTATCGAACATTTCTTTGTTGGGGATGCCTCCATACACGACCAATTCATTTTAAAGGTATCAATTAAAACCTTCATATCTCAACTTCATATGTACATGCACAAGTTAAATAGCATAGGTTAAATATATCTCACCTTCACATGCATATCTAGACATTACAATTTTGCTTGATTGTACATTAAATCTTCGCATGCCATCTAATATGATAGGTTGTTGCAAATTACATCATCATATTAATGAATGAGACAAAATGAAAAGGATCTTATGCTCCAAATAAAATTTTGGTAGAGGAATCCTAAGTGCTCACCAACTATAACTATTCAGTAAATGTTGATACTGAACTAACATATCATGAATAAACATACCTAATTCATTAAATGTTACAAATAAAATAGTTAAATAGATGCTAAGATTTTTTGTTCGTAATATAGAAGACTTCTACATTATAAAAATGTTACCAACTCAGGTTAAATTCTCCCTTCCCGCTATAGCATCTCACTATCCCTACTCTCATCAAGATCATCCTACAGGTTTCACACAAGTGGTTGGCCATGTCAACCAACTCACCAATCATTGACCACCTTTTTATCTCAGTATTGGCCTGTAAACTTGCTCGGGCACACTCGCCCTCATATACTCGACATCATAGAGCTTGCTTAGAGACGACACATTGAAACCTTCCGACCTTACCCTCCTTCAATCAGTCAAGAAGCAACATATGTTAGGGTAGTGTGTAGTATTGCACATGCCTTCATCATAGAGCTCTCTTAGTTGTATTAGCCCTCAAAGCTCTCTATAAATAAAGGATGATGAGGAATATTAAAAAAAAAAAAATTCAGGACCTTTTAAGACCTTCCTATAGGACATCCCCTTGCCACTTTTAATACTCATATTCTCCAACCCACCCAATCTAGGGGTGTCAATTCGGGTCAGCGGGTCGGGTTCGGGTCGAACCCAGAATTGACCCAACACTGTTCGGGTCAACCCGAATCCGACCCGTTTTTAAAAATGGGTCAGGTTTCCGGACCCGAACCCGACCCGATTCGGGTCCGGATCAACCCGACCCGACACGAATGACCCGAAGTTGACCTAAAATTGCTAATTTTCGGGTCAAAATCGTGTCAATATTCAATTTTCGTGTCAAAATCGGGTCAATATTGGGTTTTCGTGTCAAATATAAGTTTTTCGTGTCGCTTTCGGGTCAATTTCGGGTTGCTGGGTCAACCTGAAGCTGACCCGATTTTTAAAACGGGTTGATTTGTTAAACTCGAACCCGACCCGTTTCGGGTTCGGGTTGACCCGAACTCGGATTTTTTCGGATCGGGTTCGGGTCATGTCAAAAATTGACACCCCTAACCCAATCAAAGGTCTCTCTCTCATCGGTTTTTGGGTCACTTATCTAGTCCCCATTTCAACGTGCTGTAAGGTCAGACAACCCCCATGAATAAAATTGGATGCAACAATATGCATCCAACGAGACAAAAACTGTATGAATCCAAGCATGTATAAACCCTAAACTAATTAAACAAGGCCTTGGACCGATTCAACCTTGTATAAGGGGCCTGATCGACCCAACTTAGGCACACAGTCTGAACGAGTAACGAGCTTAAAAGGCACCCAATCAATTGACCTCGTCCTCTGGGTTAACAATAATGCTCCCTAACAACTTAGGCACACACTCTGAACAATTATTACGTCCTCTGAGCGGACGTAGAGTTACGTTCGGCCGCTAATAACATGTCGTCGCGTGCTCTTACTCTTTACCACGCGGCCCAATGACTTGACCCGGACCGGAACCCGGGAATGCTATGTTCGTGATTTTCTCAGTATTGCTCGGTATTTACTCGGTATTGCTACGTATTGCTTTGCAAAAACGAGAAATACCGCTCTGTGAAGACCAATATCATGCAAATACCGAGTTGTACCGAGTTTTTCTACAACTCGGTATTTGCTCGGTATTGCTAGGTATTTGCTCGGTATTGCTAGAAAAAACTTGGTATAACTCGGTATTGCTAGGTATTTGCTCGGTATTGATTATTGCCGAGCAAAATCGACCAATACCTAGCAATATCGAGCAATATTGGGTCCGTTTCGGGTCGGGTTGTCGGGGCGCGCGGTACATAATGAAAATGCGTGGCAAGATTCTACTGGCGGCCGAACGTAGAGTTGCATACGTTCACCGGACCAAATAAAAGTTCCATCTTGAGAAGCTCAAATTCGTCTGCGTCATGTGACGAGACACTTTGATTTGCGTGTAGTTTGAATTTGAAAAAATTTGGAGATTGAAGCTTCTTGGAGCTATTACACCTTCTAAGTCGCTGAATTTCTTTTTGATAAAGAAGAACATTTCACCGTAAGAAATTATGAAATTTTATCATATTTTTTATTAGTCCTAAATTTGACCTATAAGTTGATGTCCTACTGAATATGTTATTCATCTCCTTTTGTTCAATAACTAACATCATAGATTAATGCCCAATTCCAAACATTAAAGATTGGCCCTTCACCCACACAAAATATTTGTTTACCAATGCTGTTAAACTTAGCAATCAAATAATGTTCATCAATGCCTTCCAACAGACACCAATCATCTCCCTTATTGTTGACTGAATGTACTTGATTGAAATTACTGTCTATGCATCTTCTACTATTACATAATCGCATTGTCTAATTGTGGATATTGGTGAATCATTGCAATATCAAATCAAGATTCTAATCTCTATTATTTTGAATTTTATTATAAAATAGTAGCTTAAGTTTTATTAGGTACTGCCCTTCTATAGTTTTTTCAAATAGAAAACAGTCATTTAGATGACTTTTTTTCTTTGAAAAATAAATTTGAAACTGTGGCAGAGAAAGGAACTTCTCAAAGCCAAAATATATATGCATGCCTCAAACAAAATCTTAGACTTTGTTTGGGATGACTTTTTTATTGTTTTCAAAAGCAACTGCCTAGCACAAAAACTCGATGAAAACTGTGAAAAAGTAATAGCAAAAAACTGTCTCAAACGAAGCCTTAATCAGAAAATGTTTTGAGAAAGCTCGTGGTCCATTAATTTCATATTTTTAGAATGCCTCTCTTATTGGAAAAGCTTGCGTAGACTATTGGAAGCAAAGGATACAATGCAAATTTCAAAATCTAAACATTGAGGGTTGGCTAGTTTAGTTATCTGGGCATAACAATTGTAACAGCCCTATATTTAATCAGTAAATGATCAAATAGCTCACTAATCGATCAATGTCTCTAAAAGGGACACAAAGAAACACAATTCTCATATAAAGAGTAAAACGATGGAGCAAAGAAGCGAGAAAATGGCTGCAACAAATTGCTTTCACGTTAAGATCCTCCTATGCCAAAATGGACCACCATATTAAAAACAGACCCGACATACCCAACAAACCGACCTGCTTTGACCCGTTTGCACCATTGCTGCCATTTCCAGGTGTGGCCGGAGTACCTACGAAATACAAAAAAAAATCATAAATTCCAGTTCTCCAAACTCTATTGATCACATTAGATCAGAAAAAACCAGTGGCATTACGAAGGTATTATCAAAGTCATTGAGGTTTGTTGGCTTGTAGATTTCAGCCAATTCCGAACCAAGCAAACATATAGGCTTTTTTTGGGATGACTTTCTCACTGCTTCTTTAAAAAGCTTTTCAATACAAAAACTAAAATATTTATAATAAAAATATGTTTTAAGAAACAATAAGAATGCCGTTTCAAACGAAGCCATAATCTTATTTCTAAATGATTTTCAATCTTCAAGTCAAATTCATATCCCCAAGAGCCATATACAGTGGGTTGATTTTTCTTATAAGCAAATGCTTAAGCATGGGCAGAGCTCCAAGTAACTTTGTTTTTTAAAATACCTACAAACAGATTCAATAATGAAAGAGCTTAAAGATTGAGAAGTCCAGACACTTGAGAAAACGAAAGACAAATATCCATTTCACAAAAAGAAAAAAAAAGGGGAAAAATGAAAAGCAATTTGATTGATCCTCGAGCACTTCAACTTCTTCCTTTTGATAAAAAATAAATAACAATGTTGAGAGATGCAGCAAGAAACTAAGGCTTTGTTTGGGACGGCTTTTTTATTGCTTCTTGAAGCAACTTTTTAGTATAAAAATAAATTTTTTTGTACTATTAAGCTGCTTCAAGAAGCCGTCCCAAACGAAGCCTAAATGTGCAAACTGTTCTAGAGTTGTATCATTAGTTTCATGTAGGACTTTCTAGAGTACTATGAATAATTATGCGAAGTTCCTAGAGAATTAGAGAAAGATATCGCCTTTGCAGAAAGAAGCCTTGGAGCCTATTAAAGAGGAGACCCTCCTCATTTGAATCCATGTAAAGAAACTGAGAATAAATCCCTTTCGCGTGAAAACTCTTTCATCATTCATTCCCACCACCTTCAAAGTTTAAGCTTTACCAATTTTCTAACAACTTCACCCAACCAAATGAGTCCTAATGTGTCATAATAAATAATAGATTTTGGCCCATTATTCATAATGGGAAAGCCGATGAGAATAATTAAGAATAATAGAAATAAAGAAAACTTAAATTTTGTAGCTTGATGTTAATTTCTAGCATAATTTGATTTTGCATTAAGAGAATCATTTGATGCGAGTAGTTTTGATGACATTCGTTTGATAAATATCAGATTTGGAGATTGAACTTGACCTAAATCATCAGTTATGATTATCTTCATGCAATAGGGGTAAGAGAAAACAATGGACCTTCTAACCATCATTTAATTACATCTAGATTTGTGTCAATTGCCCGACTAACATTAATAAAGCATATCTCACGAATACTAATTCTAGGGTTATTGCCTCAATCAAATTATAAAGTTCATATCACCATTTACACCAATCTTAAAGCCATCAATATAGATTCGATCATCCAATTTAGATTTCTAACAAGACTAATGTAAGTATAGAGATGCTCTATTGATCCATCCATTATCATCAAGGGTATAGTTATCTTTAAAGGTGATTTAACTTTTTCACTCTTCAATCTACCATATGACCAAAATAACATCGATTGAGTGACATTTTGAATCAAGTAATATTTTAACTTAAAAAGGCGATATGAATCTTCTATCCACTCTCAAGTAATACTTGAACTACAATTTTAGTAAAAGTAGCAAAAAGATTTTATACTTACGGAGGATTTTACATGGTTACAATAAATTTATGAGCAAAATTTCATAATATATATATTTATATAATAGAATTTATCCAAACTTATGGATGGCAAGGGTTACCTACGATGACCATTTCATTCTACCACTAATATTATGCCCACCAAAGTAGAAAAATTAATGCATTTCCATCAAACACCTCCCAAAGGGAAAAATAAAAGGACTCCTTCCTCACATATGTTTTCATACCAAACGACAATGTATGATAAATTAGTTTCAATTCGTATTTATCTTTAACTTCAGCCATTGCTTTCAGTATTTGTGGTCTTTCCGTAGACAAAATCTATTGGTAAATCAACGTTTTATTTTTTGTTAATTTTGAAATAAAATACAAATATATTTCTTTGTTTCTTGTATAATACAACAAATACAGCCATTCAATTAAAACTAAAATTATTAAATGGAGAAATTTAGGGTAATTACTTAAATTTAATCAGGATTTTTGCCTAATTAATGATTTATTTTAAGTGAATGAAATATGTGATTATTCAATCAATTTTTATATTATATTCAATTCAAAACAAATTCAATAGTTAAAAAATTCATTCCTAATTAAATTAGATACAAACTTACTTTTAATATTAGTTAACATAATTTTTCATCATACTAGGGCAAAGAAAAATCCATGAAAAAGCGCAATAAAATTACTGAGGAGACTAATAGATCGTACATCATATTTTATATATGAAAAAAATTAACTGAATCAAACTAATTTCAAGAGAGCAGTCTTCATGTCAGAGCAATTTCAGTTCCGATTTGATTAAAAGTGCATCGATTATTGCAAAATTTTCAGGTTTGGACAATCATCAGCCCTAATGTTGCCTGAACTTAGCAAATCTGAAAAAGAGTATTTGGTTGTTTAATTATTGAATTGAAAGTTTCCCCAACTGGATCAAACCAAGAAAAAAAAAAAAAAACTAACGTAATTTAAAATCAAACTACCAGTAAACATCGGATGAAACTCCTTACCTGGAGAACCAGGATTCCCCGAAGGCGAATCTGCAGCTGCATAACAAGACAGGAGAATTTGAATACAGACTACACCAACATCAACGGAAAAGATACTTAGTCAAAAATAAAAATCTGGAAATCGGAGGCAGGAATCGTACCGGTGGACTTGCAGAGACTGTCTGAGGAATTGGTGATTCCGCAGTTGAACGGGAGTTTGATGGCCTGGTTTATGTCGACACCAAGACCCTTCAAGATCTCGGGGTTTTTGAATATATAGCAGAGACAAGTCAATTCGTTAGTCACCGCATCCTTGAGCGGCTTGCAGCATTCCTCCGGAGGATTCGTTGAGTTCAGGTAATTTCGGCACGGTATTAGCTTCGACGCGCAAGTAAACTGTGTTGCCTGCGCCTCCGCATTTGCCGCCAGCATCGCCAATATCGCCGCTGCCAACAGCGCGACTGTCACGGCGCTCTTCTTAGCGGCCAAAACCCCCATGTCGCTCAACTCAATTAGGAGACTTCTCCGGCTTCCTTCACCTCTCTTGTTCTTCGACTCTCCGCATTCCTCCTCTTATATCTAACCTCGGATAAATTTTTTTTGGTGAATTTGCCCTTTCAGGTATTGCGCCAGCGGTTGTAGCGACCGGCCGGTGGAGAACCGCAGGTGCTTGACTTTCTCTATTGTGTGAAAGTAAAAAGACCAATTTTTCCTTTTAATTCCTTCTAATTTTTTATTTAAAAATTAATTTATATAGAGTTTGTGTAAAATATAATTTATATATTTTAATAAAATATATAGAGTTTGTGTAAAATATAATTTATATATTTTAATAAAAGTCAATAGTTGAAATACATTATATTGATCAAACTTTGATTAAAATGATTTATATTTAATTTAATTTCATATTAATATAATATTAAAATTATAATAAAAATATTATCTTGAACTATATAAAAAATTGATTTATAATACCTTGCTTTGAATCATTCATTAGCCACCCATTCAAAACACATTGTTTTAACATTTACATAGATAAAATACAAGTGAATGTGATAAGTACTTTCAAGCCAATGTTTAGGGAGAAACTTTGAATTGTTATTTTTTTTTTCCTACCACTTTAATTTTTTTGGTATAATTTTTTTTTTTAATTTGTTGTTTGTAAATCGGGCAATGGCTCATAACTTAGCAAGTCGCCCATTTGATGGACAACTTTGCGTACTTTTATTTTTTTTAACTTAATTATATAATTAAAGTTTTTAAGTAGTATATCATTTTTACACCAACTTCAACTCAATTACACTTTGGTCATTTCTTTTATATTGTTTAAATTATATAAATTGTTATTTGAAAGAAATTAATAATATTTAAATATCATAAAGAGAGGGTGAGATGGATTTAATTTTAGTGAGTTGAGGAAATTGAGAAAAAATAGTTTAGCAATTTGATAATGATAAATTAAATATATATATATATATATATTATATTTTAATGTAAATATAATTTATAAATAATTAATTAGTATTTAGATTTTATTTATTTTATATTTAATTTAATAATTTTAAATTCATCAAAAATTAGGGTTTAACATCCAAGCTTTGTACGATGATCCAGCATACACATAGATAAAAGATAGGGATGCAATAATTATAAAAAATGTGATAATTTTTTACGTGAAAACCCCCCAAAAAAGGAAAAAAATCATGGAGCCGAGCTAGTTAAAATGATTCTACTAATGTTTGTCGTTGATTACAAAGATAAACTTCCTCGGGAGAAGGCGTTGGAAAAATATATATAGCGATTACATATCATATATAGAACAATATATGGTTGGACATGGAAAAATCCAATGATATGAGAGTTGTTCTTAAGAGAACGTTGATTTGTTCATTTTGTTGGTAAGACCATAGTTAGGTGACAGTGATAAAGGGATTATAGTCTAAAGACTGATATCAAAGGGACCATAGTCGGATGATAGAGGTCAGAGAGACTATAGTCAGGTGATGGTGGCCATAGGGATCATAGTCGAGCAACAGTTGTTGAAAGAACCGTAGTCGGGCAACGGTGGTTGGTGGGACCATAGTTGATGAGCGACATAGATTAGAAGGATTATAGTCGAGCGATAGAGTTTTGAGGGACAATAGCCAGCGAGGGACTATGGTTGGAAGGTCTTTAGATAGGCGATTGTGGTCGATGGGATTGCAGTCAAGCTACAGTTGTCAGAGGTGTCACAACCTGACCTGATATCACACCGGTCATATTGTGTTCGATTGTGGCAAGCTTTTGGTATTAGAACTTAGGTTAAAGAAGTGAATTATAATAGAGTCATAGGATTTAATTGTAAAAGTGAGATACTTATAGGTATTTTGGGCACTCATTTTGTTTATTTTTATATACATGTGTTACATTCGACTATATTCAGTATTTTTGAGATGATTGATCCATCTCATCCAAATCAAGATATGAATTATGACCAATAGTCAGAGCTCTAGTCAGACAGCTCATATTTAGGGTAAAGCTCTTGTGATCAATTCTGAGATGATTTCTCATATTGCAGATATAATAGCACAACTGGTAAGCTTGGCTCACACGCGGGTTATTGGTACCCACTCTGATAATATGGATAGATATTTGCATAATTTTATGAGATTAAATACTCCTAAATTTTCTGGTGTCATTGAGCCTAGAGCTACTGAGGATCGGCTGATGAGGATAGAGAAAAATCTGGATGGGATGCATTGTTTTCCTGATAGGAGATTTGCATTAGTTGCATTTTTATTAGTTGGTGAGACATAGCGTTGGTGGTTGGGCTAGTAGAGAGAAGTTTCAGGGTCTTGTAAAGACTCTGATTATTTGGAATGAGTTTGCTGAGACATTCAAGATATGGGTTGTATCTTTGTCTACTAGGAGATAACTATAAAGCTCTTTTATGAAGTTGATTCAATGAAGTATGTCAGTGATGAAGTATGAGGCATAATTTACTACTCTCTCTAGGCATGCTCCATAGTTAGTTACACTTCGAGATGCTTTGAGGCAGTGTCTATTAGCAAAGGATATTATAGACTTTGCTTAGTTAGTCAAGAGGACTAAGAAGGTAGAGACGAATCTAATAGCAGTGATTGATTGCAAAAAGGAAGAGATTTGATGGTGAGACAACTTGCAATATCCATTACGGGAAAAAGAGCATGTTTGGACTTGTTGAGTTCAGAAGGAGGGGACAATCAATAACAATTTCTTCTTGATCAGATAGAGGCGGTGTTGCTAGTTCTACGGATTCAGTGAGTGAGGCCACATTATGTCAGTAGTGTGGTAGAAGGCATAGTGGTCAATGTTATAGAGCATGAAGTAAGTGTTTTTGTTATGGTCAGTTTGGACATAAGATTGCTGAGTGTCAACATAGTAATTTTGATAGACATTTGGATTTCAGAAGCTCTACATAATCAGCCATAGGTGGGCCGAGGGTAGTACCACCTCTACCATGCTTTCATGCTTATGGTAGTTGGGATGTTGGTCTGATATTATAAGATCAGCCTTTTGGGGTTTATGGGGTGCAACTAGTTTTGCTACTTTGGTCCTAGTACAGCCATGTGGTTATAAGTTGATGTGACAAGAGGCCAGTGAGTCTCAAGATGTTGTGAAATATATGAAAGTTCAGGGGAAGTTGTAAGACCTCGTTGAACAATCCTAATGCACACCAAGAGAGGGTGAATTGGTTATTTTAAAAATTACTCTTTGAAAAATCTTTTTCTTTTAGATTCTAACCAAGTTACAATATGCAAGCAAAAGTAATTACAGAAATATTGATTTTCTTTTTCAAAAATTTTAATACAAGTAATAAAAATTATTTTTTTATTTTCTTTTTCTAACACAAATTTGATCCAAGAAACTGAAATTCATAATTCAACCAAAAATTGTAATAAAACAAAAAGTGTGACAGAAAATAAAACGAAAAAAATAAAAGAGCAAAAAAAAAAGTTAGAAAAATACACCAAAATTTTATAGTAATTCAGTCAACATTGGCCTACATCCACTCCCCGGAGTCCTCCTCTTCAGGTATTGTACTAACACTATAGTGACTCTTATTTAGTCCTCATAATAAGACAGATAAACCCTTACAAATAATTTCCACCAAATTAGTGCGATGGAGAACTGAAAGCTTGGTCACCCTCTTGTTGATGACAATGAACCTCGAAGTATTTATCACCCTCCTAATGATGGTAATGTACCTTTGAAATCTTTCTCACCCTTTTAGTGATGGTAGAGAGTCTTCAATCTTTTTTCATCGTTCTGATGAAGACAGAGAACCTACGACCCTGAACGTTGAAGCTTCTCTCCCAAGTGCAACTCCAAGAAGTCATCAAGATCACTAGAGGAAATAATGTGCAAGCTTTTTTTTTTTTTGGAGCAACCTTGTGAAATCCCCTCAAACTCCTCCCTCATGCATAACCTCACCTTCTCATTTTCTAAAGCCCAAGAACTCTCTCAAGAACTTCTCCCTCAAAGTTCCTTCAATAGCCAAAAGTCTCCTAAATACCAATTGGAAATACTTAAGTAAAAGGCTTTAAAATCCCCTACTTATTCAATTAAGCTGTCACTTTTTATATAGTAACATCTAGAATCGTATAGTACAATTAATTCAAAATAGGGGTTCGTGTAGTATGATGGAACAACTATTCTAACGATCTGTTCAAATTGTGTATATTGATCACACAGTACGATCGAATGATCATCCGATACGATTAGATCAATTGTCTATTGTTCATAAGAGACGGTCTTTAGGACGATTGAAAATTATCTGTATTTGTCGTATAGTAAAATTGACATCGTACTAGACGATTAGTTCAAAAATTAAGGTTTTGTCTAGTACGATCTTTGGGATGATCAAATTTTGTCTATGTTAGTCGTACAGTACGATTGGTCATATTGATTAACATTAATTTGATTGACTAATCATGAGTATTAATTTAAGTAAATTTCAAATATCATATAATAAAAATTGGATCGTACAATATGATTAGTTCAAAAATTAAATTTTAAAATACTTAAATCTCGTGGTAGCTAGGATTTCATGATGGAAATGAATTGTGCATTATGATATACATCGTATAATACAATTAGTTCAAAAGCATTAATTATAAGATTAGCCTTTAGCATTTATTCTTTGAATAACTAATAGTACAATAAGATTTGAATCGTATTTTATTATTAGTTAAAAAATTTTCAACTCATTTTTTTCACTCCCCTGTGTGTGTGCAGGATCGTTAATTTATCATATACCATTACATGGATAGACTTAAGAAATATAAAATAAAGGAAATTAAAAAAGCAAACTCTTTCAAAATATTCTATTCTACCTAAACATGAGCCTTGAACATTCTTGAGCAGTGTATGATGTACCTAAAATGTTAGTACACACCGAAAAATAATATGCAATACTTGTGCTAGAAAAAAAATGAAAATTCAATCAATAATATTTGTTATCATCAATCTAGAAATTATGAATTGCAACAATCTTCCCCTTTAGTTTAGTTGCCCCATATGTTTCTCCAAATAAAATTATTCAATAATTACAATAAAATGTCATCAATTCTATGTTTTAATTTCAAGTTATTTTATAGTTTATATACTTTCATATCATAATTATCTTCTCATGAAATAGTAGACATCAAATGTTAAATTTTTAGTGCATTCAATTCATGATTAAATAATCTAAAAATTTATCAAAAGGTTGCCTCTAATTTTAATGATATTAAATAATACTAATGATATTTTTTGTCTTTGAAGATCAAAAATTGAAATTTAATTAATTGATGTATAATAGTAGACATTAAATATTTGATTTTAATATTGCTAAGATATATGAACTTATTGATTTAATCCACTATTGACTTGTTGAAAAACATATTCATGCTAAAATACCAAGTTAATGAGCTTTATCTATAAACTTAGGGTCTATTTTGAACAGCTTTTTTGTTGCTTTTCTTTTTAGACGGCAAAGATACTTTTAATTTTATTGCTACTTTCTCACTTATTTTAAAAAAAAAATGAGGTGGAAAGTTATTTTTTTAGCCAACATAATTAAGTTATTTTTCTCACATCAATTTAACAACTAGCTTTAAAAAATACTACAGCCGTCTCAAACACCTTAGTGTATGTTTGGGGCGATTGCAACTTTTTATAAAGGTAAATGTAAAATTGTTGTGAGTATTTTTAAAAAAAAATGGAAGGCAACATTCTTACAACTACTATGCATTAGTAGGTCTGATTATAAGAAAGAAATAGTAATCCACCACAAAAATTTTTAGAAAATAATGAGAAAAAAAAAGCTACCAAATAAAAATATGACGTTATCTCAAAAACAAAGTTGTTAGAAAAGCTATCCCAAACAGATTCTTTAGCTTTTAGGTGAGTTTGATCATTGGTGTGCCTAAGACCATCTCCAACCGTTCGGCAAACAACCGAATGGAGGCCCTCAAACCTCGTAACCGAAGGCCTTTTCCTCTGGCATTTGATCGCGGATGAACAGTGCGATGCCAATTGGCGTCGTACCGTTCATCTGCGTCATTTTTTTGGTCTTTACCAAACTTGCGGAAGAAAAGCGCGAAAGAAGAGAGCGACGGTTAGGGGGCAAAATGACGTTCAATTGGAGATGAATCACGACACTTTTTGGTTTCACTGCATTTTGGAGTGAAAAATGAGATTTTCGGTTGGGGATGCCCTAACATAATTTCAATACTCCCCATTTGATTTAATTCGTAATCAGCATTGTCATAGTCGATAGCTTAATTATGATCGAATGGTTTACTTGGTTTATAGCTCTAATAAAATTTGAAATTAAAATTCAAAAGCAAGTAATTCTCCACCACATAATATTTGATAGTATTAAAAATATGTCATTTAAAAGCAAGTATTGATTTTTATTTTATTTTATTGTAGAGTTAAGCAATATTAGAAAAAATCTTAAAATATATAAAAATATTAAATTTAGTCTCACATAAAATATTTTAAAAAATGCATCAATATTAAATTATTATTCCTCATTCATTAACCAAACTTTTGAATTAAAACAGATTTAGCATCCAACTCAATTTATATCCAATTAATTTATTATCTAATAAATACGAAAACCTAACCGGCGGTAAATGTACCGCTTGTTCACATTGACTTGAGACTTGGAGTCTCCTAAGTCCTAACTCCTAACGCTTATCAAGAACGATCGTCAACCTTCTCGGCTGGTTAATTTCCAAGAAACTAAAAGCACAAATAAATAAAATGAATAATATAATGAGAGCAAACGGCACTTTATTCTTTTCAAAATTCAATTATCAATTTTTTTGACTAAAGAACTAGGGGTGTCAATTCTGGTCAACGGGTCAGGTTCGGGTCGAACCTGAAACTGACACGATACTATTTGGGTCAACTTGAACCCAACCCGTTTTTAAAAACGGGTCAAGTTTCCAGACCCAAATCCGACCCGATTGGGGTCCGGGTCAACCCGACTTGACATGAATGACCCAAGGTTAACCTTAAATTGCTAGTTTTCGGGTCAAAATAGGGTCAATCTTCGATTTTCGGGTCAAAATCGGGTCAAAACATGTCAATCTCTGGTTTCCGGGTCAAATAGGGGTTTTTGTGTCAATTTCGAGTTGCTGGTCAACCCGAATCCGACCCATTTTTTAAAACTGGTTGATTTGTTGAACCCGAACCCAACCTATTTCGGATCCGGGTTGACCCTAACCCAGATTTTTTCGGATTGGATTCGGTTCGTGTTAAAATTGACACCCCTATTTGACCAATTTTAGAAACGAGGAGTTTAATAAATTTTATTATAAATATGAGTATACGGGTGGAAATTTTAAGAATGAGATACTGTAAATTTTATTTTCGGTTTTGCTCATTCTTAATTTTTTTATTCCGTGCGTTTATATTAATAATAAAATTTATGAAAGTGTTCGTTTCTAAAATTTGTACCCAAAGATCACTCAAACAAATCCTTTAATTAAGTTTGTTAAAGCTGGACCAAACATAAAACAAGATGGAGAGATTAAAGATTAATGATTTCATTATGGTCGAATCAAAATTAAATCGGATTACATATTAAATAAGATATTTTGTTAAATGCTAGAATAATATATAATAATATAAATTTTTAATTAAAAAATAAATTGAATTCACACATTCATAATATTTTATATAATTTTAAATTCAAACATATTTAATTTTTGAATTTAATTCTAATTTAGCTTACATATAAATTTATAAATTTAATATAAATTATTTTTAATCTATGTTATATGTTAAGATATAATTTACACCTATAAATTATATATTAAATTCATATTATAAAATTTTATTTATAAATTATTAATGTTAGATAATTTATTATTAATTAATTAATTTTTATAGTACATAAATAATAAAAAAGTGTATAATTTATTTGACATTATTAATTAAAAATAAATATTATTTAAATCATAAAAATATTTATTTAAAAATTAATTTTAAAATATATATAGTATATATTGTAAACTAAGAAGTAAGAACTTTAATTTATATAGTCACAGATCTCTTAGGGCATCTCCAACGGAGAACTCCATTTTTCATGCCAAAATACCGCAAAATGCAAAACTGGCGTGGTGCTGCTCCAATCGAACGCTTTTTTTTTTCTTCTGCGCGAAGGTAACGATCCTTCTCCTTTCGCGCGTTTTTCCGGTTGAAAGAGGAAAATAACGTGGGTGAACAGTGCAACGCCAATATTGTCGTTGTACTGTTCGCCCGCAAGTAAATGGCAGACGTTTTGGCGTTCGGCTGGAGCGACCGAACGACGCCAATCGCTCGTTCAGTGGACTCGAACCTTGGACCTCTTAGTTGAAAGCTTAAGCTCTCAACCAATAGGCCAAGGAGAGTTGTGTAGGGAATTTACTTTTGATAATGTTTTCACTTTTATATTGCCTTTTAAGTTTGGATGAGTTAAGAGCATGAAGTGATGTAACCATAAAAAATGCTTAGTTGAATTTTTATTTTAAAATTAAGTATTGTAAATTTAAATTAATTTGTTACAGTATAAATATTACTTAATATTTTATTCTTATTATTCATTAATGTATTAAATTAGTTTATTTAATTATTTAAATAATTCAAAAATTGAGTTGTCTAGTTAAAGGGAACTAGGACCGGTTCACCTTCTCAGTGTCCTAGTTAAACCGATATTTCTTGTAGGTTCAGCACGGTTTGACACATAAAAGGTTTTTCAGGATGAACCGGACGGACCTTATTGCCGGTTCATGGCAGAATTGGTTGAACCAGTCAGTCTGGTTTGATTTTTAAAACCTTTTGTTTAATAAGCTCTAGGGCACTGAGAATGTGGCTCGAGCTCGAATTGATAAATAGCTCGATGAGCTAACGAGTCAAGTTTGAACAAGTTCGGACTCGACTGCTTAACTTATTTAAAATGTTTAAAAGTTTACATCACTAATAAGTTTCATATTGACGATGAATTATAAAATAAATGAAACAAAATAATTCAAGGATGTAGCTGTAATGTGTTAGCAGTCATCATTTGGTGGTTTTTGACAATTGGATTCCTAAACGTTAACTTTTCTCTTGTAGATATTGGAGATGAGAATTGCTTGCTTGTTCAAAAAAATAGGGCAAGCTGATTTGTTTCTTGAGTTTTTAAGCTTAGGGCCATTGGTCTCTATTGCTCTCACTGAATTATTTTGTTATTTGAATTAAAAAATTATAAAAGTAAATTAATATAAAAAATATGATTAAATGATTGATTTTATACTATAAAACGTGTTAATTTAGAATATGTATGATAAATAATAAAATAACTATAAAAGATATCAAATATTAATAAAAATTGTCTAAATTTTATGTGGTTCAATTTATCCATAAAATTTTGTACTAAAAACTACTTTAAAAAGATAATAAAAACCTGTCTCAAACGAAGCTCACATCTCTCAAGACAAATAAGAGAAAACTATAATTGCGTTTTACAATAGAAGGACACATATCAGCCCTTCCAAAACCTGAGTGCGCCGTCACTAAAGAAATAAATTTTTAAGACTTACAAGACAAATAAGTGAAAATAATTTAATGGAGATAATCAACTATCAATAATCTTTCAGCTAGTTCAATAAAAAATCTATAGAATCCATATCAATCAATAGTAAAATCAATAAAATCAGTAGAATTAAAAGAGATTTATCAAACTATAAGAGAATTGTTAAGGAGTATCAATCAATTAAGGGGTCATACTAGTATATTATGCTATGTTGTATAAATATCAACGTTAGTTCAATCAATTTCATATTTGTTATATACATCAATTAATTTATATATTATCATGTAAATGCAATCATGAATGTAATTATGAAGAGCAAGACAAGATATCCAGCTTTAATGTGGTATTTTCATCATTCCACCCCAACCATTCCCTAGCTGGTCATCTGTCTTTAATTTAACTCTAATTGTCGATCAGTTGGCCATCGGTCTTTATCTTATCATCATTATTCATTATCTTTAATCAACTTCTAAGTAGCTTTCAATAATTATTTAAGAAATGTCACCTTTTACCCGTCGACATAATTTAGTTAATTAGTTACACACTACAATCAGGATCACACTACAAACATTTTATTTAAAGGAAAGTTCATCGGCCCACCCTCTTGTACATGTTATTATAGTTTAAGTGTCAATTCGTATTAGTTATAGTGTTAATAGCTAGTCTTCCTTGCTTACATCTAAATTTTGAATTTACCATATATTAATCATATTATTTTACGAAGCAAGTCAATATCATGTATGAAATATAATAATCTATGTAATATAGTGAAATCTACAAAATTCATATACTTTATATTTACTTAAAAAAATCATAGCTTCTAATTTACTTAGAGAAATTCAATAATAATATATTCAAAATGTCCAAGAGGATCAGATATATTGTATACAAAAAATTACACATTTGAAGTTTGATAAATTGGGAGAAAATATATTTTTTGGAGGATTTAAGAGATTAAATCCTTAGAAATCAAAATCATTAAAAATAAAAGTAAGAATATATTCACTTAGTTCAAATAGAGCAAACTTTGTAACATGAGCGACGAAAGAAAAAGCCTTAATGAATTCTCTCTCTCTCTCTCTCTCTCTCTCTCTCTCTCTCTCTCTCTCTCTCTCTCTCTCTCTCTCTCTTCCCACCTCTTCCCATCCCCTTCTTTTTTTACTTTCTTTCCTGACTAAGCAACAAAAGTGAGGGAGGGAATGGGAAGTGGTGAGAGATATTATCTCGTTATATGTGGTTAAATGATTTTAGATCAGGGTAGGGAGCAAAAGTATGAGACTGATAAAACATTTTCAAATTTTATTTCTTTTTTATTTTAATTAATCTTTTATACTCATGAAGGATAAATATATGATGATTGTATAGATCTTTAGTAGTGTACATGATTTTTGTGAATGAATACAGATGTGTATATTAATATTTTGAATTATAGAATTTGTTTTGCTGTTTATTATTGGTAGATGATATTAGATAGCTCTAATTGTTGTTTACTAAAAAATAAGAATTTTTTTTTTTTAATTTAGATTCTTAGACATCACATTTTGTTACATCCATATTTTTGAGATGGAGGCTTTCCCTTTCTTTTGTGTTCATTGTAAAGCTCTTGGGTATGTGCAGGTGGATTGCCAGACCCAGTCCTCTGTCCGGATGAATGTTCCTGCTACTTATGCTAACCCCCTTAAGACTGTTGTGAATGAAACTGGTGTTGTAAAAAATGTTGTTGTTGATAGAAATGTTGATGCTATTACTTCTAATCCTCCTTTGTGTCCTGTTACGTTTACTAATGAGGTCCTCATTATTGTGGGTAATGGGGTGAATTCTGATCTTGGGGTGGAGGTAGCTAGGGATGTTGTTCATTCTATTGCCAATGATGTTGGTCATGTGGGGCTTCCCTTTGCTACTTGTGATGGTGGGTTATCGTTAGTTCTTATGGAATTTCCCACTGTTCCAGTGGTTCTGGAGGCTGATGCACATGTTCCAGAGAATTTGGATGTTTGTAATTTTATTTCTGATGGTAATGAGGATTGTAAGGGTGTTGCTCCTGCTTTTGGTGTGAAGGATTCTTTTGCTCCTATTTCATTTCTAGACAATTTATAAGTGGATAACATGAGTGTGTGTAATGTTAACATGGTGGTTTCGAATGATTATACATGTGATTTGATTGTTTCCTCAGACGAACCATCTCTATCTACTCATGATCCTTTCTTGGTGGTTTTAGAAGGATTGGTGCAAATGGTTGAAGTTTCGGTTACTGTTATTTCTAATTAGGATATGGAAGCTCAATTGGTGGTGAATTTGAATGATACTAGTGTGGATCATTCCGATTGGCTTGATGAGTCCCGTTCATCTCTTTATGGGGACGTGGGGGAGGAGTTGGATGTGCACGAGGAGGAGTTTAATGTGATGTTTAACTTGAAGGTGATTCACATTGTTGAGAAGGCTTTTTTCATTAGGGGTGGCAAGCGGCGTAGGCAAAAATCCAATCGGAAGTAATTGATGTTGTTGTGGTGTGTGTTGGTTTCTTTTGACTGGGTGTGGATCCTCTTTGGTGGGGTGTTATGTGTTCTTCTTCTTTTTAGGTGTTACTCTATTTAGTAGGTTTTTTTTTTTTTTTTGCTTCTGTGGACAGTGGTGCTAGTGGGTTTTGGGTTTTGGCTTTTGGTTGGATTGGTGACAAGGCTATGAGATCGGATTATGATGAGGCAGATTTCTTGCGCGCCATCGTTGATGGCCTTGCTTGCCTTGGCAACCTTGGTGGTTATCTGGTTGGTATTGGGGCTTCTTGTTATATACTCTATCTCAAATGGATAATCCAAGCTTGTGAACTGGGTGGCGATTCAGAGTCCGATGGGCTTCAGTCCTCTTTTTATTTTCTTCCAATTTTTATTTATTTTCATTTTCTGATTGCTTGGAAATTTGTAGCTCACTGTGATATTTTAAGCTTTGTGATTGCGTGTCTTGACCTTGTTAGCTTATGTTTGTACAACCCTTTTCAATAATGAACTAAAGTCTTTGATATAAAAAAAAAAAAGAAAAAACAAAAAACAAAAAAAAAAAGGGAGGTAACATCCTTATTGATCGGGTTATATGAATTGATCTCCTGGCGTTGATGATTGCCCCATGACAATCATGTTGAGGATTTAAGTAAAATCTTGCCTAACGAATTGGTCACCCGACAGTTCTCACTTTAGTCTCATCAAACGAAACGGATAACGTTGCCATCCAGACCAAGAGGCCCAAGACCTCCGTTGCTGGACGCTTTTGCTTCAACCTCCAAACCGGCACATGGCCGTCCTCGGCGGCGCATTCGCTGGCTCCTTTGCCGCCACCGGCTTTAGAACCCAGTCGATGAAACCACCATTCAGATTAGGGATTTCTTGCATCGGATGGGTAGCGCTTTCTGTTTTTTCCACCATTTTCTTTTCCTATTAGTGAGGTTATCTTCATATCTTTTGATGCTTCACCTACAGGATCCGGAGGGTGTCCTCGGTCCGCCTCAGGGCGGCCACATAGCGCGGCTGGAGTTCCGGCGGCGACTGGAGAAGGACGCCAAGGCGAGAGAAGAGTTCAGTCATATGGTGCGAGAGGAGAAGGAGCGTCATCGAGCTCGCCGAGAGGTATGTCCCTTTCCGTCGTTTTAGTTACCTTAATGCGAGCACTTGTTCTTACATTGGCGCCTTTTTCAGGCGCGGGTGCCACCGGAAACCAACGAGGGGCTCGTGGAGTACCTTCTTGACACTGAAGCCAGGGAAATTGAATTCGAAATTGCGAGGTTGAGGCAGCGGTGAGTTTTTTTATTTGCTTAATTGCGACCTTAATTGATATGTTATGAGTTTTGGAACCGAAGTGGAGTTCCTTTTGCACGGTGAACTGCATTGAACTGATTGTGGTGCAATCATATGTTGATGGGTGCAGATTAACCAAAGATTTTTTTGAACACATACAGATTGAGCTTGCAAACCTGCGGTTTGCAGTTGTTAAAACTAAGGTCTATGTTCAAAGAAAGATGGCTTTCAATAGCTATTAAGTCATAATAAGCTACGGTCCAGTTCTGAGTTTCGTAGTTTTGTATTTGCAGGAAATGGAGGATAGGGTAATAGAGTTGGAGGCCATACAGAAGGTTTTGCTCGAAGGAACAGGTTTGCTGGAATGCCACGTCCTTTCATATTTTGAATGATACAAAATCTTTGATTTTCTCTCTTGTAGAAGCTTACGACAAAATGGAAGGGGACCTGGTGTTAGCAAAGGAAAGGCTTATGAAAATATTGCAGTCAAAAGATAGGAATTCAACTGTAAAGTACCTCAAAAGTTCCTGGCAACTGAAGTCTTCCTAATATTATTGAGAAATTTTCTTTCTTCACTTGCTTTGACTTATCAATATTTTGTTTACATTTAGTTACTGGAAATGGTTGAGCGGAATGAGTTGAGTAGGTCTGTGTTGGCTCTTCTTGATGAGAACATTGCTGGTGCCTTGAAAAATGATCAGGTTAGTTTTACTTTTTTACAGAGGATGTGAAGCAAATTCAAATCATACACTATAGCATATTTTTCCCAAAATCGTATTTCAGTTATATTTTAGAAGTCCCAATTTGATCCTTAACATATGCCCTATTTTAACAGTTCGTTCATCAGCCTAAGCAGCAATGCGACACGATTATTGTAAAATATATAATTTCTTACATTTGCTAATTTTTTAACAAAAGTGCCTGCAATAAATTCAATTGCATTTTTGTAACATTTTATTACAAAAGTACCTGCTCAATAAGATATCTTGCAAACAGATTCATTCATAGATCTATAACAAAAAATAATAATCATAAATTGTAAAGGAAGAACGAAACCGACAACAACAGTAAAAAATGTGAAAGATGAACAAAAACACAACAAGAAATATGCGGTTCGACATTTTTGGAGCTTACCTCCACAAGGAGAAATTGGGATTTAGGTTTACTGAATCGAACATTCACCCCCGCAACAAGATTTTAAAGCACTTTCATCTTTGTTCTTTATCACATCTACTTTGCATCATCAATGCTTGGCACCTTTTTTGGATCCGGCCCAAGCTACATGAATGCCCCTTCGGCCCTCAATTCTTTGTTTCGAATGGAGGAAGAACACAATGAAAAGCAATGCAATTCTTCTCTCAGTTTCCCTTCTGATCTTAAATTGAGCAGAGAAGAGGAATTTCGAAAAATTCAGCCCACCACCCGATTTTCATTCAAAAATCCGTCACTCATCGATAGCTTCTCTCTAGATCTCTCTTCCTCTCTTGAAAAAAAAAAGATCAAGAAAACCCTCTTGTAACTCCAACCTCATCGATCAGCTTCCAATCTTCCAACCCAAGGAAAAGAGTTGTAGCACTTTTTGTTATCACCAAGCTGTCCTCTACCTTTTCTCTTTTGTTTTTTGGCCCCTTTTGTGTCTCTTGGTTCCTTCCAAACGTAGAAATAAAATATCAAGAAAAAAAGGGGCAAGACGAAAACAAGAATGCAAAACTCACTATATAACTGGCAATATAAAACGAGTGCTGAAAAAGAAACAGGAAAAAGACTTATACTAGATCCAAACATAATAAAAATATCCAATTTGGATCTTATGTTCCTCAATCTCCTAAATGCTTTCTCAATCAGGAGAGTCTCTCAATTTAAAGGAAAGTCAAGTTGGGCTGGAATTTGGTTTTAGAAACTACCGTAGTTGGCATATATGCAGCTTTTTCATCAATTTGAACCTTTTGAACTTCATTGTTCTTTGAGCAAGTATATCTCCAATAAATTGTAATCTTATGTTAGTTTGTTTTGTTCCTTTGTTTAATACTTTGACAACCAAACCAATGAGAGGAGTCTTTTTAGGTATTGAGATAGTCCTCCTTTCGGATTGACGTCGACTATCTGTATCTAGCGCCTTGATTCAGAAGTATACTTCTTCATCTTTGAAGTGAATGGAGAGAGCAGTGCTTCCAGTTCTTTTAGCAAGACTTCTATAAGAACATCTTCCTTAGACCGGAGAAGGGCTTGGTCTAAGGAATTGTCAAATGCTATTCATCACATAAGTTAAAGTTTTTATTATTTTATTCTCAAACTCTTCCGATAATACTTTCATCTTCATATTTTTCTTTAAAGCCTTGATAGAAACCATTATTAATGCATTTGTGGTTGATAAAGTAACAATATCTTAAAGATTTGCTTTCTGTCACAATGATCATATATATATATATATTGAGAAAATATAACTAGTCAATAATCTCCTTTTGTTAGAACTAGAATGAGGAAGAAGAACTTGTTATTCTTGATCTTGAATGAGAGAGAGAGGGAGAGATATATAATTTGGAGGGAATATAACTAAAGCTTTAGTTTTATTTCCTCCAAATTATGTGTATTCCCTCTCCTCCCTTCATCTCTCTCTCTATTGCAAGAAGAGCTCAAGATGAGCTCTCAAGAATCTTTCCCTAGTTCTAACAAATGGTATCAAAGCTGTGCGATGTGATCCTTGCTTCCTTGCCCAGCATGGATCTGCCTGCCTCTCCTCATCTATATCCAATCTTCCAGTGCCGCGCACAACAACTCCATAAAAGCACGGAAGACGACACCTCCCGTCCGACCTCGACACCTCTCTTTCTTGGCTATAAGAACTTTCTTCCTTCCTCGAGATCGCCTCGTCTAGGCTTTGATACCATTTGTTAAAACTAGGAGGAAGATTCTTGAGAGCTCATCTTAAGCTCTTCTTGCAAGAGAGAGAGAGAGAGAGAGAGAGAGAGAGAGAGAGAGAGAGAGAGAGAGAGAGAGAGAGAGGTGAGGGGAGGAGAGGGAATACACATAATTTGGAGGAAATAAGACTAAAGCTTTAGTTGTATTCCATCCAAATTATATATATCTCTCTCTCATTCAAAATCAAGAAGAACAAGTTCTTCTTCCTCATTCTTGTTCTAACATTTGATATCAGAGCCTCGTTGAGGCGATTGAGGAAGGTGGAAGATTCTTGAGAGATCATCTTGAGCTCTTCTTGCAAGAGAGAGAGAGAGAGAGAGAGGTGAGGGGAGGAGTGAAAATACACGTAATTTGGAGGAAATAAAACTAAAACTTTATTCAGATTTTTCCCCAAATTATACATCACCTTATACACTCTATTTATAGAGATTTACATGGATAAAATATCAATGCGGATCAACCTAACTAATATCTCTATAAATAGATTTTATAGATCTCTATAAAGCTTTATTCAGGTTGTTGGGTGTTGGTCCAGGTTTTAGTTAGGTTGATCCGCATTGACGTCTTATCCATGTAAATCTCTATAAATAGAATGTATAGGGTGATGTATAATTTGGGGAAAAATTTGAATAAAACTTTAGTTTTATTTCCTTCAAATTATGTGTATTTCCTCTCCTCCTCACCTCTCTCTCTTTTGCAAGAAGAGCTCAAGATGAGCTCTTAAGAATCTTCCTCCTAGTTCTAACACCTTCTATCTAGATCCCAAACATAATTTGAGATCACAAACTCTACAAATTTTTTTTTACTTCAATTTTATTTTCTATAATTCACACCAACATGAACGGACATATTTAAGTATTTGAACGTCCAATTAACAATCCTCCAATGATCTTACTCAATATTAGCTATGAATCTATATATCATATTTGTTACATGTATGCTATCAGGTTTAGTACATACCATAGAATGAATAAGACTACCCGTTGTACCAGAATATGGTAGTTTATCCATATATTTTTGATCTTTTATAGTTGATGGTGACAAAACTTTAATCCTCAATTGAAATCTGAAAGGAGATGAAATTGATTTAATTGTATCAATTTCAAACTTATTTAGAACTTTCCTCCAATTTATCTTATTCTTAATCCTAGTGAGTTTACAAGCCACATTATTCTTTATTATAATTTTCCCACCACTGAATTTCTTCTATGAATCAAACTAGTACCTATTGAGAGTAATGTGAAATGTACAACTAAAATCCATTATCGAACCTTCATTATTAAAATATGTAGTAACGGTCAAAACTTCATAATCTTTATACTCCGACACAATTAAAACGTCACTAAACTCATGTCCTTTCTCTTTTATATATCTATGATGACAATTTCTTTTGAAAACCCTTTATGCAATAAAAACACTTGAGTTTGTTCTTTGATTTGGACTTAGAACTATAGGTTCTCTTAACCTTTTCTATTTTCTTCCACCCCTCCAAACATTTAAACCTCAAGTAACTTTAGATTCTCTTTTTATTTTTATTTGTATCTCCTTAGTCTTTAAAACTAGCTGAACCTCCTTTAATGATAATGTTTTTCAAGCATATTTTATAGTTTCAACAAAAATGTGTATGTAACTTAGGCAATGAATTATGTATATAATTATAGTTTGATCTCACTGTTCACCTTTATGCCAACTTTTTCTAAATCTATAATAATTTTATTAAAATAATTCATATTATCCTCTATACCTGTTCCATAATATATCTAAAACCAAACGTTTGACATTTATTGTGAATCCTATTTTATAAATTTTTTGTCATTTACATATTCTCAGAAGTTATTTTCTTTATATACCTTATGAAGAACCTTGTCCTCAAAACAATACAAACGTATTATACGCCAGCTTTATAATTTTGGTCTTTGGATCCACATCCAAAGAACTTGGCAAGTCGTTTTGCTCCTTCCAAGACTTCTGCAACTGTCATCTGAACTCGAGTGACCTTCATACATTTTTACCAAATCAAAAAAACGATCTTATCAACCAACCTGTTAATGTTGACCTTCAAAACCGCCATTCTAGATGAACACCTTGTCTTTCATACCAATTTTTAAGGATCTTAATGTAAACACAACCCTCCTTTATGTTTAAATCAAATAACAATGAAAACTGTCCAACCACAGACAGACATAGTTCTAAAACTGAGCTAGTATTTAAACAGTGCTACACGAAATTCAAAAAATTGAACTCATAACACAATTCCTACCATGTGATTTTATATCCAAGATTGCTTCCAAACAAATTGATCCACAATTACGTAAGAAAAAACAATAACTTCAAACTGTAAGGTTCAAAGAAAATGAAAAGAACACTTGTTGAGAACAAGAATGCTATAAGGAATGTTTAGTTCAATGCAGTCGGTGTGATAGGAAACACTTATAGATCTCAAGTATTTTCTATCAATCTTTAGAAAACAGCGAGAATTCTCCACAAAAATCCAGACAAAACCACGAAAACAGTAAATAATTTGTATTATTTGATAAAAGGGAAACGGAAAATACCAAGATACAATTGATCCTCTATTCGAGAGGAGGATCTATCTCTCCTAAATCTCTAGACACCGCTAGAGCCCAAAACCTAAACCTAAGAGATCTCAAATTTCAGCCAAATTCAAGAGGCCCTAACTCTAGGAAAACAAACTATTTAATGCATACAATTCAAAAGAAAATCTCTAAACAGTCGCTACATTCAATTTCCCTCTTAAACTTCCTCAAAAATCCTTCCTAATCAGTTTTTCTGGATTTCGCGGCTTGAACGACGCATACAGGAGGCGGACTATAGGACCATCTGGATCTGTCTAACAGAGTGCTTACATTCACGGGGATAAATTGGGACGTAGCTTTATTGACTAGAATATCCAACATGGTTATAAGATTTGCAAGCACTTGCAGCTCTGTTCTTGATCATAGATCTACCTTGCATCCCCATCTCTTGCCTCTCTATCCTTATCAAGCCCAAGCCACTTGAAATTCACCCTCATCTCTCAGTAATCGATCTTGAATGGAAGAAGATTGTAACAAGAAGCCAAGCTTTGTTCTTGGTATCCTTTCTGTATCCTGAACCAAGTGGAGTGGAAGACATCGAAGAAGCCAAATCAGCACTCAGTTTCCATTGAAAAACTTGACTCTAAATGACGGCCTTCCTCTCGATCTCTCTTCCTCTCTCTCTTGGAACAACATCAGAAAACCCTCTCGAATTCCACCCTCAAGCATTAGCTTCCAATCTCCCAACCTGAGGAAAAAAAATTGTTGCACTCTCTTTTCTCTCCTTGCTGCTCTCTGACTTTCATACTTGTCTTTCAGTCCCTCTTATCTCTCCCGATTCGTTCTACCTGTAACAGTTAAACAAGCATTTTGTTCTTCTACTGTATTTTTGTCAGAGGAGCTCCTCGAAAATGTCCAATTTAATGTATTTTTAAAGCATTTCAAATCTAGCTTTCAATACCACACCGTCAATAGCTTTCCCATAGATGATCTTATATTATCAATCATTTTTTTGTTTGAGATGCTCATATCCTTTGTCAAGTTCCTATAGATTCACATATCCCATAATGCTCATATCGCAGTTTGGTTTGGCAAGTTCCTTTAGCTTTAGGCTTCGGTTGCGATAGCTTTTTTATTGCTTCTTAAAGAAGCTTTCGAGCACAAAAATTTTTAATTTTGAACTAAAAAGTTGTTTTAAGAAACAATAAGAAAGTTGTCCCAACGAGAATGTAAAACTGCTTATTTTCATGGATGTGTAACTGTCGATTAATATTTTGTTTTCCTGTTAATATGTTCTTGGCAGAAAGAAGCTGCTGCCTTCATGGAGAACGTCCGAGCAGCAATTCTCAAGTATATTACAATCTAGTTCATGAATAATAAATAAAGTTGATGTTTAATTTCTTATGTAAAGTATTACTTTTATATTAAATGCTTGCCACTTCTCCATTTTCGCATAACTCTTAACTACTTCCTTAATTTTATGGATTATGGCTTTGTTCCAAAGCCATGTTAGGTACTGAGATGCTGCTACTAACTAATAATCTGGTCCGAAACATTAAGGTTTCGTTTGGGACGGTTTTTTTACTGCTTCTTAAAGCAACTTTATAGTATAAAAGTTGAAATTTTTGTACTCGAAAGTTGCTGTAAGAAGCAAGGTTGTGAAAACCGGACCGGGCAACGAACCGGTAGAGAGAGTGGTTCACGGTCGAACCAGGGTCAAACCGGATGATGTAATAAATACAATTTAGATGATATAATCATATAATAATATAACTTTTTAATTAAAAAATAAATTTAATTCACACATTACTAATATCTTATATAATTTTAAATTTAAACATATTCAATTTTTAAATTTAATTTAAATTTAACAAAAAATTAACTTACAAATAAATTAATAAGTTTAATATAAATAATCCTTAATTTGTGTTATATATTTATAATTTATATATTAGATTCATATTCTTATTTTACATTTATAAATTATTGAGGTTAAATTAAATCATTTATTATAAATAATAAATAAATTAATTAATATTTATGGTACATAAAAAAATAAATGATAAATATAATTTATTTAATATTATTAATTAAAAATAAATATTATTTCATCATAAAAATATTATTTAAAAAAATTATTTTAAAATGAATAGTGTATGTTGCAAACTTAAAAGTTAAGAAGAAAGATATAGTAGCTTTAGATTTTTTAGTCCCATATCACTTGGGAGATTTTCCCTTAATGAAGCTTTTACTATATATTGGTTTTTGAGCTAGAAAGTAGTAGTACTAGACTTTTCGTTCATGAAATGCTTGTTTGAAAATTTTTAATTTAAAATAAAGCATTTCAAATTTGAAATTTAATTACAAATATTTTTAATTAATATTTCAAAATAAGTTATTTAAAATTTAAATATTAAAAAATACAAAATTTGAACCGCCCGGTTCAAGAGAATCGTGATCGGTTCGCCGGTTCATCGGTTGAATCGGCGGTTTTGGACAAAACCGGCCGGTTTGAAGATAAGCCGGTTTTCAAGTTAAACCGAACCGGCCTTTGGACCGGTTCACGGTTGAACCGGTCGGACCGGCTTGTCCGATCCAGTTTTTAAAGCATTGGTAAGAAGTAGCAAAAAAGTCGTCTCAAATGAAGCCTAAGCCTTTTTCTCACTATGTGGGGTTGTTAATATATTAAAAGATTCATATCATGATTATTTGATAAATTTTACGCTGACTGTTGATTTTCTAATGCAGCTCTTTGCTTTTCTTATATATTGCTTGAGACATAACAACGACAGAGTTATAAAATTACCAGTGTTTTGAAAACCGGACCGGACCGGTCGGTTCAACCGGTTGAACTAGGAACCGGCCGGTTGACCGTTCCAGTAGAACCTATTAACTGCTTCAACATTGAACCGGCTAAAAACCGGACAAACCGCCGGTTGAACCGTAAAACTGGAGAACCGAGCGGTTTTGAACAAATCAGATGGTTCAAAATAATGCTTTTGTTCGCCGTTGATTTCACAATCCATTGTTAAATTAGTATGAATTTTTATTATATTTATTTCTCCCAAATCGTCATGAAACATATTTACATGACCCCACAACTCCATGTGAGCTTTTAACCTAAGAAAACTCAAAAAATTATATAAACAATAACAAGAAAGAATTGCAAACAAAATTCTTATTGCCATAGCAATATAATTCATAGAACCTAGTGATAATACAAATGCTAGAATGACATAGCTATTGAAACATCTATTTTTCAAGGGTCATTAGTTATTTTTGAACCTAGGATTTTCAGTCTCCTTCCTATTATAAGTTAGGACTGCTAGTATTGGAAGGGGCAATTATTGCATTCAGATATATATATATATATAATATATATATATGAACACTAACCAATATTTTCTAAAACTTGTGACACTATTTGATATAAATAAAGGCTATCCATTGAGCTTGTGATCTATTAAGTAACTATGTTTAATTTAATGTTAAACACTACTTTTATTTTGATGTGATTTGTTGAATAATATTATTAAGTGTTATTATTTTTTGTAGTGTTATAATTAATTGTTATATTAATTATTGGAGCAGTATAATTATGCATTATAGTAGTGATTGATTCTATTTTATATTATAATGTGTCATTTTGATGGAAAATTTAGAATATACCATATTATCAATTAAATGCCTACAATATTCCAAAATGATTGTTGATATATATATAATAACATTACTTGAGGTTAATAAATATACCTCATAATTTCATGCTCATTTACATATAAGAGACTCAAAATATAAATATATAGTACAAGATACAATAAACAAATTCACTTAGATATGTGCTTGTCTTCTTAGGCTTTGATTGGGATGTCTTTCTTATTGCTTTCGAAAGCAGTTTTTTAGTATAAAAATTCTTTGAACTAAAAAGTTATTTTTGAAAATAATAAGAAAGCCATCCCAAATGAAGACTTAATGTAATAATAATTTATGTTTCATAAATAATGATTGATTTCTAACTTAACAAATGTTAAATTTAATGGATATTTATCTTCCATTTGATAGGTATTTTTAAATGAAAGACATTTATTTGCTTATAAATTACTATCAAATACTCTAAAAAATAGTCATTGTTATTAAGCTAGTGCAATTTTTTTGGTAATGGTTCACTCTTTTAAAGATTTGACACATGAATAGAACTAGTACTGCATATTAGTGTTTTGAGCTTCTCATATTTTGAATGACAACAAAATGATGTTAAATATGTTTGAAGGTTCAAATAAGGGTTTGAAAAAAATTAGGGTAAAGTTTGTGCATAGTTTAAATCTTGTTAGAATTTTGTTTGAATGTTATTTAAATTTACATTTGAATCTAATTTTTATGTTTGAACTTATATTTGAGCCTTATTCTTATGTTTGAACCTATATTCAAACCTCAATTTCAAATAAAATGATTGAAACATAGGTTCAAAAACAATTGAAACAATGTTTGACCACTTTGTATAAGTTGCGGGCATGGTTTGAGCATATTTTTGAACTCATTCAAACATAGTTCAAATCTATGTTCGAACTTCATTGGAATATAATAACCTCTCTTGGACGCTATATTCAAACCTTGTTTTTTAATTTAATAAATAGTTTAATCATATGTTAGAACAAAGTTCAGAAAATGCTCGTACTATAGTTTGGATTTTTATTTTGAACTTTAAGAGAATTTTCTCCCAATAAAAATATATGGGAATGAACATTAAGATATATTTCTCTATATAAAAATATTTGGGACCTATTTATCCAAATACTATCTATTATTGGAGAATGTAAAGTCAAATTTTCTCATTTTCTACATTAGGTTGGAACTAATAAAAAAATATAAAAATAAATGAAATAGTTTTGTAACCTAGGGACTAAAAGCACAAGAGAGATATTTTTAGTCATCATCACTCCAAGTTATATAATGAGATAAACAATCAAACTTCAATCCCTATTCAAGGGTTATCTCAACGCTTCTTTAATTTTCTTTGTCAATATAGTTTTACTATTTATTGTAATGGTCCTATCAAAGAACCATTTCTTCATTCTGCCTCAAAAACTCCAAAAAATAGGCACCAAAAAAGAACTTGCATACTTGATAATATTATTAAAGCTTTTTTAAATACAGGCTGCTAACAAGTTTATATCAATTTATTGGGAAGAAAGCATAAGATCATAATCAAAGCAAACTTCATTTTTTAGATAGGGAGTTATGTCTAGGTTCTTAACATATAATTTGTTATTATGCTTATAAAACTCAACTCTTATATATCTTAGAGTCAAATGATATTTTTCATGACATCTATCACTATTGAACTTCATAGTAATGTCCATTGCAATATATTAAGTTCAAGATTTATGACGTGCTTCTAAAAAAATGGTGAAAAAAGTAATGATGATACTATTATGTCTATGAGAGACAAATATTAAAAGTTTAATTTTTCCAATTGGCTCCTTGAGTATAATCATCAAATACATCAACAAGTCATTAATTTTAGAGAACCACTACAAATGCTATATGATGAATATAAATTCTAAAACCTTGCATTAATGTTATGAGCAATGTATATTTACAACGTGTATTCAAAAAATTTCATCTACACTTAACAATGGGCGATATGCACCTTTAAAGTCTTGAATACAAACTTAAAGAGAAGCATACTTAAAATGTCATTCATTGCCAAGTAATAATATCAACATCTATCCATACAAATTTTCTATTTAATGATGGCAACTTTTGAAAGAATGCCTCAGAAGAACCTCTTATATAGGTAATAACTTACTCACAACACCTCTAAGTCTTCTCATACCATAAATCAATATAGTAGTCTACATTCAAATTTGATATGATCATCTTTAGCTTCAATTTAGCATAAAGTCGAACTAACTTTCATTGATTACATGTCCAATGAGCAATGTTTGAGCTTCATTATATGTCCAATCATCACCCTTAAGAAATATTTTGAAGGATCAGAGAATCCATCATATGGATTAATAATGTCTAGTTTAAATCCAATTGGAATAGTATTTCATTTGTTAAGGGTGATGATTATTGGAAGCTACATCGAGGATTAAATTGATTCAATTCCCTCATAGGGAATTCCTCCTGAATAAGATATTGCAACATATCTCTTATAACCTCACAAGGGGTGTCTATAAAATGATGTTGATCTATGTCCTCCATGTTGGTGAAGGATTACAGGTCGGCTGAATAATGTGGGGATGATGTGTTGAACCAGTTATATTCGAGAGAACTTGATGAGCTTGTGGGGAAATGTCACGACCCGGCCCGGTAAGCTCGCATAGACGAGGCGGGAACAGAGGTCAGACAGGATGAAAATAAGCCTTCAAAGCATAACATCAAATCATCTAACATAAACCAAACATCTTCAACTATATGATGAAAGAGCCACTAAACTAAATCCAAGTAAAGATTTCATTTTTCATTTATCTTTCAAAAGAAACATGTACATATAGATTTCTTCCAAGAGAAGGGATCCAAACAATCTAACTCTCTCAAAAATTTTACATATACATCCATCTATAATCAAAATAACAAAACTCAAAAGAACCTACTGCCCATCGTCTCCCTACGATGGTAAGTGCGCGGTGGTTGGTCTGTCATTATCTATTCGCAGGATCTCCTAAAAAATTCCCACAACATGGGTGAGTCGTAACTCAATATGCAAATGCTTTTTCAATTAAATTTAGAGAAAACAGGGCAAAGGAAATAATATGTAAGTCAATAGTTTGTGTAGGAACACTAAACAAATCATAAAATTTGAGTAGCATGCCTCTAGGTTAACCATTAAGCCTCTTTCTTTATTTAAGCTTGCAACTAATCACTTTACACAATACATGAATTATTTTCATGAATCATAAGATATTTTATATGCATATAATGTACTATATATCTTATAATCACCCGTCTCGGAGGTATATTTTGTACTGATCAAGTACATTTTGTTTGGCCAAACTCTTTACTATTTGGTTCAAAAGAACCCTTTACCATTTAGCCCAGAAGAGCTCCTTTACCATTTAGCTCAAAGAGCCCTTTTACCAATGATACCTCCGCATCAATATGCACATACATTCATTCTTTAAGTATTCATTAAAAAATCCTTATTCATACATATGGTCAATTGTCTCCTAATGTGCTACATGATTTCATGATAACATGCGGAAAGAAAAGAGCTAAGTACATTCTTTATTCATCACTTTAGAAAGAAACAAGTGCATTATATACCATCACATAAGAGATGTACTTGCAATGTAAGATAACACATGAGTAAGAACTTATGTATGATAATAGGTATAAGCTCAATTTTCTCTAAATCATTTCCAACTGAGTTCATATAATTAGGCAATCATAGAAACATGTGCATGATATTTAGAGCATAATAAGATATAAATGTAGTACGATTGGAAGAATGCTAAAAATTTTTACAACGGTATAAAACATGCTATGGTGGAAAGAATTGAAATTTTCTTCTAAATTTAAAAGTGTCACATTTACCTACCTCAATACGATGTGCTTCGCCAATTATCCTCACGAACTCTTTCTTTTCACGCGTTCAATACCAAAATGAAACACACACATCAAGTAAAAATCACTAATCCCACATAAATTCTCTAAACCCTTATACTATGGTAATAAAGGACCCCTCCTTAATTCATGTTCATGCTTCCCATCTAAACCCCCTTAAATCCTATTTTTTTATAGAAGAGTCACATTCCTAAATTTCTATTTAAGCACACACCATTCCATACACTCAATTAGCATTTTAAAATTAAATTTTATTTTCGGAATTACCTTAAAACCCTAAATTTGAAAAACACATTTTCATTGATTCCCTCACATAAACATGCCAAACTCTTCCTTACACCTAATTCATAATTAAATTAATATATTTTTGGATTTAAAATAATTAAAAATTAGAAAAATACATTTTGTAAGAAAAACTTAATTTCTTCCCTTAGAAACTATCTTAGGACCCTTAGGAACCAAGTTTATAAAAGTACTTTCAAAAATTTCAACTTTAGGGAAAAACCCTAATTTTTTCAACTCATAATTTCTAAACAAAAAATTTCGTTCTCATGATTAAAATCATTCCCAAAACCCTCCCTTACATTCCTCCTAAGTTCCTCTAAGAATTTCTAAGTTTTTTCACAAACCCTAAAATTTCTTCCTTAAGAAAACTATGCGAGGAAAGGAGAAATGCGTAAATAAATCATACCTTAGCCTTCATCTTATTCTCCTATACAATTTCCCTAGCTTTCTTAGCCGAAAAACTCGCCGGAGCCGCCACCCGAAGAGCTCCCTACCGCCTTGCCTGTCCACCCTTTTCTCCCCCTTCAGTTCGGTCGCACGAAAGAATGAGGGGACTAAATAGAATCGGTCCCCTTAAGGCTTGGGAGTTAAGGGAAATGTCCAATTACGTATTTGCCCTCACTTAAAACATCTATGCTTTAAAAATCTTTAAGGGTATTATGGGTATTATTAGACTTTGGAAATTTTTATCTCTCAAATTAAGAGAAATTAAATATAAGTTTATATATCAAATTTCTTAGAATTTTGCGTAGAATTTTATAAAATTATTCCCGTCGAAATCCGACAACCTTGAATTTTTCACTTAAAACTCGTCGCGGCGCTTTGAAAAGCATGCAAGGTCTAAAAAAACATTTTTTTTTCGGGTTTTATAGGAAAGAGGTGCTCCTTGATCGATGTTATCTTTAAACTGTTGTTCATTTTTGTGGAGGAAAAACTCCATATTATGATGGTACCCTTTATAGTCTAGTCTCCACAAAAATTTATAGGATTTAAATTTGAAGTTGCTCCATCCAGTGCATATGGTCCTCCAAAGTGAGGCCTAGGAAAACTTCATCACCTACATTCTTTTATTCATGATTGAGAGATTGATTATTAGCTATTAAAGAAGTATTTTGGGAATGTTCTCACAGACGTCATCAAATTATAACATATTAAAAAAATTAAATTGATATAGTATATATATATTTTACGTCTCAGCATTGTCCAAAAATTCAGTATGAACATATAAAAATAGTAAGATCATAGATTGTTTACATAGAAATTTGGAAAAAGGAAAAAACATGGGGCTTGACTTAGTTGAAAAATCCAATATATATTAAGTGATACAAGAATCATCCTTTCTTCACAATTAAAAAAGAGGGTGATTAAATAGATGTTTGATTTTCCCTAAGAATGATTATAAAAATCAAGTGTCCACAAAATGAATATACACCCAGCAATATGGCTTTAATCTTGGCAGTATTCTAAAGATAGTGTCAATTTCTGATGCTGATTATTATTGGTTGTGGCGATAATATTTGGTGGTGGTCGTCGGTGACAAGAGAGCTATATATAATTCTCTATCTTTGTCCTCCATTCTCATGTAAAAAAATGAGGCCATATTTATAGTTTTTTTGGGATGTGTATTTTGGTAATTTGAACCATAATCCAAAACACACCATTGCATGTCCATATTGATTCCCTTGATCATAAGTTGCTTATTCAGCATTTAAATGTTTTAATGAAGTTAAAATTGAGTGATCTTGAGCTTGTTGAATTCGTCTCATCGAGCCGGTTGATTCAACTATAATCATGAATAATTTGGATGTCATTTGGTTAGGGGTGTCAAAATGTGTTTTTGGGTCGGGTTCGGGTATAACCCGAAATTGACTTGCCCTCAATTCCTCCAACTTGAACCCGCCCTAATTATATAAACGGGTCAGAAATCTGAACCCATACCTGACCTGGCCAAAATATGGGTCAACTAGACCACACGCTAACTTGGGCGAGCGCAGAGTGCGGGTCGAGCACAGCTAGGCAGTAGCCAGAAGGTGCGCGGGTGCGATCACACCTCATGCGGGCTGGAGTAGGATGTAGTCATGTGACCTGGACAACTGGAGTCTGGATGTAGTCACGTTGGCAGGAGTGAGACATGAGTGGCAGTGGGATGCGGGTAGGAGCGAGAAGCAGGGTGGGAGCTAAAGCAGGCTAGAGTGGATGCGGTGTGGATCTTGTGTGATCACACAAGCTGGAGTTTGGACGCTGACGTGGTGAGTCACACAGATGGGAGCTGAGCGGTCACAAGGGTCATTTTTGGGTTGGCGGGTTGATCTCTACCTGACTAGATTTTTCAAATTGATCAGAATTAGAACTCGAATCGGACCCGTTCATTAAACGGGTCGAACAAAAATGAATTTTTTTGGTCTGGTTTATGGGTCATGTCATAATTTGACACCCCTGCATTTGATCATCTAATTAATGCTATGAAGCTTCTAAATATGCGTTAAGCCATTGATTTAATCTCATTTGAGCTAGGATTGAAGTCATTTTAGTGTCATTGAGTTCATATTGGCGAGACGTATGGTTTAACTATAAATTTGCTAAAATTAAAATTTGGGTGGTCCTAAATTTAATTTTGAAAGTTTTTAATTAAACTATATCTTAATATTCGTGCCTGATCATGATAATTTTTAGTGATGTTTCAGTCTTAAAACACAAATAAGGTACATATTTCTTCTATCAGAGCCATGCGAGGATCAAATTTGTTAATTAATTAGCTACACTTTCATCTATCGTATATTCGTATAACTGTATAAGTACATATGCAGATATAATAATTTAATTTATCGAAAACGTTACCTTTTGACCGACCAGTGGGCTCATCCTCACGCATTGTAGAACATTCTTCTCTTTCCGGGCTTCAGGCTTCTCGGCCTCGCTCTAACCTGCACAAAGCCCACCAAATTAAGTTGCCAGGATGTGGCAACTCCGATCTGTCCGACTCCCCCTGCCCTTCTACTCTCCTCCTCGCCCACGTCCCTCTCGTCACCGTCTCCTCCGTCCCGCCACCTCCGCCATGCATTCCCGCGCCTCTTCCACTCCCCATCAAGTCGACGACGACAAAGCCAAGCTCGATGACATAAAACAGCTACAAGCTATTAGCTACCACAACCAGACCAAGCACTCCCTGACCTCGGGCTACGCCCGCGGCCCTCGAGGTCTCGACTGGGCCAATCAGCCCAACCCCTTCCTCCGCTTTCTCTCATCCCCACTTCTACCCCTTCTTCACCTACCGCCTCAGCCTGGCGATTCTCCTTTGTACTCTTCCCTCTTCTCATCCTCTCCCCCAGCTCCACCGCAGCCCCTCTCCCATTCCACCCTCTCCCGCCTCCTCTATGACTCCCTCTCCCTTTCCGCCTGGAAGACAACTGGCTTCTCCACGTGGTCCCTCCGCGTTAACCCCAGCAGCGGCAACCTCCACCCCACCGAGGCACACGTCCTCTCTCCTCCTCTGCCCTCTCTGTCAGCCAACCTTCCCTTCCTCGCTCACTACTCACCCAAAGACCATTCCCTTGAGCTCCGTGCCCACGTCCCTCCGGACCTCTTCCACCTTCCCGCCGGCGAATCATCCTTCCTCGTAGCGCTCTCTTCCATCTTCTGGCGCGAGGCTTGGAAGTACGGCGAGCGCGCCTTCCGCTACTGCAATCACGACGTTGGTCACGCGATCGCCGCGGTGGCGATCGCCGCCGCTGCACTGGGATGGGACGTACGCCTTCTCGACGGCCTAGGTCACGAGGATCTCCATTGTTTTCTTGGTCTGGATTCTGCAAATCCTTCTTTGCCTCCCCAGCTGCCCGAACGTCCCGTTCGAGGTCGCTTCCCTTGGATCGAATCCCAGCACCCGGACTGCCTCATCCTCCTCTTCCCCTTTGGCAAGCCGCCCACCGTGGACTATCAATCACTCAGCGCCGCCTTTTCCGGCTTTTCCTCCCTCAATTGGATGGGAAACCCTAATTCACTTAGTAAGGACCATGTATTCTGGGACATCATTTACCGCACCGCTGAGGCCGTAAAGAAGCCGCTTACGGTTGGTGAGGGCTTCTCCGTCAACCCATTACACGCCAGCGGTCTGATATCAGAGAATTTGTATGAGAAAATTTCTGTGCGGGAAGTTGTCAGGAAGCGTAGGAGTGCTGTAGACATGGATGGAGTTCATGCTATGGAACGTAATACTTTCTACCAGATTCTTCTGCATTGTCTTCCATCGGGGCAGTTGGGGCCTGGAGAAAAGCAGGGCAAGCAGTTTGCTCTGCCCTTTAGGTCTATGACTTGGGATGCGGAGGTTCATGCCGTATTATTTGTTCATAGGGTCAAGGATCTGCCTCAAGGATTATATTTCTTGGTGAGAAATGAAGATCATTTTGATAGACTGAAGATGGCAATGACATCGGAGTTTGAATGGGCAAGACCGGAGGGCTGCCCACATGGCTTGCCTTTGTATAGGCTTGCAACGGGTAATTGTGTGGAACTTGCCAAACAACTATCTTGTCATCAGGTATTATGTTTCTCTTATTTATGCATGATATCCTGCAAATTAGGGGCTGTTTGGTAGCACCCAAGTTTTGATTTAAGTAGGATTTCGTAAATCCTCTAAATCCGGATTTTGAAAATCCCGAGGGGCTTAAATCCTGAAAACTATTTGGTAATATTCATAATAAATCTTGTTAAATCTCATGTTACTGTTTAGCTATAGAGTAAAATTTAACGAGCAGATCATGGATTTCATAAATTTCACAAAATACAGGATTTCGGAAATTCGGGATTTAGAGCAAATTGGTAGAATTTTCCGTCTACAGCGGATTTCATTTGCTGTGAGATTTGGTTTTGCATTTTACGCCGTTTGGCTGAATTTCGCTCAAATCCGCCTCAAATGTGGCCTAAATCCTGCTACCAAACTGCCCCTTATATTGACTTTGGTGCATAATATAATTGTTTTTAAGGGTTTACCATTTGATGAGCATGTTGGCTTTTGAAATCAGTTAAAGCTGATGTGGAAGATCTAAATCATGTTTTATGAAAATGTTTAGCATATATGTGGAAATTGGCTATAGCTTTTTCGTTGGTAATCTATGCAGTGTTGCCGTGTTTGTTTTGCTTTCCAATGTTTGAAAGATATTTGTTGAATGATTAACATTTATTATTCCCATATGATAAAACTATTTCATTAACATATTTTTGAAATGCAGGATATTGCATCAGATGGGTGCTTTAGCCTTGGCATGGTTGCTCATTTTGAACCAGTTTTACGTGAAAGAAATGCTTGGATGTATCCTCGTCTATTCTGGGAAACAGGAGTTCTTGGTCAGATATTGTATCTTGAAGCTCACGCAGTTGGCTTATCTGCCACTGGAATTGGATGCTATTTTGATGATGATGGTATGCATTTCTTATGCTTTCTTGTCGAATATGGTAATATACATTTTCTACTATGCGTTAATTAGGAACTTATTGGTTGTTGAATATATATTGTACATCTCATCATCGTTGAACACTATCAACCTTGTTTTTAGGGTCCTTTAATCTAGAGAGTATATTAGAAGTTGACATGTTGTGAGGAAAACCTTTAGCTTTGCCATCAAGGATGGTGAAGATCTTGCTGACATGAGCTTAAATTCCCAAAAGAACAAGTATGCTTATTAGACACTTATTTCAATATGCTTAATGGTGATTCTTTATTAAATAGAGTAATTATAGATTTAGCTTTTAAATTATTTCTTCAAATCTAACTACAAAGATAAGGTGGTTTACCCTTGATAGCCTCTTAGCAAGCTGCGAGTTAGAACTTGAAAGTCTCTTAGGATCATTATTATGTGATCACTTGATACCTGGACATGATTAAGATCAATTTCATAATGAATGTCACCAAAAATATTTGCTATATAAAATAATTTTTGGAATCATCTTGAGTTGAAAGGAATCTTTTGAGTTGCACTGATCAGCCCGTTTGTAATAGCATATGTTTTTCTAATGGTTGGGTTATAAGTGGATAGTAATAAACATTGACAATATATTCAATTGTAGTGATATTTGCTCATAGATGGACACTGGAGCTAGAGCCTTTGATTTGTTCATTTCAATGAAGACATGTTCTTTGTCATTGTAAAGCGATAGCAACTGGTTCTTTTTATGCTATTGCTATTGGGAAATGCCAAACGAAGCTACTTTGGTGTGTACTGAAAGGACATCTTCCTATATTAGCTCAAAAAGTGAATGCATAATCAAGCTTATGGAGGAAATAATCTAACTTGATTGATGTTCACAAGTGCATCCCTTTAATGGAGTTGATTTTAATTGTGTAAACCAATATCTTCATACATTAACAAAAGAAGTCACCATCAATGCCGTTGAATAAGATAGACCAGCCTTTTTAAGCATAAATCTTGCTTTTCTTTTTTAAAGAATAAAGCATTTATCATATTGAGGAAAATATGGCTAGACTTTACTGGCTGCACTGGAAAGAGAGACAAAAATTTCAATGGAATGAAATGCATGTTTTAACTAGAGTAGAAAGGTAAGCATCTAGCATATTAAGATGAAGGGAGAAGGAGAGTGTTATGCCGGCCCAGGAGGGGCTGGTTGGACCAGTCTAACTTGAACCGGTCCTCTTCTATTCCAGACGGCCCAGAACCGGGCGGAACTAGGAGCAGGAGGAGGGGGCCGAAGCCCTTGTGGGCCCATGCATGGGTTAAACACATGGTTTGGAGGGAAATTTTGAATAGAAGGGCTGTTTAGGAAATTTGTAACTCTCCTTGAGAGTTAATTAGGTATTTAGGAGGGAATTAGGAATTATCTTGAATTTGAGTGAAATTTGGAGATCTTGTCTGGTGCTTGGGCCCTAGGGTTTGCTAGAGACTTGTGGAGAGTTGTTCTTCCTCTCGAATTGAAGAACATTGTATCTTTTGTTATTTTCTTGCATCTACTAGTAAAATCTTTGATTTCTCTCCCAATTTCTCACTGTTTCCACGCAAGTCCTGCTGCATTTGTGCTGATTATCCATTGTGACAGCAGTTTTTCTCTTTGTTTTCGTACTAATTTCGATTAGGTTTGCTTGCGAACTCAAGTATTACCTTAGGGTTACTTGCGAACTCAAGTATTTCCTATCAGAGATTCTAGGCATTATCCAAGCTTGGTATCCATTTAAACAAATTTCTTGCTAACAACTTGTTAGTAGGATTCTTGTAATTGTTTTTTTGTCCCTTTATCTTCGATTAGGTACCCTTTTTGTAGGCTCCAGTGCAGACCTTGTTATCTAATCTTGCAACTATTAATATTTTCTTCCTCATTTGAAATGATTTTCATCAAGACACCGCTACTTTTCCAATGAGGATTTACTCATAATAGTAGTCACCACAACATTGTTGCTGAAGTTGCTATGATTGCCTACTAATCGCCATGACCTCACTAGCTAAGATCGAGCTACAATAACCACTTAGTTTTATGTCCTTTTATGACTATTGAGCCGTGTGGACGAATGTTGCAGCAAATGTTGAGGATCCTTTATGAGCAGTCCCTACATTGAATCTGATTAGTTCTATGTTAGGAAACAAGTGCAGGAATCAAAGAGATGTTGGCTGAAATTTGGAATTTCAATAAGTTTCAAGCAGAATTTGAGATAAATCCCGTGGCAAAATATTAGGGAAACTTGATAATTAATGAAAAGTGGAAGAAAATAAGATATAATGGATCTTCAATTCGAGAAGAAGATCTAGCTCTCCCGATCCCTAGCTGGTGGCTAGAGCCCAAACAAACCTAAGAGAAAACTCAAAATCAGTAAAACATAACATAATCCTAACCCTAATCCTTCCCCTCTATTTAGAGAATATAATTATAATGATAATTACTACACAGTCCCTCCCAAACTTAATTGCCCCCTATACCGCTCCCTCCTTTTAAGTTTTGAATTCAAATAATGGGCCCCATAAGGGGGACTGGTGCCTACTTGGTCCTCCTGGAGTAAACAGGGGCCAACCAAGCACTTGGGCCGGTTGGACTGGTCTAACATTTTATTGAGAGGAAAACGACGTCATGTGGGTGTACATTTTGTAATAACCCATATTTTAACCTACAACAATAAAAAAATATTTCAGGAGTCATTATAAGCTTAATTTGCAAACCATCTTTGTTATAATATAGATATTATTGTGCTCTAATTATAGTAATTTTCTCATAATTTTATGTGTTGTAGATATAAAATTTAAAAACTTCTTATTTAATTACAAGTTCTTAAGAAATTAACACATGTCTATATAAGTAAATTTTGTGAGATTATTAGGTGTCCGTTTTGCAAACTGATTTCACCAGATCATTCTAAACATGCTTAGTTAATTTATTAATATTTTTTTAAAATTTTTAGATCCCTGAATTTGAAGATATAAAATAATTTATAAGAATTTAACGTTAAAAACAAAACAATTGATATTATTATCAATGTGTTACTAAGATATTTTATTTTAAAAAAAATTATGCACTTAATAAAACTTTACATATGCCATTTCCATCCTCATTTTGTTAACATAGAAGGATAAAAAGAAAAAAAATTGAATAAAAATAGAGAGTTGATGAGAGAGAAGATAGGGTTTGAAGGTCTTAAGTTGTTTTTACCTATCGGTCCAATTAGAAAAATTGCTTGTCTCAAGATAGGCTGCCATTAACATATATTTAATTTCAATGATTTTGTGTATTTTGTATTTTATGAATTTTATTTGATCATAATTTATATAAGTTGCAATTTCTTGATTTTTAGCTAACTTTCACCATGTAACTGTTAGTATGTTATAGTTTTAATCATTCTGTATATATTGACATGATCATATTAAATTTTCATCATGTATTTTTGTATTTTTTTTGGTGAAATATCTTAATTTGGTTAATTTGGATAAATTTATAAATATGAGTAATAACTGCTAAAATCTTTTCATATGAGTATATGACGTTAATACTTGTTATAATCCAGCTATTGTGGATACATATATGTGAAAAAGAGCTCTGTATTTTTCTATGAATTCTACTAATTTTAGTTCATATGTAAATTTTATATGTATTAATATGATACAATGAACTGAACATTGTGTTGTATATGCTGTGAAATATGTATATGTAAGAAAGGCTAGTAAAAAAAATGGTTGATTGATTCAAATTAATTGGAGACATGTTACCCTATACAGAAGGGTGGGCCGATGAAATTTCGTTTAAAATAAGGTTTGTGGTGTAATACTAAATGATATGAAAATGGAGGCATAAGGAGATAAATTGATATGATATGATATGATATGATACACTGAAGAGTAGGAAGTGACAACTTTTGATATGAAAGCAGCAGATATAAATGACTTTTGATATGACTGATTTGTAGAAACATGATTAAACTGATTCTTATTAAGTTGTCATACAGGATTGGATACAAGAAAAACACTACAGATAGCTGGAAGCCTTATTTTACATACAGTGCTTGCATATGCATATTATATGAATATATATATATATATATATATTGCATAATTGATATGACATGATTTAGATGATATGCATGCATTTATTCTTATATTGACTGAATGATCATATGCATATTTTTTCTAGTGTATTGCATGAATTTCAGTTGTAGGTTCTGGTAATATACTGAGATGTTAGCTCACTCTATGATTTTACATATTTTCAGGAAGATGTTAGAATCTAGTGGCGTGAGGACATATTAGTGATACAGGTTTTATTATGTTTATGTATTTTTTTTAGTTTTATTCTTTTGTAGTCAAAAGCTAAAAGATAGACTAGTAAATATATGGATTGAATTCTTGATCATTGTGCATGAATTTTAAGGGATGAATATAATTTTTTTTCTTTTGATGTATATTATTTTTAGTTTCTTCCGCCGGATTGATTTATGTTGATTAGTTTATGAAGTTCTAGTTGATTAATTTGGAAATTAAAATAGATAATTCTTCTAAAATTTAATCTTTGAGTGTTACTGTTGGTATCCGAGCGAAGGTTATTATAAGAATTAAATTGTAATCATAGATATATGAAATAATCAAGATGAATAGAAATGGATAGTGTTAGAATTTATTTTCATTGCATTCATTTCATGCATATATATAATTAAATTATAATTTGATATGAAAGAGAATTACACTGAGTGTAATAGATCCTCCTGAAATGTCAAATGAACAGAATGCAATAGCTCCAATGAGTTCTGATAGCATGATGTTGTTTTGTCAGTTTGATAACACATCTATTGAGTAATGCACGGAGCAGGTAGGTTGGGAGTAAGGAGATTGAAGATGATAAATATTTGCAATTGTTTCACAAATTAAAGCCCTTATTGTTCAAGGGAGCTGTAAAGCCTTATGCAGAATATGATTGGCTACTGAGGATAGAGAATATATTTGACAGTATGTCTTCAGAAATTGGTTTGTACCTCTGCTGGTCGACAATAGATGCAATAGACTTTTATGAGATTGGAGCAAGGTAATAGAATAGTGATACTGTACAAAGCTGAGTTTATTGCACTGGCTAAGTATGCACCTCAAATAGTCAGTACTGCTTAGGAGAAATGTTATAGATTTCTAAGAGGATTAAAAGATGAGTTGAGGCATCTGCTTGTACCACTACGGATTCATGAATTGTTAGAGTTAGTTGAGAGAGCATAGCTTGTAGAAAATGATTTGGTTATTCTCCAGTCCAGACAAAAAATGACTAGGAAGAGAGCAAGTGAGAAGGTGACAAAAGGAGAAAATAGTGAAAAAAGAAACATATTTACTGGTGTTAGTAGAAGACCCATGCTACCAACTATTAGTTTACAAGAGTGTCTCAGATGTGAGAGGAGACATGCATAATAGTGTTTTCTAATCACAGGACAATATTTTAGATGTGGTTAGTATGGACATAAGATGGTAGACTGCCCGCAGAGAGGATTTGTGGAGAGATCGAGGTCCATGATAGATCAATCTAGACCAACAGATAGCCAGAGACTTACAGGATCTAGAATGTCTAGTCGAGGTTCTGTGAGCGAGATAGATGTAAGATAGGTGAGTGAAAGACAGGCAAGTCACACAGTCAGCGATGATAGCACCCCCAGTACAACCGAGGGTATACTGTTTAAGTCAACAGGAAGTGAGAGATGCTCTAGAGATTCACTTGGTATAAGTTTTTTTTCAAAGATCATTATTTTGATTGAAATGCTTTAAAATTAATTGATTTAAATTTATATGATTAAATGATTGACATGCATATTGATTAACATACACACATGAATTGATTTGATTGATTTGATCAGTGATATGATTGATGATTGATATGAATGACAGATGATACCAGTGATCAATGATATGAAATAAGAAATGTTGAAGATGATATTTCTAAGGTGAGTAGATTGTAATAACTCATATTTTAACTTATAACAATCAAATAATATTTCAGAAGTCATTATAAGCTCAATTTGCAAATCAACTTTGCTATAATATAAATATTATTGTGCTCTAATTATAATAATTTTTGTGTATATATAAAAGATAGAAGCTTCTTATTTAATTGCAAGTCTTTAAGAAATTGACATATGTCAGTACAAGTGGATTTCACGGGATCGTTAGGTGTCTGTTTTGTAAACCAATTTCACAAGATCATTCTAGACATGCTTAGCTAATTTATGAATACTTTTACATAATTTTTGAATTCCCAGACTTGAAAATATAAAATTATTTATAAAGGAAGAAAGATCGATACCTTGGCAACTACCAAGCTCCTGCAATCCTTGTTCCTTTCGACCCAACAGAAGAACGGTGAGGTGTGACTTTTGATGCAACAAGAAGGACATCGTCGAAGGAGGCGAAGAAGTTATTTAGCGACTCGTTCGAAACAACCTTCCACACAAGTTGAATAGCAATGAACAACCAGAGAATAGCCGAAGAAGCGGAGATACAAATCTAGGAACCAAGCAGTGGCGGAGGCGAAGTCGAAGAGCGAAGCCAAAGTTGAAAAGGAAGAAAAGGCGGAGGAGGGAAGTCGAAGAACATAACGAGCAAATGAAACGGATGCACAACCAATCAATTGGATATGTTAGTTTGCGGCGAATTTGCAGGGTAGTGGCGTTGGATTTGCGGCGGAAGTTCCTCGGCAAATTTGTGGTGAAATTTCCTCCGCAAATCCGTCGCAAAGTCCATAAAAAATATTTCGACAAAATTTATGTCGCAAATCCATCGACATTTTCAACAAACAATATTCCGCCATAAAATTCGCCGCAAACTGCTGACTTTCCTATAATGATAGTTATTTATCACATTTGACTTATTTGAGTAGCCATGTTTTTCTTGATAAAAATATCCTTTTAACAGTTCTTTTCTTATGGAGTTTGGTCTTATACTTTTACATTTGCTCTAATGTGTTTAAAAAGATGTTGGGTAGAGAAGATATATCATACCCGAGTATGTTTATTTTTGGATCAAGTAGGTTTAATCTATTTCTCTAGTAAGAAATATTGGCATCTAACCACTTCTTTTGGGTGTTCCAGAAGTGTTTCATTGTGATCCTTGTAGTTGATTGGGTCTTACTCGGCCTAGATTGTTCTTATTGTTTGGATTACCTTTATTGGAGACTCGATCCATAGGGAGTACAACATGTGGCGACGTGTAGAGGATTCAATTTTTATGCAATTTTTTGTCATTTACTCTTCACAAGATACTTGTTGGCTTACTTCTGTTACTTCAAAAGGGCATGCAAAAAAACAAAACAAAGTTGTTGAGCTTGTCATAACTTGAGTTTATTTCTTCTCTTCAGAGTTATACTGAGAGGTATGTTGAAAATGCTTTGTTTGTTGGCAACTTCAATATGATTGTGTGGTAATACAAGTCTTCCCTGACTTTGGAGTGCTCTACGGTTAGTGGATACATACAACATTTTAACAAGCTTTCTTCTTAGCGTGGGAGATTCCCTGTAACTATCCCTTGAGAGTTATGTTACTTTGTCTATCTCTTCAAGGTGGGCCATTAGTTTCCTATCATTCAGGAGCCTTTAAATACCTTTAAGAATCCCATCTAATCGATTTTAAACATATTTCTTCGATGGTGAGCTTGGTCTTGTATCTGTGACTAAATAGGATAGAGAAGTCCTTATGACATATTGTGAACCTCTTCAAATTGTGTTCAACTCGGGCAACATGTTGCTTATCTATTTGATGGACAAAATTCTTACAGGGTTAGGAATTAGGAGGCACTATTGAGGATATATTAAGAACCTAGAATCATTTGTCACCATCTAAAACTTAGTTAAATCTAAGTTTATGATGAGTCGAGATGTTGCAATATCAATCAGATTACTGGGGCTGGGACACATCCTAACCTTACTTGATGGGAAACTTTAAAGGTCAACAGGACTAGAAAGGCTAGATAAAAAATCTTATCAAAAGTAAGCTTGCCTTAGTAGGGCTGGTCAAAATTTACATTCCTCTTATGAATTTTTTAACATTACAAGTTCTCACGCCTCGAGTTCTAGTCTCATTCTTGTTGGTCGAGTGAGTAAAATCACGAAAGGGTAACCATTCCTTGTGTGTGCATTTTGAAATCCCATCAATTCATCTGGGGTGTGTCTAAAGATCATCATTATCCCATCAACTCCTGGTATCATAATTTGTCTCTTAGGATATGTATGGGTAACTGCAGTTGTCTATAAATTTAGTGGTGGAATTGTGAAAGAAATAGAATTTTTAAAAGTTGTGGGTATTTAATATTTTTCCCCTATAGAATTCAAATATCAGTTTTCTTGTAGCTATCATACTCTAAATGGGTTTTGCAATGGAAAATTCTTCTCACGTTGAAAATTTTTGTGAAGTAGCAAGCAAATAGCTGCAAAACAAAAGTGTTGCATTTATTTGTAAATCTATGAAAAACTATCACCAACCCCACCTTTTTCGACAAATTATTTTTATAATTATCAACTTATTATCTCTTATGCACAAATTGTATATAAAATCTAAACATTCATACTAAGCTTACGATATTCAAATTTTTACAAGTATAGTGATCCACTTTGACTACTCACACTTCACCCAACTAAACACTTGTCTAAGAATCTACAATCTTAAGCTATGATGCACCGACACTTCTCCTCAAATAGGCGTGCAGTGTCCGACACCGTGTCCGACACGACACTCCTCTAACACGTGTCGGACACGCCGAAAACGTGTCCGATTAATAAATATTAAATACAAATTGGACACACGTGTCCGACACTCGTATCTTAAATATTTTATGAATTTTTTTAAATATAATTTCTTTTATTTGGCGGGATTTAAAATAAATTTCTTATTTCTTATCCACAACACCAAATAAACGTCCGCACTTAATACCTAATCATCGAATATTCTCATTTTCATTTCTTTTTTGCAGTGAAGATATTTTCATCTCCTCTCTCGGTGACTGATAAACAGCATCGATGCCTGACTCTCGACATCCTAATACTAATCATTTTAAGCACAAATTCTAGTTAAATAGCTTATTATTTTCAAATTATTTTTAAAATTATACTTATTTAATTTTTATACACTATTTTTTAAATATAAAAACTATAATAACGTGTCCAACTTGTGTCCGTGTCCTATATTTTCAATAACTGACGTGTCCGTGTCGTGTCGTATCCGTGTCACCGTGTCGTGTCACCGTGTCTGTGTCTATGCATCATAGTGATATGCCCTAGGGTTTCACAATTTCGGTTTTGCCCTAATTTCCCCCAAAAGAGAGGAAGTTCTCACCAAAATCAAAGAGAAATAATCACAAGATTGTTGGGATGAAAAATAAGAACCTTTGCATTAGAAATCCAAGAGAAAACAAGATAAGTTTGTCCACTTCGAGAAGGACAAGATCTCCCACAAGAAAACCCTAGAAAAGAACAAGAATGAAACTAGAAGAAGAAAACTAGAAAGAGAATACACTTTTCATAATGCCTCCAACTAAACCCTAATGGCCCCCTTCATACAATCCAAAAGTCCCTCACTTCCCCAAATTACCCCCACTTAAGTGGGTGGGCCCCTTTTTGTCCAGCCGGTCCGCCCGCCTCCCATAGACCCGCACGGGTCTAGGATGGACCGGGTGAACCGGTCCATCAATACCGCCCTCTAGAAGATCAACCTTGTCCTCAAGGTTGAAATCTGGAAATTGCGCCTGCATGGTTTCGTTTATCTCCCAAGTAGCCTCGTGTGTCGGTAAGTCCTTCCACTCGATGAGAACCTCCCTTTTGCCTTGATCATTCTTCCTCACTTCCTTCACCTGTAGTGACTCTAGTAAGAGTTGCATATCCTCGGTGAGGCCTCGGGGTATAGGAGTGGTCACGGTATGATCCCCTATGCTCTTCTTCAATAGTGATGCATGGAATACAAGGTGGATGGAGGAATGAGGAGGCAACTTGAGACGGTAGGCCACCATCCCAACTTTTCTTTCGATCTCGAAAGGCCCGTAGTATCGGGGAGAGAGCTTTTCACTTCTTCTGCTAGCTAAAGTCTTCTGTCGATAAGGCCGTAGCTTCAGGTATACCATCTCTCCCACCTCAAATGTCACATCCTTGCGGTGAGCATCCGCCTTGGTCTTCATGATCTATTGGGCTCTCAATAGGTGTTCCCTCAATTCTCCCAACACCTTATCCCTCTCCTCCAAGTATTGATCCACTAGATATACAGGGGTCGTCCCCTTCTGATAATTCACCAACGGTGGTGGATCCCTTCCATAAAGAATCCTGAAAGGTGTGAACTGAGTTGCGGTATGGTAACAAGTGTTGTACCAGTATTCTGCCCATGGTAGCCATTTGACCCACTGCTTAGGCCTCTCCCCAACGAAGCATCTCAAGTAAGTCTCCACGCTCCGGTTCACCACCTCTGACTGTTCGTCTGTCTGCGGGTGGTATGCTGTACTGCGCTTCAAGAATGTACCCTGCATTTTGAAGATCTCCTTCCAAAAAGAGCTCAAGAATACCTTGTCCCTATCTGAGACAATAGAAGTGGGGACCCCATGCAATCTAACCACCTCTCTGATGAAAGTAGATGCTACAGTAGGAGCTGAAAAAGGGTGCCGTAGTGGAATGAAATGGCTATACTTGCTCAACCGGTCAACTACCACCATTATGACCGTATACCCATCAGATTTGGGTAATCCCTCAATGAAATCCATGGTAACTTCCTCCCAAATCTTGTTTGGAAGCACCAAGGGCTGCAGCAACCCACTAGGGGCACAAGCTTGATACTTGTTTCATTGGCAAATGTCACATTTGCTTATCATGTCTTCGACATCACCTCTTAACCTTTCCAAAAAAATTCGGCTTTCACCCGCCGATAAGTCTTCTCCACCCCTGAATGTCCACCAACACGGCTATTGTGGTACTCCCGTAGAAGAATGGGAACAAACGCTGAGTCACGGTGTAGTACCAATCTCCCCTTGTATAACAAAAGAGAGTTCTCCAGGTGATACCCTTTGAACCCTCCTCCCTTCTGGATAGCCGTCCGAATTCTCTTTAGCTCCTCTACATGTTGATTTTCCTTCACCAATTCACCCCAGTCTACCAATTGTGGTACAGATAGTGCCATCAGCTGTGAGCACTCCACGCGGGAAAGAGCATCCGCCGCCTTGTTTTGAACCCCTGGCTTATACTGAATCTCAAACTCATACCCCAAGAGTTTGACTAACCACCTCTGATGTTCTTCTGTCACTAATCTCTGCTCCAGTAAGTACTTCAGACTTCGCTGATCAGTACGAACCAATGTTTAAAATTGCGTGTTCGGGTATTGAGGCGTTTTTCATTCGTGAGGCGAGGCGTAAGCCTCAAGGCGTTTTGAGGCGTAAGCCTCAAAATCAAAAGATTGCGTAAACATAAAATAATAAATTTTTTATATACTAATGAGTGAATAATATAAAACATAAAAAAACATAAGATATGAAGTGAAATCAAAATATCCCAATAATAAGATAACATGAAATATAGTTCAACTCAAAATTCTATCTTTCCTAAATCCCAGTATTCTTTTCATTAACATATAATTCCAATTTCCAAAAACAAATAGCAATGACATATCACATAAGAACTCATAAGTCATCAACACTGTCATCACTAAGGGGTTCTTCAGTTGAATCATCATTGATGAACTGCTCTCTCCCCTTCCTCCTCTCCTATAGAGTCCAATGTCCGGCATTTACTTCAAGATTTATGTAAGTTTTAATAGATATAGCGTGAGGCGTAAACCTCATGCCTGTGAGGCGAGACGGGCCTCAACTAAGTTGAGGCACAAGCCTCATAAAAAAAACTCGAGGCGTAAGCATCGAGGCATTTTTTACTAGAATTGCGCTAAGGCGGGCCTCAAGGCGAGCCTCATATTGCGCAATTTTAAAACATGGTACGAACTACAAATCGTTGTCCCAATAGATAAGGCCGCCATTTTTGAATAGCCAACACAATGGCCATCAGTTCCCGCTCATAAACTGATTTTAGCCTTGCTCTATTTGATAAGATCCGGCTGAAGAAATCAATCGGCCTATGATTCTGCATGAGTACCGCTCCCAAACCCACTCCTGAAGCGTCAGTCTCAACCACAAACTGCTGGGTGAAATCTGAAAGTGCCAAAACCGGGGCACTAGTCATGGCTTTCTTCAGGGTCTTCATGGCCTCCTCCGCCTTTTCTCCCAACTGAAAATTGTCCTTTTTTAACTGATTAGTCAAAGGACCTGCTATGGAACCATAGCCCTTGATGAACCTCCTGTAGTAGCCCGTAAGTCCCAAAAATCCCCTTAGTCCTTTAAGGGATTTTGGTGTAGGCCAATTCACCATGGCCTCTATCTTGGTGGTGTCAGATGCCACCCCACTCTCTGAAATGATGTGTCCCAGATATTCCACCTCCTTCTGAGCGAAAGAACACTTCTTCTGGTTGGCATATAGCTGATGCTCCAATAAGGTCGTCAGTACCACCCCAAGATGGGAGATATGGTCCTGCAGAGATTTGCTATACACCAATATATCATCAAAAAAGATTAAAACAAACCTCCTCAAGTAGGGCTGGAAGACCTGATTCATCAGGGCTTGGAAAGTGGAGGGAGCGTTAGTGAGCCCGAACGGCATCACCAGAAACTCATAATGGCCCTCATGTGTCCGGAAGGCCGTCTTCTAAATGTCTTCAGTCCTCATCCTAATCTGGTGATAACCATACTTCAAGTCTACCTTGGAGAAGATGGTGGCTCCTCCAAGTTCATCCAAAAGTTCATCTACCACAGGAATAGGGAACTTGTCCAACACAGTCTCCTTGTTGAGGGCCCGTTAGTCTACACAGAATCGCTAACTACCGTCTTTCTTCTTCACTAAGAGTGCAGGACTGGAAAATGGGCTTACACTGGGCTGGATCACCTGAGCCCATGGTTTAAAATTGCGCAATATGAGGCTCGCCTTGAGGCCCGCCTTTGCGCAATTCCAGTAAAAAATGCCTCGATGCTTACGCCTTGAGTCTTTTTTATGAGGCTTGCGCCTCAACTTGGTTGAGGCCCGCCTTGAGGCCCGCTTCACCTCACTGGCATGAGGCTTACGCCTCACGCTATATATATTAAAACTTACATAAATCTTGGAGTAAATGCCCAACATTGGACTCTATAGGAAGGAGGAAAGGGAGAGAGCAGTTCACCATAATGATGATTCAAATAAAGAACCCCTTAGTAATGACGGTGCTAATGACTTATTAGTTCTTATGTGATATATCATTGCTATTTATTTTTGGAAATTAGAATTATATGTTAATAAAAAGAATACTAGGATTTGGGAAATAGAATTTTGAGTTGAACTATATTTCATGTTGTCTTATTATTGAGATATTTTGATTTCACTTCATATCTTATGCTTTTTTTATGTTTTATATTATTCACTCATTAGTATATAAAAAATTTATCATTTTATGTTTACGCAATCTTTTGATTTTGAGGCTTACGCCTCAAAACGCCTTGAGGCTTACGCCTCGCCTCACGAATGAAAAACGCCTCAATACCCGAATACGCAATTTTAAACATTGCCTGAGCCTCCAACATCTCTGCTACCAACCTCTCAATCTCCTCCTTCTGAGCATGAGGATATCTGTAGGGTCTCACGCTGACGGGTGCTACCCCGGTCTTCAACACAATAGCATGCTCCCTGGATCTGACAGGTGGTAACCCCTGGGGCATCTGAAACACGGAGGAGTTCCGCTGTAGAAGGTCCTGGATCACCTCAGGTATGACTTCTGGCTCTCTTTCTTCCTCCCTGCCCACTTGTTGTAGTTCTATCAAATAGCCCTCTTCCTCATCTCTCAAAGTCTTGAAGATGGACTTCAATGCCACTCTGGCTCTGCATAAATTGGGGTCTCCCTGTAGTGTCACTTTCCTGCTCCCCTTTCCATACTTCATGTATAACTTCTTCCAATTCACCTTCATCTCACCCAAGGACTGGAGCCACTGCATCCCGAGTATCACGTCAGTGCTTCCCAAGTCCAACAATAGAAAGTCTTGCACTGTCTCCTCCCCTTGCAATGTGAGGGTCACTCCCTTACACTGCCCGCTACAGCGCTCCTTCCCCTTGCCCAAAATAACTCCTACCCCTCTCCCTTGGGTCACCGGTAGTCCCACCCTCTCCACCAATCTGCAAGCTATGAAGTTGTGGGTGGCCCCACTATCAATCAAAACCATCACCTTGTACCCTGCAATCTCCCCTTCCAGCTTCATGGTGGAATGCGATGTCAGTCCGGCTATGGAGTTGAGTGAGACCTCCACCATTGCCAAATGATGGTGCTCTTCCTCCTCTCCATCCTCCTCATTTGCCCCTGTGTCTCCTTCCTCCTCCTCTGAATCCCCCACTATGATCACATGTAGTGTCTTCTCCTTACACCTATGTCCTGGTGTAAACTTCTCATCACATCGGTAGCAAAGGCCCTTGGCCCTTTTTTTCTTCAGCTCTGAATCAGTCAATCTTTTGAACCCCCCTTGGTTCACTGCCATAGTGGTTTTCTCCTTGACTACCTCCCTAGGAGGAAGGATGGTAGCCATCTTTGGGCCTCCTGTCATGAGTGGTGGTCGGTAAGTGGGGTAAGATACCCCTGATCTCCTCGGTGGCTCCACCTTCAGCTTGTCCTCTACCAGCTGTGCAGTCTCCATTATCTTCACTAACCCATGTGGATCAACTACTCTGATGGCTGCTCTGATGTGGGGCTTCAACCCCTTCATGAAATTCCCCTCCGAAAGGTCATCTGAAATCCCTCTCAATCGGCCTGAGAGTAGCTCAAAGTGCTCCCTGTACTCTGCCACTGTGCCCTCCTGCACTAGAGCTAGAAACTGCTCATAGTATGTACGGAGGTCTTTGAACTCCTCCCAACTCCTAACATGTTGTCTCCCTTCAAGCCATTGAAACTAGGCCAATGATTTTCCCTCCAAACATATTGGAACCGCCATCAACTTTTCCTCTTCTGTGACGCCATTCACTGCAAAGTAGCGTTCCACCCTGTAGATCCACCCATAAGCATCATCTCCTTCAAAAATAGGAAGCTTTAATTTTCTCATGCGGTTGTCGGCTCGGTTGAAGGGTCTTCCATCTCCCCATGTCCCCTGAGTGAATCCCTCCCCCTTGGTCTTCCCCTCCTCTCCCCGGGTAAGGATTTTGGATCCCCCGCCATGGTGGTTCTCTTGGCTCACCATAACCCATGCCGTAGTCATCCCTTCTTCCTCCCTGCTCCCACGTGGCACAGTTCCCTTCCGGAAATCCCCCCATCTGATTCGGCCACCCTTCACGTGTGCTGTGGAGGCCCACCGAGCCCATGTGTGGCCGGCCCCCTTGACCATCGGTCATTCCCCAAAGGCCGCCCACTCCAGACCCTTCTCCCCCTTCCCTTGGCCATTGCCCTTGCATGCCATTTTCACTATGATTTACTCCTTTCCCTAATTGGGAAATTAGGGTTAGGGTTTGTCACCGGAGATTTCCCTTTTTCCTTAGGATTTGATGGAACAAGTTGGGCTTCTAACAATTTCCGGATCATCTCTTCCATTCCCCCAAATCTCTCCTCTAGGGTTGAGAATTTTCCCTCCAACGAAGAAAGTTTCTCACCCACTTCCTCTTTCAATTGGCCCATTTCCCCCTCCAAAACTTCTATCTTCTTTGATGTCATGCTGTCTAGGATCGAGAGCTCTGATATCAAATTGATAAACCCTAGGGTTTCACAATTTCAGTTTTGCCCTAATTTCCCCCAAAAGAGAGGAAGTTCTCCACCAAAACCAAAGATAAATAATCACAAGATTGTTGGGATGAAAAATAAGAACCTTTGCATTAGAAATCCAAGAGAAAACAAGATAAGTTTGTCCACTTCGAGAAGGACAAGATCTCCCACAAGAAAATCCTAGAAAAGAACAAGAAGGAAACTAGAAGAAGAAAACTAGAAAGATAATACACTTTTCATAATGCCTCCAACTAAATCCTAATGGCCCCCTTCATACAATCCAAAAGTCCCTCACATCCCCAAATTACCCCCACTTAAGTGGGTGGGCCCCTTTTTGTTCAGCCGGTCCGCCCGCCTCCCATAGACCCGCACGGGTCTAGGATGGACCGGGTGAACCGGTCCATCACATAGATCTTAAGCCTTTTATCAATCTTTGCAACCCAAACTCAGTTGAATCCAAGGGTGTGATATATTGAGTAAAAGTCTTAAAAAATTTCATTGAATACGCTCTTAGAATCTTGACAGAGTTTTTGATTTGACCAGATTACTCAACTTGGGATGTCTCCCAGACTAACTTGTAGGAAACTGTAACGCTTAACACAACTAGTAGTATGAACCAAAAATCTCATCAAAGAAAGCCAGATAGAAAAGATGATAACAAAATAACTTGGCCATTCAAGACAATTCAAACATTCATAGCTTGAGGCGTTTAGTCCAATCAAATTTGTGCCGATCTAAGGGAGTACATGAGTAATTCTATTACAAATCTAATCCTTTAGGCTCTTAAGACATGACCTCTCTAAGCACTCAAAAATTCATTTGGCTGGACCTGCCTTCCACTTGATTCCCTTCGACTTCCCACCAAGTATCGACTTATCAAATTGAGATATAAAAATAATTGGTTGATTTATACTCAATAGAAAATTCCTAGGAAAAGCTTGATATGCATATGAAAAGATTAATAAGATGGAGGCAATAAGAATAATATCCTATTAGAAATTACATATATCTGCATTTATTCATTCACATGTCATGTCTTTTAACATTTTGAATTCATTACTTGGATGTTCACGTAGTCCCACAATTAGGGCCCACTACACAATTAGTGCCCACTAAGCAGAATATCAGTTGACTTGTTGAGGGGATTCAATAAGAAATGATGGAGATGGTTCCCAAGAAGATTCCATAAAACGATTGTTGGAGTTCAGAAGGAATTAAGATTCTTGAGAATGCTCTTTTGCTAAGAGCCATAAAGTTTTATTGTTGATTGATCTATTGTCGTGCATCTCAAGTGAGATTATGATGCTAACTATCTGAATCAATGTCCCCTTTCCTAGATAACTTCGCAATGTTTGTGATTGTTTTTCTGATTTATTGTAATAGATTTTCCTATTTTTTGTAACACACACCTTCCTTTTTAAATAAAAAGGGTGACATTTTAGGATAGTAAGAGAGATGGAGATTAATCTTCTTTGTTTATCAGGAGATCAAGAGAGAGAAAGACTAGAGAGAGGGAGTTAAAGGAAAACATGTATGGTGGTTGAATTTGTCAGGCTGAATCTAATCTAAGATTCTTTACCAAATCTTTCTCTCTCCTATTTAAGGCTCATCTATTTTTGTATTAAGGTCTTGTTGTCACCCCAAGGACTCTTCTAGATTCAACAAATACACAATGTTCACCTGTAACCCACGATAGGGCCCAACAGCCGACCCCACTTCCTCCACTATCTCACAAACAGCCCTAATTTCCTCTCATGGCACAAAAACAGACGCCCACACTCTCTCATGGGATCAAACACAAGCATTCAATACTTAAATGCAAGAAAGTCTTAGCCTAGTCTCCATCTCTTCCTTCACACTTGCCAATCTTGTTCAAGCTGCCTCCGTGCTCGTCTGAGCTTCCTCAATCCGTCTTTCTCTACCTTCCGTCCACACCGGAAGCCGAAGCCACACACCAGTGCCTATTGGACTCCAAGCCCTCTCTTGATCGCGACCTCAGACACCCTCAAGGAACCGAAGCCCCTCGACCCTCCGCCTGCCAGACCTGCATCTCTAGCGCCCAATCCCAACTACCGGCCCGACTCCCGTCATCGTATATATAAATAATGGTATGAGTGATTAAATGACTAAATAATTTTTATATTACAATATGATAAATTAATCTTAAATGATTTATAAATAATTAAAATAATGAATTTATTTATTTATGAAATAGAACAACGAAATTTCATCATTAGTTGGGCCTTGCTGTAGATTTTTGAAGCACCTGCAATGAAAATTGAAATCAGATTGTTATTGGTTAAATGAAATAATCTTTTTTTTTTTCTTTCTTTTTTTACTTTTCACTTTCTATCTCATGTTTTTACTTTCATGCATTTTTCATAGCGAATAAGATACCCATCAGTAAAATTTTCTTATGTTGTGCAGTTCACAAGGTTCTTGGCTTGAAAGGAATGGAGTTCCAGAGCCTCTATCATTTTACTATTGGAAGTCCAGTATTAGACAACCGAATCATGAGCTTGCCCGCTTATCCTGGTCCAAGCATTGACGCATGATCTCAAATGGCAAACTTTCTATGTCAATCTTATCCTGAAAGTCATTCCTTTTATGGCGCTACACATACTATCAGCCTAATAATTTTACATCGAAAATTTATATGCACGACATAAACAACAAGAGAAAAATGTGTATAGTTTGTATCGCATTGTAAAAAAAAAAAAACTGTTTTTTTAGGGGCTGTTTGGTAGTAGGATTTAGGCCGGATTTTAGGCGGATTTTAGCGAAATCCAGCCAAATGGCCTGAAATACAAAACCAAATCTCATGACAAACGGAATCCGGTGAGACGGAAAATTCCATTTATTCGTTCTATATCCCGTATTTCTGAAATGTTGTATTTTGGCATATTTATGAAATCCATGACTCTAGAGGAAGTCTGCTCTGTAAATCCTCCTTTATAGCCTAACAGTCAAATAAGATTTAAGAGGATTTATCATGAATATTATCAAACGATTTTTAGGTTTTAAGTTCATCAGAATTTTTAAAATCCAGACTTATACAATCTACAAAATTTTACTTAAATCAAATCCTGGTGCTGGTGCTATCAACCAGGAAGTTTTATTTGATTCGGTCGACCGAATGAGAGAAGCATTCGGTTCGCAGGCAAAAATCCCGTGGTACCGAGGTGTACCGAGTTTTTTTTTTGCCTAACCGAATGTTTCTCTCATTCGGTCGGAGGACAATAATTGTTCACCAAACAGACCCTTAACGTGTTAAGAAATTCGCAAGATCGAAGCATGAAATACTTGATAGCACGATCGTTTCTGAAACCTCATCTGATAACATGAATCTTCTCCATCTACGCACCTCGCCTGTCGCCATCTCATCGCCGCTTGCATTTCGCCAAATCTATCTCAAAGCAAAGAGAAAGAGGGCCAAAACACGCCAACTCAAATCCCGCCGCAGCGCCGACGGTATCGTATCCCTCCCAGGCCTCCCCTATCCGAAGTCATCCCCCACCCCGCTCCTCATCCCCGAGACGTCTACCGCCCTGACCCGCGACGAAGCCCTCGAGCGCATATGTCTCGACCTGCACTCCGCTATTGCCGGCGGCATACGCGTCGAACCCTCCACCTTCTCCTCCCTCCTCGAGCTCTGCTACCGCATCGATCCTTCCCCACGCCGTGCCACCGCTCTCCACCGCCTCGTCCCCGCCTCCCTCCTTCATTCTAGCCCCAACCTCTCCTCCAAGCTGATTCGTCTCTACGCCTCCTGCGGCCTCGTCGAGCAAGCCCACAACCTGTTCGACAACTTGCTCCGCAGTCATAAAGCAGCTGCCTTCCCCTGGAACGCCCTCATTTCCGGCTACGCAGACGCAGGCCTCCACGAGGATGCTATGGCACTCTACCATCAGATGGAGGAGGAGGACGTCGAGCCTGACCGCTTCACCTTCCCTCGCGTCATCAAAGCCTGCGCTGGCCTCGGATCGGTCCCTCATTGCGAGTCCGTACACCGTCACCTCGTCCGCTCCGGCTTCGTTACCGACCCTTTCGCCCTCAACGCACTCGTCGACATGTACGCCAAATGCGGCGACATCGCCCGTGCCCGTCGTATCTTCGATCAGATCCCGGACCGCGATCCCATCGCCTGGAACTCCATGCTTAACGGCTACATACGTCATGGATTGTTTCCCGAAGCCATTGAAACCTGCAGAAGAATGCTGGTGGCTGGGTTCGAGCCAGATACTGTGACCGTCTCCTCGTTGCTCGCCGGTTGTGCTTCTGCGAACTGCAACATCGGTCTCGAAATCCACGGCTGGGTCCTCCGCCGTGGGCGGCTCCAGCGAGGCGTATCCGTAGCCAACTCCTTGATCACCATGTACTCTGTGCGCGGCCAATTAGCCCAGGCAAGGTTCATTTTCAATTCCATGCCGGAAAAGGATTTGGTCTCCTGGAACGCCATTATCTCCGGCAACAGAAGAGACCGGCGGGTGCTCAGTATATTCCGGCAGATGTTGGAAGCAGGGATGGTGCCGGATGAGGTAACCTTTGTGTCGTTGCTCTCGGCCTGCGCCAATTTGGGCCTTGTAGAAGATGGACGGAAACTGTTTGATGAAATGCAAGTGAGACATGGAATAAAGCCTGGAATGGAGCATTACGGGTGCATGGTGAACTTGCTAGGAAGAGCTGGATTGGTTGAGGAGGCCTTCGAGGTTGTGTCAAGGATGATGCCGTTTGATGGTGGCCCGACGGTGTGGGGTGCGCTGCTTTATGCGTGCTCGGTGCACCGCAATGTTACCGTAGGGGAGACGGCAGCAGAGCGGTTGTTCGAGCTGGAGCCGGAGAATGAGCACAATTTTGAGCTGCTCATGAGGATATATAGTGATGCAGGGAGGCTAGAAGATGTGGAGAGAGTGGAGAAGCTGATGAGAGACAGAGGATTGGAATGCAGGTCAGTTCTATAGGAATAGTGGACTTTTTATTTTTTATTTTTAAATATTTATTATTATTATTATTATTTTGTGAATTTATTACTTCATTAAAAGAGTAGTGTAGTTCATTAATTGATGAATGCTAAAGTCCTGATACGTGAGAGTTGTGTAGCATGATTTTATATTTCTATATTATTTTGTGTTAAAAGTATGTATAGCTTACTAAGTATGAGCTGAACATTGGGAACATTAGATTTAACATTTTTTTTTTTTTTGAGTTCATGAATCTAAAAGATAATGGGATGAGGACCACGTATAGCACTTGCTCATTGTTGTTGTTGCATGCTAACACGCCATTCATGCATGTCGTTCACACATGTGCGCTTTGAATTATGCGCGCACATGCATGTTTGCAAGTAGGCAAATTATTAAGTTTGGACACCGGACGGAGAGAATCGTCTGATTTTCTCTCAGTCTCAGTCTATAGTAAAAGTGCAGTCAAAGTGCCATTGCTACAGTAACTGAGCTTTGACTGCGCTTTTACTGTAGACGGAGAGAGAACTGTCCGGTGTTTGCACTTAATAATTTCTCTTGCAAGCATATGCTACTCTTCAACTTTTTTTTGTCATTCATTCACTGACTACACGTTGCACCATGTTAATTATGCAACCCACATCTCGCTGACAGTCATAGATCGTGTGTTGCACATCATTGATTGCTTCTCCTGCGCGGTTGATTCCTTACGAAACTTGACAATGGATAACCATGGATTTTTGCATGTTCTTCCAAGTCATCTTTTTCATTATCTTTTGGTATTACATATAGTCAGCTTGTATTTTCATATTATAGATGTATACATCTTTTATGCCTGGTTGTATTCATTAGCTCATGCGATATGATGCCTTGTTATAATAATAGAAGTTTGTGATGTATTCTGATGAGTTGTGATGATGATATATTCTATTAACATTTGTTTTGCAAGAGACCTTGGATAACAGGTCCTAGGGGATGGGTAGTTATAGGATTTAAGCTCTCTTACACCATAACATGCTTTGGTTGGTTCTTATTGGTTTCATGTTTACATTTATATCTGTCATATATGATCGAAGGTGATTAAGATTTCATTTGGGACAGTTTTAGTAGCGGAATCATTACTGATTACACCAAAGAAGGGGAAATTGCTCCTGCACCTAAATGATTTAGGTTTCGTTTGAGTGGCTTTTTATTGTTTTATAAGGTTAATTTTTAGTTAAAAAATTTATTGAAAGTAGGAAAAATGTAGTGATCTATAACTGTTTCAAATAAAACCTAAATTTAATTCTCCCGTAAAGTGATATACTTTATCATTATTGTTAGCATTATTCTCTCAAAATCTATGCATCAAATGTCTATGGATCACCCCTCTCGAGGCTTTGAAGATTGTTATTGGTAATGAAGACACAATAAGCTTTATGCTAACTACCCAAGTTTAAGGTTTCATTTGAGATAACTTTTTATTATTTTATAAAGTATTTTAATAAATTTTAAAATTTTTTGCACTAAAAAATTGTTTTAGAAAATAATAAAAAAATCATCCCAAATAAAATTTAAAGTTACTAACAATCAAGGCACAAATCTCCATATAATAGAGTATGGAGTTCCTTTTCTTTAGCATGCTAAAGCGTGTGATAACGAAATGCAAAATGCAAGTTTATTCTCAACCATTTTTTACAAGACTCGCAGGAGACCCATGCATCATTTATAAACTTCTTGGCCGTATGCTACACAGAGCCCTTAGAAACTCCGGCATATGCGTACTACACATAAGCCCTTTAGCTAGACTAAGGCTTCGTTTCGGACGGCTTTCTTACTGCTTCTTAAAATTGCTGTATAGTATAAAATTTTTAATTTTTATATTAAAAAGCTATTTTAAGAAGCAGGAAGAAAGACGTCCCAAACAAAGCATCGTTCGGGGTGATTTTCTTACTGCTGTGGGCTCCAAAAATTCGGCCCCAGCCTCCCCTGCGTAGGAGAGTTTAACGATGTTCCGGGACAAATTTTCAGAAGGCAAATGAACTTTGGGATAAAGCACCACCCAGAGATTTCGCCCTCATTTTGTGAGGACTTTATGATCTGGTTCTAGGTTTCCTATAGGCGCAAGCCCCTATAGTTAATTATCCATCTCGATCACGAGAGAGCACTTTCGATTAAGACTAGTCATGAAGTAGGTACAAAATACCTAGCATATAGTAGCAACATGTGAATTTTTTTATAAATTTATAAATTTATTATTTTTATACTTAAAGCGGATGGTGGGGGGGATGATGATGAGCCCGATCAAGATCCCATGGTTCCGTCGTCCCGGGCTATCGTGGTCCCTAGTCTACTTAGTCAGAGGAGGTAGTCGACCCAACCTGACAGAAGGATCCTTGTCGACAGCCATGGGTTGCTTCGTCCAAGGGGACCTTATAGACATGGGGTGGATGCTTGTTTAAGGAGACGAATTTTAGGCAACCTTAGCTAACAGAAAGCTTTATGCCTTATTAAATGCACCCTATAATTCATTACTCAAGGGGCTTTTAACCATTGGAGAATATACGGGCTTTGACCGTAACCGTAATATAGTGGTGCTATTTTGCTGCAAAACCACCCGGTCATAGGGCACATGCCACGTCTCCGCTGGCAATAAATCATTTGAGAATGAATCATAGTGATACATTCAATTAGACATTTTGCTCTTTGTGAATTGAAGTTATTCTGAAATTTATCATCCTTTACAAACGTTTGCGGATGATGGATGGAATTTTGCTTTAAGTTTTAAATAATAAATTTTATTTGAATATTTTAAAATTTATTAAGATTTTGTTCCAAATATGCATGTTTTGAAGTCCCCTCCGGTTGAGATTAGCTTTCAACACGGTCGTCATCGGGGTGACTTTGGGATTTCAAAATATTTATATTTTGTAAAAATTTGAGGGCATTTAAATAGTTGATCCCCTCCGGTTGATATAGACTTTCAACACGGCCATCATCGGGGCTGAATTTCGGCATTTAAAAATATTTGTATTTCATAAGCATTTGGAAATATTTGAAGGTATAGAATCCCCTCCGGTTGATATCAACATTCAACACGGTCATCATCGGGGATGAAATAGCATATATATTAGGCTTTTAAAATTAAATATGCACACTTCTCGAGGCGGTGATGTAAGAGCTCGTTTCTTTGATTTCCTTATGGGATCGTTCGAGACGATGTTGAGATCGTCCAGAACGATCAAAAACAGCTGATTTCTGGGTGGATCGTCCGGGCCGATTTTTGGATCGTCCTGGGACGATCAGTTCATGGCAAAGTTAGTGAGCAAGGGTTTTTATCGTCCAAGGAAATTAATTATCATCCTGAGATATCGTCCTGGACGATTGGATTTTGTTCACATCGTCCTGGACGATGTGGCGATCGGCCGGGCCGATCAGGTCTGGGTTAAAAGGAAATCAACTCGTTTTGAAGAGAGAGAAAATCATTTTTTTAAAACAAAATATCTGAGGAGAGAGAAGGAGAAGGAAAGCAAAGGAAAAGCTTGGTTTCGGAGGCCGCGGAGCGCTTTTCGTCCGTCGCCGTTGTTGGAAGGATTGTTTATCTCGCGGTAAGGACTTCGAATCCTATTTCTGTTTTCGAAGATGTTGAGTTTTGGTCGTTTTGTGCACAGATTTGTGTTTTCGTTACCGAAAAACGTACACCGTTTTGTATTGACGAAACTTTCACCGCACAACTTCTGATATGTTATTGATATGATTATTCTACACGTTTTGAGTATTTTCTGTAATGATTCTACCGGTTATTTTGGGTTTTGTGCGATTTTGATCGAATAGATAAATATCAGGATGTTGATTGATATTGCTTCAGTAGAATAGAAGTCTTATAATGTTGTTGTGCACGTTCTGTGCTAATTTGATAATTTTGTGAAAATAGGGATTTTTGTGTAAATTCCGTATACTGACGTTATGCCGCTGGATTTTCGTACGATTTTCCGATTTTCCGATTGTCTGAAATTGATGATTTGAACTGATATGCATACGAATGTGAATATATATATGATTGCTCTATGGTTATACTGAAAGATAAGTGAAGTCTGATTGAACTGTTGGTTGTAGATTGATTGACCTGTACAGGATGGTGGGCCGACGGGCTTTCCTTTAAATTATTGATCATTGATATAACGATTGGGAGGCATAAGGAGATTCTTATGCCGACGGGCACAGAGTGACGACTCTTATTGAACCAACATATGGATTTCTACAACAACACTATGGATTATCGAATAGCCAGTGATTGCACTTGTTCAGTAAGACTATTGTATCGAAATGCATGTGTTCGGCATTAACTCGTGATGGATTTATTGCTTTGTTGATTTGGATTTACTGACGGATTTACGGACTTACTGTTATCGTACGATTTCATTGATATTTATATTATGTCACCGCGCATTGCTACTGTTATGAATACTGTAATTGATTCATTGACACTATAAACATGGATACTACTGATTCATTGATACTGATCCATTGATATTGATTCATTGATACTATTGCTTCTGCATTGTATTGAACTGCTGCATTTGATTCATTGCTAGTATAGACTGGGCTTTATTATATTGATTTTATGATTTCACACCGATTGATTTAATTGACCAGATAATATTGTTTTGATTGATTTTAGTTCTTGTGTTGTATTCCTTGTGTAGCTCATGAGTATTGTATATGATCTTTTGGAGATATAAATAGAATCGTATATTGATGTTTTTATTGTTATAGATTTTTGCTAGACTGTTTGATTGAAGTTATAGATAGCTCTAGTAAATTGTTGATGAATTGCTTGAATTCTTTCCAAGTTAGATCTTGGGGCGTTACATATGATTTGCTTCCCTAAGCGAGAGCACTCTTATCGGGGCAGTCGCTTGCTTCCCAAGACTGCTACACGCATTTTAGAGGTGTCGACACTCTACTTGATGCATTATATTGAAATTGAGAAACTTATTTTTGAATGCAGAAGGGGGCATGAAACGCCTTCTGTCCGCTTGTAAAAATGGTGAGGATCCGGTGGCGCTTTTGAATTTTTCAAATTTGGCTCCCACTTATTGGAGTAGTTGTACACTTATTCAAATAGTTATATGCTTCTCAAAATAGAAATTTGAGATTGAACAAATAAGATATCAAAAATGTTCTTCATGAAGAAGTTCACCATATGAATGTAGCTTGTATTCTTTAATAATCTATCCTTTCCCATAATTTTTTTTTATAAAGAAACATTGCATTATTTATCTTGTACTTTCTAACAAAGTCAAAAGCTATTTTAAATGCTTTATCCATACTTCCAGCATACATGATTAACACTTCATATGTGAAGAAATGGTTGACTGCTCCCCTTTTTTTTTATTTCAATCAAAATGGTTGGCTGCTCCTTGTATTATTAATATTTTTAAAGATCATTTGCAAGACAATTAATGATCAAAATCTATGTTAAACTTGCAAATATGTATAAAAACAGAACTCCCAACAAAAATGATTCTCTTACAGCAAGGTGATTCAACTTCAGCTTTATATCAAGTGTTAAATACATAAACTCCGACTTGATATATATATTTCTCTTGTTAATTTCTATGAATACATTAATGACACTTTATGGAGCTCATTTATGTATTGACCTATGAATTTTCCTGAATGCTCAACTCTTGCATTGATTATTCTTAGAGAAAAATAATATAATATTTCTCCATTTTCACTAAGATTATTAGAATTTCCTCTTTTTTTTTAAATAATATACTCAACTAAAATGTCTTCTTTTTTTATATATATAACATGAAGGCTCATATTTTTTTTTTTGGTATAAATATTTATGTATTTCTTTCTTAAAATGTATATTTTATATTTCTCTCAAATTGTTCTAATCAGGTATGTTCAATCAAAATTTTGGCAGTATTCCGGCGTATCCCCCGCATAGGGGGCATCTACAGAAATTCTAGGCCTGCCCACCACGCGCAATAAAGGCCTGTATGGTTGGTGTCCATTTTCGTAGACACCGCGGCCGTAATCTTCAGTCCCACCACGCGCAATAAAGGCGTATATGGGGTCTTTGAATGTAGCTGTTTGAAAGCACAATTATTTCCCCGCATACAGGTACTTATAAGTAACTCCGCCTCGCCGTAGGCATCGCACCGGGCTTCCATCCCACCACGCGCAATAAAGGCGTGTATAGGCGGTTCTCCGGTGCGTGCGAACGCCGAAGACAAGATTTGAGCTTTAAAGTTTGGCGAATGATATACCTTGACGAGCAAGCAAGACGACGACGACGACGATAGAGATTTGCAGCGAGGCTAAAGAAGATCTTTTTTTTTTTGTTATATTTATTTTCTGATTTTTTTTTGTTATATATATATATATATATATATATATATATATATATATATATATATATATATATATATATATATATATATATATATATATATATATATAGATAGAGAGAGAGAGAGAGAGAGAGAGAGAGAGAGAGAGAGAGAGAGAGAGAGAGAGAGAGAAAGATTAAGAGAGTTTGGTGGCTTTTATATGAACAGACAAGTGGTGAAGTTGGGATTGGAGGTGGAGCTCGGGTTGCTGTTGGAGGAGATAAGAGCAGAATGAAATGGGTTGAGGTGAAGGCTGCAGTAAGAGAAGTACTTGGGACGTAAGAGGTTTGGACTTGCGAACAGAGAAGGACGGGAGAGAGATGCAGCAAAACGTGCCTGAGAAAATGAATCCCTTGGCTTCATAAATGGAAAAGAATGAGTAAACAAAATTGGATTTCTCCTCTTCGATCGGCTAGGTGGCTGGATTTTGGGAGACATGGGTGATAAATCAGCTTGCATTTGCATGAAGGACGTGTGGAAGAATCATTTGGCAAAACCTTTGGAGAAGGCACGTAGACTTGGTTAGTGAAATAGATAAGTTTTGTATCAGGGAATGATATTATGAGATGAATTGAGTGGAGTGAGTTACACGTTTGTTGAGATAGCTAATGGAGTGAATTGCCAACCTTTTTATAAAACTATGTAGGAATATAAATAAATTCAAATTTATAGTAACAGATAATGATTTTTTTATTATCACTTTTAATTTTAATAGCACATTGAATTTAATAACAATATATATTATTATCAAATTTACTCTACTTACACAACATATTTAAACACAAATTCGTTAGTTATTAATATTGATTTTTTTTATCTTGCCCTTGTGACGACAATTTTTTTATTCCAATTTGTGTGTCGTCGCCTCGCAACTCAAGCCGAATTTTATATTTTCGCACACCGAATTTTATATTTTCACTCGTGCAATTATCCAAATAATATCGCAGTCATTTCTGATCAGTGTTTTCGACATTCAAAACATAATGTAGAATTTCATTTTGCAAACGAACGACGTTTGAGGAACATCGAGTATGTCCGTAGTCCGTTGATTTCGATCGCTTTCATTCAATTTGATTGCGAGGAATCCTTTTTTTGTTAAATTTGATGCTCTAAACTCATCGACAAAGCTTGTTTAACAAGTGGAGGCCATTTGAATAGTATTTAACTAGCGTCGCATCCACTAACACATTGTCGTTTGATCGAGTCACATAAGAACAACTTGTATTTGGTGTATTTGATGTCCTGAAGGCATCGATATGATCCATTTTATAATCAGACAAAGCTTTAATCAATTCACTATGATAGAGGCACTCCGATCTTTGTTCTAAACGATATCTTATTTACCAAAAATAATAGATCATCGCCTTCATTACTTTCATTGACCGTGCTACATATGTAGAGGTCAACAAAGGCTTCTTAAAATAGTTTTTTAGTACAAAAGTTAAAATTTTTTACTAAAAAATTGCTTTAAGAACAGTAAAAAAGCTGTCCTAAAATGAAGCCTAAAGCTTCGTTTGGGGCAGGTTGGGCAATTGTCCCGCCCCCCCCCCCCCCCCCCCCCCCCCCCCCCTGATTTTTTTATTATATTATTATTTAGATAATTTGTCCCCCTTCAATACATTTTTTAGCATTTATTACAAGAGTTTCAAGACAGTTGCCCCCCGGAAACCCTGTAGGAGCGCTGCCCCTTGATTTTGCAACCTGACCGGGCAGGTCGAACTTCGTCAGGGGGCGTTGCCCCCTTGGACCCCTGACATATATGTCAATAGCTACTTATAAGTTTGCCACCCCCTTGAAAATTATGGTTGGTTCCGCCCTTGTTTCTTAGTGCTTTTTAAAGTAGTTTTCTACTTTAAAAATTAAAATTTTTGTACTAAAAAATTATTTTATGAAGCAGTAAGAAAGCTGCCCCAAACGAACCCTAAATCATTCTCTCAATTACCCCTCAGCTAGCATATATTTCATAGCAGCTCTTTGTTGCATCATATAAATATCTCGGCAAATGCCTAGAATATGGCTAATGTTCTAACTTCCTCTTTGACTACCTCTCCTCATAACATGTGATGTTCTCAGCCACTTCCATATAGGATGTAGCAGTAGAAAAACAACAACAAAATCAAAATTTTATATCACTCTATGGGGTGGGCTACAACAACAACATCAAGTCTTTGTCCCACTATGTGGGGTCGGCTATGTGAATCTTTTTCTCTATTGTGTTCTGTTAAAAGTCAAATTGTCGTTTAAATCTAATAAAAAAAAGATCAATTCTAATATTTTTTAACCAAATCTTTTTAGGTCTACCTCTATCTTTCTTAACATAAGTCATATCTAATGCCTCTACTTTCCTAACCGGGTCATCAGAAGGCCAGCGTTTTAGGTGACCAAACCATCTAAGGTGGTTCTCTATAATCTTATCTTCTAACTAGAGCTACTCCAACCTTTTCACGTATATGCTCATTTCGTATCTTATCTCTATGGGTGAAGTCACTCATCAATCTTAATAATTCTCTCTGTCTAGTATCCGAATCTAATAAATTTTCCTCAGTAAGGCATATCAGCCTTTTTTCCCAAAAAAAAAGGCATATCAGCCTTATCGATCTTCTTCCGGCTTCAGATTATTGGTTGGCTCATTTGCAAGCAAGCAGTGAATAGAATCCTCCTGATTATGATATCAGAAAACGGTTGTCAGAGCATGTCTGTTGTTTCGAATTATTTGAAGAACACAACTCCCCTTGGCCTATTGGTTGAGAGCTTAGGCTTCCAACTAAGAGGTTCAAGGTTCGAGTCCATGTGTATGCGTTGTGTGTGTGAGTTTGTCTTAAATGGCCTAAATGTCCCAAAAAAAAATTTTATTTGAAGAAAATTTTGATTACTCGAATCGGTAGATCGATTTGATGATAACTTTTTGCTCCCCAACAAATTTTGAAGTTAAATAGATAAAAGAATGGAGAAATATATCCATAAGAATATCCAAACTTGTGTGTTCACATTTGTCCAACTCAATCTAGAAATTATAAAAAAAAAAAAAACTTAGTTTTATTTTGCATATATTTTTAGTTAATTTAGTAGCTAAGCTTAAATTCATACCTAGATTGATATTTTGATAGCTTTAGCCAAAGTATTCCGAATATTTAATCGGATAGCTCATATTAATTCTCTTAATTTTTTGTCATTTTTTTAGATTTTGAGTGTCTTAATGACCTCAAAGTGGAGTGATCTTGCACTCAATGAATTATTGTTATTAAGTTTGCTGATCTAACTATAAGCATGCAAATATTTGAATATAATTTAGTTCTTAAATTATTATACCATAATTTTCAATTACATTTCAAATGTTTGATTCGGATTTATTTGCATCTAGATCAAAAAAAAAATGTAATTTACTTGACTTTTTTAGTTATTCACTTTGACTATACATTTGCTGAAATTAGAGTTTGGATGATTGTGAATTTATTTAGAAAACTTTCAATTCAATGATTGCAGTAAGATTTGTCCTTAAATGGATTTCCTGTCAACTTACCATCTGCCTCATATTTTTGGATGTTATTGTAGTTGACTCCAAAAATAATTTCATTCATAAGAAATATGAGCTATGCAATCTTAATTGTATGTTACATTATGATAACATTTTCAATTATTATTACTATTAATGTATTAGATTACATAATGATAAATCTTCATCATGAAGATTAATTGTAACTTTCATTTTCAAATTTTGTAACTTATTTCTTCTAATATTTGTAACTCCTCATAATGGAGGAGAGCGATGTACACTTATTTTTGAATTTTGTAACTCAAGTCTTCTAACATTTACCCCTCATCATAATGAAGATTGAGCTTAATTTTTTCTTTTTAGATTTTGTAGCTCCTTCCTTTAATATTATAACACTTCTTATGTATAATATATTCTATGAGTGAGAGTAATAACACACATATACTAATTTCCAGTTTGATTGGTTCCAAGATTTTCTCATAAATAAGATTCACCATGGTCATTTATACGCGGTGCATATTTTTTTCCTTTGTAGCCTTAACACTCGTGAGAGAGGCCGACGGGGCAGATAGTTTCCAATGTTTGTTGCTTTCTTTCTTCGATGGTTGATTATTTTTGGGTGGTACATCGATTTTTCTGTTGGCCGTGGATGTGCTGGCGATGATGTGGTTGTGGCTCGTTTCCTCATCGTCTTGGCTCATGGAAACCTTTGGTGTTGGTGACGTTGGTCTCTTGCTCTGTTCTTTGATCGGTTGGTTTGGTTTCTTCGTGGCTACCTTCACCAAATTGGAGGGTTTGTGCTTGACTCCGGGGGAGTTGGGAGCCTCGGCCAATTAGTGAGCCATTCATATTACTTATTTTTGTATTTTCTTTTATTTTTGTCTTTAGCGACATTGCTTCTTGTATTTTTTTTTTTTTGAGTTCAATATAATTTTGTTTTGATTAAAAAAAAAAAGAGTTGAAGTGAGATAATTTTATATTCTATTTTAAGGCTTTGAAATTCTCCTCCAAATTATCGATGAACATTTAATCTTTGTATAATATTAATCTGTCCTCATAGGAGATTAAACTATTTGTATTTCGTTAAAATGTATTTGAAATATTTTGACGACGTATATATAAATCCTACTTGACCAATTCAGACGAAAATATTGACCGCCATGACTTCTCTCTGTTTGCCTAGACTAAATAAATAGACGTTTCATACCTACAGAGGCAGCTAATTAATACCGCCACTGTGTCGATGGTTCGGGACTTTTCTGGGACATAAATGAAAGAAGCATAGGTGGTATAATCTTAATTACATCATTGTCCGGCAATCACGAAAGGTATCGACACGATGTAGGACCCACTTTATATTTTCTCTTATTCTGTTATTAAACTGTAGTTTGCCATAAATTAGTATGGTCCAGAGGCGAATCAGAGTACGACATGTCACGTGATATTATACATCAAAAAGTTACGTGACGTGCTCTGATTTGACTCCGTACGGCATTTGATTCCGCACATAATAGTTTTTCTCATTTGAAACAGTTTTTTACTACTTCTTAAAACAACTTTTTAGTACAATTTTTTTTTAATTAAAATTATTTTTATTAGAACGTTATTTTAGAAAGTAGTAAGAAAGCTAACCCAAATGAAGCCCAAGTCTAAATCGACTTCATATGAAAAATGAGAGTTTATTCATAATAACTTTTAAAGTTAAAATTTATATAAATTTAGTCAAAATTCTATGACAATTTATCGAATGGCTCATATCGAATTCATATATCATGGATCTTTTATTTAATTTTTATGTACTTCTATGGCTTCACAATAAAGTGATATTGGGCTTGTTGGATTTGTTTACTCAATTAGATCTTTTTTACTATAACCATGCAGATTTGGAGATTGTTCAATGCTTCAATTAATGCCCAAAAATTATTCACCATGTTTTAAGTATTTAATTTGAGCTTATTTGGACTTAAATCAGATCACTTATGATATCGTTTGTTTCATCTTATGAATTTGCTCAATTTGATTGTTATTATAATTTTAATTATCAAAGTTTTTAATATTGCATAAAATTTGTACTTATTAATGCAACTTTTCTTAAAGCATATTATACATAATTATAAGAAATTTTAAATTTTAAATTATATATAATTATAATTATATAATTTTTTTTTCAAATCTAAAAAAGATAAAATTCCACGCCTAATCAACTGCTAGTTAGGCCCTTGGTAATTTTTTTTTTTAATTTGGATAAAGTGAGGGACACGTTTCATTGATCAATTCAAAGTCGTGAGTGCATTGAAATCTATGATATATCCTCACGCGGCGAGAAAAATACTATGGAAAAATTAGAAAGTTAATGGAGCTAATTGCTTTCCAATGCGACCATTTGTATTTTCTCGGATCATATCAAATCTAAAAATTAATTCATAATTCATTACATTTGATCCTTCTATAGAGACGGAGTCACAGCTGCTCAATTTATTAATAAGAAAAATGTAAAATATGATAAAAGAAGTCAATATTAGACTGACTTGTAAGAAAAAAAAAATGTTAAAATTTAATGAGCTCGCAATTAATATTTCCTAAACTTGCAACCACTCACGCTGCCATGCTGGAATTATTTGACTGCACGTATTTTTTCGGTCATTTTTTTGCAGCCGTGTGCATTTTCTTACTGACAGGTGACCCGACAACCCGGTTCGGCTTTTAATTGGCGCTCTTGTTTAAAAGAAAAGCCCGTAATTGGTTCCTAAAGTTTAGGTTTTCCGCTAATAAAACTTTTTCGCAAATTGCCCCCAAAGATTTGGAGGAACCGACGAAGAAGATGGAGACTGCTTTGGATGATGTTCAATTCTCTGATGAGGTGATATGCTCAGAGGACGTGGAGGTTGAAAACTTTTAGATAAGAAGAATGATAAGTTTACGGGATAGTGCGGAGATTGCAAGGTTGGATGAACGGGAAGTCAAATTGGGGGGAGGAGCTGTAGATTTAAACTTATTTGTAAACTTTTATGGATTATTATTTAGTCTTCAATTTTATTCTTATGACAAATGCTTCAAATAAAATAAACAAGCATAATAATGTTTGTTCATGCCTTTTTTACATTTTTGAATGTTTTCGAAGTTCAGTTAGAAATATTGAAATAGCATATGACATTTTTGCTTAGACACACGGTGCTCAATGATTTGTGTGGTGTCTTTCCACTTGTCAATACATTCTTCACATGTATATTATTCGAATTTTTTTGTGATTTTTTCAAAAAATCTTCTACTAATATAACATGTGTATTAATTTCCTTGAACACTATGTGTACACATTTATATTAGTGTACAGCCTTATACATATTGTGTACATTGTGAAAGCTTATACATATTGTCTACATGCTTATACATAATATGTAAAATATTTTTTACTATGTACAACAACCTTTTATGCAATATGTATAAGGCTTGTACATAGTTTGTATAAGATTTTTATACATACTATGTACAAGGTTTTTTATATAGCGTGCATAACAAACTTGCACACAATGTGTACAATGTACAGGTTTGTACACAGTGTGCATAGAGAATTATTACAAAATATTATTCATACTTGTGGAGTGTTTCTCTTTATATTTTTTTTCCATTTTATCACAGGGTGTGTATAACTGTGAGAAGAAAGCATACAAAATGTACTGCAGATATGCACATAGTGCTGGTTTTAGTGTTCGAAAGGAACTTCATATTTACTGGCCAAATTCCGGAAAGATAAGATGTAAGGACTTTGTCGGTTTAAAATTTGGTTTCAAGAAGGGTCTTTATTTGAATTTACAAAAAAATATAGAAAATCAGATACCATAATGAATTGCCTAGCTATGATTAGGTTTATAGTTGATGAAGATGGAAATTGAAAGGTGCAAAATTTTATGGAAAATCACAATCATGATTTGGCTAGGCTAGAAGACATACATCTACTCAGATCATGTAGGAACATGAGTGATGTGAAAGCTTTAGCTCTTAAAACAGTGACAAAGGAAAGAATTAGAACCGTAGATGATTTCTCCTACCTTGTCGATGAAGTTGAAAGTATTGAGAATGTTAAATTCTCTAAGAGAGCAGTTTGTGAAGAGAATTATCCTTTTTTTTATGAAGAAAAATGATTTTCTGACAGCAAAATCTTAAAACATTCGTCCGCATGATTTCAGAATTGAAGAAGACACGTCGGCTTCATGTTTTCAAAAATATTACCTCAAGACTAGGTCGAGACGTCGGGTCACGCATTTGTAAAAAATTCACGTGGTTACACAAAATAAATTAGCCCAAAAAATATGTGTCGACTATAGATTGGAGTCCATATGTAGAGCTATGTCCGAACTCCGCACTGAATAATTTCTTCAAAATAAGGGTCTTCTATTTCGGACAATCGTCTCGTAGTTTTCATTTTTAAATTGCAATCACAATTTCTATTTGATTATTACTTACTTTCAAAAATTCTCTTACTATGAAGCGATTTTCAGCAATAATTTAAAAAGTTTTTTTTCCCAGAATAGTTTTACAAACATATTACATATGTACAAAAGTTGCATTAATCTAAAAAAGAACTCTAAATAATTAGCTATGCTTGTTACAAAAAAATAGCTTTCTATTATATAAAATTCTGGAAAAAAAATATATCGCTAATAAAATTATAGTTAATATAAAAAAGGCCAATTTGATTTTTCTATTTTCCGTGTTTCGTTTCTCATTAGTCAGAAGTCTATTCAAAGTAATTAAAATAAATCAGCAATAATTTTATAAAATATTTAATAAGTGGTACGGCTTCTTGCTGTAGATCTGTTCTCACATGACGGAAGCACACAACTCCCCTTGGCCTATTGGTTGAGAGTTTAGGCTTCCAACTAAGAGGTCCAATGTTCGAGTCCATGTGTAAGCGTTGTGTGTGTGAGTTTGCCTTAAATGGCCTAAATGTCCCAAAAAAAAAAAACATGACGGAAGCGAATGCTGTTTTTGCTTTGAAATAATGGAGTTATAAAGTTTATGAAATTTAGGTGCTGTCGTTCCAATAGTGAGAGTAAATAATTTGTTGAAGGCTTGAAGCGTATTTTTTTCTAAACATTCTGTCGGCGCGCGATGACAAAGGCTTAATTATGGAGCGTGCAATAATAAGGGTAGTCCAATGGAAACAAAATTATGATATAATTTATATTCTTGAAAATTATTAAATTTATTTTTCAAATTAATGTAATATAATTGTTGCGTCCAGGAGTATTCGCGGCGGTAGAGAAATATCATATTTAACGTCTTAGCATTGTACGAAAAATCGGCACGCAATCAGATAAGGAGAGAGGGTCTAGCATTTATGAGACACCAAGATTTATACGTGAAAAATCCCTATAAAAGGGGGAAAAACCACGGGGCCTAGCCCAGTTTGGATGAATCCACTAGTATTGTAGTCGATTACAAATGAGGCCCTTCCTTGGTGGAAGGTCTTAGCTTGATGTACATCTTATGGAGTACATTACATGATGTAAATACAAAAGATCACTATTGACATGTTCACTTTGTTAGAAGGACTGCAGTCGGCGGGCAACGTAGGTCAGGAGGACCGTAGTTTTTATATTAGAAAACTGTTTTAAGAAGTAGCAGGAAAGCCGTCCCAGGCTTCGTTTGAGACTGCTATCATACTATTTTTTAAAATAATTTTTTAGTAAAAAAAATTAATTCAAGAAATTTTTATATTAGAAAGTTACTTTCAAAAGCAATAAAAAAAGTTGTCCCAAGTGAATACTTAAGTTTTTAACTAAATAACTAGAAAAACACTTCATTATTATGTGCTAGAGTATTCATAATAATAAAAAGGAGTTTAATATTTTACCTTTATACAAAAACTTAGTACATACAAATAAAAAAAATTAACAAGAAACATCAAAGTTTTATTAAGAAAAATCCGAAAAGAGAAAAAAATATGATGTCTAATCTAGTTGAAGTTATCTATTATGTAAATGAGAATAAAGAAGTCCACTTTTCCTCTCAATTGGTGAAGACGGGACTACAAAATTTGGAACAATAGGTAGCTTGATCTTGTATGGTTGAAGTAGAGAATATTAGATAAATAGTAGAGGATGGCGATAGTCGAATAATGATTGTCAAGGTTCGTTTGATACAGCTTTCTGTCTGTTTTATTTTCCAAAAAAAAAAATTTATTTAATTATTTATTTTTCACTATTTTTCAAAAAAATATGGGATGAAAAGTTATTTTTTACAATTATAATTATGAAGTAGTTTTCTCTATAATTACTTCACAATCAACTTTATAAAATGTTGTAGCCATTTCAAACAAACTCTTCATAAATGCTTCAATTTCAATACTGATATATTTTAACTTATTGTAAGTCTTAAATATAATTTTTGTAATAATTTCTAATAAAAAAATCAAAATTGAATTTAAAGTAAGAGAATGTGACCAAGTGATTGGTTGAAAAAAAAAATCTAAAATTTAAATTTAACCACAAAATCTATAATTTATTGTTAAAAATTTGCGATCAAAATTGAATCGTGATATACAATCAATCGATGTCGAAATTTCATTACAAAAAGCTAAACCCAAATAAAATATGAAAAAGTTGCAACTGCTCAATTTACGTCCGCTCACCTTATGATTGCCAATACTAAACATTTTTTTGTCATTTTTATGATATTCATTAATAAAAAATAATATCTTCACTTCAGCGGTTAAAGGCGAATGGGCTGACGTGGGTTTTAGCGGCATAATTTGTCGGGCATTTCTTCTCTCCATAAATATCTTGAGAGCTCATTTAGTTCTCAAAAACCAAGATAAAAAAAGAGATATTTCTAATAATATTACAAATTTTTATGTATATATATATATATAATATTTATTTTTACTCTTCAATATTAAGTCAAAACAAAATATATACATAAGAAAATATATTTCTCATTAAATAAAAAAATATAAATAAAATTTTATAATAGAATTAAAAAGTAAAATATTATATAAATAATGTAAAATTTTAAATGCGAAAGACATATCAATAAATGCAGTGATATTTTGCAGATCCGGGCTAAAACAGTTGTGTTAAAAATAATAATTATATTTATTTATTATATATAGATAAATAAAAATATAAAATTATCATATTTTGAAAATATGAGCAACATTTATGTAGTTTTAATTTATTATCAACTTCTGATTCTAATCAAACTAATAACATTTATTATTTTCTTAAATATATATTTCATAATTTTCAAAAAAAAAAAAAAAAACAAAATGGACCCAAATAAGGGTGCAAATGACTGAAGCTAAACTCGAGTCACTCTTGGCTTGAGCTTGATTTTGAATAATTAGTTGAGTTCAAGGTCGTGGTCGAGATCAATTTTGCTAGTTCTAGTCGGCTCTATAAAAGAGAAAAAATAATGCTTGATATGTCACCAAAAATCATCTTAATCATGCGCGAATCTCAATGTAAATTTTACTTGAAAACATCAAAAATTAAACTTGGGATCATCTAACTTTTGATTTCAGCAAACTTATAATCAAATTGAACACCTTAATGATACAAACCCAACAATAAAATTAGTTCAATCAGAGCCCAAATGGGCTAAAATCAAATGCTTAAAGCATATTTGAAAGCTTTAGAGCATTAATTGAATGATCAAATAATATCCAAATATAACATTTTTATAATCAAATTGAGCGTCCCAACTAGACAAATTAAGCGAGCCAAATATCACTTTATCCTAACATCATTAAGGTAATTAAATACTGAATGAACGCTCTATGATCAAGGGGATCAACATATGTCGTCCGATAAAACACTGCAAACTAGCCCTATATTATCTCTATATTTATGAAGCATGCTATTCTTAAAATTTATAAATAGACCCCACTCTCTACATGTGGGTACCCCTTGGAAGAAGTAGGCTTGGACCCTAATCTCAAGCCTCCCGGCCGCCATCGCATCTTCCATCAACTACTGTCCTTGAACCACCATCGTTCATCAATTACAGTCCTCGGACCACTATCGCCCAATCATGATCCCTCTAACCTTAGTCGCTGGACTACGGTCCCTCTAACCTCAATCCTTGACTACGGTTCCTCCTACTTTAGTCGCTCGTTGTGGTCTTTCCAACATTTGTCGCCCGCAAACTACAATCCCTCTAACCTCCATCGCCCAATTTTGGTCCTTTCAATCTCTGTGGCCCACCAACTATAGCATCTCCGACCTCTGTCACTCGACTTCGATCCTTCCTACCTCAATCACCAGACTATAAGAAATTATTATGTGCAGAGTTCAAATGAGAGAAATGTCTGGATATTATGATGGTATGCAATAAATACGCAATAAAAAATAAAAAATGTGCATTTATTATGTACACTCATAGAATCTAGACTATTCTCTTGTATGAACTTCGCATGTAATATCTCTTCCTTGACTTTGGTCCCTCCAACTTCTATCACTTGACTATAGTCACCCCGATCTCTGTTGCCCAACAATGGTCCTTCTAACTTTTGTCCCATGTAGAATATGGTCCCTCTGACCTCTGCCATATGTCGACTATAGTCCCTCTGGTCTACTTCACCAGCAGACTACGGTCCCTTTGACCTCCATCATCAGTTAACTACGATCCCTCCAACCTTAGTTTCCAGTCCACTACGGTCCCTCCAATCTTCATCGTCGTCATGATATAGTCTGTCAAACCTCCATTACTCACTTGACTACAATCCCTCCAATGTTAATCACTTGATTACGCTCCTTTCAACCTCAGTAGCCCATCTACGATCCTTTTGACATTCATCGTCTACCGACTATAGTCCCTCTAACCTACATCACCCGTCGATTATGATCATTCCAACCTCTATTGGCGGGCGATGATTGTCGAAGTTACAATAGTCTACAAGAGACGGAGGTCAAAGGTACAGAAGTCGACAGACAATGATGGTTAAAGGGACTATAATCGACGAGCGACGGAGGCTAGAGGGATTGTAGTATGCGGGCAATGGTTGTTTGTGGGATCATAGTACTCTGCTGATGATGATTTGAGGGATCGTAATCGTCAAGCGATAGTGGTCGAAGTTGTGTGTCGATGGCAACTAGGTGGGGGTTAAGCGGTTATCAAAGGATTGGCTGTGGTCCGATAACCTATTAGGGGATGGGCTATGGAACAGTGATGATCGGCAATTAGGCAGTGGTCTAGCAATGGTCGGCTGGCAGATGGTGGTCAACGGACGTTTGCTGCGTTGGTGCTTGGGTAGAACTCTAGGATCCTTAAAGTTTTAGAGCTCTTTCTCATATCTAGAAGAAGGTCCCTTCATGATAAAGCATTGGCATATTCATAGATTTTTGTGAGTGGCACAGCTTATAAATATGGAGAAAATTCATGGTAGGATTAGAGTGCTCCATCAGATGACCCATATTGATTCCCTCAATCATGGAGCATTCATACATCATTTATGTGCCTTAATGATGTCGAAAATATGTGATATAGGGCTCGTTGGATTCGTCTTGTCGAGCCGCCTGATTTAACTATAAGCATGCTTTATTTTGATATCATATGGTCATCCAATTAATACTTTGAAGCTTCTAACTATGCTTGGGTCTTTTGATTTGGTCCTAATTGTGCTCATATTAGACCGATTTCTTTTTTGTTGGGTTTGTCTCCTTGAGACGTTCAACTTGACTATAAGATTACTGAAATTGGAGTTTGTATAGTTCTAAATTTAATTTTGGAAATTGCCAGCTTGAATATGCTTCGAGATTTGTGCATGTTCAAAATGATTTTTGTTGATGTATCAAGTTCATGTAGCTCGCTCACTTAGATCCTTATACTATCCCAAATCAATAAATTTTAATGGAAATTTAAAATCGAAATACAAGAATATTTTTAAAAAAATTTTAAATATTATGAGCATTTCAAAATCAAAATTTCATATTTTATTTGTTTCTTCTAAATAAATTTTATAACAAATAACTAAACGGAGCCCGAGCTAATTTTACCCCAAATCAAGCGGACAATATCGCTATCACATGCCATCCTCCTTTAAAGCTAGCTGAGCTTTGCTATTAATCTCAACTCCCGCAAGGGTTTCTCTTACTCCGGGTGCTCCCTCGCCCTGCGAGGGGGTTTTCCTTCCGGCGACATCCTGGCTTCAGAGAAGTTTTCTCCTTCTCTTTCTTCTTCTTGTGTTTGGAGAAGTTTTTTGGTTGGTTCTCTTCGGTTTTCACCGGCTATGCCTGTATGGCGAGTGCTAACCTCAAGGACCCTGGTTTTTTTAGTGGGGGTTCTCACTCACGTTCTTTTATTGAAGCACTTGCTGGCTCTAAGCATTCTTTTCCGGATTTGCATGCTTCTACCTTCCGTGGTCTACCGTCTTTGTGGATTTCCGACGAGGAAATCAACGAGCTGGCTACCCCTTTTCAGTTCTCTTTAGTTGGCTTTTTCCCCTCTAAAAGACCTCCTCTAGACTCTATTTGTAAAATTGTTTTCAATTTAAAGCTTAAAAGTGAGGTTTCTGTTACTATTTTGGATCCCTCTCATATTTTGATCAAGCTTTCCAATGATCTCGATTATTGTAGGGTGTTCTGTCACCGTTCTTACCTTGTCTTTAACTGCTATATGAAATTAACAAAGTGGTCTCCTAGTTTGGATATCGGTGTTGAGTCGTCGGTTATCAAGATATGGATTTCGTTTCCTCGTCTTCGTCCTCATTTCTTCGCTCCACGGATTCTTTTTGGGCTTGGCAAATTGTTTTGCAAACCCTTAAAAATCGATGAAGCTACTACTATTGGTTCCCGCCCATCCAATGCTCGTGTGTTAGTTGAGCTAGACGTAACTAAATCTTACCCTAAACAAGTTTGGTTAGGTTCGGAATTTTTAGGTTATGTTCAAGAGGTGGTTTTTGATGAGTTAATTTCCTCAGTTCTGTGCGGGTTGTAAATGTATTGGACATTCATTGGGTAATTTTCGTCCTGCTGCGTCTGTGCTTCCTATCGTTTCTCCTAGCCCATTAGCTAATTTACCCCCTAAATGTGTTGAAAATGTTAATTCTATTACTGCTCCTACTGTTTTGGAGGTTGTGGGGGGGGGGGGGGGGGGGGAGTGAGCTTGCTAATACTGAGATTATACCTGAAGTTTTACCGACTGTTGTTTCTCCGTCTTTTTCCCCTGTTGTTGAGGGCGTTTCTATCCAGTTGATTGGTGTTAATTCTAATGGGTTGCCTGATGAGGTGATCATAGGTCTCACGACTGCAATTCAGGTGCCATAAATTAGTGTGGTTTTGGGCTCTTCTCCTATTTTGGATCAGTTGGATCCCAAGCACCCCCTATTGCCTGTTTTGAATGTTGCGGATGTTTCTGTAGCGAGACAGAGTGATTCTGGTGGGTTGGTTGAGTCGTCGGTTTTGGGTGCTCTAAATGATTTCAGGATGTTGTTGTGTCTGTGGTTCCTAATGAGGTGTGTGGACGGGTGGTTCAGTCGGATGTGCAAGGAACGCTGGTTAATTCTCAAAATCTTGTTAATGTGCTCGTGAATTTTTTGGCTTCGCAAGCTATGATGTACCAGTTGGGTGGTAATTCAGGAATGGATGTTCAATCCCATGGTGATTGGTTGCACTTTTCTTCTAAATATGAATTGGAATCTGATTCATGTTCAGAATTTTGCGGTGGTTCGGATCCTGACAGCGAGTTTAAGCTGGTTCGTGATAGACCTCTCACTGTTGCATCTCGTGGGAAATTTCGTGGTAGAGGCATAAGAAGAAGATAATTATGTTTAAAATTTGTTTTTCTCTTCTAACTTTTCGGGTTTGCTGATCTGTCGGATTTAGATGGTTGGAGGTTTTGCGGGGCTATGATGTGGCTGGGGCTCGTATCCCCTTGTATAGCTAGTGGCAACCTTGGATGTTTCCCTCAAGTTGGTTTGGCCTGATCAGCGCTTTATTCACCTAACTGGATGGTTCTTGCACGACTTCGGGGATGCTTGGAGCCTCGACTTTTTACTTAGCCTTCTCTTAGTTGTTTTTATCCTTTTTATTATGCTTGGTTTTTTTCTTTGATGATGTAATCATTTATTATTGCTTTTTTGTATCTTGCTATTGTAACCCTATTTTATTATCTAATATATTTTGTGGTTTTTGGAAAAAAAAAAAAAAGCTAGCTGAGCTAATTCAAAAAAAAAAAAAAAAAAAATGCCGTCCTCCTCCCCCTCTTCTATTTAATCAAACCCCATCAAGCCTTTAACCATAGAAATTCCAACCAAAATATCAGGAATACGAGTAGGATGCAAAGATCCGAAGTCTTGGCCCTCGCCGCCGCAGCCACGGCGATCACGATCGCCCTCTCCTTCAGCACCGCCGCAGCCGCTCCCATAGAATACATCCGTTCTTCCTGCAAGGTAACCCGCTACCCCGACCTCTGCGAGAAGTGCCTCATCAACTACACCCCAGCGATTCAGCGCCGCAGCCCCCGCCAGCTAGCGCACGCAGCCCTCAAAGTATCCGCAGACCGCGCCTTTGCCGCCTCCGCCTTCGTTCACCGAATGTCGGCGACCCCCAAGTCCTCCACAGCTCGAAGAACCCGCGACGGCGGCGCTGTGCGCGACTGCGTTGAGACGATTGACGACTCGGTGGATCGGCTGCAGCGCTCGGTTAAGGAGATGGAGCATATGGGGCGTTACGGAAGCATATCGTTCGGTTGGCATCTCAGCAACGTACAGACGTGGGTGAGCGCCGCGATGACGGATCAGAGCACGTGCCTTGATGGTCTCTCGCAGGACAAGTCGGCCGCGGCCGCGGCCGCGGCCGCTCGGGTGGAGATTCACCGGCGCATCGTGCACGTGACCCGGCTTACTAGTAATGCGCTGGCGCTCATCAACCGCCTGGATCCGAATAACTGATTGACGGATCTGCAGCTCTGGTTAATGGTGGTAATATGTTGCTCTGTGCTTGGTTAGTGCCCTTTTTTAGTTCGTTGGATCTGTGATAGTTAATTACCCTGTGAGGTAATTAGGGTTGAAATATATTTTATATAGTTGTATATGGAAGTTATGATGTGGGATGTAATTATAAGGTTTTGGGTTTTTTATCGTGCTTGATGAGTATTGAGTACTGCTGCTGTTCTTCAAGAGATCTGAAGATGTCTGTCTTTAGCAAAAAAATTATTTTATAGTGTTTATTAAAGTAATTTTTTAGTACAATTTTTTTTAATAGAAAATTGTTTTAAGAAACAGTAATTATGTTTGAGACGACTTTCTTACTGCTTCTTAAAACAAGCTTTCTAATACAAAAATAGTTGTATTAAAAAGCTATTTTAAGATGAAACTTTAGTTAGTTAGTTAGTTATTTTCATTGAGATCTGCGTTTGATTTGATAAAAGTGCGTATTAGTTAAATGATGCTGATGACAGCTGTGCCTTCTTTTGCCGGTTACGTTAGAGGAAAGATGGGAATCATTTCTGAAATGTTGCTTTAAATTATTTTATTAATAATTATTCAGAAAACAAGTACATAATTTATGAATTAAAAATTTATTTATAATTTTAAATTCATCGTAGTTATCTGCTTTCATTTTAACATTTCATAGAATTTTAAGCATTTGGTTATTGCAAAGACAAACATAAATTTAAAAGTTTAAAAAATGAGCTTATGGCATTCCCTACAATAAGCACAAAAGAATTGCTAAAAAAAAATCATATAATTGTAATATATATATATATATATATATATATATATATATATATATATATATATATATATATATATATATATATATATATATATATATATCACTTCATTAGAGAAGATTAAACTCAAGCATTACAAGACTGAAGAATAATTAGTAGACATAATCACAAAAGCACTTCTAAAAGAAAAGTTTGAGCAACTACGCGATATGATTGGAGTTATCAAAATGTGAATCAAGGATGAGTGGTGAAATTCAATGCTCATTTCTTAGCATTTTTAGAGCATTGACAGAGGTCAGAAAGACCACTGTCAGGCGACGGAGGTCGTAAAGATTGTTGTTTGACAATAAAGGTCGGATGGACCAGAGTCGGTGGCCGACGAAGGTCGAAAAGATTGTAGTCAGGTGAGGGTGGTCGGAAGGACCATAGTCGGTGAGCGATTGAGGTCGGAAAGACCGTTGTTTGGTAACAGTGGTCGGATGAACCGTAGTCGGGTGACAGTGGTCGAAAGGACCATAGTTGCAGGGAGACGGAGGTCAGAAAGATCATTATCAGGCGACGGAGGTCGGAAGGACCGTAGTTGGATTCTATCGGACGGTGAAGGTCATAAAAATTGTTATCTAATAATGGAGGTCGGAATGACTATAGTTTGTGGGCAACAAAGGTTTAAAAGATCATAGCAGGGTGAGGGTGATTGGAAAGACCATAATCGGTGGGTGATAGTGGTTAGAAAGACCGTTGTCTTGTGGAAGTCCCTCAATAATTGGAAGCCAAGTGGAAATTCATCATTTGTTGGTGGTCGAGTGTAATTCTTATGATGTTGTTATTAAAGTTCAAAACTACTTAGCAAATATTTAGAATAAATTTCTTCTTCTATCCTCCCATCCAAAATCTTCATAACTGATTGCTTGCCTTTCTATCTTTTCTCTGCCAAAACATTTCCAATAAAAATAACATTTTATTATATTTAAATGATAATTTATCTCTGAATACAACACCACCGAGCAAATGGATGCATTCAACTAATCTCACGCTTGGTATTGTTATTGTATTAATTTTAACTTAAAATTTAATGAAAATGACATCAATAATATATTCCTACAAATATTATGAGATAATTATCTTAATGTGGGAGGCCCCTCCACCGACACGTAAAGAGAAGGCAATAATTGACCCATGCAAGGTTGAAAAGCAAGAAATAGATGCCTTTACTTTTCTCGGTCCAAAGGATTCAACTTGGGCAGGTATGAAACAGGGTGTGATGAGAACGAGAATGGGCTGCCAACAAATGAAGAAAATTGCTACTGAGCCTGGAGAAATTATCATGTGTGGTCAGCAGACCGTCTGGAGGTGAATCAAAATGCGTCACGTCATCTGATATAAATCGGTACATAGCCAAGATAACGGCAAAATGATGGTGTGAAGCATCCTACTTCGCTTCCGAACGGCATCTGATGATCACACATAATAATTTCTCGTGAGCATGAGGGCTTTAATGGCCTTCTTCCCTAATAAGAAATCATTACGTTCACACAGGAACCTATCCTGCTACTTGGACTACGAAATAATCAACTAATGTCTGGGACTCAAATTCCCACCACAAAGCAATAAAATAATCTAATAGGCTTTCCTTCTTTTTTTTTTTCTATCTTTTGATTAGCAATAATAATATTATTATGAGAAAAAAAAAATCTTTAGTGCGTTAGGTGGATCAAGTAGGGGAGATTATTATGTGCGAACAAACCATAAATTCTAAACCCTAAATCCTAGGATATCGGACACAGTTTACCATCCAAAGACAAATCAGATGCAACCACGTTATCCAGTACTGAGTATTACCGAGCTCGGTATCGAGCAGCACCGAGCCGCGATACCAAGCAGGAGATGACGTGACCTTTTCTAGTTCGTTGGATCTGTGACAGTTAATTACCCTGTGAGGTTATTAGAGAGCACAAATAATACATAATTATTCACCACGTGTAACACTGTGATTGGTGCAACACTAGCTTGTATTTCTATAAATAGATTGTAACACTGTAGAACCATATATGAAAACAATTTACTGATTTCTTTATTCTGTTTAGATCAAACTCTTCTCTCTGCATTTACTGTTCTTCATGGTATCAGTGACCTAGCTCTTCGATTCCCGGCATCCATGGCCTCTGCTTCGTGCGATCTTGCCTCAAGCAATGACGGCATTACTCCGGAATCAGCTTCCATCTCCTCCACTCTCAAATTCGTTGTCTCAAATATCAAGAACATTGTTCCCACTCAGCTATCGCAAGACAACTATGCTGTTTGGCGTTCGCAAATCCTGAAAATCTTTACTGCAAACGGGTTTGCCACTTTTCTCAACAATACTTTTCCCCATCATGCTCAATCTATAGTTCTTTCTGATGGATATTCTCAAACGAGTCCTTCTTTTCTCCAATGGCGTCTGACCGATCAAAATTTGGCCGCGTCTCTTTGCTCCACGATTTCATCCTCTATTCTTCCTTACGTTGTGAATCTTGATTCCACCTCTGATATCTGGTCTATGCTCGAAACTCGGTTTCAAGCTACCAACAGACCAAAGGTTATCCAATTAAAAAATTCCCTTCATAATATCTCATTCAAGAACACAACTATGACTCAATATCTATCTGAAATTAAAACTCTGGTTGATCAAATTGCTGCTGCCGGTGCTGTCATTGACAATGAGGATATCATTTTATATATTCTTAACGGTCTTCCCACAAGTTATCAATCGTTTAAAACATCTATTCGCACCATGCTAAATCCTATCAGTCTTGATCAACTGTACCCTCTTCTCATTAGTGAAGAAATTCATATTGCTTCTGATACGGCAAGATCCACTCTGCTTCCCGATCCTAATATGGCTCTGTATTCTTCGCGTGGTCGAGGCCGACGTACCAAAGGAAGATCGAACTCATCCTTCAGCTCTGCAAATAGATCCACCAGCCACACTCCTATCACCTGCCAAATCTACTCCAAGCGTGGACACTCTGCTTCTGACTGTTGGCATAGGCTCAATGCTAACTACACTCCACCAGTATCTCAAAATCAAACTCAAGCATTTGTTGCGGCGGCGGACTCCTCTTCCAATTCATGGTTTCTTGATTCCGACGCCACCAATCATCTGACGAATTCCATGGACAACATGTCTATGTCGACTCCTTATCAAGGCTCAGATAGCATTACAGTTGGTGACGGACGGTCTCTAAGCATTGCAAACTCCGGAGTTGGCATACTACCAACTCCCAACAGTAAGCTGAAATTGAATTATATCTTACACTCACCTGCTCTACGCTATAACCTGCTGTCTATTTCAAAATTAATTCAAGATAATCCTATTTCTATTACATTTGACTCTTCGGGTTTTACTGTGAAGGATCTACAGACACAGCAAGCAATTCTTCAAGGTCCATGCAGTAATGGATTGTATTCTGTTCAAAAACAGAAGTCTGGTTGTGATCCGAAGGCACTCACTGCTGCTTCCAAATCTACACACAATTGGCATCAACGGCTTGGCCATCCTCACGATGGCGTGATCAAAATAATTGCTCAATGCAACCCGCACCTTAGCATACATACATTTAAAGATTCTTGCATTTCTTGTCAAGAATCTAAATCTCATAAACTTGTTTTTGAAAACTCTATTCATCGCTGTAATAATGTTCTTGATCTGATTCACTCAGATTTATGGGGTCCTGCTCCAGTTATTTCAAATCAAGGATTTAGATACTACGCGCTATTTGTTGACGATTATTCACGTTTTTCCTGGATTTTCCCAATGCGTCTGAAATCTGAGTTCTTTGATATATTTTGTATGTTTAAGAAGCAAGTCGAAAACTATACTTCAAGAACTATAAAAATTTTCAGGTCTGATGGTGGCAAGGAATATTTGAACAATAGATTCAAAACTTATCTGCACACTCACGGTATCCAACACCATATTTCCTGTCCATACACACCTGAACAAAATGGCGTTGCGGAACGCAAACACCGTCATATCATTGAAACTACTCGAACACTTTTAAATACTGCTTCTGTTCCCTATGCTTTCTGGCCTGAGACTGTCCTAACGTCGGTTTATCTCATTAACAGGATGCCGTCCAACATCAACAAACACAAATCTTCTTTTGAACTATATCATAACATCAAACCTCAATACGAACATCTTCGTGTGTTTGGATGCCAATGTTTTCCGTTATTTCCCCCACATCACGGACACAAACTATCACCTAAATCCACTTCTTGCATCTTTCTTGGTTACTCTGATCAATACAAAGGCTATAGGTGTTTAGACCCTACCAAAAACAAGATCTACATATCACGACACACAAACTTTTTGGAAACTGAGTTCCCATTTAAACACAGGTCTCCTTTACCTTCTGTTACTCACACCGAACTAGCCCCATTCATGCTACAACCAGTTTCCTGCTCTACCACCCAAACTACCACACCTACTGTCACGACCCGACCCGACGGGGACGGATCCCGCCCGAGCCGGATCGCAACGAAACCTTCTTATCCAGGATCTGGCTTTGGAATTTGGTTACTGAACTGATCTTCCAAATACTCAAACTCAACAGGCACAAAAACACAAAACAACAGAGCTACTATAAATCATCAAACACAGCGGAACAAAACATCTATCTTTTCATTTTCTCAAAATAATCATCTACAGAACAGTACATGGCTTTCAACAGAAAGAAAGACAGAACAGAAAAGCCATGACTGTACAAAAATCAAAAGTATACCTATACGAATCAGAACTCTGAACTCTATTCCTGGACTTCCTTCCCTTTTCCAGAACCTGAAAACCACCAGAAAGCAAGGGTGAGCTCAACAGCTCAGCAAAGCAACAAACCACCAATCTAAATTCTCAGAAACCAAAACTAAATTCATCAGACAGAAATCAGATCAGAAATTGGAACAGAATCGGATCTCGAATCAGAACAGAATCGAAAATCAGAACTTATACTGACATATATCAAATCAGAATCAGAGTCGTACAGATCAGATCACAGAACAGAATAAATCAACAGAGTCAGAATTATACAGAAATCAGAAATCAGAATTTGCAGATCATATCATATCAGAATCACAATTGCGTACAGAACAGATACAGAAAACAGAACAGATTCATATGTCATTCATAGCTTGCCCTGACACTGACGGAATCTCTACGGATTCCAGCCCCTTATGCCTCCCTTCCCAGACACTGACTGAATCTCATAGGATCCAGGCCCCTTATACCTCCCTTTGTGCTCACGGCACAAGAACAGATGTGCTTATAGCACCAGAGCAGAATTCATCGGATCCGGAACAGAACAGATATCAGATTTCAAATTTGAGCTCATTTCAGATTTCCCCGACACTAACTGAATCTCATAGGATTCAGGCCCCTTATAACTCCCTTTTTATAGCTTATACACATAGCATTTCAATTCAGAAGAAATCCGGAGAAATCAGAAATTACCCAAAAATCGGGCAGCACAACGGCAGTATACAGAATTTACACAAAATTTTCTGCAAAGAAAATTTACCGAATTCGCACAGAATATAGATAATCATATTCCAGAACATTTATTCTACTGCACAGAGAATTTACAATTTCACAGAAAATTGTAGTCTACGAAAAATATCGCCGAATCAAAAATACCCGGACAAAAATCTTCGGAAAATAACCAAAATGTGCACACTCGGCACGTCAACAATATACGGAAAGTTACGCGGTAAAAACTGAACCAATCAAAAGATACGGACGAAAAACCGTAATGGAAACGAAATCCGGACAGAAATTACCGCCAAACGCGACGGAACTGAAAATTGAGAAAGGCGGAATGTGCCTTACCTCGAGCACAGCAATATCCTGAACAGTCTCGTCGGACGAAAACGGCTCCACGTCTTCCCGAAATCAACTTTTCCAAAATCTCTTTTTCTCTCTCCTCAGAACAGTAAATCAGATATTTTTAAAAAAGATTTTTCTCTCTCTTCAAAACGACTGAATTCCCTTAAATCATACTCAGATCGGCCCGGCCGATCGCGACATCGTCCCGGGACAATCCGACCAAAAGGATCGTCCTGGAATCTTCCCAGGGCTGTTGTCTGGCCGATATTTTCTACAGTGCCAATCGGCCTGGACGATGCCTACAGAAAATCACCTGGAACACTTCTGGGCAAAATCTGGAGCTCTTCTTCACTGATCGTCCCAGGACGATCCCAGATCGTCCTGGATGATACTGGAGCAGATTATTGATATTACAATCTCCCCAACTCAGAAAAATGTCGTCCTCGACATTATCCAATCCAAACTCAGTCAAAACAAGTACGGGTACGACCGTCTCATGTCAGACTCCTTTTCCCAAGTCGCTTCCCGTGCAGTCCGGTGCTTCCACTGGACTTTAACCATCGGAATCTCTTTATTTCTTAACTTCTGGACGTCGTACGCCAAAATCAACTCTGGCTCTTCCTTGTACGCCATATTCTCCTGAATCTCAACCTCATCAGCAGATACATTCTTCCCAGAGTCTGAAACCCACTTCCTCAAAGTGGATACATGAAACACATTATGCACATCAGGCATAGAATCAGAAAGCAATAGGCGATAAGCAGATTTTCCAATTCTTTCCAAAATCTCAAAAGGTCGTTAGGTATGTTGGACCTTAAACTGAACTTGCTCACTCTTCCAAAGTCTGGAAGTAAAACGTCCATCTCGATCAGAAACAATCACGCGAGGCACACCGTGCAATCTGACTATCTCCTTCACATATATCTGTGCCAAGCGTTCAACTGAATCCGTCTGTCTGATCGGAAGAAAATGGGCTGACTTCGTCAATCGATCTACAACTACCTAAATAGCATCGTGCCCTTGTCTAGATCGAGGAAAACCCATCGCAAAATCCATCGTTACCTCCTCCCATTTCCACTCAGGGATAGGCAACGACTGCAACAGTCCACCTGGTCGCTGATGCTCTGCCTTCACCAACTGACAGGCTTCGCATCTCGACACAAACTCTGCCACATCTTTCTTCATCCCAGGCCACCAGAACAAAAGCTTCATATCGGCATACATCTTACCACTGCCTGGATGAACAGTGTAGCCTGAATGATGAGATTCGTACAGAATCTCCTGCCTCAAATCTCCAAACACAGGTACCCACAACCTGATCTTACAGAAAATAGCACCAGAATCAGAAATTCGAAGTTCAGGAGTCTTACCAGATCCAATCTGTGCAATCAACTTTGAATAATCAGAATCTGACTTCTGGGCTTCTTGAATCCGTGCTTCCAAAGAAGACTGAATACTCATCTGAGCTAACTCCAAACCACTGGAGGAAATCACCTCCAACTGCAATCGCTCCAAATCACGAATCAGGAAGTCATCATAGGTAAGCTGCAAACCTGACAATCCAGAAGATTTCCTGCTAAGAGCGTCCGCTACCACATTCGCCTTCCCAGGCTGATACTGAATAGTCAAATCATAGTCCTTGATCAACTCGAGCCACCGTCTTTGCCTCAAATTCAGATCCTTCTGAGTAAAAATATACTTCAGGCTCTTATGATCAGTAAAGATCTCACATCTAACGCCATACAGGTAATGACGCCAAATCTTCAAAGCAAAAACTACTGCAGCTAACTCCAAATCATGTGTCGGGTAATTCTTCTCATGTGGTTTTAACTGTCTCGAAGCATAAGCAATTACCTGACCATGCTGCATCAGGACACAACCCAGTCCTTTTAGTGAAGCATCACTGAACACCTGAAAACCTTCCGTACCTGACGGAAGTGCCAACACTGGAGCTGAAGTCAGACAATCCTTCAATCTCTGAAAACTAGCTTCACACTCCGGTGTCCAAACAAAAGGTACTGACTTCTGCGTCAGTCTCGTCAGAGGAGTCGAAATCTGTGAAAATCCTTTCACAAATTTCCTATAATATCCGGCCATGCCCAAGAAACTACGTACCTCAAATACCGTAGTTGGCCTTGGCCAATCAGCAACTGCCTGAATCTTCTGGGGATCTACAGAAATGCCTTCTCCGCTAATCACATGCCCCAGAAAAGAAATGCTCTTCAGCCAGAATTCACACTTGGAGAACTTGGCATACAGCTGATGCCTCCTCAAAGTCTCCAACACAATCCTCAAATGTCTGGCATGATCATCCTCAGATGCAGAATATACCAGAATATCGTCGATGAAGACGATCACAAACTGATCCAAATACTCCCTGAACACTCGGTTCATCAAATCCATGAAAATCGCAGGCGCATTGGTTACCCCGAAAGGCATAACCAAAAACTCGTAGTGCCCGTACCGAGTACTGAAAGCAGTCTTCACCACATCAGCCTCCTTCACCTTCACCTGATAATATCCGGATCGTAAGTCAATCTTCGAAAATACTGAAGATCCGGAAAGTTGATCAAACAAGTCATCAATCCGAGGCAAAGGATACTTGTTCTTGATCGTAACCTTGTTCAAATCTCTGTAATCAATACACATACGGAGTGTACCGTCCTTCTTCTTCACAAATAAAACAGGTGCTCCCCAGGGTGAAACACTAGGACGCACAAAACCTCTGTCAACCAACTCCTGAAGCTGAACTTTCAACTCAGAAAGTTCTTTCGGTGCCATCCTGTACGGAGCTTTTGATATCAGAGAGGTACCCGGAAAAACATCGATAGAGAACTCCACATCTCTATCCGGAGGTAAACCAACCAACTCATCAGGAAAAACATCAGCAAACTCCCGTACCACAGGGATCTCAGAAACAGAACCAACCTCTAGGTTCAGATTCCGCACCGAAGCCAAAAATACTGGGCATCCTTTCTTCCACATCCTGCTTACCTCCAACGCTGAAATCAGACTGGAGAGAACACCTCGTAATCCCTGAAATACAACTCTCTCTCCAGCCATAAGCAAACTCACTTGCTTCTTCAGACAGTCAATCTGGGCTTCATACAGACTCAGCCAATCCATTCCCAGAATCACATCATACGAAGAAATCGGTAACAAAATCAAGCTAGATTTCCACTTCTTGCCAGCAATGTCAATCTCACACAAACAAAACTTGCGGGCAATCAAATTACTTCCAGCCGGTAAAATCACAGACAAAGAAACCGGCAGAGAAAACAAAGGCATCTGGATTCGGTCAAAACAATGCTCGAAAAGAAACGAGTGACTAGCTCCAGAGTCAAACAAAACACGACATGGCTGATCAAAAATGTGAATCGTACCTGTCACAACATCCGGAGCATCGCGAGCCTCCTGCTGACTCAGACTGTAAACTCGTGGCTGAACTGGAACAGGAGCTGAAGCAATAGAACTACTATGCTCAGAGGGAGTCGTAGGTGGTCTCCGTGGTCCCGAACTAGTACTACCACCTCTACCAAAAAATCCCTCAGGGCGAGGAGGAACAGTCCTCGGTCTTCCTGCTGAACCGGCAGGTCTGACAAAACCCTCAGATCGGTACTCAGAACGCCGATCAAATCTAGTCTGTGGACATTCTGCAATCCTATGTCCCGGCTGACCACATCTGAAATAAAGACCAGCTATCCTGTAGCACTGGCCATGGTGTCGCCGTCCACAACTCTGGCACACAGGTGCCGTACTGACAGATCCAGAACTAGTCGTACTGATAACAGTACCAGACGATCCTCCGCTCCTTCTGGAATCTCCAGATCCAGATCCAGGAACAAATCTCCTCTTCCCAGAGGAACCGCTGCCAGAAGTCTCACCTCCAAATCTCTTCCTACTCGCAGTCCACCGCTGCTGAGTAGCCGTCATGTCATTCTCAATCAGACGAGCTCGCTCCACAAGCTCAGCGAAGTCAGTGATCCTGAATGGTATCAGAGGCTGCCTCAAAGTGTCTCGTAATCCTCTCAGAAATCTGTAGCACCTCTCAGCAGAAGTGCTGACCAGCTGCGGAGCGTACCTGGCCAATGCAGTAAACTCAGCCTCGTACTGCATCACCGTCTTGCTCCCCTGAACAAGCCTCAGAAAACTCTCCTGCATCTGCTGTCGGGCATAAGGAGGAACAAACCAGTCTCTGAATACCTCAGTGAACTCTTCCCAAGTGATCAAAGAGTTCAGTCTACCCTGAAATCTGGCTGTCTGCTGGCCGTCCCACCAGTGCTCAGCCTCTCCGTCTAACAGAAAAATAGCTAACGGAACCTTCCTATCTGCAGGACACTGCATTCCATCAAAAGTCTTTTCCAACCTCCTCAGCCACTCCTCGGCTGCTCTGGGCTCAACAGCGCCCTCAAATCTCGGAGGCTTCAACCTCAAAAATAACTGCAGGTGTCGATCAATGTCCTCAGATCTAACAGTAGAAGCTCTGCTCTGAGTCTCGCTCATCATCTGAGCAACAAGTGAAGCAAACTGAGACAGTGTATCGGCACCGACCACTGGGGCTGTATTCCCCACTGGTGCTGCCTGATCGGCACTCTGCCCGTCTGTCATGTCTGGGTCTGGCTGATCCATACAGAAAAATCCAGAAAATCCGGAAAACTATCACAAAACAACACAAAAACAACACAATAAAAAGCCAAACGACCCAAAACTACCCCCTGACAGACTCACTAATCACTTCCTAGAGTTCTGTTTTACAATCCAACCAGTTTCCAAAACCAGTGCTCTGATACCACTAAAAGCTTGTCACGACCCGACCCGACGGGACGGATCCCGCCCGAGCCGGATCGCGACGAAACCTTCTTATCCAGGATCTGGCTTTGGAATTTGGTTACTGAACTGATCTTCCAAATACTCAAACTCAACAGGCACAAAAACACAAAACAACAGAGCTACTATAAATCATCAAACACAGCGGAACAAAACATCTATCTTTTCATTTTCTCAAAATAATCATCTACAGAACAGTACATGGCTTTCAACAGAAAGAAAGACAGAACAGAAAAGCCATGACTGTACAAAAATCAAAAGTATACCTATACGAATCAGAACTCTGAACTCTATTCCTGGACTTCCTTCCCTTTCCCAGAACCTGAAAACCACCAGAAAGCAAGGGTGAGCTCAACAGCTCAGCAAAGCAACAAACCACCAATCTAAATTCTCAGAAACAAAAAATAAATTCATCAGACAGAAATCAGATCAGAAATCGGAACAGAATCGGATCTCGAATCAGAACAGAATTGAAAATCAGAACTTATACTGACATATATCAAATCAGAATCAGAGTCGTACAGATCAGATCACAGAACAGAATAAATCAACAGAGTCAGAATTATACAGAAATCAGAAATCAAAATTTGCAGATCATATCATATAAGAATCACAATTGCGTACAGAACATATACAGAAAACAGAACAGATTCATATGTCATTCATAGCTTGCCCAGACACTGACGGAATCTCTACGGATTCCGGCCCCTTATGCCTCCCTTCCCAGACACTGACTGAATCTCATAGGATCCAGGCCCCTTATACCTCCCTTTGTGCTCACGGCACCAGAACAGATGTGCTTATAGCACCAGAACAGAATTCATCGGATCCAGAACAGAACAGATATCAGATTTCAGATTTGAGCTCATTTCAGATTTCCCCGACACTAACTGAATCTCATAGGATTCAGGCCCCTTATAACTCCCTTTTTATAGCTTATACACATAGCATTTCAATTCAGAAGAAATCCGGAGAAATCAGAAATTACCCAAAAATCGGGCAGCACAACGGCAGTATACAGAATTTACACAAAATTTCCTGCAAAGAAAATTTACCGAATTCGCACAGAATATAGATAATCATATTCCAGAACATTTATTCTACTGCATAGAGAATTTACAATTTCACAGAAAATTGTAGTCTACGAAAAACATCGCCGAATCAAAAATATCCGGACAAAAATCTTCGGAAAATAACCAAAATGTGCACACTCGGCACGTCAACAATATACGGAAAGTTACGCGGTAAAAACTGAACCAATCAAAAGATACGGACGAAAAACCGTAACAGAAACGAAATCCGGACAGAAATTACCGCCAAACGCGACGGAACTGAAAATTGAGAAAGGCGGAATGTGCCTTACCTCGAGCACAGCAATATCCTGAACAGTCTCGTCGGACGAAAACGGCTCCACGTCTTCCCGAAATCAACTTTTCCAAAATCTCTTTTTCTCTCTCCTCAGAACAGTAAATCAGATATTTTTAAAAAAGATTTTTCTCTCTCTTCAAAACGACTGAATTCCCTTAAATCATACTCAGATCGGCCCGGCCGATCGCGACATCGTCCCGGGACGATCCGACCAAAAGGATCGTCCTGGAATCTTCCCAGGGCTGTTGTCTGACCGATATTTTCTACAGTGCCAATCGGCCTGGCCGATGTCTCCAATCGGCCTGGACGATGCCTACAGAAAATCACCTGGAACACTTCTGGGCAAAATCTGGAGCTCTTCTTCACTGATCGTCCCAGGACGATCCCAGATCGTCCTGGACGATACTGGAGCAGATTATTGATATTACACCTACTCTGGACAGTCATACCACACAAACACATCCCGATACACCTCAACCTCTATCTCAAACTATTTCACCTCCTACTCCTCTTGTGCCCAGCAGTATTCAAGAACCTCACCTTCCTGTACAACCTAACCAACCCAGCCATCCCATGATCACTTGGCACAAGTCTGGCCATCTTAAACCTTGCACTCGACTTAATCTGTCTCACACTATCACTAACTCCACTATTACGGATGCTCCCACCTCCTACAGTGCTGCTACTAAAACCCCTGAATGGCGTAATGCCATGGCAAATGAATTCTTAGCTCTTCAACAACAAGGGACATGGAGTTTGGTAAAACCACCTCCTAACACATCAATCATTGGCTGTAGATGGACCTATCGTATTAAATATCATGCCAACGGGACCATAGCCAGGCACAAGGCTCGCTTGGTTGCGCAAGGCAATCATCAAGAATATGGTTTAGACTACACGGAGACCTTTAGTCCGGTAGCTAAACTGCCTACTATTCGTGTCATGCTAACTATTGCTTTGCATTTTGGCTGGCAGGTAAACCAATTAGACGTTGCTAATGCTTTTCTACACGGTCAGCTACTCGAGACCGTATTCATGAAGCAACCCAAAGGATTTGAAGACTCCACTCATCCGGAATATGTATGTCACTTACACAAAGCTATCTACGGCTTAAAACAAGCTCCAAGGCAATGGTATACGACTTTTACTTCATACATCTTATCTATTGGTTTTTCTCACAGCCTTGCCGATCCTTCGCTTTTTATTTTTCATCATCATGATACTCAAATTTATTTACTCATATATGTTGATGACATACTTCTAACTGGTAATAACCAGCAAGAAATTACGAATATCATTTCTCAACTTAATTCCAAGTTTAACATGAAACATTTGGGCCCGGCACATGACTTTCTTGGAATACGCATTGATCTGTATAATGATGCTTATTTCTTATCACAATCGAGCTATGCTGTCTCTATACTTAAACAAGCTTCATTACTGGATTGCAATTCTCTTGCTAACCCAACGTGCACAAAGCTCCCAGCTGCTATCTCTCCCGATCCTCATCTGGCCGATCTCACCCTATATCGGCGTCTTATCGGTTCTCTGCAGTATTTAATCCTAACAAGACCGGACATTGCCTACAGCGTGAATCAATTATCTCAACATATGCATCAACCGCTTCCCGAACACGTCTACCTCTTAAAAAGGCTACTTCGCAATATCAAAGGTACGTTAAATTACGGTATTCCGATAGTTAAATCTAAACTTGTTCTTCGATGTTTCTCTGACGCAGATTGGGCTGGAGATCCGGTATCACGTCGATCTACATCTGGATTCTGCTCCTTTTTGGGTGACTCACTCATTTCATGGACTGTTAAGAAACAGCCAACCGTGGCTCGATCCTCCACTGAGTCTGAATACCGGGCATTGGCGTCACTCACATCAGATGTAATTTGGACTCGTCGTCTCCTTACCGATTTCAGTATTCCCCAAGTCCAACCGACACATATGTACTGCGACAACACATCTGCAATTTCTTTGGCTAATAACCCTGTGTTTCATGCTCGAACAAAACATGTCGAGATTGATCAGAAATTCATAAGGGATCATATACATAATAAAAATATCACACTTCTTCCCATAAGCACCATTGATCAAATTGCAGACATATTTACAAAGGCGCTCTCTACTCCGAGATTTCTCACCTTAAGGAACAAACTAACGGTGCAAACTCACCCATCAGTTTGCAGGGACGTATTAGAGAGCACAAATAATACATAATTATTCACCACGTGTAACACTGTGATTGGTGCAACACTAGCTTGTATTTCTATAAATAGATTGTAACACTGTAGAACCATATATGAAAACAATTTACTGATTTCTTTATTCTGTTTAGATCAAACTCTTCTCTCTGCATTTACTGTTCTTCAGAGGTAATTAGGGTTGAAATATATTTTATATAGTTGTATATTGAAGTTATGATGTGGGAGGTAATTATAAGGTTTTGGGTTTTTTTATGGTGCTTGATGAGTATTGAGTACTGCTGCTGTTCTTCAAGAGATCTGAAGATGTCTTTAGCAAAAAAATTATATTATAGTGTTTATTAAAGTAATTTTTTAGTACAATTTTTTTGTAATAGAAAATTGTTTTAAGAAACAGTAATTATGTTTGAGACGACTTTCTTACTGCTTCTTAAAACAAGATTTCTAATACAAAAAATAGTTGTATTAAAAAGCTATTTTAAGATGCAGTAAAAAAAGTTGTCCGAAACGAAATTTTAGTTAGTTATTTTCATTGAGATCTGCGTTTGATTTGATAAAGTGCGTATTAGTTAAATGATGCTGATGACCGATGTGCCTTCTTTTGCCGGTTACGTTAGAGGAAAGATGGGAATCATTTCTGAAATGTTGCTTTAAATTATTTTATTAATAATTGTTCAGAAAACAAGTACATAATTTATGAATTAAAAATTTATTTATAATTTTAAATTCATCGTAGTTATCTGCTTTCATTTTAACATTTCATAGAATTTTAAGCATTTGGTTATAGCGAGGACAAACATAAATTTAAAAGTTTAAAAAATGAGCTTATGGCATTCCCTACAATAAGCACAAAAGAATTGCTAAAAAAAATCATATAATTGTAATATATATATATATATATATATATATATATATATATATATATATATATATATATATATATATATATATATATATATATATATATATATATATATATCACTTCATTAGAGAAGATTAAACTCAAGCATTACAAGACTGAAGAATAATTAGTAGACATAATCACAAAAGCACTTCTAAAAGAAAAGTTTGAGCAACTACGCGATATGATTGGAGTTATCAAAATGTGAATCAAGGATGAGTGGTGAAATTCAATGCTCATTTCTTAGCATTTTTAGAGCATTGACAGAGGTCAGAAAGACCACTGTGAGGCGACGGAGGTCGTAAAGATTGTTGTTTGACAATAAAGGTCGGATGGACCAGAGTCGGTGGCCGACGAAGGTCGAAAAGATTGTAGTCAGGTGAGGGTGGTCGGAAGGACCATAGTCGGTGAGCGATTGAGGTCGGAAAGACCGTTGTTTGGTAACAGTGGTCGGATGAACCGTAGTCGGGTGACAGTGGTCGAAAGGACCATAGTTGCAGGGAGACGGAGGTCAGAAAGATCATTATCAGGCGACGGAGGTCGGAAGAACCGTAGTTGGATTCTATCGGACGGTGAAGGTCATAAAAATTGTTATCTAATAATGGAGGTCGGAATGACTATAGTTTGTGGGCAACAAAGGTTTAAAAGATCATAGCAGGGTGAGGGTGATTGGAAAGACCATAATCGGTGGGTGATAGTGGTTAGAAAGACCGTTGTCTTGTGGAAGTCCCTCAATAATTGGAAGCCAAGTCGAAATTCATCATTTGTTGGTGGTCGAGTGTAATTCTTATGATGTTGTTATTAAAGTTCAAAACTACTTAGCAAATATTTAGAATAAATTTCTTCATCTATCCTCCCATCCAAAATCTTCATAACTGATTGCTTGCCTTTCTATGTTTTCTCTGCCAAAACATTTCCAATAAAAATAACATTTTATTATATTTAAATGATAATTTATCTCTGAATAGAACACCACCGAGCAAATGGATGCATTCAACTAATCTCACGCTTAGTATTGTTATTGTATTAATTTTAACTTAAAAGTTTAATGAAAATGACCTCAATAATATATTCCTACAAATATTATGAGATAATTATCTTAATGTGGGAGGCCCCTCCACCGACACGTAAAGAGAAGGCAATAATTGACCCATGCAAGGTTGAAAAGCTAGAAATAGATGCCTTTACTTTTCTCGGTCCAAAGGATTCAACTTGGGCAGGTATGAAACAGGGTGTGATGAGAACGAGAATGGGCTGCCAAGAGAAATTATCATGTGTGGTTAGCAGACCGTCTGGAGGTGAATCAGAATGTTTCACATCACCTGATATAAATCGGTACATAGCCAAGATAACGTCAAAATGATGGTGTGGCGCATCCTACTTCGCTTCCAGACGGCATCTGATGATCACACATAATAATTTCTCGTGAGCATGAGAACTTTAATAGCCTTCTTCCCTAATAAGAAATCAATACGTTCACACAGGAACCTATCCTGCTACTTGGACTACGAAATAATCAACTAATGTCTGGGACTCAAATTCCCACCACAAAGCAATAAAATAATCTAATAGGCTTTCCTTCTTTTTTTTTTTTTTCTATCTTTTGATTAGCAATAATAATATTATTATGAGAAAAAAAAATCTTTAGTGCGTTAGGTGGATCAAGTAGGGGAGATTATTATGTGCGAACAAACCATAAATTCTAAACCCTAAATCCTAGGATATCGGACACAGTTTACCATTCAAAGACAAATCAGATGCAACCATGTTATCCAGTACCGAGTATTACCGAGCTCGGTATCGAGCAGCACCGAGCCGCGATACCAAGCAGGGGAAGACGTGATGCATTTTCATTGGGCTCTGGACGATGTTCAGTGTCCGCACAGAATAATTCCCTATCAAGTAGGCCCCTATATGCCATGTGGTTGTCAATGCACCATGTCAAGTCATAATTATACAATCTTTAATCATAACAGACATATTGCACTAATGGAAGCAGGTGATTTTGTCATTTTTCATCATTTGTTGTCAACATTTGCTCTGCTTAATTATAAGAAATACTTAAGCAAAGGAGAAAGATGAGAAGACGGAGAGAATGAGAAGATACAGAGATGAAGACGGTGACACCGGCAGGAGCACATGGAGACTGGTCATTTAATTGCATCACAATGGTAGCTGAAACTGAAACTGGAGACTGATAGATAATTAGTGGACCATTTTGTGCCATCAATCGTAAGTATAAATGGGGATATGGCAAATTAGCTTTGAAATTAATAGGTTATTTATTCATTCCCAAATAAGACAAAATAGGTTTTCTTACGCAGTGATAGTGAGATTACTAGTTTAATCGGCTAATAAATTTGATCATTTAGGATTTTATCTTCGTCCAATAAATGTTTTCTGAATCTTGTCTGGCAATGAATAGTGATCTGCCCTTATTATTACACATATTTATAGCTATGCCGTTTATGTGCAGCAGGAGAGATTATTACGTGTTGAGTTCGTATCGAAGTTGTGTCCAGTTTTTCTGAGTGTGCACAGCAAAAGAAGAGTAAAAGTGCAGTGATGAATAATAAATATGCTTTTACTGCACACACTCACAAAAATTGGTTGGTTCTCATGTCCGGACTCCACACTAATAATCTCTTGTGCATCAAACATTGAAATCGAACAACGGTAGGATTAGCACTACTTTTTATAACTATTACCCAAAAGAAAATTTGCCTTTGTTGAAAAAAAAAAAGATGCATAAAATTGAAAGAATTGTGAAAGGAATGTGAAAAAAATATAATGTATTTGAAATTATTAGGATGACTACTAAATAAATATAGATGATTTTATTTTTTATTTGATTTGAATAAAATGAATATAATATAAAGTTAAAAATGATAGTGACTATTATCGGCTGAAGTCACCACGTTGTACGAGGGCTGATAGCAGTAATGGTGGGAGCAAGCGTTGGCAAACAACAACGTCAACGAGCGTTGGTGTCGTTGGTAGCTAGGCTGTAGCTTCAGCCTACTAGTTATGACACACGATGGTCAATGGAAAAGATGGTGGATGGAGGCGACAATATTAAAGAATTTATAATGTATTTGAAAATTTATTAAATTTAATAATTTTCGAATATGACAAAATTGAACTAGAGGTATATTTCAAATACTTCAAAATTGAACATTATATATTTATCATATATTTGTTTCTTTATAACAAATATACTTATTTGTCAATTTATTATTCCTAAATCTATAAAATTCATCTAAATTTTTCAAATTTGTGTTATGTACACTCATTAATGTCATCTATACGATCCAATTACTTAAATTATAATTGAAATTCTGTCGATTTTATACACCCATAATATGCATAAACTCATTTTGATGATGATAAATTTATGATTACAGATTTTAATTATTCTATCTTAAGTGATCATTATGATTAGGTGATTGAATCGATTATGTGATTGAATCGATTTTGAATTTCAAAGCAACAGCGATTCAATAATCTAATGATTAGAAGTCATATTTGCACACCAAAGGACTTAGAATATTAAGAAACAATATATTTTGCAAATATATGCTAAACAATCATGTTGTTCCCAACTGATGTCACAGCACACCTAACCCTGAATCTGGAGAAATTTTTCTGTGTGGACATCAGACAATTTGGAGACCAATTAGAATGTTCAACGTCATCCTGTACACAGCGGTATCAAGCATCGATACCGAGCATAAAAGTGACGTGACGCGTTCTAATTGGTCTGTAGCTGAACGCCGTCTGGTGTCCACACACAATAATTTTTTCCCCAACACTTCGACACCGAGAACTCGATCAATTGTACATGCTTGATACCTATTCTAAGCCAACTCTTGCATACATAAATTCTTGCACTTCGAATCTGATCATATGTTTTCTTGTGGATCTATTTTTTACTCTTCATATTTTGCTTCTTTGAAATCCTCAAGAATAATTTTGTTATCTAGATTGTAACTATAAGTTTCTAAAAGGACCATCAAATCTTGTCAAAACTAATTATTTTTTTTTTTAATTTGATTTTAGCATCTAAAGAAAAAATTGTTGAAATAATATTAATAATGAAGGTATATTTTAATATGAGGCCAATCATTTCCAAAGCACAAGCCAAAACCCTCTATTAAAGAGGTCACGTAGGCTCAATTATTGAGATATAGTAATGATTAAGTAGGTCATAATTTTTGTGATGGAGATATATCAAACCAATATTTCATTATTATATCATCTTAGGCTTATCAACAAACTCAATCTATTAACATTAAGAGAGCATTAAGTAGTAATATTTGATGTTGGGTGTACCTGCAAGAGATGAAAACAGAGACAAGCAGCAATTGCAAAATGCAATGGAGCAGTAACTAAAGTTTATGTATAGAAGTTTCTTATCTAAAAATTTGTCTTCCTCTTATAGCCCGTGGAAATATAGACCTACCTTACTACTATACTCAAAATAGGTACTGAAATTAAAAGTAGCAAATAGTACTGCATAACTAAATGAGTAAAATGGTAGTGGAGCACATGCTCACTAACGGAAATAAGTGATCCGTGGCTAATATAAGGATTCATGCTCCTTAGGTCTAAGCTACACAAAGATGCTCCGCATCAATATTTATCATTGGTTGTAACTTCTCAAACATTTTGAATAAATTTGGGTGGATGTGTTTATCAATGTTTAAATAAAACTTAGGTGATTCTTATTAAATTTTTTAAATATTTAAATTTAATAAATAAAATAATTTTTTTAAAAAAGTATTAATAATTATTTGAGCTGAGTCACGAGCTCATGAGCCGAGCTAGCTCAAGCTCGAACTCGAGCTTGACTTGTGAGTTCGATAAGATAGGCTCGCGAGGCCATAAACGAGTCGAGCTCGAGCCGACTCACGAGCTGGCTCAGCTCACTAAATGAGCTCGAGTTCGAGCTTAAGCCAGCTCGTGAGCTCAATAATTTTGGCTTGCAAGCCCATAAACGAGGAGCCGGCTTAGATCACTTACACCCTTAATATTAAGTTAACAACTTCTTACACTTCTTAAGATTGATGTATATAATGCATATGATTGCTTACAATTAAATATAAATGGTAAATAATGGTACTTTATAAAGTATCGTAATGATTGATTTCATCAATGACATTAGCAACATGATTTAAGCCCAATGTAAATGTTAAAATGATTTAACAAATAATGAAATCTAATTTTATATTTTGTGCCTTGAGAAAGTAAAACTATGAATAAAGTTCTATTCTTATAGGTTATGAAAAAAAAATGAAGCAACTAGATTTCAGATTTTGTGGAAATGAAATGCATTCAAATTGAAAATTAGAAATAAATCTTCAAATAATCTTCGGCAAACAAAAATACTTAATTGAATAGTGAAGTAATTGGAATGTTGCCATTCGCAAGGGCTTTGAAAGTTGTGATTGTTCCAAATCCGCTTCTCATTGTGAAACACCTTGGCAGAAGAGATTTCAGAAAAATCTTTTAGGAGTTTTGTGTGCTTTTATCAATTAAAGAGGAGCTGTTCTTGAAACGAACAGTCTTCAGTTATTTCCCAAGAGAAGAACTGCTCTTGGAATCCTTCTGGAAATCATTTTGGGAAACTTTTTAGCTATTGGAAAAACATCAAATGATGTTTTGATAGTTTTGGAATGCTTGGTGAAGTGTAAACTACCAGAAAAAGATTCATTTCAGATGCGAGTTTGCTTCAGATGAACAGTAATTTCAACAGAGCTATGACAGCTTCATTATTTGGCTATGTTTTTGCATTTGCCGTGTGGCAGTATCGTTATGGAAAGCAGAAGCAACTAGTTTTCCCAAATGGTTCTTGGCAACTATTCTATATGTCATTGGATATTTTGACGGTATGTATGCGATTGAGCGAATTTGTTTTGCTACTATGTAAGGTCTGTAGAATCATCACTGTAGCTTTGAATAAGAGTGTTGCCTCAGAGTTTTGTATGTAGGATAGAAGTGTATCTAGGTAGGGGTGTCAATATTTGACTCGACTCGAATCCAACATGAACATTTTGGGTTTGGATTGACCCGAATCCGAACCGAGTCGGATTCGAGTTGGGGTTTTCAACCCATTTCAAAAAACAGGCTGAGTTCGGGTTGACTTGGAAACTAGGAAATGACCGGGAATGACCCGGCTACCCGGTATGCTTGCTCTGACCGCATGCATCGAGTCGCTGCTGTGAAACCCTTAAACTTTAAAGAAAATTTTTGGTTAATTCAGTGAAGTTTGTCCAGTACGAATTGGGTTCGTCTGGGACGAACAGTTAGAAATTTTGATTTCGTCTGTACGAATCGTCTGGACGAATTGAATGTAATCTGAACAGAGGCATTCGTCCAAGTACAAAAATAATTATCGTTTGTACGATCGTTATCTATCAACTGAATAGAGGCGTTCGTCCCGGCACAAAAATAATTATCGTCTGTACAATTGTTGTCAGAGAACTGAACAGAGGCGTTCGTCCTAGTACGAACATAAATATCGTCCGTACGATCAGAAATATCTATTTAGTCATTTTCACGGTTTAGAGAAAATTGAGAGAGAGACAGAGAGAGAAAGAGAAAGGGAAAGAAGAGGAATCCGGATTTTTAGGCGACTTCAGGCCATTTTCATCCGTCGACGCAGTTGGGAAAATATGTTGTTCGACTCGAGGTAAGGCATATTATGCCTATCTCAATTTTCAAATGTGAAAGTTTTGATGAATATTCCGATTAAACTTTTATATCCGTTAGCGAAAACCGGGGATAACTTTGTATTGGTAAAACTTTCAACGCGTAACTTTTTATATGTCATAGAAACTATGATTATACACATTCTGAAAATTTTCTGGAAATTTTTCACCGGATATTCTAAAATCTGAGGGGTTTTTATTGAATAAAAAATTATCAGAATGTTGAAAAATTGTATTGTAGTACAATAAAAGTCTTAAAATATTGTTTTACACAATCCCTGGTAATCTGATAATTTTCTAAAACTATGCATTTTTTGTCTCGTTGGATTTTCTGTTGTTTGCCGTTATACAATGCTGTGATATTTTGATATATATCCAATTATTTTGTAATGGTTATAATATGATGATATATGTGCACATGTGATTAAATGATATATGTTGGGAGTTATAAGATGACAGAATCCTTTTAAATTATGTCTGTGTCAGAAAAATTTCAGGGAGACTTAAGGGGCCAGAATTCTTTGAGATTATGTCTGTCTCAGAGAATTTCTGGAAGGCATAAGAGGTCAGAATCTTTTGAGATTCTGTTTAGGTCTTAGAAATGTGTTCTGAATCTGATATGTTTTGGTGCTGTAAACACAAATGAAAAGGGAGCCATAAGGGACCAGAATCTTTGAGATTCTGTTTGGGTCTGGGAAATGTGATCTAAATAACACTGTGATATGAATTTACATTTATTCATTTGCTCTGTACTGTTATCCGATCCATCTGTTCTATAATGTTTTCCGATTCATCTGTTCTGTATCGTTTTCTGATTCATCTGTTTTGTACTGTTATCTGACTCATTTGTTCTATAATGTTATCTGATTCATATGTTATGTATGGTTATCTGAATTGTAGAATATTTGCTACGTATTTATTACATTGTTCTATTTTATGATTCTCAGTTAAGTGAATTATTTAAACTGCAATTAACTGCTTTTAAGTCTTTAGTAAAATATTTGAAATAAAAGAATGTTTGAAAATTTAGATTGACTTGTGTAACTTGCTGAGCTGTTATGGCTCATTGTGATTTTATTCGTGGTTTTCAGGATCTAGTAAAGGAAAAGAGGTTGTGGACTAAATGTTCAGGATCTAATATGAAGTTATAGGTATTTTGCTATTTTGATTTTTGTACAGTTATGGCTAGTTTACACCCCCCCCGCATGAGTTCTTTCTTATTTTCTCAGGTGGGTGCTAACTCGGGTGAGAGAGTGAGAATTCAATTAAATTAGTTGCATTGTTCATCTGATTCATCTGTTTCAGCTTCTGAGGATAGCGGGGATGAAGATAATGAGGTTAATTTGGCTGGGCAGAAAGACAGGCCTGTTGTGTCTGTTTCCTCTTGTGGGAGGGGCAGGCGTGGTAGGAAATGATATGGGGTTTTTGTGCTGGTGTTTTTGTCTTTTGGTCGGTTTTCCTCCTTTTGGCTCTAGCTGTGGCTTCTTTGGTTGGAAGGCTCTCTGTATTTCGTTTGGTGATTGACGGTTTGTTGGAGCTACCTTTAAGAATTGCCTAGGCGATTGGTTGTTTATGGGCAATGATGTAGCTAGGGATCATTTCCCGGAAGCTGAGGCTCGTGGCATCCTTTGGTGGTGCGTCTTCTGCTCGTGGTTTTCATTCGTTTCTGCTGTCACTCCATATTGGATGGCCAGTGCCTGACTTCGAGGGGAGTTGGTAGCATTTGCCAATTACTGAGCCCGACGAGTTGTTAGCCCTTTCCTCCTCTATAACTTTTTTCGTATTGTTTTCTTAGCTAGTTGTAATCGTTTTGCTTTTGGAATAAAATTTGTTTGGGCTAGAAAAATAATGATAATAATAATTCTTGCACTTTGAATATGATCATATATTTTCTTGTGGATCTATTTTTTCCTCATCATATTTTTCTTCTTTGAAATCCTCAAGAATAATATTGTTATCTAGATTGTAACTATAAGTTTCTAAAAGGACCATCAAATCTTGTCAAAACTAATTATTTTTTTTTTAATTTGATTTTAGAATCTAAAGAAAAAAATTGTTGAAATAATATTAATAATGAAGGTATATTTTAATATGAGGCCAATCATTTCTAAAGCACAAGCCAAAACCCTCTATTAAAGAGGTCACGTAGGCTCAATTATTGAGATATAGTAATGATTAAGTAGGTCATAATTTTTGTGATGGAGATATATCTAACCAAGATTTCATTATTATATCATCTTAGGCTTATCAACAAACTCAATCTATTAACATTAAGAGAGCATTAAGTAGTAATATTTTATGTGGAGCACTTGCTCACTAACGGAAATAAGTGATCCGTGACTAATATATGGTGTCATGCTCCTTAGGTCTAAGCTACGTAAAGATGCTCCGCATCAATATTTATCATTGGTTGTAACTTCTCAAACATTTTGAATAAATTAGGATGAATGTGTTTATCAATGACATAGTTTTAAGGCTGACTTTATTTTCTTTTAAGATGACTTTTTTAGTGCTTCTTAAAATATCTTTTTAATACAAAATTTAAAGTTTTTGCACTAAAAAGGTGCTTTAAGAAGTAATAAGAAAGTCATCCCAAAAGAAGCCTTTGACTCTAAAATTAGGTCCTGACTCCTGAATAGTTTAGGATCTATCACAATCCTTCACACAACATCACAACGACATCAAGTGACCATGGACCATTACCAATGCTACTTTCAAGTTCATATAGTTAACACATTCTGACTAATTGGTAGCATTTATGATGTATTTGTATATATGCTTGTATGTTTCGCTAAATCTTTGCACCCTAGCCTAGCATTACTATTAGGTTCGTCAACAGAGAGTGAGAAGACAAACAACATTGTTGAGTATGTAGAAAAACTCGAAGGAAAATAATACACATGAAGAAGATGTTTGTATTAAATTTTGCATACGAACTTGTCTCCATGATTTTTCCATTCTTATACACCTTTTTAATTGTTGGATCCTACTCGTATAAAGTCCTAACAACAAGATAAGAGACAATTTTTTATATACGCACTTATTCCGAGTGAGTGCAGTCAAGCATACTCTTTGACACTAGGCAAATAAAACCTCTACGCCTAGTCCTACACAGGATTAGGCAACTCCTTTTTCTTATAATAATTTTCCTAACCAAAGTTTTCTCAAACTTTGGAGATAATATAAAAAGCCACCCTATATATATTAAGTAGGGGTGTAAACGAGTCGACTTTAGGCCTTGTCAAGCTCGGCTCATCAATTCGAATATGAGCTCGAACTCGAGCTCGTCCAAATGTAAATGAGCTCGAGTGACGTGGGCTTGACTTTTAAAACTTAGGCAGTATTTTTAAAACTTAAGCGGAATTTAGAAAAAACTGTAATGTTTAATGTTTAAATAAAACTTAGGTGATTCTTATTAAATTTTTTAAATATTTAAATTTAATAAATAAAATAATTTTTTTTTAAAAAAATATTAATAATTCGAGCTGAGTCACGAGCTCATGAGCCGAGCCAGCTCAAGCTCGAACTCGAGCTTGACTTGTGAGTTCGATAAGCTAGGCTCGCGAGCCCATAAACGAGTCGAGCTCAAGCTGAATCACGAGCTGGCTCAGCTCACTAAATGAGCTCGAGTTCGAGCTTAAGCCAGCTCGTGAGCTCAATAAGCTTGGCTTGCAAGCCCATAAATGAGGAGCCGGCTTAGATCACTTACACCCTTAATACTAAGTTAACAACTTCTTACGCTTCTTAAGATTGGTGTATATAATGCATATGATTGCTTACAATTAAATATAAATGGTAAATAATGGTACTTTATAAAGTATCGTAATGATTGATTTCATCAATGATATTAGCAACATGATTTAAGACCAATGCAAATGTTAAAATGATTTAACAAATAATGAAATCTAATTTTATATTTTGTGCCTTGAGAAAGTAAACTATGAATAAAGTTCTATTCTTATAGGTTATGAAAAAAAATGAAGCAACTAGATTTCAGATTTTGTGGAAATGAAATGCATTCAAATTGAAAATTAGAAATAAATCTTCAAATAATCTTCGGCAAACAAAATACTTAATTGAATAGTGAAGTAATTGGGAATGTTGCCATTCGCAAGGGCTTTGAAAGTTGTGATTGTTCCAAATCCGCTTCTCATTGTGAAACCAGTTGGCAGAAGAGATTTCAGAAAAATCTTTTGTGAGTTTTGTGTGCTTTTATCAATTAAAGAGGATATGTTCTTGAAACGAACAGTCTTCAGTTATTTCCCAAGAGAAGAACTGCTCTTGGAATCATTCTGGAAATCATTTTGGGAAACTTTTTAGCTATTAGAAAAACATCAAATGATGTTTTGATAGTTTTGGAATGCTTGGTGAAGTGTAAACTACCAGATAAAGATTCATTTCAGAGGCGAGTTTGCTTCAGATGAACAGTAATTTCAACAGAGCTATGACAGCTTCATTATTTGGCTATGTTTTTGTATTTGCCGTGTGGCAGTATCGTTATGGGAAGCAGAAGCAACTAGTTTTCCCAAATGGTTCTTGGCAACTATTCTATATGTCATTGGATATTTTGACGGTATGTATGCAGGGGGGGGGGGTGGCTGTTGGGGTAAGTGAAACTTGTAAGCGATTGAGCGAATTTGTTTTGCTTCTACGTAAGATCTGTAAAATCATCACTGTAGCTTTGTATAAGAGTGTTGCCTCAGAGGTTTGTATGTAGGACAGAAGTGTATCTAGGTAGGGGTGTCAATATTTGACTCGACTCGAATCCAACATGAACATTTTGGGTTTGGGTTGACCCGAATCCGAACCGGGTCGGGTTCGAGTTGGGGTTTTCAACCCATTTCAAAAAACAGGTCGGGTTCGGGTTGACTCGGAAACTAGGAAATGACCAGGAATGACCCGGCTACCCGGTATGCTCGCTCTGACCGCATGCATCGAGTCGCTGCTGTGAAACCCTTAAACTTTAAAGAAAATTTTTGGTTAACTCAGTGAAGTTCGTCCAGTACGAATTGGGTTCGTCTGGGACGAACAGTTAGAAATTTTGATTTCGTCTGTACGAATCGTCTGGACGAATTGAATGTAATCTGAACAGAGGCGTTCGTCCAAGTACAAAAATAATTATCGTCTTTACGATCGTTATCTGTCAACTGAATAGAGGCGTTCGTCCCGGCACAAAAATAATTATCGTATGTACAATTGTTGTCAGAGAACTGAACAGATGCGTTCGTTCTAGTACGAACATAAATATCGTCCGTACGATCGAAAATATCTATTTAGTCATTTTCACGGTTTAGAGAAAACGGAGAGAGAGACAGAGAGAGAAAGAGCAGGAGAGAGAAAGAGAAAGGGAAAGAAGAGGAATCCGGATTTTTGGGCGACTTTAGGCCATTTTCATCCGTCGACGCAGTTGGGAAAGTACGTTGTTCGACTCGAGGTAAGGCACATTACGCCTATCTCAATTTTCAATTGTGAAAGTTTTGACGAATATTCCGATTAAACTTTTCTATCCGTTAGCGAAAATCGGGGATAACTTTGTATTGCTAAAACTTTCAACGCATAACATTTTATATGTCATAGAAACTATGATTATACACATTCTGAAAATTTTCTGGAAATTTTTCACCGGATATTCTAAAATATGAGGGGTTTTCATTGAATAAAAAATTATCAGAATGTTGAAAAATTGTATTGTAGTACAATAAAAGTCTTAAAATATTGTTTTACACAATCCCTGGTAATCTGATAATTTTCTAAAACTATGCATTTTTTGTCTCGTTGGATTTTCTGTTGTTTGCCGTTATACAATGCTGTGATATTTTGATATATATCCAATTATTTTTTAATGGTTATAATATGATGATATATGTGCACATGTGATTAAATGATATCTGTTGGGAGTTATAAGAGGCCAGAATCCTATGAGATTCTGTTTGTGTCAGAAAAATTTCAGGGAGGCATAAGGGGCTAGAATTCTTTGAGATTATGTCTGTCTCAGAGAATTTCTGGAAGGCATAAGGGGTCAGAATCCTTTGAGATTCTGTTTGGGTGTGAGAAATGTGATCTGAATCTGATATGTTTTGGTGCTGTAAAGACAAATGAAAAGGGAGTCATAAGGGACCAGAATCTTTGAGATTCTATTTAGGTCTGAAAAATGTGATCTGAATAACACTGTGATATGAATTTACATTTGTTCTGTACTGTTATTCGATTCATCTGTTCTATATATGATTCATCTGTTATGTATCATTTTCTGATTCATCTATTTTGTACTGTTATCTGACTCATATGTTCTATACTGTTATCTGATTCATCTGTTCTGTATGGTTATCTGAATTGTAGAATATTTGCTACGTATTTATTACATTGTTCTATTTTATGATTCTCAGTTAAGTGAATTATTTAAACTGCAATTAACTGCTTTTAAGTCTTTAGTAAAATTTTTGAAATAAAAGAATGTTTGAAAATTTAGATTGAATTGTGTAACTTGCTGAGCTGTTATAGCTCACTGTGATTTTATTCGTGGTTTTCAAGATCTGGTATAGGAGAAGAGGTTGTGGACTAACTGTTCAGGATCTAATCTGATGTTATAGGTATTTTGCTATTTTGGTTTTTGTACAGTTATGACTAATTTACACCCCCCCCCCCCCCCGCATGAGTTCTTTCTTATTTTCTTAGGTGGGTGCTAACTCGGGTGAGAGAGTGAGAATTCAATTAAATTAATTGCATTGTTCATCTGATTCATCTGTTTCAGCTTCTTCTGAGGATAGCGGGGATGAAGATCATGAGGTTAATTTGGCTGGGCAGAAAGACAGGCCTATTGTGTTTGTTTCCTCTTGTGGGAGGGGTAGGCGTGGTAGGAAATGATATGGGGTTTTTGTGCTGGTGCTTTTGTCTTTTGGTTGGTTTTCCTCCTTTTAGCTCTAGCTGTGGCTTCTTTGGTTAGAAGGATCTATGTATTTCGTTTGGTTATTGACGGTTTGTTGGAGCTACCTTTAAGAATTGCCTAGGCGATTGGTTGTTTATGGGCAATGATGTAGCTAGGGCTCATTTCCCGGAAGCCGAGGCTCGTGGCATCCTTTGGTGGTGCGTCTTCTGCTCGTGGTTTTTGTTCGTTTCTGCTTTCACTCCATACTGGATGGCCCGTGCCTGGCTTCGAGGGGAGTAGATAGCATTTGCCAATTACTGAGCCCGACAGGTTGTTAGCCCTTTCCTCCTCTATAACTTTTTTCGTATCGTTTTCTTAGCTAGTTGTAATCGTTTTGCTTTTGGAATAAAATTTGTTTGGGCTAGAAAAATAATGATAATAATAATTCTTGCACTTTGAATATGATCATATATTTTCTTGTGGATCTATTTTTTCCTCATCATATTTTTCTTCTTTGAAATCCTCAAGAATAATATTGTTATCTAGATTGTAACTATAAGTTTCTAAAAGGACCATCAAATCTTGTCAAAACTAATTATTATTTTTTTAATTTGATTTTAGCATCTAAAGAAAAAATTGTTGAAATAATATTAATAATGAAGGTATAATTTAATATGAGGCCAATCATTTCTAAAGCACAAGCCAAAACCCTCTATTAAAGAGGTCACGTAGGCTCAATTATTGAGATATAGTAATGATTAAGTAGGTCATAATTTTTGTGATGGAGATATATCTAACCAAGATTTCATTATTATATCATCTTAGGCTTATCAACATACTCAATCTATTAACATTAAGAGAGCATTAAGTAGTAATATTTGATGCTGGGTGTACCTGCAAAAGATGAAAACAGAGACAAGCAGCAATTGCAAAATGCAATGGAGCAGTAACTAAGGTTTATGTATAGAAGTTTCTTATCTAAAAATTTGTCTTCTTCTTACAGCCCGTGGACATATAAACCTACCTTACTACTATACTCAAAACAGATACTGAAATTAAAAGTAGCAAATAGTACTGCATAACTAAATGAGTAAAATGGTAGTGGAGCACATGCTCACTAACAGAAATAAGTGATCTGTGGCTAATATAAGGTGTCATGCTCCTTAGGTCCAAGCTACGCAAAGATGCTCCGCATCAATATTTATCATTGGTTGTAACTTCTCAAACATTTTGAATAAATTAGGGTGGATGTGTTTATCAATGACATAGTTTTAAGGCTGACTTTAATTTCTTTTAATATGGCTTTTTTAGTGCTTCTTAAAATAGCTTTTTAATACAAAAATTATAGTTTTTGCACTAAAAAGGTGCTTTAAGAAGTAATAAGAAAGTCATCCCAAAAGAAGCCTTTGACTCTAAAATTAGGTCCTGACTCCTGAATAGTTAAGGATCTATTACAATCCTTCACACAACATCGCAACGACATCAAATGACCACGGACCATTACTAATGCTACTTTCAAGTTCATATAGTTAACACATTCTGACTAATTGGTAGCATTTATGATGTATTTTTATATGTGCTTGTATGTTTCGCTAAATCTTTGCACCCTAGCCTAGCATTACTATTAGGTTCGTCAACGGAGAGTGAGAAGACAAACAACATTGTTGAGTATGTAGAAAAACTCGAAGGAAAAGAATACACATGAAGAAGATGTTTGTATTAAATTTTGCACAAGAACTTGTCTCCACGATTTAATTATTCTTATACAACTTTTTAATTGTTGGATCCTACACATATAAAGTCCTAACAACATCATAAGAGACAATTTTATATATAGTTTGCTTCATTTTTGGGTGAAGACATACGAAGATTTTTATAAAATTTGTCAAATTAAATCCCACAAAACTATGAAACTAGAGCTAACAATAATAAATAAATATACAAGATCAATGTAGTACACGAGGTTACTTAGGCATATAATATAGTGTCAAGGTAGAGATGAGTTATGTAACTATTAATTATAATATCAAGATCACAAACTAGACTATAATTTACAAAAACAAAGTTAACATATCTAATTTCACTTAGATATTGTGATGAGGATAAGAATGATTGTGCTAACAAGTGCAAGATATAAAGTTATAGAGAACCACATACACAAATGATTTTTACATGATTCTGCCCCCTAAGGCTTAAGTTCATGTCTCGCCACTGCACGGACTAAGATCCCACCACATAAACAAAAAAATGTACTTCAATAGGGCTGAAAAGCCTTACACCAATACGCTCTTATTCTGAGTGAGTGCAGTCAAGCATACTCTTCGACACTAGGCAAATAAAACCTCTACGCCTAGTCCTACACAGGATTAGGCAATGCCTTTTTCTTATAATAATTTTCCTAACCAGAGTTTTCTCAAACTTTGGAGATAATATAAAAAGCCACCATATATATGTATATAAAGTAAGGGTGTAAACGAGTCGAGTTTAGGACTTGTGGAGCTCGGCTCATCAATTCGAATATGAGCTCGAACTCGAGCTCGTCCAAATGTAAATGAGCTCGAGTGAAGTGGGCTTGACTTTTAAAACTTAGGCAGGATTTTTAAAACGTAAGTGGAATTTAGAAAAAAAAAAAAAACTATAAGTCTTTAATATTTAAATAAAACTTAGGTGATTCTTATTAAATTTGTTAAATATTTAAATTTAATAAATAAAATAATTTTTTAAAAAAATATTAATAATTATTCGAGCTGAGTCACGAGCTCATGAGTCGAGCCAGCTCAAGCTCAAACTCGAGCTCGACTCGTGAGTTCGGTAAGCTAGGCTCGAGAGTCCATAAACAAGCCGAGCTCAAGCTGACTCGGGAGCCTGCTCAGCTCACTAAATGAGCTCGAGTTCGAGCTTAAGCCGGCTCGTGAGTTCAATAAGCTTGGCTTGCAAAACCATAAACGAGGAGCCGGCTTAGCTCACTTACACCCTTAATACTAAGTTAACAACTTCTTACACTTCTTAATTAAGATTGATGTATATAATAAATATGATTGCTTCCAATTAAACATAAATTGTAAATAATGGCACTTTATAAAGTATCATGATGATTGATTTCATCAATGAGATTAGCAACATGATTTAAGCCTCAATGTAAATGTTAAATGATTTAACAAATAATGAAATCTAATTTTATATTTTGTGCCTCGAGAAAATAAACTATGAATAAAGTTCTATTCTTATAGGCTACGAAAAAAAAAAATGAAGCAACTAGATTTCAGATTTTGTATAAATGAAATGCATTCAAATTGAAAATTATAAATATATCTTCAAATAATCTTTGGCAAACAAAATACTTAATTGAATAGTGAAGTAATTGGAATGTTGCCATTCGCAAGGGCTTTGAAAGTTGTGATTGTTCCAAATCCGCTTCTCATTGTGAAACCAGTTGGCAGAAGAGATTTCAGAAAAATCTTTTGTGAGTTTTGTGTGCTTTTATCAATTAAAGAGGATATGTTCTTGAAACGAACAGTCTTCAGTTATTTCCCAAGAGAAGAACTGCTCTTGGAATCATTCTGGAAATCATTTTGGGAAACTTTTTAGCTATTAGAAAAACATCAAATGATGTTTTGATAGTTTTGGAATGCTTGGTGAAGTGTAGAGTACCAGATAAAGATTCATTTCAGAGGCGAGTTTGCTTCAGATGAACAGTAAGTTCAACACAGCTATGACAGCTTCATTATTTGGCTATGTTTTTGTATTTGCCGTGTGGCAGGCTCTTTATGGGAAGCAAAAGCAGTCAGTTTTACCAAATGGTTCTTGGCAACTATTCTATATGTCATTGAATATTTTGACGGTATATATGCGGGGGGGGGGGGGGGGGGGGTAAGTGAAACTTGTAAGCGATTGAGCGAATTTGTTTTGCTACTATGTAAGGTCTGTATAATCATCACTGTAGCTTTGAATAAGTGTTGGCTCAGAGGTTTGTATGTAGGACAGAAGTGTATCTAGGTAGGGGTGTCAATATTTGACCCGACTCGAACTCAACCTGAAAATTTAGGGTTTGGGTTGACCCGAATCCGAACCGGATCGGGTTCGGGTTGACCCGGGAACTAGGAAATGACCCGGATGCCCGATATGCCCGCTCTGCCCGCATGCATCGAGTCGCTGCCGCGCGTCACATCACCTGGCCGACCTGTCGCACGACTTGCGTAGTCGCGTCTGCCAGCGATCCAGCTGCCCGTGAGCTTCTATCCCGGTCAAGTTTGCCGCGCATCACAAAGCGTTGTCGTTGCCTACTGGCGGCTGCCGCTGCCGAACGCCGACTGCCCGTGATGCTGCTGGCCGCCGAAGTCCCTTAAATATGCGACTCGTGCTGCTGTCGAACCCGAAGCAGGTCGAGTTCGGGTCCGGAAAACCAACCTGTATGCAAATATGGGTCGGGATCTGGTTGATCCAAATAATGTCGGGTTATTTCGAATTTGACCCAAACATGACTCATGAGTCATTACCCGAAATTGACACCTCTATATCCAGGACTAACTCTCCCACCAGGGATTCCAATTCACGACATTGCTTGTCAGCTTGGCCCTGCATGCAGTGTTGAGCTTGGCACGGTCGATTAGCAGGTGTAACGCAGTGCCCTTTTGTATTGGTGGCAGCAATTAAGTGCTCATATAATGCTTGAAATTGTGTTTGATTGATAGCTGAGTGGAAAGGGAAATTGATGGAGAGAATTCGACCGACCGTAGAAATTGTGTCATTATGCAAGGTTATCCATGATGAAGCAATGTAGGTATTATTTTACTCTACAGTTGGCGGTGCTAAATTATAATTTAGTACCCATGACTTCTAATAATTCTTTCCATAAGACATTGAGAAAAATTATAGCTGGATCTGATGTTATTACTTGTGGCTGATCATATAATTTATAAATATCCACCATAAATAGCATTGGACTTTATTAAATGTGAAATGAGTGGATAATGTGAAGATATGTGTTGGGTGATGACGGAGATTGAGTAAACACCACAATGACGAAACAAGTAAGAAAGTAAAAGTTGTGGAAAAGTAAAGGACATGAGGATTTAATGTAAAAATATTCAAACTAGATAAGAAACCACGGAGACACATCACACTAAGAAATAATAATGAAAATTGAGAGAAATAAGTATATATCTCTCTTCTTTCTCACTCTTTCCTTGCTTCTCACATGCACCATTCTCAATATATACATACTCAGAAAATACAAGAAAATGTTAAGTTATAACCCCCAAGGAACGCAACCCTTGAGAAAAATGAGAAAAATATATGTTTAGTCCGTCTCGCAATGTTGTGGCGCCTAGTCTCTGTTTGGCAATGTTCCATCACTCAAACACTCAGTGTTGCGGCGCTCAGTCTCTGTCTTGACTAATTGCGGCGTCATTTCTAGACCGCTGTGATGCTTTCCTCTCTGTCGTTCAACGTTGGGGCGCTCGGGGTATGCAACGCCGGGAAGTTGTACGGAAAAAAGAAATTTGTGATAATTAGGAGTAACTTTGATATCCTTGAGTAGAGCTTCTTTGTACTTCAAATTGTACCAATAGGTTGAGTATTAGTGAAAGTATAATAGTCCTTAGTGACGACATTATATTGGGTAAGTTTGCAGCATCTTTATGTCAGTAAGAAAAATTATAAGTGACCTAATTTTATTGGCCCGAAGTTATATCTAAGGGAGTAATAAATTCCCAATAGTTTAATCAACAAATAATGTTGTGATAAAGTTTGGATCATGAGTTCACAGATGCATTTGTGATATGCCCTTGTTAGAAATTGGTCCAATTTTAGCTAGGTTGTATCTTAGGTGCGCTTTATCTTGATTTTAACTTATAAGTAGGGATGACATTATAGAAAGGAAACAAGGGTCAGTTTTCTCTCCATTTCCTTTCTCTCTCTCATCTAAGAAAGAGCAAGAAGCTCTCTTCCTCTTCCAAGATTCATAACAAGTGGAATAAAATAAGGTGGAGATTATCACGAGGATGAGGAAGGAGTTCTGGTGTTCAAATACACATATATAATAATAATGATAGGCAGCTAATGCTGAATTATTTTCTAGCGAATGTTTTATTCTTATTTAGAGTAATTGAAGGCTAAAATTCGATAGCGCTCCAGATAATCCTTTATATGCAAATAACCATCAATGAATGGCATATGGATTTTTACCAGAAAATCGTAATGACGATAATGTTAGCACATATATACACGTACGTCAGCTTATTACGTGTCATACTATCCTGTTATATTCCTGCATATATTGTCTATATATAGCTCTCTCATGTACAGATACACATATTAAAAAAAAAGTACAAATACACATATAATAATAATACAGTTTATTCTTTCTTCTTCTACCTTTGGAATTCTCTCTGTTTCTCTTCTTCTCGAGCTGGTATTCATGGTATCATAGAGATATTATCAACAAGAATCTTGATTTAAGCAAGATTTGTTGCATAAAGCGATCGTGCATTTGAATATTGTGGAGCTCACTCTTGAGTTGAATCACACGGGAGAGATTTGCCTGTTGCAAGCGGCATTCAAGAATCGTCCAAATGTCATGGGCGGTGGAGGAGGAGATGACATAGGGAAGAATGGATGGGGAAATGGTCGCAAGGCAGAGATAAGATTCCGGTAAATTAAAAGCTATTGAGCATAGTTGAGATCGATCGGATGAAGCGATGTGCGAATGGCATGTCCAATCTGACGATGTGCGAATGACATAGAGAGGGGGGGGGGGGGGGGGGGATAATTGACCCTAGGCTTATAGTGGATCCGCCTATGAATTAGAGCAACAATATACTTTAGGATTAAAATTGTCATATTCGAATAATTGGGCACTATAATGAGATTAACTTTTTTAAATTAATAAATACATAAAATATCAAATATATTTACATTAATATTACAATAAAATAAAATAAATTAAAAAAATAAGTAATGAAGTGATCCAAAAAGGGGCTGATTACTATGATAAAGATTAATGTTGACAATTTTTTTTTTTGAGGAAAATTTGGGGCCTAAGCCCAAATGTTGACAACTTTGAACCAGCTCTTTCGGCGCCTTCCTGTTCTTGTGGACCTGACCCCGCCTTATTTTATAAACTCCCCTAGCTATCCATAATCATTATAAATGTAATCCTCTCCGGCGATGGAATCTCAAAAATTTTTGTTCTCCCTTCGAGTTCAGCTTGTGAAACCTCAAGTAATGAGAAATCTGAAGAACGCCGCCATCGCCTTGCTTACGCCGCTCCCTTCCATCTTCTTCTACCTTTTCTTCCTCCGCCACTACCGACGCTCCTTGTTATCCTCCTCCTCCATCTCCGCCGCTTCCAGCCCTCTTTGGGAATGGTGTTACAAGCACCCTCTCATGCTATCCAACGTCATTTTCTTCGCCAACGTTGACGTCCTCTTCTGGATCATCGGCCTTCTTCAGTCTAAGCACTGGGTGCGCACCAAGTCCCCTCTTTTATGTCTTCCCTTCTTTCAGCTCGTTCAAACTCATTTCCTTTCTGATTAATATCGCTTGTTTGAGTGCAGATGATCGACCTATACTGGACCATAATTCCAGTCATGCTAATTCATTTCTTCGCAAGCCATCCTCTGGCGCGAGCAAATGTGGTGAGATCGTTGGTGGCGATTGTTCTTACCTATATTTGGAGCATACGGCTCACCCATAGTTATTTCAGGAGGGAGGAATTGAATGGGAATGGGGAGCTAGAGAGGATTGGAGATTTAATAAGTTGAGAAAGCAGTACGGGAAACATTGGTGGTGGGTTTCATTCTTTGCCGTGTATGTGTCTCAGCAGGTATAGGAGTTTTGCTCCCTTCTTGCTTTAATACTATTTTTTTTTATTCGTTATTCCATCTTATGATGCTTATTTTTTCTTGGAATCTGATAAGTTTATTCATTTGGCTGGCCGGGGTGCTATTGGGTATGCATGCTTTGTATGTTAGAGTGGGTTTCGTGTATAGTGTATTTGAAGTGTTTGAGCAAATGCCCGTTAGACATTTGTATTTTCTATGGGCTTTAAGTGAACTTATTTCTGATTCAAAACAGATTCAAGCATTTTCTCTCTTTTTTTTTTTTGGTGATTTGAGTTGAGCTGTATTAAACCTGTTATGGAATGAAGGATCTTTGCATCCAGAGCAAATTTAAGAGTAATATTACATCACATTCGCTGCATTTAAGATATACTTTTGATTGGCATGCGGTGGAGTTTAACAGATCCTTCATTCTTTTAGGCTTCGTTTGGGACAACTTTTTTCCGGCTTCTAAAAACAGTTTTTTAGTTAAAAAATTAAAATTTCTGTACTACAAAATTGCTTTAAGAAGCAGTAAAAAAGCCGTCCCAAACGAAGCCTTAGTCGCTCTTGCTAGTTATTCACACAGTCCCACCGCACTTGTACCTTTCATCAACACAGGTTTAGATTGTTTCTATGATGCACCGACACGGACACGGCGACACAAACACGGCACGACACGAGACAACATTTTTTAAAAATATAGGACACGGGTGCGGCGTGGACACGTCATAATAAATTTTTAATATAATATACATAATTAATGTGATATTATATTAAAAATGACAAACAATATTAAATTTGTCATGATAACTTGTTTAGCTTATTATAACATAAAGATGTTTAAAACAAAATGTCTAGTACAATCATAAAAATATAACAAAAAAATCATTTAGTACAACATGAAAGTTAGATTCAGATGTCGATCTTTGGCCTTCAATATCATCATCATTGAATATCATTGCTTCCAACTCTGGTTCATCTAAAGAAAGATTTGTAACCTCCAATAATCCCATATCATCAAGGCACTCGAACCCATCTCCAACAACATCTCACATCTTGTTATCACCTGTCATATAAAGTGGGGTTTTCCATGATAGAAGACTAAGATTTGTATGCACATAAACTAAATCTTCAGCTCGTTGTGGAGTCATTTTATTCATCTTCATTGATTGAATAAATGAATATGTGCTCAAATTTCTCTCACAACAGGAAGAGGATGATTCTTGACCAAGAAGTTTTATTGCTATTGTTTGAAGAAGAGGTGCCGAAGCTCAATGAATTAACCACCATATTTTTGGATCCATCCTCCATCTATCAACCAAAGATTCTTGATCACCAAAATCCTCTAAATATCCAAAGAACTTTGCAAGTTCTATATTAATTTTTCTTCTCTCCTCCTCATTTGTGAAATATTGTTTCAAGCATATCTTTCTCATATTTGAAACTTTTAAATCTTTTTGTGGTGAGACATGTTGAGGGTCTTCTAAAAGTCATTCTTTACTTGAATACCTTCAAATAATACAAAGCATATAAAATTATATGTTCATTAACCAAGAAATTTAAATTAATTTAAAAGATCATTTGGGAAATATTGTTTCAAGCATATCTTTCTCATATTTGAAACTTTTAAATTTTTTTGTGGTGAGACATGTTGAGGGTCTTCTAAAAGTCATTCTTTACTTGAATACCTTCAAATAATACAAAGCATATAAAATTATATGTTCATTAACTAAGAAATTTAAATTAATTTAAAAGATGAATATAAATGTACCTTGAATTTAATGAATGAGTCAAACAATGCAGAGATGTGTTACTTTTGTTCCACCTATCCTCAAGAATGATATAGACAATTCTCCAAAAATTTGAATCTTCTTCATGTGATTTTTTTTCATGCCTGTAAATAATTTCTTTCACTTTTGTTAACATAGAGTTCTACATCTCATAAATCAAATGTAGACATGATTTATCTGTGTCAGTCTCTCTCAACATATCATATATTGAATCAGTGAAAGTCAAAATATAGTCTACATTCCAACCACAAATCATTTAAGATATTTTCTTTAACATACCTTGCATTCCCAACATCATCTTCTCGATAGTAAGACCATTTCTCACTAATCACCATAAATTGAAGAGCATTTTTAATTTGCTTGAATTTTCTCAACATGATTATTACAGAGATAAAACGAGTTTCAGCAACAGCTAACATTCTCAAATGAGAGAAATCATTAAACATTGAAAGTCTCATCGAATGGTTCATAATAAAATTTCTGATCAGAACAACATCATCTGCAACTACTATTATCCAATGACATTTAGCATAAATGATTTCATTTGCCTCTGTATTCTTTGCTGCACAAATATTTTTTAGTGCAAGATTTAAAATGTGCACAACACAGGATGTCCAGAATATATGGGGATAAGTTTGCTCAACTAACAATCCTGTAGCTCTACATATCGATGCATTATCTATAATAACCTGCACAATATTTGAAGGCCCAATCATGACTATCACCTCTTTAATTAAATTGGCAATAAAAAATTTATCCTTGTATTCTCCTTCACAATTCACAGCTTTAATAAACATAGGATAATTCTCTGTAACAGTCATAAAATTAATGAGTAGTATACTTTGAGGATCTGTCCAACCATCACACACCAAACTAACACATTTTTCTTTCCACACTCCTTTTGTTGGTTCAAGCAATATCTCAATGTGTGCTCTTTCCCTTTCCAATAATTTCGATCTTAATGCATTGTAACCAGGTGGAACATATCCTGCAAGATTGTTGTTACATGCAAAATTGAATGCATTTTTATAGTAAGGATTTCTTGCAAGTTTGAAAGGTAAGCCCGCTGAAAAAAACATCCTTGCTATTTCACCTTCTAATTCCTCTCGCTGCTGCAAGTTGAAAGCCTTCTCTAAAGGACTACTGACAACTCCTTTTTTCTTTTCTTTGTTTCATATCTTTTACTTCTAAATGATAAAGAATGATCAACTCTAATAGATGAGGAAGAAGCGTGGGACGAACCATGGGTAGATGGCAAATGTATCTCATTAGGAAGTGCCCTTTTGATCCTACATTTAGCTTCATCAACTTATCTGTTCATTTCAATCAACTGCGAAGTAGTAATCTTGGGACATATTTTAATTCCATGGCCAGCTATCTTAAGTAGATGTGCTTTCACCCTACAATATGATCCTTTGTAGGTGCCACCACAATAATTACATTTGAATGACACATTCCCTCCTCCTTCAATTGTTTTTCCTAACTTGGTAACATGAAGCCATAATGGCTTATCAGTTTCTACAGATTGTTCTTTTGAACCTTCGCCTAATCCACTCCCACCAACCGTAGAGCTCATTTTGCTTGAAAATGCACTTGTTAAATGGAAGTAATAAAGGCTTACTAAATGTCTCAAACTCATTTCAATAAAAACATAAAGCTCTCTCACAATAAAACCACTATTTCAAAATGCAAGAACAACCTACAAAATCAAAAGCAAAAGCAAAAACAACAACCTACGATTTGCTTTAGGTAAAAACAAGAACAATCTCACAACCTACAATTTTGTAACAACTTATATCTAAAATCACCCATGTCTAGGATAAGTGATGGTAAATGAAAATTTCTTAAAGGATAAAATTCAGACTTCAATACAAAGATTAAAAACTACTTCAAAATAACTTTAGAGATATATGTATAGACCATAATCCTCAACCAGGCCATCATTGTTCTTGCTTTTAGCAAACTAGTATAATCTCGCATCTCAAAGGAAGTTTTCCACAAATGAAAGAGATATATGTATATAAACTCAATGTCAAAAGGAGATGTGAAAAATTTAGAACAAATTTCAACCCAAATTTGATAGACAAAACAAAAAGAAGACATCTAATTTCAAGCAAATAACTTAATGAATTGTAGAGAACCACATCTATTAAATCGGATAAACTAATTTCATAAGAACACATGGTAATTTTTTTTTAATATGCTATTTATGAAATATCAAAATATACAAGTAAAATACTGAATATCCTTATGATAACCACAAAGATGCATTTATCTCCAGCACTCTACATGCATGAAAAAAAATACAAAGAGAATAGGGTTGCAAACTCTCTACAATTCTTTTGTTCTTGTCAACCAAAACCAAAAGCGAAAAAACCCTACAATCTACAACTTAGGGTTTGATTTAGGTAAAAACAAGAACAATCGCACAACCTAAAAACTAGGGTTTATCACACAACCTATAAACTAGGGTTTGATTTAGGTATATTTTTCCAAAACCCAAAACAATCAAAGTAATTTCAGAAAAAAAAATAGCATGCTCTTGTGAACACAAATCCACATGATAAATGAGAAAAAATTGAGAGAAATGACGAATGGAAAAAAAAATCGAAATCTAACTTACAAATTTTTTTTTCCAGGCGATGGTTCGCTTGGCAGCACGCAGAAGGAAGAATGAGAAATGAGAATGAGTTCTCGCTTGCTCGGGACAGCCGGAAGCTAAAGGCGACGGTGCGGGCTAGAGCGTGGAAGAATCTCGAGTGCTCGGTTGCTCGCGAGTCGCGCCTGGCGTGAAGACTCCGCAGCCTCTATCGCTCGAATGAATGCAAATAGCAGGATTAGGGCAGACTCGTGAATGAACTGGTGCTTATTAGATGTGTTTTCCTTTTTTTTTTTTTAATTTAAATTATGAAATAGCCGGACACGTATGTCCGGCTTAAGTTTTTTTTTTAAACTGGACACACGCAAAACGTGTCGGGCATGTGTCCCCGCCGTGTCGGACGCGTGTCCGTGTCTGACACGTGTCCGACACTTCATTGCCTCTTAAAACGGAGTGTCGGTGTATAGGATTGTTTTTATTGCCATTCCGGTGCAAATGTTCTAGGCTTCTAGCTATGGAGCAACTTATGAGTCAAAAAAGTGAAAAAACTACAAAATTGTTTTCTCACAAGACAATTATAGACAGTATACTTTTGGTTTTGTGCCTTCGAAGGGCCTTAAAAGTACACATGCCTTTGCTCTATTTGTGAAATTTCTTCTCCTGAGATGTTTAATCCTTTTTTTACAGACCAGTAAGAAAGTTTATTAGCATGTCATATAGTTTCTTTCAAAGTTTTTTAATAACTCTGAATTAACAAGTATACTTTTCTCTATATATTTGCCTACTTTGGATGCTGTGAAAAATAAGAAGTAGAAACAAGAAAACTAAGGAGATTAATTTGCTGTTGTCATGACTTCATACAGTAGTGAGGCCACTTCAGTCAATAGTGTTAGATGACAACCTTATCTGCGTGAAGTTTTAGACCTATTGTTAGATTGTCTTACACAGTTACACAGATATTGCAAATGCTTTTTCCCCTCAATTTTTTTTACTAGTTTTTTTTTTTTAATTTCAAATGTTTTTTTCCTTATTTCAATGATTTTGTATTACAAGTTCAAATTCCAACACCACCTCCACCCCGTCTCAGAATAGTCTTCTGAGAAGAGAAGCGTATGATCAGATTGTTTTCACTATGAATTAAACGTGCAATTTAGATTTACAGTCGATTAAAGTACAGTATAATCTATTAGAAGATGCTTTTAAGAACTTCTAAACTTTGTTGAATATATCTTCTTTTAGAATATGTGCCTACTTTTCTTCAAAATTCATCATGAAGGCAGCCAGAATAGTTAATTTTAAGCTATTTATCTCCTTGCTTTTTCAACTAATAAAGCATTGACATATTTTCCTTCATAAGTGTTAGAAATCTAGGAGGAATTCTTTAGAGCTTTTTGAGCTCTTCTTATAAAAAAGAGAGAGGGAAGGGAGGAGAGATAGAGACAGCAATTTGGAGAAAATAAAACTAAGCTTTATTAAGATTTTTCTCCCAAACAATACAAAAGTGATAGCAAGCAGGAACAACCTAACTAAAACTGGACAAACATCTCACAATAAGCTTTTTTGTATGATTTTCCTTCATGAACTTTCTGTGCGATTTTTCTAAATTTATGTAAACTAAATCAACCAAATGCCTAACAGTTTATATGTTGTCAGATCTTTCTGATTGGCATTTGTCTGCCACTATATGCAATTCATTCCAGCAATAAGCCATGGGGATTTTGGGATTTCATGGCTACCTGTACATGCATTAGTGGTATTGCGATTGCCTTCTTTGCTGATACAGAGCTCTACAATTTCATGCAAAGAAATGAAGTTCTAAAAGTAGAAGGTTCCCCAACAGTGCCTAACCTGAACAAAGGCTTGTGGTACTACTCTCGCCATCCAAATTATTTTGGGGAGCAGTTATGGTGGTGGGGCTTATTTGTATTTGCTTGGAATGTGGGAGAAGAATGGATGTTTCTTGGGCCGTTTGTGAATAGCCTTTGCTTAGCCTATGTCACCGTTCTAGTCGAACAACGAATGCTTAATCGAGAAGACCGAGCAGAAGCTTACCGACATTATCAGAAGACGACTTCTGTATGGATCCCTTGGTTTAAGTTAGCCATTAAAGAACCAAAGGTGAAGAAAATTTGATGTTTGCAATCATTTAATTCGAATTGAAGTTCTTATCTTTTGTGGTCTTTAGTGCTTTATTGTCTTTGAAATGTTTTTTGTAATATGGATCCTGCTTTCTTGAAGAGCATGGTTCCTTTGTGCCACTGCCATCTTTATTCAATGAAAGGATTTTGTGGTTGTATTCTGATATAAGAAGTTTATTACTCAGTTTCTGATTATGTATATTCCTTCGTATATTTGCCATAGAATATGATATCAGAGATTATCAGTGTTTGATATTTATGAACTTTGAATATCAGTGATATCGAATAGGCCACCTTACAGATAGTATCATTCTTAAAGCACTTGTTTGTCAATGGGTCTTGAAGAGGGGGAAAGCTTGAAGCTGAATTATTGTCCAAAGAAGAAGAGGGATAAAAGCTCGCGACAAGGGATGAATGAGTCCTCAGCTAGCACTTTATTAAGAAGGAATAAAGCGGCAATGTAGTCTCGTATATTGGAGAGACTATTAAGTGCAAACGCCAAATGTGTAGGTGCCACATCATGTAATGCATTGTGCAGGAGGATGTGGCCCCTCCTCATTCGCGTCCTGACATGTTCGACGTCCGAACATAATAATTTCACACTTAGTTGGCAGTTGTGAGGGAGAACCAAGAGGGACAAATCAAGGAACAAATGGAAGAAGGGTTCTGATGCCCTAGCTTTCACTCTTTATAAATATGAATCTAAGATGGTGAAGAGGTGGGAGAATTTTGAGCGATTTTTGTGTGATATGGTGGCACAATATAACTCCATAGTATTTAATGAAATGATTGAAACCCTAAATTTATAATTTAATTTCTCAGTTATAAATAAAAATAACCAAAGCTACTCTAAAATTCAAATAATAGAAGTAACCAACATTTTTCATTTCATCAAAATGTATATATAAACAATAAATCAATCAACTTTCAATCATTTTTACATCAAAATGATTTAAAATTGGATTACAAAAGAATATCTCGATCACTTTTACTCAAAAGATTTCGCCTCAAATCCTTTTTACTATGTTGGCCTTTACCTTTCCTTGAAATATCAGAAAATTCATAAGTGAGCATAACCCACTCAGTAGATTTCTTTCTATGGTCTATCGTAGATATTAATATCCAATTTAAAATATTCCATAGCGGTTAATTATTTAAAAATAAATATAATGACTTTAAAAGAATTAATAAAATAATTATGAAATATGATTTTCAAGGATTTCAGTCTGTACTTGATTTCAAAGTTCTTAATTATACCTTGGAAGTTACTTTCACAAAAAGTTCAGATGCTTCACGGAAAACTTGTTATCAAATGTTCATTTACACTTAACTTTCACATTTCATTAGGGCTCATCCAGAATTTTAGGAATTTTGAACATTTAGTTTAAATATTACTTATACTTAATGTATAGAAGTATTAATATAAGCAATGTAATGATTATAATGTATTTGTTCTGATGTCTACTTATAACTCCATTTTCACTTATGCCTCCATTTAACCTCCCACAACTGTATATAGCAAGTGGGGTTAGAATTAACATAGAACAGTAAAACATAACCTTTCACACATGTATTCAGCAAGTGGAGCCAAAATTCATCTCACATCCACAAGACAGATTAGCCCATAATAAAACATACAAGGCCTTTATTAACATAACAAAGTGTAGTTTCCACGTGTCAGATCGTCTCCAATGTCATGCTATGAATAGTGGAATAGTGCAAATGTAAATACGATAATAATTAAATTATAAATTCAATTTGTGCTCAAACAATGCATGAATTGCTTGTAAAAAGACACATTATTTGTATAATATCATACTCAACTAAAATTTTCCCGCGCAAAGTGTACCTTCAGAGGGATATTTACATAAATATTTTTTAAGATTTTTACATAACTATTGCAATTACCATAAAAGCCTCAATCAAGTTATATACTCAGAAATTTGCATAAGAAAAATGAACTAGTGAAACTTTGATTTCTTAGAGTCAAATTATTTAGAATAAAGTGTAGAACAAAACTCAAGGAAAATACATTTTTAGTTCAAATTTTCCTTAGTATCAAAAGTTACATGGTGAAAACATCATAAAACTTGAGGAAAATACTTTTTTTATCCAAAATTTTTAATAAAACTACTAGAATTGAAATCAGAGATAGATGTTCAGAAGTCTATATCAAGCTTTACAATATTTTGAATAGACCCTACGGATGAATTCTAAGCATTGGCCTTTGAAACCTCTCTCTTCCTTTCTCTCTCCTCTTCTCATCTCGCTTCTCTTCCTCTTCTTCTCCTGTGAGGACTGGGGTGAAATGAATTTTAGCAAATGATTTACGGTATTTTAAATATTTAAAAACCACTAATCTTATTTGACTACGTGGTGCTAACCACGTATTTACTAAAAGAAGGTTAGCACCAATGTAGCCAAATAAGGTTAGCGCCCATGCTATTTTCTTTGTAAATTGTTTATCTAAAAGTGTTGTTAGGGCTTAGGTTTAGGGTATAGGGATTATGTAAAATGTATGTCAAAAAAAAAAAATAATAATAATAATAGAAAGGTGTATTGATGGGTATTGTTGTGTATTGCCATGATATATGACAAGCAGACATGGTTTTAATTTTTTACTTGAAAACTTTTTAAGCATTTTAACAATTGTGTGTATTTGAGGAATTTTGTGAGAAATGCAATTTTCTCTCTTAAGTCACTGTGTAATACTTGTGCATCCATGATGCAAGCTTATGGCAACAAGTAATTACTATATTTATTCATTTAAAATCTTTTTTAAGTTTTTTCAGAGATGTGTATTTGACAAATTTTATCGGAAATGCTATTTTTCTCTCTTTAGTCACTGTGTATTGTTAATACTATTATGTATTGTTATACATTATTATGTACTACTGTGTATTATTTTGTTTTAATGTGTATTTAATTATGTTTTGATGTGTATTAGTTGTGTATTGCTATGTATTAATGTGCATTAGCTTTGTATTATTATGTATTGATGTGTAATGCTATATATTGCTATGTATTGCTATATTTTTAATTGGGTATTGTTGTATATTATTGTATATTATTATGTATCTTCATTTGAAAACCTTTTTAAGCTTTTTCACAGTTGCGTATTTGAAAAATTTTATTGTTGTGTACTACTAAGTATTTTGCGGATGTTTGTTCTAAAGTCACCTTATGTTGCATAAAATCAACCTTTAGACTTATTTGTGACTCTATGGTACAAACTTTTGGCAAGAATTTGGAAGATAGATTAAATGAATTACATATTTATCAATTCCTGGAGATCCTTGTATTCTAGCAGAATATTTCCCTCCTATATATGAAACTATCATCATGGGATATATCAAAGTAATACTTCATCATCAAAGGGCATGAGCTTGAATTCACTGTAGATGAGGTGGCTATGATTATTGGATTGCTAAACCAAGGAGTTGAATACAAGTTAGAAAGTGAGGTAGTATCACATAAATTCTCAACTGATATTAAACATGAGATGCAAAGCCTCACTCATCAACTCGGCTTGCCTTTGTTATAAATAATTTTATAATATTTATCTTATCCAATTCATCCTTTCCATTTCACAAATTTAGAATTTCATAAAGGATCATTATTGTTGCAAGAAATCTAGATGAGTTCTCATCTAATCATTATAGGACACCATGTTATGGTGTTTGATCTCAAATATTTTGATTGAGAATTTTAGTCAATACCCTTGTTGAAACCAGCTTTCGAACATACAAAGTCCTTAGATCTTATTTTTATGGAATTTGTCTAGTAAATGTGATGTTCTTTGCGAACACTGAAACTAACAGTATGAGCATAACTACAGTACATATCATATGCTTCATTCTCACAATTATAAACACCCTATGTTCAAGCAAAAAGTTTTCCAATTGTTTAACATAAGATTGTACACAACACAATTAAACAATACATAGCAATACACAGTTTAGTATACAGTAACGCACAACTCAGTACACAACACTACACAATAATAAATGGCTAAATACACTACAATATATAATAATACATAGCTAAATACACAACAATACACAATTAAATATATAATAGTACACAATAATACACTGCTAAATACATAATAATATATAGCTCAATATAAAATAATATACAACATTACATAGGTTAATACACAGCTCAATACATAGCTAAAATAAAAGCAGTATACAACAATACACAGCATAAACACTAATACACAGCTAAATATACATCAATACATAACAATACACATCTCCATACAAAATAATACACAGCTCAATACACAAAAATAGGCAACTAAAATAAAAGTAATACACAACTAAATACATAGTAATACACAGCAACAAACAACTAAATATACAGTAGTACACAACAATACACAGTAGTATACAACAATACACAACAGTGCACAATAATACACAATTGTATACAACTCAGTACAAAATAATACAAAGTAGTACACAGCTCGATACACAACAATACATAGCTAAAACAAGAGTAGTACGCAACAATACACAGTAGTATACAACAATACACAACTAAACCCTAAAAAAACTATATATTTTCATTAAAATCATTATTACATAACAAAATCATGCTTCTTTGAGGCGTTCGACACATAAATAATTAATATTTACGTTAAAATCATATTTACATAACAAAGTCATGCTTCTTCGCGGCATTCGGCACATAAATAATTATAGAATACAACATTAAACCCTAAAAACTATATATTCACTGGAAAAATGATAAAACTTGGGAGTAGTTTAAAATTTACCGATAATAATCTTAATTTTTTTTCGGTAAAATGTGATATTCCGCCGCCCACCAAAGCCCTAAATATTTGGGCTCTTTCGTGGGTTTCTTTTTTTAAAAAGGTTAAAAAGAGTGTCTCGATCGGGTCGGGCCGTCGGATTGTAAGAAAAATAATATAAATATAAACATACTTGAGTCAACATTTTATTGGAGTTCGAATGTAGAGCTACGTTCGGAGTCCTCACAGAATAATTTCTTCAGTTATTGAGTCTTCATTTTTTACTGCTGCTTAAAGAAAATTTTTAGTACTAAAATTTTTAATTTTAAAAAGTTAAATAAAATTGTCCCAAATGAAGCTGAATGTCTAGTTAGAGTTGATAGGGGTCAAGCTGATCCAAAGGTAGCCACTTGCCAGCAAGCCCCGGCCCAGCACCACCATGCATAAGCGTATCCACAACTCTCAGCGGACTCCCAACAATTCTTTACCAGATCCCACCGAAAAAAAATAACAAGCCAGAAAGAAAAAGAGACTTCGGTGGAAAGCAAGGGAAGGGAAATTTCGTTGCCTATTCCTCTTTTCAGTTTCTTCTTCTTCTGGCATTCGCTAGGCGATTGATTCTCTCTGTGCTAGGGTTTCGGATCCTGTTCTGGGACCAGGGCTTGCTTGATCTGGCTCGCTCGCTATGTTGCCGGCGGCGAGAGCTTTTTTTCTAGCCCTCTTCCTATTTTTCGCCACCTCTATTCACCAATCCAACGCTAAATTGGAGGCCACGGACAACGATCCTTGCCCCGCCTTATCCGACGGATCCCGATCCTGCCCCATCAATTGCTTCCGACCGGACCCTGTTTGCGGCGAGAACGGCGTGACGTACTGGTGTGGATGCCCGGAGGCCGCGTGCGCCGGCGTCCGCGTGGCGAAGAGTGGGTACTGCGAGGTTGGAAACAGCGGGAACGGCCTCCTCTCAGGGCAGGCCTTCCTCCTCATACACATTGTGTGGCTCGTCATTCTTGGCTTCTCTGTTCTTTGCGGCCTTCTTTGAGCTCGATGCCCTCTTTTTCTTATCGGTACATCTGTAATTCGTAGATCTATTTTTAATTCTTTTTCTTGAATGTATCATTCATGAAGTTAATTGATTGGAGTTGATGATGCCTTAATTAGTCTATGAAATAGGGTTTGTGGTATAAATTTCTGGCTCTGACCTGAAAATTTGAGGAACTGTTGAAGAAAGAAAGAGATTTAATTTCTGTTCTTGTTTCATCATATTCGACTGTGTTGCTTTTTTTTAATTCTTATTTAGAAAATATTGTGTCAGCTCTGGAGCGATTTTTGTGGCGTCTGGTCATGGAGTATTATTTATTTGTTTTATCTTAATGTGCATAGAATATTTATACGTAACAATATCTAGCTAATACAGAGTGCTGTATAATCCTTCAAATGTTTCTGTAAGTGTATTTAACTCTATGCGCATTGTTATGTGAACTTTTTTTTAATGGGTAGTGCTATAGAGTTCGATGGTTAGAATATGGAATGTTTATTATTTCTCTCTTAATTTTTTTGCCAAGTTAAAGCTGATTGAAATCCTAAGGGAAATTTGAACTGAAATATTTTCGTCAATAAACTTTCTTGCTGGATAAACAAGTTTTTTGTGCGGTGAGGCCAGTTCAATGTGTTCAATAAATTTTGGTCTAAGGTTTTCCATGGTATTTTTGGTTAAAAATTATGTCAAGGTGGAGCTATTTTTGTTACATGTATCCTCTATTTCATGGAATCACACAATCAATATAAGTGAACTATTAGACAATACAACTAAACTATTAAACAAATACCACTAAATTATTGGACATACACAATTAAACGTTTATCTAATATTGATTTTGTTGATACTCTTTCTAATACTAATAAGCAAATTCTTCAAATGCCTATATTTGATCTTGATATCAAAATGTTTTTTTCCCCCAGGCAATGATAAATCACTTGTCCTGGCAGTTTCAATGTTAAAATTTTTCAAGGATTCTTTGTAGTTGTTTGCCCTCGGTTTATTAAAGCTGTGTTGCATTTCTTCAATATTTCAAATTTTCAAAAAATTTTAACCACATTGCCATTACTATGATCCAAAAGAAACTAAATGCTTATCAAAGTTCAAATTTTAGACCCATTTCATTCTGCAATACTTTGTATAAGATCATATCTAGGCTCCTGCTGACAAAATCAAACCTTTCCTTGCTAAAATAATCCAAAAGAAACTAAATGCTTATCAAAGTTCAAATTTTAGACCTATTTTATTCTGCAATACTTTTTATAAGATCATATCTAGGCTCCTTGCTGACAAAATCAAGCCTTTCCTTGCTAAAATTATCAACCTGACTCAAGCAGCTTTGTTGAGGAGTGGGGCATCGCTGTCAACGTCATATTAACCTCTAACATTCTTCAGAGTTTCAGAAAAAAAGGTCTAGGCATTGGTTATTCTGTGCTAAGGCAGTTTCCTTATGATTGTTTTTATCTTAAAGGTTTGCCTTGTCGTTTGATACACTGCAGTATTTCTCCTATTTTTGTTAACTGGAATTCTGTATGTATTTCTTATGTGTCTTTCTGCTATTATTAAAGAGAGTTCTGTTGCTATTTCAATTCAAATTTTTGTTTGAGATAAGGTTGTCTTTTCTCACACCATATTTTACTATCATTATGGAGGAGTTATGTTGTATATTCCAGAGGGTTATTCTAATGATTGTTTCAAACTCATTAGAACGGTGCATCAATCAGCCATCTGATTTTTGCTGATAACTTGTTTCTTTGGCTAAGTTGACTCCTTGAGTGTTTTTAGAATGCTCTCTTCTCTTCAAAAATTCAAGCACCTGATGGGGTTAAATGTCAATTTGGAAAAGTCTTTCATTATTTTTTCCCAAGATCTTGGTTAATTGGGTTTTCTATCTTTCAAATACTTGGTTATTTCAATTTCAAATGAGAAGTTTAAGATGTGCGTCTATCAACCACTATTTAATAAGCTTAATTCATGGATTAGGGAAACAAAAACTTATCTTTTTTGCTGGCAGTTTGCAAGTTGTTAAATACTCTTTAAATATTTCTCTCTCTCTCTCTCTCTCTCTCTCTCTCTCTCTCTCTCTCTCTCTCTCTCTCTCTCTCTTATCCTGAGAAACCTGCATTTCTGAAGCGGTAATTGAAATGATTAATTGTTTGTTTAATAGATTCATTTTTTAAAAATAAGGCTACTAAATAACTCAAATTTTACTTGGGAGTCTTTCTGCTAAACTAAGGTAGAATGGTAGTGTCTATATTATTTCTCATTCCCATATTGATTTGACTTGTAATTTAAAAAGGATTTGAAATTTTCTAACCGATAATTCCCTTCTTAACCTTGGTTGCTTAATACTATCTTCTTTATCTAGGAATTCTTCTAACACCTCTTATTATTTTTGGAAGTTATTAAAACCTATTGTTACGTCTGTCAGAAATCATCCTAGTTACAAAACTTGCGATACTACAACAATAGCAGCATCAAGTCTTTATCCTAATACGTCGGGTCGGCTACATGAATTTTTTACTCTATTGTGTTATGTTAAGAGTCAAATTTTCATTTAAATCTAATAAAAACTTGTAATGATGATAAATTTTCTTTATTTTTTGATATTTGGATTGATGGGTTCTATTTAGGAGATGTTGATAGATTTTGCTTTCTCTGTATTTGATCGCCCTCTTAATGTTCTTCTTCATTATATCATTACTTATGGTAAGTTGCAGCTACTTCCGGCCAAATGCAATTTCTCAGTCTGTTATAGTCTTATTAGCAAGATTTCAATTTGAGTAGGTGAAGGTAAGTTATGTTTGACTGTGGGAATAACCAAAGTATTTGGAAAAGTAATAACAAGAATCACAACTCTATTTCTTTAAGTCCTAAAACTCTGAAAATTCTCATTTAGTGGTTTGTCCTTAAGGTGAGTAATTAGAAAGTCTCCTACTTTTGGGATGATGAGATTGGAGCTTTTTTTTTTGTTAATTGTTGGGCTCTTTGATTATGTTATTGTTGTTGGCTCCCCTTTTCTGTGCCTCGTCTCCTTCTCAGTTGTTTGTTTGTTTCTTGGTTCTGAATTTATATTATCAGCTTTTATACTCTGGTTTTATTTATTCTATTAATTCCTCTTTATACAATAGTATTGCTCCTAGTAAACTTTCTAGGCTTGCTGGATTCACTGGAAGAAGGAAAATCTGTGGACTGTATTAATTCCTCTTTATATAATATTATCATGTCTTTTTGTTTAATGCTCTTCTTTACAAATATATATATATATATATATATATATATATATATATTCTGATACTTTTTTTTTAATTTCATAATTGATGTAGTTGTTCTTGCACTTTTAGTAAAACTGGGCTATACAGGTTTCCAGTTATTCCTGCACTTCTACTAAAACTGGGCTATACATGTTTCCAGTTTCTTATTATATGTGCGTGCCAAAAGGCAGACTCTACTTAACGGAAAATGGCACAAAAAGTTCATGCAGTGTAAGCTGCGATAACAAATGGCACTTGCCGCAGAAACTTGTCTCAGGAGATAATTATTCTTAGTACTATGGCAAGTCTTATTTGTTTTTAATCAAAGTTCCGCTGAATTGGCTGAATTGGTTCTTCTGCTGGGGGATGGGATTTTTACGTGTAAAGTCCAGATGGGAGAACCGTCCGGATTCTATGAGGGTACACAGTAAATATACAGTTTTATTTTTTGGTGTGTATTTGTTGTGTACATTCACAAAATCTGGATAGTTCTCCCATCTGGACTCCGTATGTAATATTTAGTAAATATACAAAAACTTGCCTCAGCAGATAATTATTCTTAATACTATTGCAAGTCTTCTTTATTTTTTAATCAAAGTTACGTTAAATTAGTTCTTATGCTGGACAGATTATTATGTGCAGTTCGGATGAGAGAACCGTCCAGATTATGTGATGGCACACAACAAATATATAGATTTAGATATATACTCATTGATATCAGATAATTGATATGATAATCTCATATGATATTCTTAAGATCCATGTGGTCCACTAACAGGAGTCAGTGGATGGGAGTCATAAGAAATTGGCGACTGATTGAGTTATAAGGAGTTGGGGCAACTAATTCACATGATTCAATGGAAATTATAATAAGTTAATTGAGTGGGAGTCATAAGGAACGATTGACCGGGAGTCATAAGCGCAGGAGCAAGATCAAGATCAAGATGTCATCATCTGAACATCTGATAGAGTATTGATTACTGACTATTAATATAACCCATAACAATATCCTTGTCTCAGAGTAATTTATAGCACATTGTTTGGACTCTAACAGAACTTTAAAGGATTCTGGTCTCTTATAAATTCCTTTTTGTGCTTATAACATCAAAACATATCACATATCTTTTTCTCAAACAAAATTTTTAAGGATTCTGACACCATATAGCTCTAAGCAATTCCCTCACATAGATAAAATTTCAGAGGATTCTAGCCCCTTATAACTCCCAGTAGATATTATATATATATATATATATATATATATATATATATATACATTATAACAGTTAAAGAGTAATTGAGCATATGTCATAATTGTATATTGTTGTAGAATGGTAAACAACAGAAAATCTTACTAGGCAAAAAATGCACATTTTTTGAAAATTATCAAATTATTAGGGATTGTGTAAAATGATGTTTTAAGACTTTTATTATACGATATAATTATTTTTCAATATCTGTATAATTTCCTATTCAATAAAAACCCCGATTGTAAAATTTTCAGAAATTACCTGCAATGCGAATTGTTGAGCACTCGAGCAGACAAGTTGAGGAGTGTGGACTACGGAATGTTGAGCACTTGAGCAGCGGAGCGGACTGAGGAATGTGTATTGTGGGTAGGTGTAGCTTCCAGGTCAACCAGGTTGTCTTCGGGTTTCCAGGTCAACCCTGTAATAGCCTAAACTCTTAACTATCAAGATATTGTTTGCTTTTGCCTAAGAGCCTCACGACTTTGTCTTGTTAGTGTAACTTTCCAGTATGTCACCCACCCTAGAATTACTAGAGAAGAACATGCTTAAATGTGAAGTTTCTTAATGAATTTACAACCATTATACTAAAAGGCACCCTATGTTTAAGAGTTTAGCTTCTTTTTACTTAAGAGGTTTTACAAGTTCTTCCACTTAAGTAACATACATGTTTGTCAGCATCTTTATCCCAGAATCATCCACCAGGTAGATAGGATTCTAGAGGTGGCCCCTATCAGTTCAAGTGATGGCTTCTGTCATGTAGCACTTTTTTTTTTATTTCATAATTGATGTAGTTGTTCTTGCACTTTTAGTAAAACTGGGCTATACAGGTTTCCAGTTATTCCTGCACTTCTACTAAAACTGGGCTATACATGTTTCCAGTTGCTTATTATATGTGCGTGCCAAAAGGCAGACTCTACTTAACGGAAAATGGCACAAAAAGTTCATGCAGTGTAAGCTGCGATAACAAATGGCACTTGCCGCAGAAACTTGTCTCAGGAGATAATTATTCTTAGTACTATGGCAAGTCTTATTTGTTTTTAATCAAAGTTCCGCTGAATTGGCTGAATTGGTTCTTCTGCTGGGGGATGGGATTTTTACGTGTAAAGTCCAGATGGGAGAACCGTCCGGATTCTATGAGGGTACACAGTAAATATACAGTTTTATTTTTTGGTGTGTATTTGTTGTGTACATTCACAAAATCTGGATAGTTCTCCCATCTGGACTCCGTATGTAATATTTAGTAAATATACAAAAACTTGCCTCAGCAGATAATTATTCTTAATACTATTGCAAGTCTTCTTTATTTTTTAATCAAAGTTACGTTAAATTAGTTCTTATGCTGGACAGATTATTATGTGCAGTTCGGATGAGAGAACCGTCCAGATTATGTGATGGCACACAACAAATATATAGATTTAGATATATACTCATTGATATCAGATAATTGATATGATAATCTCATATGATATTCTTAAGATCCATGTGGTCCACTAACAGGAGTCAGTGGATGGGAGTCATAAGAAATTGGCGACTGATTGAGTTATAAGGAGTTGGGGCAACTAATTCACATGATTCAATGGAAATTATAATAAGTTAATTGAGTGGGAGTCATAAGGAACGATTGACCGGGAGTCATAAGCGCAGGAGCAAGATCAAGATCAAGATGTCATCATCTGAACATCTGATAGAGTATTGATTACTGACTATTAATATAACCCATAACAATATCCTTGTCTCAGAGTAATTTATAGCACATTGTTTGGACTCTAACAGAACTTTAAAGGATTCTGGTCTCTTATAAATTCCTTTTTGTGCTTATAACATCAAAACATATCACATATCTTTTTCTCAAACAAAATTTTTAAGGATTCTGACACCATATAGCTCTAAGCAATTCCCTCACATAGATAAAATTTCAGAGGATTCTAGCCCCTTATAACTCCCAGTAGATATTATATATATATATATATATATATATATATATATATATATATATATATATATATATATATATATATATATATATATATATATATATATATATATATATATATACATTATAACAGTTAAAGAGTAATTGAGCATATGTCATAATTGTATATTGTTGTAGAATGGTAAACAACAGAAAATCTTACTAGGCAAAAAATGCACATTTTTTGAAAATTATCAAATTATTAGGGATTGTGTAAAATGATGTTTTAAGACTTTTATTATACGATATAATTATTTTTCAATATCTGTATAATTTCCTATTCAATAAAAACCCCGATTGTAAAATTTTCAGAAATTACCTGCAATGCGAATTGTTGAGCACTCGAGCAGACAAGTTGAGGAGTGTGGACTACGGAATGTTGAGCACTTGAGCAGCGGAGCGGACTGAGGAATGTGTATTGTGGGTAGGTGTAGCTTCCAGGTCAACCAGGTTGTCTTCGGGTTTCCAGGTCAACCCTGTAATAGCCTAAACTCTTAACTATCAAGATATTGTTTGCTTTTGCCTAAGAGCCTCACGACTTTGTCTTGTTAGTGTAACTTTCCAGTATGTCACCCACCCTAGAATTACTAGAGAAGAACATGCTTAAATGTGAAGTTTCTTAATGAATTTACAACCATTATACTAAAAGGCACCCTATGTTTAAGAGTTTAGCTTCTTTTTACTTAAGAGGTTTTACAAGTTCTTCCACTTAAGTAACATACATGTTTGTCAGCATCTTTATCCCAGAATCATCCACCAGGTAGATAGGATTCTAGAGGTGGCCCCTATCAGTTCAAGTGATGGCTTCTGTCATGTAGCACTTTTTTTTTTATTTCATAATTGATGTAGTTGTTCTTGCACTTTTAGTAAAACTGGGCTATACAGGTTTCCAGTTATTCCTGCACTTCTACTAAAACTGGGCTATACATGTTTCCAGTTGCTTATTATATGTGCGTGCCAAAAGGCAGACTCTACTTAACGGAAAATGGCACAAAAAGTTCATGCAGTGTAAGCTGCGATAACAAATGGCACTTGCCGCAGAAACTTGTCTCAGGAGATAATTATTCTTAGTACTATGGCAAGTCTTATTTGTTTTTAATCAAAGTTCCGCTGAATTGGCTGAATTGGTTCTTCTGCTGGGGGATGGGATTTTTACGTGTAAAGTCCAGATGGGAGAACCGTCCGGATTCTATGAGGGTACACAGTAAATATACAGTTTTATTTTTTGGTGTGTATTTGTTGTGTACATTCACAAAATCTGGATAGTTCTCCCATCTGGACTCCGTATGTAATATTTAGTAAATATACAAAAACTTGCCTCAGCAGATAATTATTCTTAATACTATTGCAAGTCTTCTTTATTTTTTAATCAAAGTTACGTTAAATTAGTTCTTATGCTGGACAGATTATTATGTGCAGTTCGGATGAGAGAACCGTCCAGATTATGTGATGGCACACAACAAATATATAGATTTAGATATATACTCATTGATATCAGATAATTGATATGATAATCTCATATGATATTCTTAAGATCCATGTGGTCCACTAACAGGAGTCAGTGGATGGGAGTCATAAGAAATTGGCGACTGATTGAGTTATAAGGAGTTGGGGCAACTAATTCACATGATTCAATGGAAATTATAATAAGTTAATTGAGTGGGAGTCATAAGGAACGATTGACCGGGAATCATAAGCGCAGGAGCAAGATCAAGATCAAGATGTCATCATCTGAACATCTGATAGAGTATTGATTACTGACTATTAATATAACCCATAACAATATCCTTGTCTCAGAGTAATTTATAGCACATTGTTTGGACTCTAACAGAACTTTAAAGGATTCTGGTCTCTTATAAATTCCTTTTTGTGCTTATAACATCAAAACATATCACATATCTTTTTCTCAAACAAAATTTTTAAGGATTCTGACACCATATAGCTCTAAGCAATTCCCTCACATAGATAAAATTTCAGAGGATTCTAGCCCCTTATAACTCCCAGTAGATATTATATATATATATATATATATATATATATATATATATATATATATATATATATATATATACATTATAACAGTTAAAGAGTAATTGAGCATATGTCATAATTGTATATTGTTGTAGAATGGTAAACAACAGAAAATCTTACTAGGCAAAAAATGCACATTTTTGAAAATTATCAAATTATTAGGGATTGTGTAAAATGATGTTTTAAGACTTTTATTATACGATATAATTATTTTTCAATATCTGTATAATTTCCTATTCAATAAAAACCCCGATTGTAAAATTTTCAGAAATTACCTGCAATGCGAATTGTTGAGCACTCGAGCAGACAAGTTGAGGAGTGTGGACTACGGAATGTTGAGCACTTGAGCAGCGGAGCGGACTGAGGAATGTGTATTGTGGGTAGGTGTAGCTTCCAGGTCAACCAGGTTGTCTTCGGGTTTCCAGGTCAACCCTGTAATAGCCTAAACTCTTAACTATCAAGATATTGTTTGCTTTTGCCTAAGAGCCTCACGACTTTGTCTTGTTAGTGTAACTTTCCAGTATGTCACCCACCCTAGAATTACTAGAGAAGAACATGCTTAAATGTGAAGTTTCTTAATGAATTTACAACCATTATACTAAAAGGCACCCTATGTTTAAGAGTTTAGCTTCTTTTTACTTAAGAGGTTTTACAAGTTCTTCCACTTAAGTAACATACATGTTTGTCAGCATCTTTATCCCAGAATCATCCACCAGGTAGATAGGATTCTAGAGGTGGCCCCTATCAGTTCAAGTGATGGCTTCTGTCATGTAGCACTTTGTCCCAAATAAGATTCAAGAGGTGGCTCCCATGACGTAACACTTTGTATTGCATAACACTTTGTTCTTATCCTCCGACTAGTGTATGACTCTGATATCATTTGTCATAATCCAAATTCTTAACTTTCGAGATATTGTTTGCTTTGGCCTAAGGGCCTTACACTTCGGTCATATTGGTGTAACTTCTCAGTAGGTCATCCATCTCAGAATTGCTCCGGGATGAATATGCTTAAATGCAGAGTTTATTAATAAAATTCCGACCATTAAACCAAAATGTGCCTGGATGTTTAAGAGTTTAGCTTCTTTATATTTAAGGGGTTTCACAATATGAACCTGACCCGTCCGACAAATAGGTGGACCCGAACCCAGATTTTTTTTGGCCAGGTTTGGGTCGGGTCAAATATTGACACCCCTAGCTTTGGGAAATTGATGGTTCCAAGTCCTTGTTGTCTCGCTCTCTCTCTACGAAGTAATCAATAAAGTTTCTCAGGAACTCACTTTGCTCATATCTTATCCATAAGAAATCCTATGCATTCTTTTTAGGCTTCTAAGTGCTCACAAATTATGTAATAACATTTTGAACTCGATAAAGGAGGTAAGGACTTCTAGTGGTAGGCGTGAGAACCATCAGAGAACAAACTCCTTGAAAGCAATGAATGATAACTGACACTTTGATGCGTCATCAATATCCATCAATGAGGTTGTATCAAAGTATTTCACGCAGTCGACGTGATCTGATATTCCTTAGTATGACTCTACATGGGCCATCTTAAACCTTACCAGGATCTCATTTCAGCTATCTCCCTAGAGAACACATTGGTTAGTTGCAGTTCCCTCCTTGCCGACTTCGGTAGGGGAGTGGATTCTTCATTGTTAGTGTGGTATGGTAGTGTATCTCATTTGCAATATGTGTCAAAGTCAGTGCCCTAGTGCTAGATCACTCTCTTTAGATCATCGAGTCCAAGGATTCTTCTAGTTTGTGTTCTCTTGGAGCCTCCCTATGGACCACTTTAATGCTTCAAAGAGCATTCTTATGAATCTTTACTCCATCTCCATCAAATTACGATAGACAGTAAAATCTTGGTTCTCCATATTATTCTACGCCTCCTGATCCAATTGCCCTGCTTCATATAATGACTGATTTTAGTCACTAGAATCAATCCACACTTGCCACATCTTTTAGTATGTTTGATACAAATTTCTTTTTAGGCAGACATGGAAAGGAAAGGAGGATGAATGAACAAATAAGGAGAAGATATCTGGAATAAACTACTATCTATTAGCATTGCTAGGAAAATATGGTAAATAATTCGCAATCATTCAGGGTTAATTATGAAGTATAAATTAGGGGGGAACTCTTGATTTGAAGTTGTTTGATTGGTTTATTTGATTATTTAATGCATTAATCAGCAATGCCTTGAATGTATGATTTATTTAGGTTCTCCTAAATCTTGGATTTGTGGAGCACCGTATTTTGGAGTGAGAAGGATCAACACATGGTTGAAAAACTCGGTTGCTTGGGATCTGTTTGATAGGCAACTCTTTATTAAGTAATTGATAAGCACCCACCGATGTTTAGCTTGGTTGGTGGATGTGCTTGGTTGGGAACCCCAAATCCTGAGTTCGATTCCCTCAGGCGGTAGTTGCCCATCTAGGGGGGACCCAATAAGTGCTGGCCACAAGTAGCAAGGGTGTGGGTCGCTCATCTAGGTCAGCTGAGGAGACTATTGGACATCGCCAAGCGCATCACAAGCTGACGTGGCAGTTGGTCGATACTCCCTGTTCCAAAAAAAAAAATATAATCATATTATTATTTGTTTTGAGCATTTTTCTTGATATTTATTTGTATTCTTTAATTATAAATTATAAATTATAGACTATATTATATTTATTCATAGTATTTTGTGTGATCATTGTGATATGATGTGATTACTAGCTTCGTCATTTTTACTTGTATATTATTTTAATTATTGAGACATACATTTTGTTTTCATAAATCAACATGCCAAACGTACCATTGATAATTTTTTTGTGTTATCATATCTCACAATATATAAAAAAGAACATCATCTTCACAAATCCGGCTATATGTACAGATTTTATTTGAGCTATTGGAATCTTAAAAAAAAAAAAAAAAAAAAAAAAAAATTTTTTTTTTGACATATATGTCAATTAAATCAAATTGATACATATAAGATAATCAAATCTCTCTTGATTGATAGCTAAAACTTTCATCCAACAAATCAAAATGAAAAACATAAAAGATTGCATTGAAAATACACTATTAACCGAGCGCTTCTACTCTTTTTCTTACTGTGATTTTATTACATATAATATAACTGTGTGCTCATTTAAAAAAATTTATAATAAAAAGTATAATTTCATAGTAGATATTTCTATAATTATACAAGATTAAAAAGGAGGGATAAAATGAAAAACATACTTGACCTTAGAGCGCAAATCCCTCTGTGTCGCTCTCGCGCAATCTTTTGCACGGTAGCCTACCCGCCAACTCAAAGCCATCGCGACGTTAGATTGCCAGCTTAACGGGTCAATAACGTTTCATTGCAAGTCGCATAAGGCAGTACTCTCTAGCTGTGTCTCTATGCCTCATATTGCTCCTCGTCAATCCATTATGAGGCTTCTGATACTGACCGGCGCTGTTTTGTAGTTTGCGAATCACAGGCGCCGCCCTATCGTTGATCACTTGAAGTCAGACGGAGAAACTGAGGAAGAGTAACGTATGATTTCGGTCATCTTCCTAGTTTTGTGTACTTCTATCTCCTTATCAAGTCACCATCTTCGATTTCGCAGAAACCCTAGGTTCTATTGACCTGAGATTTTCTTTTGTTTATCAAATTCTTACTTCTAAATTCATCGGATCTGAAGTTTAGTTTGGCGATTGTTTATTATATAATTTTGTCTTATTGATTCTAGTTCCTGAAAAAAAACAATCATAAGACGTTCTAGAAAGTAGGTTCGAGAATCACTGTTGATTTACGTAATGGCAATCTTTAATAGCGAAGTAATCAAATATATGCACCAAAGATTCGTGCTTAAGCAATCTGAACAGTTAGAAAAAAATAGATTACCCAAAACTTGACTGAGTATGCCATGTCAATCCAACTCAACTGCAGCACTAGCTTAGATAGGGAAAATCAATCGATTCAAAGGGCCATGCCAAGCTTGGGCATCGAAAATATCTGTACCAATCCGATATGACTCGACCAAAACATTTTTTTGATCTACTGTCATCTTAAGTTTTTGTGTAATAATACAAAACTACTTGACCATTACAGGTCAGCGATATTTCTTGTATGATTATGCAAGCTGTTTATATGGTCATTATTATGTGTTTGCATATTGAACTGATTTGATAATATCAAATTTGATATGAATAGTCAACATAATTAAGGGGAAAGTAGGGGCTGCTTATGTCATTGTTTTGGCATAAACTCATAGGGGCTGTTTGGTAGCAGGATTTGAGAAGGAAACATAAATCCTGCCAAATATTAAAACTGGCGACAATAAATCCAAAATTTTAAATCATCTTTCTCCTTCTATTGTCTTAAATCCTAGATTTAGTAAATTCAGGCATTGGGTGGAATAACTTAAATCCACAAATCTGTAACAAACTCTTTGTTCTCCTTCACATTTCTTCACACGTCACACGCCGCTGGTCGATGCTTTCTCCAACAAGACTTCCTCTCTTCTTTATCGTCTTGGGTTTACAGAAATATGAGGACATTTCAGAATTTTTTTCATCATAAATTTTGATAAGTTTTTAAATAAGGTATTAACTAAATAAGATATATCAATTAAAATAAATAATCAATGTTAATTACTTAAAAAAAATCAATTGTATTTTCAATATTTCTTATATTTAATTAGTCTATATATATATATATATATATATAATATTAAATCAACTTTAATAATTAATATTATTTAATTGAAAATATAATAGCTTAAGTATATTGATATTACTTTTGATTTAACTTGTCTTAATTGAAGCTATTGTTTTATTAGCTTAATAAATTATTAATTAATGAGTATTTGATATATTGAATTATTTTAATTATAATTTAATCAATATAATTAAGATTTATTATGGCCAAATAAATATAACATGATATTATAATAATTAAATACAAAATTTTAGGATTTATTTAATCCTAATCTAATTAAATCCTACTTGCAGCCAAAAAACACCTTATATTTCTATGCAAACTAGCATTATGAAGGCGGTAAGAGTCTTTTTTTATTTTTAAGATTTAGATACGTAGCCTAAATTTTATTTATATTTATATATAGAGAATATTTAATTTCTTATATTTGCTTAGATACATCTTAGTATTTAAATTAAATCATGGTATATACATGAAAAATGTGTATTTCACGTTAGATAAATTTTCTTCTCTTCATATTCAATTGGAGAGCTTGTTTTCAGTTTATCAATATGTTTCCTTATTGAATCTTTTGGGAATTAATTGTCTTAAATGCTAAAGTAGCCTAACAATTTTTTGGGACTTAATTGGATTTAACCTCTGTTATGCCAAATAATTTTTAGGATTTAACTACTTCAAGATTTAGTAAATTCGTATTTACAAGATTTAATAAATTCTACTTGAATTAAATACTACTAGCAGACAAACAACCCCATATTGTTGAGCTCAAATGTGAAATTTACCTCCGCCACAAGACATTGTGAGATTAGATTTACTACATACACTTTTGGTTACAATTTCAAGTTTATAGAGAATAGAAATTTATTGGTATATTGAATTTGTTTTACGTATTAAATAGTTTAAAACAGTGGGACATCCGGAGAACCAATACAAAATATCCTTTAGTATTTTCAGATAATTCAGATGCAACTTCACCTTACAGAGCAAAGTATTGCTACAGTTAAACAAATTTATATCGAAAAAATATTTGAAATTTTATATATTAGTTGATCAACCAAAATAAAAAATTTCAGGCATTTGTGTTTGAAAATATTAGTCTATTTAATCAAATGATAATATAACATGAATTTTTATATAAATTTTTTAGGATATTTCATCTCTGTATAGAAGAATAAGTTCACTTCCACATATCTCAACATAATGGCTGAAAAAAAAAAAGATTGATTTAAAATTGAAATATCACAATTCACAACGAAGATTTGATTTTATATACCTTATAATGCACCTATTTGAACTAATATGCCCTTAATAATTTTATTTGGCTAAATATCTCCAAAGTCATTTTTGTATGAAACTATACTTGTATGGAAAAATATGAGGGATACTCCCTTTTATTTACATGAATATTTAAATGTAAATAAAACTTGAAATGATCTTCCAATTGTCTTCTCCGATGTTCTCCTTGCTCAATTAATTGGATTATTGCCCTTCTCATTGTAACTTATTGCAGTTTCAAGCCATCATCAATCCTCTCATGCAATTCCTTCCAATGCCAATTTGAAATGTGAGCATTAAATATTTTTTCATTTAGTTTCTAGTATAACCAGTTGTCCTACATTAGTAGTTTCACACTGCCACCCCTTATCACAAAAGAATGGAGACAAGTTCAAATGCTATGTTCAAACAAGAGCGTCGACCACTAACTTAGAACTTTAAGTTTGAAAATAAACTTTGATCGAGCTCATACAAATATTATGAGGCTCAAAAATTAAGTTTGAACTAGGTTTGAACACATAATATATAGTGTTCAAATTCAAACCTAGTTCAAACTTAGCTTAAACCCATAAATTAGATTTAAATCAGGTTTGAACACCATATTATTTAATTGAACCTAGACAAAGGGTTCAACTATCACCTTTGATATAAAGGTTTAAAACTTAGTTCTAATTAGGTTCAAACAAGGTTTGAATCTTGTTCGAACCTAGTTTGAACTTCTATTTTGAATCTAAAGTTTGAGCTCTAACTCAATTTGAACCTTATGCGAGCTTACTTTTGTTTTGACCCTCAAACAAAACTTCGAAACAAATATTCAAAACTCTTTTTGAACTAGGTTTGAATCTTTCTTGAATCAGGTTTGACAATCCTATTCCTTTTGATATACAATGATGAGAATCTATAATATTTATGTGGTGGACTAATATTATTTGATGGATATAATAAGAGGTAGCGGGATTAAGCAAATTTTTAGGTTATTTTTATGTGGAGTTTAGGAGGAGTTAATTATCTTGGCTTACTCAACTTTTTAATATTATTTTGAAGACTGAAAGATGTCAGATGAGGAGTGTGTTGGTTACTACTTTTAGAAATAAAATTAAAGGTGATGCACAAGTGTGTGCAAATTATGAAGGAATTAAGGTAATGTGCCATACATTAAAACTATGGGAGTTATTGAGTATAGGTTACGACGTGATACTAATGTTTCTCAAAATCAATTTGAATTTATGCCAGGTATGTCTACTATGGAAGCTATATATTTATTTAAAGATTTGATGGAGAGGTATAGAGAGAACAAGGAGGATCTACATATGATATTTATTGATTTAGAGAATGCATATGATAAAGTTCCAAGAGAAATTCTCTGGAGGGTTCTAGAAAAGTAAGAAGTCAATAATTCTTACATTCAAGTCATTAAAGATATGTATGCAGGAGCTATTACTTATGTTCAAACACAAAGTGGTTTGACCAAGTATTTTCCTATTTTAGTTGGATTACATCATGGATCAGCTTTAAACCCGTATATTTTTGCTTTTAGTCATGGATGCTCTTCCTAGATTTCCAAGAGGATGTTCCTTGGTGTATGCTTTTTATTGAGATATTCTTCTTGTTGATGAGACTAGAGAGGGAGGTGAAGGAAAACTTGAATTATGGTGGTTAACCTTAGAGTCTAAAGGTTTTCGTTTGCATGGATCTAAAATTGAATACTTGGAGTGTAATTTTAGCAGTAATAGATCTAGTGGGAGATTATGAATTTGGGCTACCAAGTCATTAAAAAGAGTACACGTTCTGTATATATTGGGTCTATTATTCAAAGTGAGTGAAATAGATGGGGATATTATTAGTAGAATTCAAGTTGGATGGTTGAAGTGGAGGAATGCATCGGGCCTGTTGTGTGATAGAAAAGTTTTCCTTAAACTTAAGGGAAAATTCTATAAGATAGTGGTGAGACCTGCAATTCTTTATGGCGCAAAATTTTGACCATTAAAAGAGAAACATTAAATTAAGTGTTGCAGAGATGAGGATGCTCAAGTGGATGAGTGGCTTTACTCTTAGAAACAGAATGCGAATAATTTCCAGTGGCCAAATAAGATTAGAGAGAGTCGCCTTAGATGGTTTGCTCACATAAAACATCGGCTTTCTGATGACCCGGTTAGGAGAGTAGATGTATTAGATTTGACCTATGTTAAGAAAAGTAGAGGTAGACCAAAAATATTTGGTTAGAAAGTGTTAAAATGACCCTTTTTTTATTAGATTTAAATAAGAATTTGACTTTTAGCGGGACACAATGGAGAAAAAGGATTGATGTAGCCCTACGTGGGATAAAGGGTTGATGTTATTGTTGTTGTTGTATATGGTTATGATCTTTGTCTTGGTATCTTTTGGCTAACAGGTCTGTCGGACCTTGCTCCTATAACTTACACCGCTATGTGGAGCTAGTTGTTTAAGGTGGTTGTGTAGCTTATATCGCACTGTCTACTCATCATAGCTAGTTGGGTAGGGTGGCTGTTAATCTGGGCGTATAAAATGAAGCCCTTGATAACTAATTACAGCCCAATCGGTTGCATTTACTTGCATCAATTTTGTGGAGACAACGAACTATAAAGTAACAGAAGTTCACTAACTTTAAATAAAGTAGGCATTTAAAAAATATATATTTAACGGAAAAACACTTTATTTTACATCAAGCTTGAACCAAACATAAAATTTCATCATTGTTTTGATAGCTTGACTAAATGTCATTGATTGGGGCGATATCTTGATATCAACTAGAGAAATTAAGATCTTAGTTATTTATTCATTCTTAAGAAAATTTAGCAAACTGATTTTGCTTATACCTGCTTATAGCATAACATTGCGTTTGTTCTGCGTTTCTTTTATTTATTTATTTGTTTTCTTTTGCAGTCTAAGCTTATACTTAATCATGGCTTCCAAAAGCGAGAGCGAAGATTGCCGCGGCTGGGCAGCAAGAGATACATCTGGAGTTCTTTCACCTTACAAATTTAATAGAAGGTTTAAAATAGATAATGTTATTCATTTTTATGTAAGTTTTTCTTTTAATGACCCTAGGAAAAAACTTTTTAAGTTTGTGGATGGACTCCTTGCACTAATATTAATGTGATGCCAAATTATTGGATGAAGCATTTAGATGGTAAATGAATGAGTTTAGTTGTAGAGAGCCAGAAAAGTGATGAGAACCAAGAGAGTGAGACAAGAAAGGTATATCTGGAGGAGAGAGAGGGATATGAGGGAGGGTGTGATGTAGAACGGGTAGGAGGCTTTGCAAGGGATGATGGACAACTCCAAGTGTCTCACAAAATCTGAAAATTCCCTTCAGGTTTTTATTCAAAACCTGAGCCTCTCCGAAAACTGAAAGAAAGTCTGACTTCTTTGCCCAAAACCTGAGAAGAATATCAGATTTTCTCTTGGTAGGAGAGAGGTTGCAAGCTCCAAAACTCCTGGAATCCCTGGACAGCAACTGTTTTTTTTTTTTAACTTTAGAAAGGTTTGTATGACAAGGCGTACAACAGAAATTGCTGGACAGCAATTGCTGTGGTAAATACATCAATTATTAGGCTTCTAATTGCTGAAGATTGACTGGTGCTCAGCTGGGAAGGCAGCAGGGATGAAGCCTTGAATGTCTGGAATTTGTATTTGGCGGTGTGTTAAATGTAGTGGCTGAATTTGAGGGAGGAGTCCAGCCAGCAGAGAATTACGGTGGCTGAGAGTGAATGCCAATTCAAGAAAAAAAGGGGAAGCATTAAATAAGGTATCAACGTGGGATTTTCACCCACTACAGATTTTGGAAACTCAATTAAAGGTTTTGGCTTTAAAACTTTTTAGATGAGGGAATTCAATTCTTTGCATCCGTGGAGTGAATTAGGTAAATAGAATAGGAAATAAATTCCATGGAATTAAGTGAGTTACGGGAGATGTAAATTAAGGCAAATTGATTTTGACATTGGAATTAGGAAAGCATGGTATTAAATCCAATTTGAATTGAAAGTTCAAATTGATCCTTTTGAATATTTTGGCTGGAGCAAATAGGGAGGAGAGGAAATAAATATGAGTGAATGCCAAGGTGGAGGTGAATTAATCCTGAAATTAATTTCAGGATTTGGATGAAAGTGGGGGGAAATTAATTTGAAGATTGATTTCAAATTAAGATGCTATTAATGCCTTTATTGGGGAATTGATGGGAGGAACACCAATTAGGAAAGATTTCAAATTTGAAATTTGAAATCCCAAATTATCATGAATTTTTCCTCTTGATTTTGCCAACCCAAATTGGAAAGAGGCATGGCCAAGGGAGAATGAGGGGGTGAGGTGGCCGGCGGGTTGTGAAAAGGTGGCCGGCGGGATGGTGAAGAGGTGGCCGGTAGCTTGGGTGGAGGATGGGGATGTCGACAAGGAGAAAATGAAGAGATAACAAAAAGAATAAAAATAAATAAATAAAATCACGAACCCGGCCGTCTCCAAGGTTGGTGGGTGATACGATTTCCCTCTCTAAGGGATCTCAAATCACGAGCCCGGACCCATCCTGCGGCTGGTGAAGATTTCGATTCCTCCCATAGGAATCTCACAAACGCTCTCTCACAAGAAGAGCACAAGTGTGGAAAAACACAAAAATTTCATATTCATTAACCATCCATTACAATAGCTTAAGGCCCTTATTTCTAGGCCATAACATGAGAAAATATAAAATTACAAAAAAGCCCCTTGGGACACAACACTCAAATAAATTAACCTAGGGGTAAAATAGAAAATAACATAAAATAGAAACTATAATGCAGAAAATAATTCATAAATGACAACTTAAATTAGAGCCGTCGATTTACGACGCCTCCTGTGATAGATGCGCCAGATCTTCGTGCCGATGTCCGCATCATTCTCCCCAGGTGGGAGAATACTCGACTCCGTCGAGTTAGCATCACAACTGCTGATGTACAACTCTGGACTGTTATTTGCAAAGATTCTCAAACCACCCCGGTTGCCCACAAGGTCAACTTGCTTGTTACACTTTAGCTCGCCAATTTCCATAGTCACGGGATCACCTTCCAAGATGTCGAACATCTTTTCGCCTGCAGGAACTTGTTCAATCTCATAGATGGCTTCACAAGCGATAAGAGCAATATTGAGTTCTATGGATACCACTTCCAGAGCTTCATCAACATTCTCCGTTGTAGGAGTTTTAACGGAGTCAAAAGAAATCATTGCTTCTGTAGGAGTTGTAATGGAATCAACCAATTCATCTTCTTCTTTAGATTCTTCTTTGATCACCTTAGATTTCTCTTTGATTTGCACAGTGAGTGGGAAATCGAAGGCTTCATTGGCTTCCATCCATTTGTCCACTCTATCCACTATCTCTCTGTATCTTAATGCCTTCTTTCGATCCTTTGATGACGGGGTTTTTGCATAAAATGGTGGGTTAGTCCTGCCTCGCTCTAGGTGATCGAATCGTTCGATTGTTTGACGGTGGAGGTCGGCTAAGTCCACTTGATCCTCCTTGAGTTGTTGACTAACAGCGCCCAGTTGACCTACCAACCAATTTAAAGTCCGTCCAAGTTGATTCGAGTCCATGCTCTGATACCAAACTGATGTAGAACGGGTAGGAGGCTTTGCAAGGGATGATGGACAACTCCAAGTGTCTCACAAAATCTGAAAATTCCCTTCAGGTTTTTATTCAAAACCTGAGCCTCTCCGAAAACTGAAAGAAAGTCTGACTTCTTTGCCCAAAACCTGAGAAGAATATCAGATTTTCTCTTGGTAGGAGAGAGGTTGCAAGCTCCAAAACTCCTGGAATCCCTGGACAACAACTGTTTTTTTTTTTTTTTTAACTTTAGAAAGGTTTGTATGACAAGGCGTACAACAGAAATTGCTGGACAGCAATTGCTGTGGTAAATACATCAATTATTAGGCTTCTAATTGCTGAAGATTGACTGGTGCTCAGCTGGGAAGGCAGCAGGGATGAAGCCTTGAATGTCTGGAATTTGTATTTGGCGGTGTGTTAAATGTAGTGGCTGAATTTGAGGGAGGAGTCCAGCCAGCAGAGAATTACGGTGGCTGAGAGTGAATGCCAATTCAAGAAAAAAAGGGGAAGCATTAAATAAGGTATCAACGTGGGATTTTCACCCACTACAGATTTTGGAAACTCAATTAAAGGTTTTGGCTTTAAAACTTTTTAGATGAGGGAATTCAATTCTTTGCATCCGTGGAGTGAATTAGGTAAATAGAATAGGAAATAAATTCCATGGAATTAAGTGAGTTACGGGAGATGTAAATTAAGGCAAATTGATTTTGACATTGGAATTAGGAAAGCATGGTATTAAATCCAATTTGAATTGAAAGTTCAAATTGATCCTTTTGAATATTTTGGCTGGAGCAAATAGGGAGGAGAGGAAATAAATATGAGTGAATGCCAAGGTGGAGGTGAATTAATCCTGAAATTAATTTCAGGATTTGGATGAAAGTGGGGGGAAATTAATTTGAAGATTGATTTCAAATTAAGATGCCATTAATGCCTTTATTGGGGAATTGATGGGAGGAACACCAATTAGGAAAGATTTCAAATTTGAAATTTGAAATCCCAAATTATCATGAATTTTTCCTCTTGATTTTGCCAACCCAAATTGGAAAGAGGCATGGCCAAGGGAGAATGAGGGGGTGAGGTGGCCGGCGGGTTGTGAAAAGGTGGCCGGCGGGATGGTGAAGAGGTGGCCGGTAGCTTGGGTGGAGGATGGGGATGTCGACAAGGAGAAAATGAAGAGATAACAAAAAGAATAAAAATAAATAAATAAAATCACGAACCCGGCCGTCTCCAAGGTTGGTGGATGATACGATTTCCCTCTCTAAGGGATCTCAAATCACGAGCCCGGACCCATCCTGCGGCTGGTGAAGATTTCGATTCCTCCCATAGGAATCTCACAAACGCTCTCTCACAAGAAGAGCACAAGTGTGGAAAAACACAAAAATTTCATATTCATTAACCATCCATTACAATAGCTTAAGGCCCTTATTTCTAGGCCATAACATGAGAAAATATAAAATTACAAAAAAGCCCCTTGGGACACAACACTCAAATAAATTAACCTAGGGGTAAAATAGAAAATAACATAAAATAGAAACTATAATGCAGAAAATAATTCATAAATGACAACTTAAATTAGAGCCGTCGATTTACGACGCCTCCTGTGATAGATGCGCCAGATCTTCGTGCCGATGTCCGCATCAGGGTGGATGCTGTGAACAGAGATAAATAAATGCGTGTGAGAGAGAAGATATGGATTAGCGAGAGAGCAATCCAAGAAAGATCTAGAGAAGCCAAATAGAAGTCATTATTTAATCACTCCTCTCCATCTTTTAAACTAGTTTAGGGCCTTTATTTTTATAAAATAAGATCCTTAGTGCCCAAATAGCAGAAGTAAAGGAAATATCAATACAATCCAGACTGAAAATTATAATGTTGAAGTAAGGAACAATGAAAATAAAGCACATGAGGTGAAGAATGTAATAACCAAGACAATTGATTTGAACAATAACTAACTTTCATATGAAATACTAAGAGTAAGCCAAGTAGATTGGATTGAGAGTTAGATAGCAATTTTGACTGGCTAATTTTTTGTAATTGTGTTGGGAAACTGCTACTGCCTTCATTTTTTTTTTTGTTTTCGCCTTTTACCTTTAACCCCACACTTCTACCTGCATCACCGAAAAAACAAAAGAAAATAAACCTCCAAAATTTTATTCTTCGTAAATAGGGATGTAATGTTTCTTGATGTTTTTATGTCTATCAATTCATATATAATTATTAGAAATTATGCTCAAATTTTGGTGTGGGATTGTCATTTTTGTTAGTTGATTTGATATTTAGAATTCTCTTTATATGTTGTGCAATATCCTCATTATTGTAAATCACATATTATTGATATTTGATTTGAGTTGTTTAAGCGAAGGGAATATCTTGATAATTTTTAATCAATTTTGAGCAAATTTTTAGATCTTTTATTTCTTATGGAGTTAATATATTTTTCAAATTTATGTAAATCTACACATATGTATATAAACCTCCATTTGGTTGTTCCCTAGTTTCCCACATGCCAAAAGGATCAATGCCAACTACTGCTCATGCCTAAAGAAAGAGATATGGTCAGATGTTGTTGCAAAGCTCAATACGGTAGTAGGTTGCATTTACTGTAGCAATCAAAGATAAATCATGTGTGCAACAATAATTTGTACCTTTCCTGATGTCATGTACAATATCTATTTGCTTTCATCTTTAAAGAAGTACGAAAGCAACCATAAATGACTACCTCTCTAAGTTTGAATGTTTCAAAGTGCATCATCAGACTGCATCTCTTAAATTTGTTTGAAGTCTAAGCTTCACATATGCCTCTCTTGAAGCTTAGTGTATTATTTGATCTCTATGCAGTCATGAGCATAGGCGGATCTTGTCAAATCAGGCAAATCTTCTTAAATTTTAAGTATTTGATCTCTTTCACAATTACTTTATGGTTCAAAGATTCTAGAGAGTACAACAGCCATGAACCTAGGATTAATAAGTACAAAGATAGTGTTTGCTTCACAACTAGGTAGGTAAGCTATCAAATTTCTTCTAAATGAGTTCCATTCTATCATTTGAGATTGAGAAATATTGATATAATTGTTGATGATAAAAATTATTATTAGTGTTTTAAAACCAGTTAGACTGGCCGGATCGAGAATCGGTTTATTCAAAACCAAGAATTATGTTGAATTGGATAGGTCAAAACTAGTTTGAACCACTGATTTGACCTGGTAATCGACGAACTTGTCCTAATTTATGAAAATTGGCCTATTCATTTGAACCATTTAAATAATTCAAATTAATTTTATAAATTTACATAATATTAAATAAATTGTTAAGGTTAACAAATTAATTTTAAATTATATATATTTAATTTTTTAATAGGCATTAACTTTCTATAATAAATATTTATCAAAAAATTATTAACTAAGAGTTCCTAGCTTGTACAAACCTAAAAAAGTTATATAAACAATATTAAGAGAAAATTTTGAACTGATCTGGGACTAAATAACTAAGTTAAAATTATCAAGTTCACAACACATAAACTATATATTTTTAAATAATTTTTTTAGAATGTGAATAATATTTATTTATTTAGTTAATAATATTTAATTTTATTTATTTAATTAATTATATACTATTAAAATTTAATTGTTTATCAATTGTTGATAAATGATCTAACATGAATGATATATATATTCAAGTTTATAATGCGAATTTGGTATAGAATTTATTTGTGTAAATTATATCTAAACATATAATATAAATTAGTAATAATTTATGTTAAATTTATAATTTTATATGTGAACTAAATTTATATTAAATATAAATTAAATTTAAAATTGAAGGTATTTAAATTGAAATTTATAGTATTGATACGGCGTCAAAATTGGCTTGATCGGGCACGAATCTCAAGGCAAAAGCTAGTTGGAAACTTCAAAAATTAATTCCGGAAGCACCCGAACTCCGATTTCAGCAAGATTATAGTCAAACTGAGCGTCTTGGAAAGACGAACCCAACGACACCAAGATCAACCCAATCCAAGCCCAAATGAGTCCGAATCAAGGGCTCAAAGCGCTGTTGGAAGGTTCAAACCGCAATTTGAGTTACCAAACGGTCTCCGATTTTGACGAGCCTATACTCGAATCGAACAGCTCGACGAGACGATCCAACGAGCCCAAGATCGCCGAATTCCGACATCATTAAGGCTTTCAAATGCCCAACGAACGGTGCATGATCAAAGGATTCGATATCGGCCATCCATTCAAAACACTCCCAATTCGCCCCTGATCTCACGCCTATTTACGGGCTATGCCACTCCAGAAAAATTTATAAATAGAGCCCTCATTCTACACCAAAGGGACTCACGTGAAGAGAGAGAAGAAGAAGAGAAGGAGGAGAAGGAAGAAGCTCCTCCTCGACCACCGCCGGAGCTCTTCCTGCCTCCTGAAGACGCCGAAACTCTGCTGAATTTTCGGGAAACGCCGGGAATTTGCAGAACTTTGTAACTTTGTGAGAAGTTGATTGTAAACTGATCGTCTTGATTCGTAAGACGCATCAACCTTTGTACTTCATACAAACACTAGTGGAACTTTACAACTAGGCGAGGCCCCATGATTTTTTTGCCTTTTTGGGTTTTCCACGTAAAAACTCTGGTGTTCATTTCTCTTTTCTGTTTGTGTGCGGAATACTCGTGCAACGCTAAGACGAATATTTTCTAACTCTACTGCCGCATATATTCTAGCACGCAACAAGTATAAATTATGTTTATTTTTTAGTCACAAATCTATATTATTGCATAATTATGATATCATTATTCTACTATTTAGATATTATTTAAATATTTTTAATATTTATTATATCATCTAGTTAAACCCCAGTCGAACTATTGAACCTTGAACCTCTCTTGTTGAATCAATGTCCGACCCAATTTTCACAACCTTGGCTACTATGCTATGTGTACATGAAACATTAAGCTTAGAGGATGCAAAAAATTTCACTTCTTTTTAAGGAGTTTATTTCTATACTCAAGGGAAGTGATAAAATAATCGAAGGTTTATTGTAAGTTAGGAGGAGAGCCTATAAACATTACTTCTCTTTTTATCATACTAGGAATAAGTTGCATGACAATTTCAAAGAGATCAATTACTTTTACTATAAGAGTGACACATAAATAAGAATAGCTTAGCCTTAAGGAGAAGAGAAAATAAGTAGATGAGAACCACAAGAAGTCAATAGGTACCTGTGTAGTTCCAAATTGGTTTGGTTTTGATAATGTTCTTTCAGTGATCGAAGAGAAGTGCAAAGAGAAATGGATTATGGATTATAAACTCAACTTATTCAAATCATATGTATTCTAATTCTTTTGTTTACATGTATAACCTAATTTTTAATGGTTGTGTTTACATGGGAAATTGAGTTGTAATCAATATTGGAGATTTTGGCACTATGAAATTGAGGACATATGATGTTGAGACTATTTTGTTTCTTTGAGTCAAGTATATATTAAATATGAAGAAAAAAATAACATTCTTAGGTGCTCTTCATATTGCAGTATATGAGTTCTCTAGTGTACTTTAGGTACATTAGTGTACTTTGAATTTTTTAAAGCAAATAGAGTTGGTGGACTCTATGTTGTGGATAGTAGTGTCAGGGGTGATGTGTTGGATTCAATAACTTGGGTAAAAAATTGCAATATGAGGAAGAAAATGACAGATAGCTTCCAGTTTGTAGGGAAGATTTTTGAATTAAAGGAGGCATAAGTTCAGGGGAAGACTTTTGATGATGACCAGAGGATTATGATTGTGTTGCACATTCTACACTAGTGCTAGGTTGTATGAGCACGACATTTAGAGCAGGAATACATCCACTTTTAAGGCACTAAATTCAATGATAGGTGCATGTTTGATATCAGAAAATCCATCTTGGTTTGTAATAGCTGTGTTGTAGAGAGCTCTCAACTGTGTTTGAATGAGGAGAAATATAGACCATATGAAATTGTGTAGTACTTTGCCCTTTGGGGGGGGTAGCTTAGATAACTATTTAGTCACTTGTCCTTAAGCAAATACATTAGAAATCAATTTGGGAGGGGGAGGAGTAGGGGGGTGGGAGGGGAGAGATTGTTAGGTATATAGAGATAAATTTTCTTCCACATTTGAGTTCTCTTAATATGCCATGCAATATCATGTTTATTGCACATACTCGATTAAGATTTGATTTGATTTGTTTATGGGAAAGAAAACATGTAATTAATTTTGAGAGATTTGAGAGTATTGTTTACTTACACATGGGATTATTGAAGTTTTTTAAATTATGTAACATCTATATATACCTCCTTTTAGCTGCTCCTTAAAGTTCCACATGCAAAAAGGAATCCGTGGAAGTAACTGCTCACGCCAAAATAGTGAGAGGGGGTCAATTGTCACTATTGCAAAGTTTAAGTATCATAACAATCGAAAAAGTTGTGGGTTTTGATTTCAAGTATTTAGAGAGAAGGAATGAGTTTGTGGCTTTCTCATGTCGTGCTAATCTGTGATTGAAAAAAGAAAATTATCTTAATGCAACGATAACATGCAATTTTCCTAAAGTTGTGGAATAATAAGTGGATTTATTTTCCTTCATCATTGAAGAAATATAGAAACAAGTGGGTATTATTCCTTAGCAACATCTAATTGCATCAAAGTGGAATCTCAGTCTTTATCTTTCAAATTTTTATAAAGTATAATCACCTAATGCGCGTCTTTTAAAATTTAGTGAATTATTTGATCTTTATGCGGCTGTAAATAGAGTTAGTCTCACTGAACTACATAGATCTTGATTTTTTTATGACTTGATATTTTTCACAATTATTTGTGGTTCATCAAATTTGTTTGTAAGGTTGACGTATTCACAATTTAAATTAGGTATATTCTCATTTCCACCGCCCTAGCATTAACACTACCATTGTCAGGTCCCAAGTCCTGGATGAGAAAAGTGGAGGGGGTTGCGTTAGGTAATCGACAACCAGCGTAAAACTTGTCTTATAATAATGACATGAATCATTTAAGAAATTGTGTTAATTCTAGGGCGTCTCCTGGAAGCGACGCGCTGTGTGGCTTGAATACAGTGACAAGTGTGCAAGGGCCGTTGCACCGGCGCCCGGGTGTAGTGTTAAATAGGCAAGAGTTTCCACATCAAGGATAGATGTGGGCGAAGAAGCTAGTCCATGAAATTAAAATTAGGATATGAACTTGGAATATAAGTTTCCTTATTGAAAATTAATGTAATTAATAGATATTATGATTCATAGGAAGTTAAATATTCTGTGCATTCAGGAAATTAAATGGGTTGAAGAGAAGGCTAAAGAGATTGATAGTTTAGGTTTCAAACTTTGGTATTCGGGTAGGAGTCATACTATAAATGATATAGGTTTAATTATAGATAAGAGTTTGAAGGATAATATTATAAAAATTAATATAATTAGAGATAGAATTATAGCTTTAAAGATTGTTGTTGATGCTAAGATTGTTAATATTATAAGTGCTTATGCTCCCCAAATAGATTTGGATATGAGTTCAAAATTAAATTTTTGGAATGACTTTGAAGAATTAATACAAAAGATATATATTGAAAAAAGAGTTTTTATTGGAGGAGATTTAAATAGACATGTTGGTAGAGAGGTAAATGATTTTAAAAACATTCATAGTGGCCATGAATTTGGAATGACAAATGAAGGTGGCAAAATCATATTAGATTTTTGTTTAACTTATAATTTTTTAATTGCTAATACTTTATTTAAGAAAATGAATAAGTATCTCATCACTTATAAAAATAGATATAATACAACTCAGATTGACAATTTTCTTATAAGAAAATTAGATCGTTTAGATTGCAAATATTGCAAAGTTATTCCGAGTGAAAATTTATGTACGTAATATTGTTTATTAGTTTTGGACTTTAAGATAAAGGGACAAAAATAAAAATAAAAAGTAAAACGATATTCTAGGATTATATAGGGGCATTTAAAAAATATTAACAAAAATATTTGTGAGAGTAAGATTTTAGATCTTAAGATTTTGTCTGTGCATGAGGATGCTAATGCTATGTGGAAAAAAGTGACTAATGATATTAAGAATATTGCAAAAGATGTGCTTGAAGTTTCAAAGGGAAAATCTTCTAATAGTAAAAATAGTTGATGGTGGAATCCAATTATACAAGATAAGATTAAAAAGAAGAAGATTTGTTATAAAAATTGATTTAATTGTAAAAACTCTGATAATTGAAAAAGATATAAAGAGGCACATAAGGAATCTAAGAAAGTAATATGTGATGCAAAGACCTTAGCTTTTAATGATTTATATAATAGATTAGATACTAAGGAGGGAGAAATATATATGTATAAATAAGCCAAACAAAGAAATAGGAGTAGTAAGGATTTAGTTCAAGTGATGTGTATTAAGGATTAAGATAAAAAAATATTTTTTTTAGAAAATGATATTCAACAAATGTGAATGAGATATTTTGCTAATTGTTTTTAATGAAGAATATGAAAATACGATTGGTTGTAGTGACTTTAGCACCCTAAATGAAAATAAAGATTTATGTTTTTATCGGCGTATTAGTAAAACCGAAGTTAAAGAGACTTTAAAGCAAATGAAGTGTGGAAAAGCTGTTGGATTTGATGATATTCCAATAGAGGTGTGGAAATGCTTAGGAGATGAATGAATTTTTTGACTTACTAAACTTTTTAATACTATTTTGAAGATTAAAAAGATGTCAGATGAGTGTGTTAATTCCTATTTTTAAGAATAAAGGTGATGCACAAGATTGTGCGAATTATAGAGGAATTAAGTTAATGTGTCATACTTTAAAACAGTGGGAGCGAGTTATGGAGCATAGGTTGCGGCGTGATATTAATGTTTCTCAAAATCAATTTGGATTCATGCCGTGTAGGTCAACTATGGAAGCCATACATTTATTAAGAGGTTTGATGGAGAAATATAGAGAAAATAAAGAGGATCTATATATGATATTTATTGATTTAGAAAAAGCATATGATAAAGTTCTAAGAGAAGTGCTATGAAGAGTTCTTGAAAATAAAGGAGTTAATAACGCTTATATTCAAATCATTAAAGATATGTATGCATGAGCTATTACTTATGTTCAAACACAAGGTGGTTTGACCGAGTATTTCCCTATTTCGGTTGGGTTACATCAAGGATCAGCCTTAAGCCCATATCTTTTTGCTTTAGTCATGGATGTTCTCACTAGTCATTTGCAAGAGGTTGTAAATTGGTGTATGCTTTTTGCTGATGATATTCTTCTTGTTGATAAGATTAGAGAGGGAGTTGAAGGTGAACTTGAATAATGGAGGTCAACCTTAGAGTCTAAAGGTTTTCGACTGAGTAGATCTAAAACAGAATATATGGAGTGTAATTTTAGTAGTAATAGACCTAGTGAAGGGATTGTGACTTTGGGTGATCAAGTCATTAATAAGAGTACATGTTTTAGATATCTTGGATCTATTGTTCAGAGTGATGGTGAAATAGATGGGGATATTATCAGTAGAATTCAAGTTGGATGGTTGAAGTGGAGGAATGCATCGGGCTTGTTGTGTGATAAAAAAGTACCCCTTAAAATTAAGGGAAAATTCTATAAGATGGTGGTGAGGCCTGCAATGCTTTATGGTGCCGAAGGTTGACCATTAAAAGAGAAGCATAATACTAAGTTAAGTGTGACAGAGATGAGGATGCTCAGTTAGATGAGTGGCTTTACCCTTAGAGATAAGATACGAAATGAGCATATACATGAAAAGGTTGGAGTAGCTCCAGTAGAAGATAAGATTAGAGAGAGTCGCCTTAGATGGTTTGGTCACATAAAACGGCGGCCTTCCGATGACCCGGTTAGGAAAGTAGAGGTATTAGATTTCACTTATGTTAAGAAAGGTAGAGGCAGACCTAAAAAGACTTGGTTAGAAAAGATTATAAATGATCTTTCTCTATTAGATTTAAACGAGAATTTGAAGTTTAATAGGACACAATGGAGAAAAAAGATTCATGTAGCCGACCCCACGTAGTGGGATAAAGGCTTGTTATTGTTGTTGTTGTATATTCTCATTTCCATCACATTTCCTGTTATGCAATTTTCAGTTGCTTACATCCAAGAGCAGAATATTTTATATTTAATAGAGCCAAATAGCGTGAAATCTCATGCAACAGGTGGTTGATAAATTCATAAATTAGGGGTTGATAAATTAATTGGTTAACTTGAACTAAAGTAACACCTGCTTTATTATTCAAAATGCCAATTAGCAATATTAGATTTTTAGTTCATTTCCAGAACAACGGACAAAGACAAAGCTCATGCTACTGTATTCTGTTAGGATCAGATTTTCTTGACATTATCTCTAGCCATTCTTGAGTTTGAACTGGTTTTGCTGAATATTGTCAATGATTATTATGTTTAACGCATCCTAGAGTAACACCATCTCTAATTCTAGACCCCGTATTTTTATAATGGATTCTACTGATTCTTTGTAAATAATGCAGGGCTCTTCAAGATGGTGACATTTCTCTAAGGATAACCCATTGTGGAATCTGTTATGCTGATGTCGTCTGGACCAGAAATCTGCTGAACAATTCAATTTATCCTGTAGTGCCTGGGTAATTTTCTTTTTTCTTGGTTAGGCATAGTTGCAATTTATATGGAAAAAAGAAAATTTGTTGTAGGGTGAAGATAATACTTCTTTTTATCTAATTCATATATTAAACAGTTCAGACTGTTACTTTTTCTACGAAATAAAATCATTTTAAAGATGTAAACGCAACACTTAAAGATTATTGTAATGAAGGGAAAATTCTAACAATAAAAATAGTTGGTGGTGGAATCAAAATGTGCATGATACGACCATTTACTTTTCTCATCTATGATTTGGGACCTGATAATAGCAGTGTTAATTGAAGGGAAAATTTTAATGAAGTATTAAATTCAGTTATGTATCAACATCTCTCACTTGGACATATGGGCAGTTAAATTCATTTTGTAACCTTACCATACCAGGTCAAAGATAACGCTACCAACAAAATAAAAAATAGAGAGGAGTGCTTATACTAATTTACTACCAAACTAGTATAACACATCACTCAAAAATATTAATTATACTTAAGTCAAGAATTTTTTATCCCTCACAAGCATACAGCTAAGAACATACTTTAGTTTTTTATTATGCACTCATGATTTTATTGAAGAACAAATATTTAAGTAATTACCTGGGCTATGAGTCAAATAATAATGTTGTGTCAATCCAGTTCTTTGGAGAAGATGTTAAAATAATAACATGATATTTGACCTTCATTATTGCTTCAAGTTGAAAAGGTGATAAGAGGACGTGGTCGCTATGTCAGTTCTATCGCAATTCCTATGTAGTATGCTGCTCGGCCTGGTGAACGCACAAACCGCACATATATAGAATGTCAAATTTGTCGAAAACCAGGGCATTATGCATTCAAATGCTAGCATAGAAGCAATCTTCAATACCAACCCTCATCTTCTTCAACATTAATTGCCAGTTCCGTTCAAGACACAACTGATTGGTTACTTGACTTTGGCGCAACATCGCATCTCACTCCCAACATCCGTCTCCTACAACAACCTCAGTTATATAATGGGGCTCATCAAGTCAGATTGGAAATGGAGACATTCTATCAATCTCTCACTCTGGCCAGGGACTTCTTCCAACTCCACATTGTAAGCTTCGACTCAATCCCTTATTACATGTCCCTACACTTTCTAATAATCTAATCTTTGTTCACAGATTAGTTCATGACAATCCTTGCTCCATAACTTTTGACAAATCTGAGTTTTCTATCAAGGATTCAAAGAACAATCACACTCTTCTCCGAGGTCCTTCTCATCACGGCCTCTATAAACTTCAAGCTCCATCATCAGCCACCACACCCTTCATCATTTTGCTTAGCACTCTTTGGCATCGATGCTTGGGACATCCGTCATCCTCAATGCAAGCGAATCTCCATCTTGTTTTTAGGACTTCTTTAAATTTTCATTGTAAAGCTTGTGCTCTTTCCAAGAGTCACAAATTATCTTTTTCTAGCTCTTCAAGTTGTAGCAAACAACCTTTAGATTTGATACATGTTGATGTATGGGTAATCAAGGATTTAAATATTACATACTTTTTATTGATGATTATTCTTGTTATTCTTGGGTTTTTCCTATGAAACTTATGTCTGAAGCTCATTCCAAATATTTACTCTTCAAAGTTTCAGTGGAAAAACAATTTAATAAACCCATTAAAATCATTCGATCTGATAACGGTGGTGAATTTATCAATTCAAATTTTCAATCTACTTTACAAAATTCAGGTATCATTCACCAATTAACTTGCTCCTAACCTAAGTAAAATGGTATTGCTGAGAGGAAACACCGTCACATTATTGCAACTCTACACAGTTTAATGTTTGAAGCCAATGTCCCTCTAAAATTTTGGGTTGATACATTACTCACCACCATTTATCTTATCAATCGCTTACATATCTCTCCCAATCCAAAAATTTCACCATATCAACTTTTGTACAATAAACAACCAGATTACAATCTTTAGAAAACATTTGGTTGTTTATGTTATTCTTCGCTACCACATCTTCCCAAACACAAATTTGATCCTTAATCCTCTCCATGTGCTTTCCTTGGGTATGCATCACATTCTAAAGGTTACAAATGCTACAACCTTCTCACAAATAAGATCATAACCTCCAGACATGTTCAATTTTTTGAACATATCTTTCCCATTCAATCCTCCCCAAATCTGTCATCTCATACAACTTCTCAATCATATCATCCACCCGTAGCCTTAGTCCCACTAACTTCTACCTCAACATCTCCACCATCTACCTAAACCGAAACCAATGCAGAAACTACCTTCCCTACTTCATCTTCTACAAACTCTTCTCAACCTTTTACTCCAAATCCACCATCCCCACAAACTACCTCTTCCTCATCAACAACATCACTAAATACCGGATACCCCTTCACCACCACATCTAACCCATCACATGCTTACCCATTTTAAAACTGGCCATCTCAAACCCAAAAATATTGTTAGCATGACTCGTACCATCCATCCTTCTGATCCAACTTGCTACACTAAAGCTTCCAAACATCTTATATGGCGTAAAGCAATGTTAACCAAATTTGATGCTCTACAAGCTCAAGGTACTTAAATATTAGTACAACCCTCACCTGACCAAAATGTGCTTGGATGCAAATAGATATACAAAACCAAGTACAATGCAAATGGATCTAGTGCTAGACACAAAGCTAGGTTAGTGGCGCAAGGATTTAAACAGGAATATGGGTTGGATTATTTAGAAACATTTAGTCCTGTAGCCAAAATTTCCACTATACGCATTCTCCTAATTGTTGCAGTCACTCATAAATGGCAAATCTTACAATTAGATGTATCTAATACCTTCTTACATGGGGATTTTCATGATACAGTCTATATTACTCAACCCATTGACTTTATTGATCAAATGTATCCTGATAATGTTTGCCTTCTCAAAAAGTCTATTTATGGCTTAAAACAATCCCCACAAAATTGGTTGCTAAATTTTCCTCTTATTTGATTAGATATGGCTTTCAGACTAGCACAACTGATCCCTCTTTGTTGTTATATGAAAATGGTACTAAGCTTTTGTACATATTGATTTATGTGGATGACATTCTATTGTCTGGAAATGACCAACCCATCATTCATGAACTGCTTATCGATATTCACAACCATTTTCAGTTGAAGAATCAAGGAAATGTTCATCAATTTCTTGGTATCACTGTCTCTCCAACATCAACATGATTATTTTTAACTCAGTCTGCCTATGCATACGCAATACTCACTTGAGAAGGTATGCAGTTATGCAAGCCACTGGCTACGCCTATGGCTTTGAATTTTCTTCCTTCAGGCGACGGTGAGCAGCCATTCCACAATCCTGAACTGTACAAACACATTGTGGGTTCTCTTCAGTATTTAACAATCACAATACCTGATATTATATATACAGTTAACTAATTATGTCAGTTCTTGCATAACTTGTTAAATGTCCATTATGCCTTGTCAAACGACTTCTTCGCTATCTGTAAGGGACTCTATCATTTGGCATGTTGATACAACCAACTCCCTTATAGCTTTATGCTTTTTCCGATTAGGATTGAGCAGGCGACCCTGTTGACCACAAGTCGACCACTGGTTACTATGCTTGCCTTTGACACAATTTGATTTTCTGACAGGTTAATAAGCAAAAGACTATAGCTCGTTCGTCAACCGAGGCTGAATATCGTTCTCTAGCCACAGTCGCTGCTGATTTGCTTTGGTTGCGACGTCTTTTACTTGAATTTTGCATTCCCACACAAATATCCATTGATTTGTACTTTGACAATATTTCAACTATTTCCTTAGCCAACAATCTGATTTTCCATGCTCACACAAAACACATTGAGATTGACTATCATTTTATACGGGATTGTGTGAGAATCAAAGCATTTCTATTCATCATATCGCTACAAATAATCAAATAGCTGAATCTTTACAAAACTTTTGCCAATCAAACGATTTCAGGATCTTCGATACAAGCTAACACTTACTGACATGAGTATTATCTTGAGGGGGGATGATAAGAAGAAGCGATATGTTGCTGCGCTTACACTGCCACAGCTGCCTACTTCAAACATTTAGCCACTAATATTATTTCTGCAGGAATACACTGTTGCAGCTTTAATCCTAACCGTTGATGTCTAACTAACTGCAATATGACCGTACCTGATTTTACTTAGTATAATATGTTCTGTAACAGGAAACTATCGAATAGGGTTGGCAAATACACTTTTTCTGCTTCTCTGTTTCTTCTTCTCCTCTACAGTTTTTCATTCCTTTAGCTTAAGAATGCAGGTCTTCAAAAGGCACATAAGGAAGCATGTGTGGTTTGTCTGGGCTCATTTAGTAATGAAATTAGAGTTCGCTCATCACTTTCTTGAATAGCAATTGCAATATGAAATGCATGCTATGCTAAGAAAAATCATATAAGCTTAATCTCACTACAACACCAGATGAATACTAATCCATATGCCACATAAGCATATGCCCTAAACTAGCTCTGCAAATGAAATCAAAAGTCAAAAGACTTTTATTAAAATAACAAAGACGTTATTGCCTTTAAATAGTTATCAAGAAATCAGATCTTATGCAAATGTAGACTCCAGACATAAGCTTGGACATATACATTGCTATTGGCTTTGTAAATAAATCAATTAATGTTTTCTTTTAAGGAATTTACGTCAGAATATTCTCTTTTCGTGATAGCAGCGATACCCTAAATCTATATGCGAAGTCCTATCATGGAATTTTTTGCACTTGCAATTGCTACAGTGCTGTTACTATGTAACAATACCTCATCTTTTGTTTTGGCTAAGATATTATGGCATGTAATAAATCTCTTAAGCTAGCCTCCTGTATAGCTATTGACATGCAAGTACTTGGCTTTCATTATAGGCACTTAAATACATGATTGTTTCTTGCTGAACCAATAGATAACTCCACCAATTTGAAAAATATGCCTACAAGTGAATATGTGCTCATTCTTATCTCTCATACGATTAGCATTCCAATCAGTTTCAGATTTTCTTGGTGATCATGGTTTAAAATTGCGCAATATGAGGCTCGCCTTAGCGCAATTCCAGTAAAAAAACGCCTCGATGCTTACGCCTCGAGTTTTTTTTAAGAGGCTTGCGCCTCAACTTGGTTGATGCCTGCCTTGATGCCCGCCTCGCCTCGCTGGCATGAGGCTTACGCTTCACGCTATATATATATATATATATATATATATATATATATATATATTAAAACTTACATAAATCTTGAAGTAAATGCCCGACATTGGACTATAGGAGAGGAAGGGGAGAGAGCAGTTCATCATAATGATGATTCAAATGAAGAACCCCTTAGTGATGACAGTGCTGATGACTTATGAGTTCTTATGCGATATGTCATTGCTATTTATTTTTGGAAATTCGAATTATAGGTTAATGAAAAGAATATTAAGATTTGGGAAAGATAGAATTTTGAGTTGAACTATATTTCATGTTGTTTTATTATTGGGATATTTTGATTTCACTTCATATCTTATGTTTTTTATATTTTATATTATTCACTCATTAGTATATAAAAAATTTATCATTTTATGTTTACGCAATCTTTTCATTTTGAGGCTTACGTCTCAAATCGCCTTGAGGCTTACGCCTCGCCTCACGAATGAAAAACGTCTCAATACCCGAATACGCAATTTTAAACATTGATGGTGATAGCACAAAGCTAAGTCAGTAATACCCTCGAGGTATCAAAAAATTCTCATCACCATTTGCTAATGACTTGGGCATGCATTACTTTAATAGCCGTTTCCTAATCTTACATCAAATACTGTATTAAGTTGATCGCACATCACACTATATTTCAAACATCTAATTGCTTTTTTATAAGGAACCTTGTATATGCAATATTTCATTCTTAGATTTAGGACAATCATTAAGAAATTGGATGTATATTTTCCCAATACCGTGTATACACTTTTGCCTTCCTGTGTAGCTATTGCACATACTACTTAGTTTCTATTATAGTCAATGAAATACATGATTATTTCTTCTTGTCCCAAGGGATAACTCCACTTCCAAACTGTTAGATGTATCTACAAGTGGATTTTTGCTCATCTATATCCCATATAATCAGCATTGGTATAGCCGAGTTTCAGATTTACATTATTATAGCAGAAAACTAGGTTAATAGTATGCGCTAGGTATCAAAAAATTCTCTTCATAACTTGCTAATGGCTTGGGCCTATGTTACTTTGATAGTGGTCGACCAATCCTGCATCAAATGCAGTATTGGGTTGAGTGCACATTAAAACATACATCAATTTTTTTTTCTTTTATTTAGTTTTGTTTTTATTTTTATAGAGTTTAGGATTTTACTTTTATTTATATTTATCTGTTGATGGGTTATGACATATTTATTAATTATCTTTAAATGAACTATCATATAAGCTTGAGGGAACTGACTTTGAGGGAACTCGGTTAAGGTTGAAGGTTGCAATAACAATTGAACCCCCCTAAATTTTATTAAATTGTTAGCTTGCGCCTTCATTGACCTTAACCTATTAGGAAGAGTTTGATTCCTTCTTTCTGCTACTTCATTTTATTGTGAGTATCAAGAATTGTGATCTAATGATGTATCCAATTTTCTGTCCATTCAGTGTTCTATCAAACCAACTAGTTATTGGTCATGATAAAAGATTTACCAAGTCTTAAAAATGCGCTAATATAAAGTAAATATGTCTAATGATAGGTGCGTGAATCACATCTTATTGGAGCAACATCATTTTAGAGTCAAATTGAATTGGTACGAACAATTTCCTAACACATTTTCTTCCATCTCTCCTAAGCAAGCTTTGGTAACGATAATCTATGAACTATCCTTTGGTCTTAGTCACATGGTTCCTTTTCTGAACCCTTTTGTTGTCTTCGTGCATTTATCGCAGTGCTTAGACGTCTTTCTATTTGCATTATTCTATTTGCATTATTAATTGTTGAACACTAATCTTTTCTCTTCTACTTATCCTATGATTCCTTATCATGACTATGCTAGGCAAATTGTCCTTCTTTAGGCTCAATCATGGCACGAGCAAGTTCTTTAAAAGCCTGAGCTCTTTAAGAAGATGTTGAATCTTCCTATATCTCATAGTTATGGCCATCAAGCTTTTATTTCCTTGATTAGTCTAACTTGTTCTCTTGGTTCTCATTATCATCACTGTAGAATTGCATAACAAATAATTATTTACATAAATATACATACTTTATTTCTTAATTTTATCAAAGATCTATCATTCTATGTGCATCACATAATTTTTACCTGATGCCATTATAAAAAAGGATTTTAAACAAAATTAGGAAAGAGTCAAAATACTTAATGTTGAATCCACTAATTGCACCATAAACAATTTATGCGCTGAATAAAACAAATAAAAAAAATTGAAATAAAATGTAAGAAATGAATTCTAGACACTTGTGGTGTTGTGAGTGCTGCATCACTACTATGCCCCACCGCCTGCACCATGATGTATACGTTGTAACGCCACTTATGTGAGCCTACCATTACATCACTTGTTGCATGTGGAGAGTTGGAAAGGGTGAAAATAAATTGAGCCATTGATAAAAAGCTAGCCCACCTTTGATAACATCGAAATGAAAATTTTATTTGAACATTTTTAAAATGTAAATTACTTTGATCCGAGAAGATTGTCAATCCTCACTTACAAACCTAGTCTTCTTTGAGCACATATCTTCTATTTTTTTTGGGTAGCAGGTGCTACTTGATTCACCTCACAAATTTACCTTTTTAACTTTTTGGCTTCTTAGACGATGTAACCCAAGAGAGGAGAATAAAATTTCTTTCCTTTTTTTTTAATATTTTTCACCAAGGAGTAGGAACCCTTATTGTAAATGAAAGGTCAAAATATTAAATCAGTCTACTAGATATTAGCCTAAATAATTAGTCATTTTCTATGTGGGCTAACCACAAATTCAAATTTACATTCATAAAAGTTAAAGTACTATTTATGCATGTGTGAACCATAAAATTTAAATTCCTACATTCAGATATATATATCCAACAGAAAATATCATAAAAAATTCATACTAGAATCACGAATCTCAAAGTTAAGTATATGGAACTGAAATATAAGCAATCTGTAATTTTTTTTAGTCAAGCAAGGAACTTGGTATTCAAATTCTTAATTATTCTAATATAAACTATGTACCTTGTATGTATAAGTAATTTTAAACGTCTTGATTTTTAGTAAAACTGAATGAAATCCTCAGAACATGAATATAAATCAATTAGACAATATGCGGTTTTAGATTTAGAGAAACTTCATCCTAATGGAATATTTCATGATTATGTTCCTTCAAACAATCACATAAAATTGGCAATAGACTAATTTAATGTAAATCTTTTGCTTATGGGGATGAACGACAGTTAATTTGATAATTTTCTTGGTGCAAATGAGATGGGGTCATAAAGCAATTCATCAAATATAGTTTATTGAAGATACTAAATTATTGCATCGCTTGCAACATTTCTTTTTTAAGTTTGTGACAATTATTCATGTTTATTATAACCATGAATTTTATATAAGATTTAAGTGAATCAATGTTTAAAATTGCACAATTGGGTATTGAGGTGTTTTTTGTTCATGACGAGGGGTAAGCCTCAAGGCGTTTGTTACGGCGGTTCCTCCTGAACCGCCTCAGCCCAAGAAGGAAGGGCCGGTCAGGGTATATCAAAGGAGGCAATCTCGCCTCCTTTCTTGCCCAAATTAAATTACCGCCTAGGGGTGGGGTCCACGGGATTTGAATTTATTTGAAAATTATTTTTAGGAAAGATTTGAGGAGGTGGAAAAATGTCTTTAAATAGGAGAGGTAAGAGGAAGGGAGGGGCATGCAAGTATTGTTTTCTTCTTGGAGTTTCTTGGGTGTTTTGGGCTCTAGACTCTCTTGTCTAGAGATTTGGGAGAGACGATCCTCCTCTCGAATTGAGGATCACTTGTATCTTGATTTCGTATTGCTTTTGCTTTGTTTCCCTTATTGCAATTTAGTGATTTGGGGCTGATTTCGCCCAGATTTTGGTTGAATTCTCGCTGTTTTGTCTCCAATTAGTGATAGGTTTGCTTGAGAACTCAAGTATTCCCTTGGGGTTACTTGCGAACTCAAGTATTTCCCAGTTTGAGAAACCAAATAATCATAAACTTTATAAGAACATAAATTTGGCAAAAGATCCATACATTGTTACGGGTAAGAAAATCCAAGGTGTAATCATTATCATCTTTCTTATCCCAACTATTTGGGCTGACTTGATGAATGTGTAAAATCTAAATATATTAGGAAAATGAAAAATCTTAAGAATCTGTACCATGTATCTGGCCCAGTAATTGCACTTTAATAAGTGATAAACTTTGGTGGTGCAGTTTCTCGTTTATCTTATTTGAAGAATCACTGAAACCCAATTTTACAACTATATGTAAAAGTATGTTGTTGGTTCGTGGTGATTTGTCTCAGGCATGAGATTGTTGGAGTTGTCACTGCAATTAGCACTGGTGTTGCACACTTCAAGGTCGGTGACATTGTTGGTGTTGGAACATATATTAATTCATGCAGAACGTGCGAGTACTGCAATTCTGACAAGGAAAACAAATGTGCAAAAGGAGCAACTTACACATTCAATGGCATTGACATAGATGGCACAATCACTAAAGGGGGATATTCCAGTTATATAGTAGTGCATCAAAGGCAGGTTACCCTTCTGTCTCCTCATTTAATTTTTCTTTGTGTAGATAGTAGTTTTAAATTCTGTTTTTCTTCTTTCTATTGAATATGATTTTCTTACTTGAAAATATCCACTTGAAATCATGACTCGAGGATGAAACTGAGGGTACTTCAGACAGATTTCAGTCTTTATAGTTGTGAATCAGATTTTATACTCTAAGAAGCAAAAATATGAATTTGAGAAGATACCTAGCACTGTTGGTTGAAAGCATCTTTAGAAGATATGTAGAATTATGCCATGCCTGTGCCTTTCTTCACATTCAAAACTCATCCAATGGAAGATCAAAACATAAAGTTTCATAGAACTGGTCATGGTTTGAGTTATGAGTTGTTGGTTTGCACTGAGGGAGGAATATCCATGATACCACGATCGACTAAAAGGTTTGGATGACAACCAATATTACTAACGGTAGTTAGCAATATGGATAGTACCATTCTGGCCAGGTTGTCAGAACCCTTTTATATAGTGATTAATGCTTTGCTACGATTAATCCGAGTTCCTAATAAGCTTCAGAATTAATGATATAAACTTTAGTTAGCAAAAATTATTTTCTGATCTACAGATACTGCTTCAAGATACCCGACGGTTACCCTCCAGAATTGGCGGCACCTTTGCTGTGTGCAGGGATCACTGTTTATGCTCCAATGATACACCATAACATGAACCAACCCGGCAAATCTCTAGGAGTCATTGGCCTCGGTGGCCTTGGGCATATGGCAGTGAAGTATGGAAAAGCTTTTGGTTTGAAGGTGGTTGTTTTTAGTACTAGTATATATAAGATGGAAGAAGCCTTGGAAATCCTTGGTGCAGATGAGTTTGTGCTATCTTCAGACGAGCAACAAATGCAGGTATATGTTGCAACCCTCTTTCTTTGCTTGTGCTCAACTGTCGTTTGTTGAACAATTTGATTGAATCGCATAATGACTTCCTTGAGCATTCATTTCCTCCTCTAAAAGCATGGTAACTGTTGCTTCATACCTTCTTATCACCAATAGTTTCACTAGTTTAATAATGTGTTGATGTTCCAAGTTCTCATTATGCTTGAAAGGTTGAACAAAGTTGCTATTTGGAACACTTTTTATAGAAATCTCCATAGAGAATGTTCCTGTAGTTATCACGACATTTTTTTGGATAAATAACTTTGATTTGAGAAATTCTTGTTCATTCACAAGTTTGTTGGCAAATGGTTGTTCAAAATCATGCAGATCGCATCTAGTGGAAGATTCCATATTTTTAACATGCAAGATTAGCTCATCTTTCCTATGATTAGTAGGGTAGATCCTCCGTTGATATGTATTTTTTAGATACTATATGGATACTTATCAGAGCACCTAAATGATAGAATTAATTGTCTTGTTGGGTTGGTCTATTGCTTTTCTAGCAAAATTTTATTAAGGACCCCTTTGTTTCATCCTTTTCGTCAACCTTTAAATCTTTGATGTAAATAGTAGTTTGTTGATGGAATGCACTTAGTGACCTATGAGAGATAAGAACGTCGCCTTTAGAGTGGACGAAGAGGGTGAGCCTTTAGCTCGCTGGAGGAAGTTGATGCATAGAGAAAGAATTGGTGAAAGGTTCCAAAGATTGAAACGTAGTTAAACTAGAATGCTTGATGCCCTTGTTGATGGAAGATGAGGAAGAAGTCATCCAAGATGTAAAGATTTTACATGTTAAGACTTTAGAGCCTACCTCCATTGTGTAGTGAGGGAGTTAAACTCAACAAGAAAGGGTGGAATAATATATTTTTTAAGGAAAGTTTATCTCTTCTCGATCGGAGTGTAGCAGATGAGAGAGATGGAAGAAAAGGGGGTAGGTGGTGTCTTCCTTTCCTAGAGTCTAATCTTAATGGTTCCCTAATAATCCTTTATAAAGTCATGGGCTATACATAAGGAGCCATTATAACCTCCTAAAAGAGATGCGTTGTCTTTTTCATTTTTTAACAATGGATGATTGTGTACCAAGGACAAGTGTCATCATCCTCGGGTTGATGCCAGAAAGACGTGTTTTAGAGCATCATCACATTGATGTGAAAAATGGCTAACATTCATGACCCAGCTAGTCGTCACAAGATGGCTAATGTTCAGCTTGTTAGAGCATGTTTTTATTAGCGCTAACCAATGAGTGACATGTGTCCTCTAATTGCCCATTGCGAAAAGGTAAAAGACACCCATGCGTTTTTTGGATGTTACAAATGCCTCCATGCAACAATCTATACAAGTCTTCTATTCCTTCTTTATATATATATATATATATATATATATATAACGTAGTACTTGATAGAGGATTATCGTGCAATTGTTGAATTTGGACTAATAATCCTATAGTCTTTGCCATCTTCTTCCCTTTGATAAGCATTTCTTACAAGATTCTTTGTATCTCTCAGTGGCCTCTTCCTCTCCCTCTCCCTCTCTCTTAAAAGCCTATATACATCTCTCTCTCTCTCTATGTATCATCTCTCTTTTAAAAGTTTCACTCTCTCTTACCAGTGTCTCTCTCTCTCTCTCTCTCTCTCACACACACACACACATTTATAAGATTCTTTCTTAGTAGATGCTTCTTTCTCTTGGAAGCTACTCTTCTTTACAAGCCTCTCTCTTTATGTTAGATAACTCTCTCTATCTCTCTCTTGTAGAAGTCTCTTATAAGCCTATCTCTACCTTAAGAGCCTCTCTTTTCCTCTTAGAAGTTTTTATCACTCTATAGATTCCCTCTCTCTATTTCTCTTAGATGTTACTCCGTTTCTAATAGTAACCTTTATCCTTCTATCTCACTCTTATACTATTTCTCTCTTCGAAGTCTCTTTCTCTCTCTTATAAGTTTCTTTCTCCCTCTCACTTTAAAGCTTCTCTCCTAGAAGTCTCTCTCTTACTCATAAGAGCCTCCTGTCTCTCATAAAAGCCTCTCTCTCACTGACAAACTCTCTCTCTCTCTCTCTCTCTCTCTCTCTCTCTCTCTCTCTCTCTCTCTCTCTCTCTCTCTCTCACACACACACACACACACACACACACACACATAACCTCCCTATTCCACCCTTATGAACCTCTCTATGTCTTAGAGGCATTTATGTCTCTCTTAGAACATTCGGTCCCACATTGAAACATCTCTATTTTGCTTAAAATATTTTCTCTCGCTCTTTCACCTAGAAGCCTCCCTCTCTTAGAAGTTCCTATCTCTCTATCTTAGAAACCTCTCATTTATAAACCTCCTCTAACAAGGCTCTTTACATATCTTAGAAGTGTTTCTTTCTCTTAAAAGCCTCTTCCTATCCTTCTCTCTCTCTCTCTCTCTCTCTCTCTCTCTCTCTCTCTCTCTCTCTCTCTCTCTCTCTCTCTTTCTCTCTCTCTCTCTCACTTAAAAGCCTCTTTTTTTTTTCTAGATGGCCCTCCCTTTATCTAACACTCCTAGGAGCCTCTCTTTATCTCTCATTCATATGCCATTCCCACTCTCATTATAGCCTCACTTTCTCTTTCTATCTTAGAAGCCTCAAACTCCTGGAAGCTACTCTATTTCTCACTTAGAAGTTTCTTTTTCTCTATCTTACAAGCATTTCTCACTTAGGAGCCTCTCTCTCTGATGAGGACATCGGAAGATCAACGGCTATGATCTGGAGTTTATTTTTAATGTGTCTTATGTACCAGTTTATTTTTATTTTTCTATTTTCCCATTTTATCCCTAGGGGTGATCATGTGGTGTTGTAGCCCTAAGGGCATTTTAGTCTTTGTTCTTTTCTTTTCATGAAGCCTATTTATAGGCTAGCTCTCTTGTAATTTGGGATGATGATTGATTAATGAAAATTTGAGATTTTGCTCATGATCTCTTTGTGAGTTTTAGAGAGAGTGGTGGTGAAGCCTAGGAGAGGCTAACGGAGTACCCAACAACCAACCGGTGGGTGAGCTCTTGGTTTTTCTATTTTTCTTATCCCTTTCATTCACCACCATCACCCTATTTTCCTGCCGCCGGCCAGCCCACCAAGCCGATTCCCCTCTTCACCTCCCTAAGCCGCCGGACGCCTAGCACCCACCCGCCGCCGGCCGTCCCCCAAACCCTCACCACCGGCCCCTTCTAGCTCCCATTAGCCACCAACCCTCCTCCCCACAACAAATGAATTTTGAATTTCAAAATTCAAATCAACCCTTCATTACTTTCCTAAAATAATCCTCCCATTTAGGAAAGCTTATTTATTTGAATTCAATTCAATATTTGAATTCAAATAATTCCCTCCCATGTTTGAAGTTTGAATTTCAAAATTCAAATCAGCCATTCATTACTTTCCTAAAATAATCCTCTCATTTAGGAAAGCTTATTTATTTGAATTCAAATAATTCCCTCCCATGTTTGAATTTTGAATTTCAAAATTCAAATCAACCCTTCATTACTTTCCTAAAATAACCCTCCAATTTAGGAAAGCTTATTTATTTGAATTCAATTTAATATTTGAATTCAAATAATTCACTCCCATGTTTGACTTTTGAATTTCAAAATTCAAACCCCTCATTAACTCTTTCCTAAAATACGTCACCACAAATAGGAAAGGGATTTAATTGCTATTCAATCAATTTTGAAATTCAAAACTCTTTCTCTATTATGCAAATTCAATCAGGAAACTCTTCCAATAAATCAAAATCTGAATTAATTTCAAACTTGATTTAAATCAAGAGTTAATTCTATGGGGCCCACAATTAATTAGCAAATCCCTCATTCCACCTTTGTTTGGCCGGCCCCTCTCTCCTCTCTTTCTCTCTCCACTTCCCACATAAGCATCAATTAATCCCTGCCTCTTGCCTTGGACCCACCACCCCCCTCCCCCCTATCTCTTCCCTTCCTCCACGGAACACCCATTTGTCAAAAGGTTCAGTTTTCCCCTGCTGTCCCAGAATTCCAGCCAAGGGAAATTTGAATTCTTGCTGCCTAAAACCTCCAAACTATGGGCTGCTCTTTTACAACATGCTGTCCAACTGTTTATGCCCAAACCCTTGCTGTCCTGAGGAGTTTCCAAGGTCAAAAATTGCTGTCCAAGGACACTGGACTGCTGTCCATTGATTTTTACAGGCTTCCCAGCACCGTATCTTTCATCCGGAAGACTCCAACTGCTGTCCACCTCTTCCCTAGCATTCAAACGACCTTGCGAGAGTGCGTATCTCTCTTGTCTTTGGGTAAACTCGACACCCAACTCTCTATTTTCATAGTTGCATCCTTGATTGTGGTTCTATTACATTCATGAATATCATGTTAATGCTCTTCCGCTAAAGCCTAGTAAATTATAGAGTTGTGTGAGGGATCCTTTATCGTACTAATCTCATTGTTAGTATAGGGATTTCTTGTTGAAACTTTCCATGTATGCAATGTTAGATTAATTGAATATTTTATGGTCTTTAACTCCTATGCATATGATTTAGCATAAACTTGTCTTACCACGCATTGTGTTTTCTTTTGTCGTTCAAAATCAATACAAAGATATAATTATTGTGGTTTCTAAAATTAAGCGTGCAAACTCTCTAAGCTAATCATCCTTGCATGTATGTATTACATCACTCTCTCTTTTTCTTTCTCGATTAGAATTTAGAAGTTTCTCTCTCACTATGTCTTTTAGAAGCTCCTCTCTCTCTCTATTTCTCTTAGAAGCCTTACATTCTCCTTTTTGAGGTCTCTCTCACTAAAAGCCTCTCTCTCCCCCTTCTCTCTCTTAGAACACTCTCTTTCCCTTTTCTATCTTAGAAGCCCCACACTTTCTCACACTTTGATGTGCCTCTCTCTCTTAGAAGCCTATTCAATTGTGAGACCAATTTTTTTTATTCGCATTTTAAGTTCTCTTGTTGAGAAATATTTAGGTCCGAAGGAAAAATTGGTTCAAGAGAACCTGTTATGATCAAATGTTTTTGTGCATGCTTGATTTGAAGAAGGTTGCATTGCATTCACTAGGAGAAATGATAGAATTGGTTACATACGTGCTCCCCATGAGCCTAATTGTCTGGATAAAAAATTGACAATTTCTTCAGTTTGGGTTATGCTTTGAAATAATTAGAATAATTATGACTAAAAAATTTGTAAGAGGTACAACTTGACAAAATACCTTCATTTACAAACTTATGCCAGTATCCACAAGAGGAGGGCTCAATCCAAACCTCCTTGTCTAGAGGTAAAGTAACATCCATCTCAATTAGAGCCCTATCTACAGAAGGTCTAGAAAGTCAAGCAGTGGTGGCTTCTACTTCAAGTTACCAAAGATGGATCTTAGAGAATATCAGGTAGACTGATTAAAGTAGTGTAGCTAAAGCCGATGATAATGAATTCACATTGGAGTGATAGGAGGTTCCATGGATGAGTCGAAGTGGGAAGATCACTATAATGTACTCATTAGAAAATGCCTCACATAGTAGATTTGTTGTGTAAAAAAAAAATAGAGTAATCTATTTCAATTGATAATGTAATAATAATATGATGAGAATTAAGAAGACCGATAGAATATTCTATAGTCAAATATAAATCTGACATAAATATACATAAAATCTCAAGGCTAGAATACTCCATCAATAATACTATAGAGAGTACCTAGCTCAAAAATCTCATATTAAGTGAAAATAAGAACTGATTTACCCTTGAACATGCAGGTTTATTTATGCTAAGGAGAACTTGGTTCTTGTTGCTTTAGTCTTACAGACAGGATACAAAATGAACGTATATGTGAGAAAGTTGGAGTAGCTCCAGTGAAAGATAAGATTATAGAGAGTTGTCTTGGATGATTTGGTCACATTAAACGGCAGCCTTCCGATGACCCAATTAGGAGAGTAGATGTATTACATTTGACTTATATTAAGAAAGCTAGAGGCAAACATAAAAAGATTTGGTCAAAATAATAGAAATGATCTTTCTTTGTTAGATTTAAATGAGAATTTGACTCTTAATAAGATACAAAAGAGAAAAATGATTCATGTAGCTGATCTCATGTAGTGGGATTAAGGCTTGTTGTTGTTGTAGAGTCTGAATCTTGATGAGAAGCTTCTGGGAACTAGATGGATGATGCCTAATGAGATCTAGAAACCCTCAATCCCCTAACAATGTCAGCAAAGAACCTAGGAGCACTACCAGTAGGAAAGACATGGCCATAAGTGCGTGAACGCATGAGATGCAATTGTATGGGAAACACCTGGCACTAAAACCGATGGTAGTGATGGAATAATCTCGTTTGAAAAAACAACCTGAGAAGCATGTGGATGTGATGATGGCATGGAAACCAAGGAATGCTCATCGAGCATGGAAAGATAGGAAGCAAGCAACAGATAAATGTTGTTGAAAAAAATTTAAAAATCTGAGAGCAAAATTAAAACTGCAAGGGTCTAATCTAGGGTGTCGAGGCTAGAGACGGTATGGGCACGGCCTTTGATCCCCGGCCTCATCAACTCAGCCTGTTTTATTATTATTAGAATAATCAATATTTCTCTAACGTAGACAAAATATTTTGAAATGGGAAACCTTGGGGCCGGTGCATCCATGTGACGTGGCGCATCCGGATTCGCCTCCAGACGGTCCGAACACCGCACGTAATAATCTCACGCAAGAGGTTTCATTATAAATAACATCTGTTTTCACAAATATTTAATTAAAAATTATTATTTGTCTTTCTTGTAGGCCTTCTCTAACTCCCTGGACTTTATTATTGATACTTCATCTGGCCCGCACCCATTTGAGCCTTACATGTCTCTTCTGAAGACAGAAGGCACCCTGGTTTTGGTTGGCATTCCAGGCGAAATCCGGCTGTCTCCTGCAACCCTCGTTCTCGGTATGCCCCATTCTTTTATTAAATTTATATTTTACAGTCTTAAATAAATTCAAATATTACAAAATTCATCTTCATCAAATTCTGATCAAAAGTCCCTCACATAATCTCTTTTAGTTTTTAGAATATTGAAATTTTTTGCAAAGTTGCATAACATTCTCTGTTGCATATGCTAATAGGCTCAAAGACTATTTCTGGGAGCTTAGTGGGTGGTACAAAAGACATCAAGGAGATGTTAGAGTTCAGTACTGCCAATAAGATATACCCAAAGATCGAATTGATTCCTATTACATATGTCAACGAAGCACTTGATAGGCTTGTTAAGAGGGATGTCAAGTACCGCTTTGTGATCGATATTGAGAATTCTCTCAAATAAATAGCACATTAGGCTTCGTTTGGGACGGCTTTCTTACTGCTTCTTAAAGCAGTTATGTAATATAAAAATTAAAACTTTTATTCTATAAAGATGTTTTAAGAATCAGTACAAAAGTCGTCCCAAACGAACCTTTAGTCTTTCAGCCATCTCAAATAGAAATTCTATATTTGTAATATTCAAACTAGTTTGTAAATCTGCTGGCTCACAATAAGACGTAAATAATTCCTGAATTTCATGACTGTTGACTCTTCTTTGGTAGTGTTGGATTGAAAATCTTTGTGATTAGTGTAATTTACTGCACAAACAGGGAATATCTGTTTTATTAGCTCCTTTCACTTTGACAGTGCAATTTGAAATTATGGGATTTTTTTATTTTTATGTGAAGAACGATAGAATCCAAATTTCTTTCTTTAAAGTGAAAAGAAGGCTTGGAACATGACTTATCTTTTCTTAAGAATTTTAAATAAATTTTTTCTATTATGTATCTAGAGATTGTAATAAAGTGGCAGACTTTTGCGCCTCTTATGTTGTATTAGGAGATTTTCTTTAGGATTTGGTAGATGATATAAACCTTCCTTCATCATTAGTATCAATGGTAAGGAATAAATATGATAGAATAGCTATTACTTTGTATATTGTATTTCTTTTCTTTATTAATGCAAATTGCATTTCTTAAAAAAAAAAACTCATAAATAATAATAATAATAATAATCCCTAATTATAAGAAAGGGATAAACAAAGTATTGTCTATTAATTATTTAATTATTAGCTTTTAGTTTAAATGTCAATATAGGTCCTTCAATATGAAGCCAATGCTATTGGAAATCATGAAAGGATCCATGATGAAGGATAATGAAGAAATACATTGCAGGAACT